>VDFB02358134.1:117419319-117713847 GCA_007258455.2 Sequoia sempervirens | reverse complement strand
TGTCTACAAACACATCATCGAATTGTCCCAAAAAATCATTTACTTGTAAAGGTATCTCACTACTATAAACAATTATTCCTACCTGCAACACCTTAGGAACTATAGTGCAACATAGTTTTCATGTTTGAAACCTAGCAACATCCTTGGACTATTCTTGACCTCTTCTTTCATTGTTATTAATGAAGTAAGAACATGTTATCAACTATTCTTCTTCAAAATCACAACACATGTCCATAGGCATGATGTCATACCACACATCATCGTAATAAGTTCCTATTTTAATTTTTTACCAGGCATTGTTGACCAACCAAAACTTGTTGCCCCTTTTGTAGCCAATATACCTTATAGGGAGTTGGGTGAGCTATTCTTTTAAATCCCAAATTTTCCACCATTTCAACTAAGACTAAATTGTTTATTCTCTCATTACGTATTATGGATTTTAAAATTTTCTATCATCCTTGCACATTGCTCTAAACATATTTATTCTCTTAATAGATGAATCTCCCCTTTTTTCTATCTTCAATGAAGTTCCTAAGTGCATACCCCTTCTCATGTTCATATAGTTGGATAATAAGCCTAGTATACTCTTATTCTTTGGTTGCATGTGCATTTGCAACTTCAATCCTCCTTGATCCTTCTCTCCTATGTTGTGGGCATTCATAAAATTGATGTACATGTTTTCCACATGAAAAAAGTCCCATGAATACATTTAACTCGTCCTTGTCTAGGTCCACCTTTGCCTCTCAAAGGATAAGGTCTTCCCCTAACTTATTTATTTTCTTGATTGTATGAAGGTCTAACCTCTTTGTCATGATTGTATTTTCTTTATAATTTCCATCTTCCTCTCTTAAATACACTTCTTTCTTTGTTTGTTCCATGACGCATTCTTATCAAATTCCTATTTAGCTCTCAATGTGTATTGATAGGTCTTTTGACAATTCATTGTCTCATCATACTCACTCATCTTGAATATTCATCCTTAATCTATTGACATATCTAGCTAAATTTTCATGATATAATTCATTATGACCCAACCTAATGGAAATCCTATAAAACTCTTTAGTGTATCTTTTCTCACTTTGTTCCCTTTTTTACAAGTTTTACAATGTATCAAGCAACTCAAGTTGATAATTAGCTAATACAAATTTGGCCTTTATCCTACTCACCGTTCTACCTCATCTATTGATTTTATCTATAGTTTATATTTCTTTTAGCGTCAATCTCCTTCCAATAGAGTACTCCATGTCCTTTCAACTTAATTTGAGAAACCTTCACCCTCCTAAGGCTCTCCACCTCATTATACTCAAAATACTCCATTTCTATCATCCAATCAATTAACTCATTTGGTTCCAAACTCTTAGAGAAGCATGGAAATAAATCCTTGTTCCTTTCCCAATACTAGAGATGGGTCTTATCAATTTCCTTTCTCTAGCATCCATTTCTACATCTACATTTTCATCATCTCATTCCATTGTTTCAACTTCTTCACTCTTATTTTTAGTTCCCATGTGTTCAACTTCTCTTGTTTTTCTCAAGTGGCTCCACTTTTTCTTGCATTCCCTTTATGGCTTCTAGTACCTTATCCAATATTCTTCTAATTTATGTTGTTGTGGAAACATTTTCCACTCTTCTTCTTTGAGACATCTTGTTTTCCTAACTCTTGTCCCTTCTACTACAACTCTCATAGGAACAACCCACACAAGGACACAAATCATTGTTGTGCTAGACCCTTGCCAACTCTAATCCAAGGATAACACAACCTTTCCCAAAGTTAAATCTTGCTTTGATACCATGATGATTGGGATAACACTACTTGTAAGACTTGAAATTAACCAACTCCATTGTTTTTCAACCAAAGAGTAGACATTTAATAGTTGCAAGTCATTGCCTAAAAACTTGGGTATTTCTTTCTTGTAGGTTTTCCTTTGTACCTTCCAACATAACTTATATGGAATCATGCTCCATACTATAGTTTTAAAAGGTATGATGCAACAAAAACAAACACATATGCACACATATAACATGTAAAAACCTGTACAAGGCCAACTAATTCATAAGCAAGCAACATACCTAGGAATTTAAAAACCCCATCTCATAAATACTAGCACATTAATGGGAGTAAATTTAATTATTATTTTTGTCACATTAACTAGAATTACAGTTCATTACACATTTATCTCATATCACATAGTTGAACAATAATTAAATTACCCCTATATATAACTTTGATGCCCCCTATTTTACTTGATTTTGCAAACCTATACAAGAGGACACACTCTCATGGATGGTAGCCCTCCTCTTATCTCCCTTTTAATCCTTCATATTTTTGTTTCCTCTTTAAATCCTCATTTCCTCTTATGTAGGGTTAATTTTCCTCTCATGGGTGAGTTCAAAACTTAGCTCCTCAAAATGGTAGCTTCCCTTTTTTTTATCACATGTAATTTGTAGGATCCTTTATAGCCTTTTTCTCTTCAAACACAATCTTGACAATTATTTCTTATGCATACACATTTTTTCTTTTGTCCCTATCTAAAATGATAGCAAAATTAAGCATTTTATTTGTCAACTTGCTTGCTTGTGCGTCAGCAGCTCGTTAGTCAATCCTCATTGTATTGTCCATTATTAAAGCTAGGAGTTGGAAAAACAACCTTTATAAGCTAAATTGTAGTCAAAATTTAAATTCTTCATAAAGAGAATATAAGGAGAGGGGGTCGACGACCCCTATTATCTACAAGGATCTTTCAGGATATTAGCAAGATTGTAATTTTATGAGGAAATATTGTACGTTAGCAATTGGGACATGATTCTCTTGCATTAGTTTGTGGCATAGAGTTGTTGCTATTGCTATGGTTTGATAAGGTATAATAAAATTATTATTTTTTAAAATAAAAATTTAGTAATAACCAAAGGTAGTTATTACATTAGTAAAATGGTAAAAGGTCATAAAGCTATACAAGTATTTAAATTTTCCTAAGAATTAGATATCTCCTTGTCAAAGATGTTTAGTGCTCAATAAGAAAATGTATTTCACGAAGAAATAACTATATAACTAATCACAATAACTCATAAGCCTTGTTTTTCCCTAGTGGTAATAAAAAAAATGTAATAACATAGTTGTGCATGGATTACTCGGGTAGGATCTTTAGATGTTGTCTACAAGATGGTTTGTGTTAAAAAAAATAAGCTAGAGGATTTTATTATCATATTGGGGCATATGTAATAATCATCTATTCCTTGAACAATTTGAGTGCCTTGAATTGGTAAGTCTATTATTCACCCATTAGATCTCTTAGAGCACTCTTTCCATGCTTACTAACACATTATTTGTTGATTTTGTATATCCAACTATAGACACTTAGATTTTTCCACCTTAAATCTATCATAATCATCATATTCTAGTCATCTTATTATCACCCCATCAACTATTTGTCTTGTCAACTAGCTTTGTTGCTCCAATCGATCAATTCTATCATCATTTATCAATTGACTAATTAGGTTATCTTTATTGTCTTGTCACACCATTGATTTATCAAGTTCATTATGTTAATTCACTTTTTTTATTCATCAATTACATTATGTTAATCAATTAATCTTATATACCCTTATCATCCCATATCTTATTGATTGATTAATTAGTATTAATTAATCGGTTAGCTCCTAATTAATACATGCATAGATATTTAATTAAAATAAATAAAAAAATTATTATCCTCACCCACATTGCACTCATCAATTCATGTCAATTAATTAATTAGTCAATTGAATGTTTCACACATGTTAATTTAGTCAATTCTACCTTTCACTCATAAGTCAAATTAGTAAACTCTCAATCAAATTAGTTCAGACTAAACAATCAAGTCATTGACTCATTAATTATTTGAGTTAAGTAGTAAATCAAACTAGGTAACTCTAAATCAAATATTTGGTCCTCTAAATTGATCAAATGAATCTTGGCCATTTATATTCACCTAAGAACTTATAGATCCACCATTTCTTTCAATAATTGGGGGAGCTCTTTGAAAAATTATGATTTGTTTCTAAATATCTAAATCACATCATCATGCTATCAAAGAGCTTTCACATTTTGTGACCATCCACAATCCTTCATCAAAGCATAAGTGTAATGAAATAAATTTCACAATAGAAGAATATAATACGAAATATGTTGCAAGCACTTGATAATAATTGAGAATAATAAGCCACTTTGAGGGGGAAACCTCTAAATATCTCCAATGAGAACACAATTCACAATATGATGAAAAAATAAGATTCTTTACCTCCTATATATACCTAATTTATGCCTAGGATATTACCTAGGCCAATTTAGATAACCCTATATAAGCTCTAGCTGACTTAATTAGCTAAATAATATTATAATAATGATAATATGCCTTAATTAAGAGTTAACATAGCCACAAGCCAACTATTCATAACCCAATGTACTCTAATATTAAGGGTGTAGCATTCCCTCCTCTTCAGAGAAGCATAATCCTCAATGCTAATCAAGTTTGGATGCTTATGAATGAACTCTTCATCTTCCCATGTGGCATCTTCAATTGGTGAATTCTTCCATTGGATGAGATATTGAGTGAGTGTTCTAGCCCTTAGCTTCCTTGTACGTTCCTAAATAATAACTTTGGTTCCAATATGAATCCAAAAGATAGGGAATACATTACTTACAGGAGGACAAGAGGGATAGACATGACAAGAAGGAACAACAGAATCCTAGTATTTTGGATATCCTAAGCGATTTAGCTAGGGGATAACAATAGTTGGTTCAAACATTAACCCAAATGATGCAAACCATGAATGAAAATAACATAAATAATTAGGGTGAACATGAGCATAATGGGAATAACAATGGCAACAATAGACACAATGGAAACCAAGGTGAAGGTAGTAACACTAATGCACATGTCAACACACCCAAGATAACAAGTAGATTCACTCCTAGACCTCTAATGCCCCATTTTTTGAATGATCAACCTAGAGAACAAGCAAGATAGAAAGGAGGTGTTGAAGGATGGGGTGATTATTTACAAGAATACCAATCCTTGGGTGAAGAATTCCATGCTTCTATATCCTTGGTAGAATTTTGTGGCATCAAATATAGAAACATACCTAGAGGGGAAAGAGGCCAAGGAAATAACAAATATTTACAATGCAAGGTGGGTAAGTTAGCCATTCCCAACTATGATGGCTCAAGTAAGTGTGCAACATGATCATGTGTTTAGAAGTTAGATACATATTTTTAGTTAAAACCAATGAATGAAAGGGAAGCAATCAAATATTCAACCCTTCATCTTGATGTAGAGGCTCAAGAGTGGTGGTACCATGGGCTAGTGACCTTGGGACATGACAACATAAATTCCTATGAAAATTTCACTCAGAGGTTGATAGATTAGTTTGAAAGGAAGGATCCACAATTGCATTTTAGGGAGTTGGCACAACTAAAACTGGTTGGCTCGGTTGATGCTTATATTTCAGAGTTTTAATTTTTTCATGTTATGGTCACAGATGTGTCAGAACACAGGTTGATTGTTTTTCTTATTGAGGGACTAGAAAAGCCACTATGTGGTTGGATCAAAGCATTTGATTCCAATACTTTACAAAATGTTATCAAGAGGGCTAGGAACATGGAGATTTCAGACCCTAAAAAAAATTCAGCCCAAACTCTTCCAATATAAGAAAGACAATAAGAAACCTTCCCAAAAAGATGGACCTAAAAACACTATATGGATGATGAGCTTCAAAATAGATTGCATAGAAAAAAAAGTTATGTTTCAGCTGTAAAGAAACTTGGGAGCCTGACCATAGGTGTTTGGGAAAATGTACGGTGCACTACATTGAGGTAGTTTCAGATGATGAGGAGGAAGGGAAAGGGGAAGGAGTTTGGGGAAGCAAAAAAAGTGATTCAGAAAGCGAGCATGGGGAAGAGAATGAACATCCACTTAAGGGAGTTAAAGGTGGGACTATAACTACTCTTTTAGGTACTCCTAGATTTAACTCTTTATGAGTTTGTGGAGCCTTACAAGGATAGCATGTGATAGTTTTAGTAGATAGTGGAACAACCCACAACTTCATCGATTTAGTGTTAGTGGTAAAGAGGGGTATTTAGACGTAGGATTTTGAAGGATTTAATGTTATGGTGAAAAATGAGTTTAATATGGATTACACCCAACTGGTTCCACAATTGAATATTACATTAGGGAATTACATTATCACTGATAATTTCTAAATTGTACACTTAGGAGATACAAATTCTATTTTAGCTATACAATAGATTCACTCAGGGAAGTATTCTCAAAACTTTCAGATGATGGAGTTAAAATTCAGAGTGAATGGTAAGAAGGTTGTTTTGAGGGGTATGTCTAATGGTGCCCCCAGGATCATGTCAGTGAAGAGGATGCAAATTATTTTTAGGCATGGCGATGTGGCATGGGAAACACAACGTTTGATCTCATCTATGACCCCTACTAATGACGACATTTCGTATCATGTAGACATTTAGCTAGTGTTGGATAAACACAATTTTATATTTAGTGAGATTCCTCTAGGGAGACCTCAAGATAGAGGGTTCAAGCATGTAATTGAGTTAGTAGAGGGCTCCAATCTCACCATCACTACTCCTTATAGGCACCCTAAGAAGTTTAAGGAGGAGACAAAAAATTCCATTAAGGAGTTACTAAATATGGGGCACATAAGACCTAGTTCAAGTCCCTTTGCTTCTTCAGTTGTCTTAGTGAAGAAGAAGGACAAGACCATGAGGATGTAAATATAGATTATCGTGCCCTCAACAAAAAGTTAAAAACTGATACCCTATCCCCATGATCAACGAGTTGTTGGATGAGTTGCATGGGGTAGTGTACTTCTCAAAGATTGATCTTCGATTAGGGTATCATCAAATCAGAGTGAGGGAGTAGGATATTCATAAGACTGCATTCAGGTGTCATTACAAGCATTATGATTTTCTAATTATGCCTTTTTGTTTGACCAACGCTCATGTCACCTTTCAATCCTATATGAAGCATATTTTTAATACACAGTTGGGGAAGTTTCTCTTGGTGTTCTTCGATGAAATAACCATATACAATCAGACTTGGGAGGAATACTTGAGGCAACTTGGTGAGGTTCTAGGTATAATTGAGGCATAGTATTTGTATTCTAAGTCATTCAATTGTGAGCTCGAGCTAACAAAAATCCTCTACTTGGGACATGTGAGCTCAGAGTGTCCAAGTTCATCAAGAAAAGATGCAGGAAATTTGTGATTGGCCACCACTGATCATAGACAAAGTTGCAAGTTTTCTTTGGTTTGTGCAACTATTACAGGAGGTTAGTTAAGGGGTTTTCACAGCTAGGTGCACCTTTAATAGACCTCACCAAGAAAGGGGCTTTTATATGGACAGATGAGGTTTAGAAGGACTCTCATAGACTTAAGAAGGTGATGAATTCTTGTCCTGCATTGACACTACCAAATTTTTCTCATCCTTTTATACTTGAGTTTGATGCTTTGGGAGGAGGTATTGGGGAAATTTTAATGCAAAATAGACACCCTATTGCTTTTGAGAGCCAGAATCTCAGAGATAATGAGAGGCTCTATTCCATATACGATAAGGAGATGCTCACCATCATGCATGTTTTTCCAAAGTTTCAACAATTTTTGGTAGGTGGGAGGTTTGTGGTCAAAACGAACCATAATAGCTTGAGATATTTTTTCAAAACAAAAATATTTAAATGAGAGGAAAAAAAAGTGGGTCAACAAGGTACATGTGTATGATTTTGTTATATAATACGTTAAGGGGAAAAATGTTGTTGTCGATGCTCTTTCTAGGAAGCCCACTATTTTTCTCTAATAAAGATTTTGATTGATTGGAAGGCTCACCTTTTGGTGGAGTATTCCAAAAACACATTTGTGTGCGAGATCATGGATGAAAAAACTCGGGATGATAGACACAAGGTAGTAGATGATATTATTTACTACAAGGACAAAATTTACCTAGTTCTTGAGTCAAAAATAAGGAGAAATTTTGAGAGCCATCCACAATACACCATGTTGGCAAGACATCCAGGATATTTTAAAACTTACAAGAAAGTTAGAGAGAGGTTTTCATGGAAATTCCTCATGGAGCATGTCTTATGACATGTGTGAGAATGTATGACTTGTCAACAGAACAAGTCATAACAAAATTTTCCAGCTAGATTGCTTCAACCATTGCCCATTCCAAGACATAAATGAGAAAGTGTGTCTATGGACTTCATTATTGGTTACCGAAGGTGCAACGTAGAGATTGTATTTTTGTCGTGTTGATCGGTTGACCAAGTTTGCACAATTTTTCAATATATCATTAGAGTATAAGGCACCATAGGTTGCAGAATTTTTTTCAAGGAGGTGTACAAATTCCATGGATTGTCAAGAAATATAGTCAGCGACAGGGATAGCCGTTTCCTCAGTGCTTTTTGGCAAGAGCTATTCAAGTTATCTTGCACTGAGCTAACCACTAGCTCTTGTTACCATCTTCAGATGGATGGCCAAACAATGATTGGAAACAAATGGGTTGAGGGATATTTGCATAATTATGTGGTAGGGAAATAGAGGGCTTGGATCAGGTGGTTGCATTTGGGAAAATACTATTACAACACCACCTATCACATATCAATTGGGATGAATCCTTTTTTATCCTTATATGGATATGATGCTCCATAATTTTTGGACTTAGCTTTTGATGATAGTAGGGCTCCAAAGCTAAGAATTGGATCTAGGAGAGTCAAGATATCCTTAAGTCACTTAAGGAAAATATTCTAAGTGCCCAAAACTAGTAGGAAATATATGTAGATAGGCACAAAGCAAAGAGAAGATTTGAGATGGGGGATTTGGTTTTCTTCCATCTACAACCATACAAAAAATCTTCCTTGAAGAAAAGTGGTGCAGAAAAATTAAAATTTTATTGTCCAATATGATTGTTCAGAAAGTGGGTAAGTGGCTTATGAGCTTGAGTTATCGAAAAATAAAAGGATCCATAATGTGTTTTGTGTACCATGACTTAAAAAGTCTTTAGGGTAGCATATTATATCGTCACTAGAGCTTCCACCCTTGGACAAGGAAGGAAAATTGGTTTTGGTGCCTGATGAGAATGTAGATGACAGGGAAGAAAGATTGAGGAGTAGAATAATCATGGAATATCTATTCAAATGGAGATACTTGCCCGTGGAGGATGCTACTTGGGAGGGTGAGCAGATTCTCCAATATTCTAATATTTAATTGTTTGAGTACAAGCAATTTTGGGAAGGGAGGACTATAATGTTCCCTTCCGAGGAGTAATCAGGACCAATTAGCCTATCTTATTCCTGTAGGCTAAAGTCAAGGAACACAAAATATTTTAATTTAATTATTTAATATTATTTGACCAAGCATATTTTATTTGTAATATTAAGTAATTAATTTAATAAGTTCATAAAGTGACTTTAGTGGGATATTTAACAAAGTTGAATACATCACTTTATTTCCCAGGTTTAAATAAAATACCAAAAGTGTGGGAATTTGAAAAGTCATTCTAGTGTTTTCAGAGGGATACAAAAGTGCTTTGGAAGCTCATTTTTAGCATGCTTGAATATTCTTGGATGAAAATTGGAGAATTAGAACACCAAAACCCTTGGATGAAACCCTAAGGGATTGGTGGTTTCAATAGTACAAGATTCTACCCTAATTGGTTGTTGAATAGATCCTATAGATTTCTTGCATTAGATGATAGTGATTGAAGATTAGAAATTTGTGAAATCTTATTATAAGAAAAAATTTAGAGGTTTAATTGGAGGTATATACAGAAGGAAAATAAGATGAATCTATTTTGCATTAAATGCAGTCATCTTGGTTTATTCTTTTATAACTAGAAGTACCTGTAGTAGCAATTGTGTGAAAATATATTTTATTTCACAAAATCTTCCACATTCAAAGAACCGTATCTCAATAAGAGGGAGCTATGATCTAGTCATTGGATGGGACAATTAATATTTGTGCAACTGACTAATATTCCAGCCGAGCACATCATTTCAATAGTCATGACTATCAGCAAGGATACATACCATTGAGATAAGGGTGATTTTCATAATTCAAGGAGCGTTTCCATGTGAAATCACTGCCATAAAGTGAAGAATGTTCAAACCAATCCAAGTTTAATTTTATTCCTCCATCCCACTTGGTAGTTGGGTTAGTCTAGAATTTATCCAAGGAGACATCTTACACTTGCACTCCCTTCAAAGAGACCGTAGTTCCCATAAGCGCCATACTACTTAAGCGCCACACCAAACGTTAGGGGTTGAGCTGCTGAAGGAAGGATTCAGGGTCTTTAAAAGGAATTTTTGGCATTCATTAGCATGTCAGTGATATTATTTAATATTTTTTTTTCTGTAAACATTTTCAAGGCACCAATACATACTGTCATATTTTCTACTAGAAATTAATTCTAGATATTCATATATGGTGTTGATTTTGTATGGATTGTGTTTAAGCTGAATGAAGATACACATATTCATTGGAAAGCTTGACATAACTATCATATGTTTAAATTAATGAGAAATATGTATTATGTGTGTAATGCATAAATATAATATGTGAATTGGTGAAACAACTTGAAAACAAACCTATTAGAATTTAGGATCTTAAGATACTAATCATTATAAACAAAATATAAAATAAATAAAACAAGAATTATACAAGCATAAAATTTACACATTACACAAGATATACATGGGGAAAACCATTTTGGGTAAAAAAACCCCATCAAACATCATTTTATTGGCTCTAGGAAAATTCACCACCAACAATTCACCAATGGAAAATTCACTGTCACCAATTCACTGTGGGAAAATTCACCGCCACCAACAATTTACGGCCACCGCCATGGAAAATTAATCACCAAAAATTCATGCAATTTGTTGTACCCCAAAATTAAAATTTTTGTTACACTTAGACATTTTGAAGAAATGAGTAAAAGTCTTGTTAAATCAGTCAAAAAGGTCAGAATTTGGGTGTGCAGGTCTTGCATGAGGGGTTAAAACGCTAAATTTTGAAAATATGACGATTTGGGTCTGCTCAGAGTAGCTTAAACTACAAAACCCAGATCTCAGCTTTTCATCCCTAAATTTTAGGAAAATTGCTATTTTTAGAAATTTTCTAAAATTAGTAATGTTTTCTGGGTTTTTCTGGGTTTCTTTGGAAATGGATACTAGCAAAACTTTCTAAAAATAGAAAGTCGGTCTGTTAGAGTCCAAACTGATTTTGATTGGTTTAAAACACGTCTATGTCAAGCTGGTGCAGTCAGAATTTCAAAATAATCAGTTTTTCCCTAGTGGGTCTATTCTGCTTTTTTAGAAGCATACCAGGAGCTCTGAGGTCATTAATGGAGGTCATTCAGCTGCCAGGTGTCAGATTCAACGTTCAAAGCATTCGACAGAAGGCAAGTTGGTGAGCGAGCTTGAAGAACGAAGAAGTTGAAAAATGATAAAAAATTTCTAACATTGGCAAGTTTGGGCGCCCCAGGTAAAGAAAGGTGCCCATCTTTTTAGGGCACCAAATGTTGAAATTAGGGTTTACATCTCCAATCAAAGTTGCTCAGTTCTCTGCCAGCTCCGCAGTGAGTCCAACGATGCAGTCAACGGATCGTCCAACCATCTAGAATTCAACAATGAACAGGAGGTATCCAAACTAATGTTAGAATGAGAAAGAATGAAGATTATTAAAATTTGACTAAGTCTGGATAAACTAGGCACCCCTGGTGAAGAAGGGCACCCAAATTTTTGAGGCACCTAACTCAATAGTTAGGGTTGGAAAATGTGCTCAATCTCTTCAGTATTCAGTCAACTTCATCACGCCTATCTCCGTCAGATCATCTGACTGATCATCTTCCAGAAAATTCAGATCAAAGTCAAAGATACAAAATGAAGGTTTCAAACTCTGAAGAAAATCAAATGAAATTTGACTAAGTCTGGAAGGTTTGGGCGCCCCAGGTGAAGAAGGGTGCCCAAATTTTTAAGGGGAAAAACAGATGAATCTGGAAACGAAGTTCTAATATGATTTTTTCGTAGTCGATCTAGCTCTCCAACGAGATATCCAACACATCTATTGGAGGTCGCAGTCACAAGATATAAGAAGCTGAACAGAGGGTCTAGTAAGAGCTGACTTTCAAAGTTCAGAAGCAAGGTGAAAAAGGTAAAAAATAAACTAAGTCTGGTGAACATGGGCGCCCCCAGCCAAGATGCGCGCCCAAGCTTTTGAGGGATTAAAATTCACTTTTTTGACAAAGTTCTTCTCAGAAGACCCCTCCTCATATCTCGTTAGCTTAGCGATGAGCACAATAGGAAAACAATCTGATGCCCGGAGGTCCAGATTCAATGAGATCATCTATAAAAGAGGAGTCAATGAAGAAAGTTGAAGATTATTAAAATGGCTAACTCTGGGTAAAGTGGGCGCCCCTGGAAGGAAAAGGCTCCCATGAATTCAAAGGTCCAAACAAAGTTTTTCGCTAGAGGCACCTCCAGAACAACCTTCTCAGAATCAGTCAGGCTCCGCGATGGATCTTCCAACTCGCCTGTCAGATTAGCCTACAAACCGAAAATTAGAGGCGAAGTAGGGGTTCAAAATGAAGAAAAGTTGAAAATATCAAGAAAATGGCTAACACTGCTTGAAGTGGGCGCCCTTGGTAAAGAAGGGTGCCCAACTTCTCATGCCTTAGAAATTTTTTCAAGATTTTCAAAAAAAATTCAAAATTGCAAGTGAAGGATGGCGTCCAAGTTCAATGAAGCTGAGATTTTAGGGTTTTGGAAATAAAAGCAAAAGAAAGCAAAGTAAAAAAAAACCCTAAGTCTATTTAACACCTCTTTTCAATGTTATTTTTATTATTTTTGTAGGTGGCATTCAAAGGAGAAAGTTGGAGCAGCAAGTTTGAAGAATTTTTATGATTCAAGAATTCATATTTGCTAGTTTTTCATCAGATTTTTCAGATCAACAAGCATAAACCCTTGCTTTTTCAAGTTTTTTTTATCCAGGAGATCAAACTTTTCAAGAAGGCCAAGGTTTTCAAATTTTCAATCATCTGGGTCTTTTCACTCCATTCTTATGGAGAAAATTTTCAAGAACTTCATCAAGTTGCAGCAGCTACTTTTATTTTGCATGTCAGTGAAATCCTCAGTGCATTCAGTTTTCAACCATCTGGGTCCTCTCAAATCAGTCTTCTGAAGAAAACCCATATCACAGCTTTTTCAATAAAATTTCAAATTCTAGGGTTGGCTGCTTTTTCAATCAGCCATCAGGGTTTTGCAAATCTAATCAATTGGGTCCGCTTAATCATATTCTGTGTTTTTTGGGGAAAAATTGAAGAAATTAGGGTTTTTTTTCGCAAAATTCAAAATAAAACGGACGATCTGGGTTGTCTTGCATTGAAGTTCTGAGCAAAACCCATATCTCAGAAAAAATTTCAAAAAATTTGTCGTTGAAAGAAAATCAGCATTCTAAAAATAGAAATTGCTCAAGACTTGTCTGAACCTAGGCGAGTTTACAGTCATTCTTCAAGTTTTCCGAAATGGAGTACACTCCCAATGTTTTCAAGACTGAATCAGCTCTCTATCACGATTACATCAAAACAGCTGAGACAGACTTGCATCATATCAAGTTGGTGTTCGATCTACACGCCTTGGAGAGTGCAGGCAACACCTCAATCAGAACCTAGGACATTCTCTCCTCGCAGTGTCCATCCCTATATCAGTTCAGTTTTAGTAAGACTTAAGGGAGATGATGGCATATTGATTTGTAGTCTAAGGCCTATATGATCGAGTGTTTTTCCATTCCCCCATGGCCTGAAAGTGTCACTATCTCAAAGGGTGAATGTGAAAGGATATGGGAGATGCATAAGGAAAAATACAACAAGAAGATTGTACTAAAGTGAATGAAAGAAAAATATAAGACTTTGCCAAGTCACACTTTAATGATGTCAACAAAGTTTGAAAGCGGCCAATGAGGTCGAAGATTTCCTTAGGTCAGTTGCAGATGGTGAAGATATTCTAGAAAAGCGGTGTTTTTCTATTGATGGCATAGATGCACCGAATCGAGACACAATTTCCAATTTTCTAGCGGATGTGATCGAGCTTTAAAGCAACTTTCTTCTAGAAGCTTTCTTTCTCACTTTCTTTCTATTCTTGGAATAATTCTTATCCATTCTTTGAGAAGAGAAAGAAGATAAAATGTAATAGTTGGCGTTTCCCGCTTTTTCTGCTTTCTTAAGTGTTAGATGTTATCTTCTTTCTAGATTTAGTAATAAAGCTTGCTTGCTGAGCAAGCCCTAGGTTGTGAAAGCAAGGAGATTTTAGGGTTCCCTACTCCTCTGCTTGTCTATAAATAAGAGCCTTTGCACATTAGTTTTCTTTAACGGTTATTGTGATAGCAAATTGTTGAGTCTCTTTTAGCTACAAGTTGTTATTCAGTGTTAGTTCACTTTGTGTTAGAACCGTGCTAGTGAGAACAAAACGTTGAGCCTCTTGTGCCTTCTATTTGTTACTCAAGTATTGTTCAATTGTGTTGTGATAGAAAATTGTTGAGCCTCTTTAGCCAACAAGGAGTTAATGTGATTGTTGTTTCTAGTGTGTAAGAATAAGATTGCAAGCCTCTTTAGCTGCAATTTCTTGTTCTAGGCATGTTAGAAGAGAGTTTTGTTCTAGAGATTTGAGTAATAAAATCATGAACCTCCTTTGCCTTGATCCAAAATCTTAGATTTTCGTTATTTATGTTCTACTTTTATGATCTTGATTTCAACTTATAGTGAAGTGTGTAGGTGTTTGTTGAGAGAGAGATTATTGAAGTATTTTGTTAGAAAATCTACCTTGTTAATTTCTAGCTTCTCTCGCTCTGCATATTACTTGAGAGGTTAGGAACATCTTTAGTTTAAGTTAGTTGTAGTTGAAAGTATTAAAACAAAAAATCTCAGCTATGACGTTTGTGTTTAATAAACCTTGTGCTCTAAGCTGATAAAAAAGATAGGCAACTTAGTTTTAGTTTACTTTCTTTCAAACACCATCAGCAAGAGGGAGCTTCCTCTCCTAATTTGAAGAGAAATTTATTTGTGCATAGCTATCTGTTTCAAATACACATACCAGAGGTGCGAATTTAAACGCCAAAAGTTTTTTGGCGCCCACCATGGGGCACAGGGCATTGAACAACAAAGAAAGCTTAGGTTTTATGTCACGGGTATAACTATCTGGCGTCCTATTGCTCCAGTTGAACAACCTGATCTAACACCTCCAGTTATCCAGCCAAGTTTCCAGATAATTGAAGGAGAGCAAGTAGACATTATTAGCAGCCTAAGGAGTTTCATCTTTGAGAAGAAGGAGACTCCTGCTCAGTGGAGAAACGTTGTTGTTATTCTAGACAAAGAGGAAGAGAGAGCCAATATTACAGCCGGAAGACCTGTCTTGCCACCACCCGCGTGGGACTAGACAATCCTAGAATACATAGTCTATACAAGGAGGAGAACAAGAAAAAATCCGCTCTTCCAAGAAGAAGTTGATCCTTTCCTTCCGCAGACACTTCCTACACAAGTTGGAGAATCATCCAACACAGTTCCTGAGTTTGACGCAGTTCCTAAGTTCAACCACGTACCTGTGTTCGAAGAAGAACCCGAAGCAATGGGTGATAATAACAATGATCCTAACAACAATCACAATAAGAGAAGAGGTCCCCCACTACCTTGGGGTGATCATATTGGACCTTTGGCCCTAGGAGCAAATCATGAATTGCCTAAGGGATCGAGAAAACACTTTCCATGGTTCCAAGGTGATGGAAGTCAACATCTTGATGATCATCTTTCAGCCTTTTCAACGGCTTGCACTGTTTTGCATGTAGCTCATGAAGATATTGTTGTACGTCTCTTTGTTGAGACTCTCGCGGGAGCTGCTGCCAAATGGTTCAATCACCTAGAACCTGGTTGCATAACCAACTGGAGTACTATGACTGAAAAGTTCCTTACAAGGTTCAAACTAGTTGAGGATAGCCACCAGTTGTTCGCTCAGCTCTCAAATCCAAAGGAGGACAATGAACCAATGAGAGAGTTCATGGCAAGGTTTAACCACCTCATCACTCATCTCTCATACACACTCAATCCATCACCTGAGATCCTGTTAAGCAGTTTTGTCAATGCACTTCCATCAGAGATAGCCTTTATCCTGAGATCGGCCCATGAGATAGAACTAGGAGAAGCACAACAAGCCTTTATCCTGAGATCAGCCCACGAGATAGAACTAGGAGAAGCACAACAAGGTGCAATAGAAATTGAAGATAACATGATCACTTCAGGAAAGATCAAAGGAGATGCTATTAGGCCTTTGGTTCAAAATGTTGCTGATCCGTTAATCCAAAGGGTTGCAAATGAAGTAACTATTCTCAAGAGGCAATTGCCACTCCAACCTACACCTCTTGCTCAAGTTGCATTAGCACCACAACAGCCTTATCAACCTCAGCAGTCGTATCAGCCAAGGGGAAATAACTTTCAGTCTTACAATAATTACAGGCCACGAGGGCCATCTCCACCAAGGCAAGCGGCTAACAATACACAAAATGTTGTGTTTTGCTCTTTTCATGATTCTACTGAACATACCGGCTCTACTTGCCCCGGAAAATGTTAGAATGAACGAGATAATGGGATATGCCGAAGCTGCACCTGCACCAAGTTTCGTACCAACTCCAAGTTCGAATGTTGTCTTACCTCAATCGGACAACTTCGATGGCGACTCTGCAACGGGCTACTTTGAAAGTGAACCCGATTTTGTAGATCAAGAAGAAGATATTCATTAGTACTCTCTTGCAGTAAATCCTGAGAATCATATGACTCCTGTGTTCAACAAAGCTCAACATCTGAGGGAACACAAAGAAGAGGAAGAAGAGAGACTGAAGGTATCAAAAGACAAAGAAAAAGGAAAAGAAGTAGCTTCTACTTCAAATGTTAAGTCTTCTCAAGAAGACGTGAAAGTAGTTACTGGAGACTCATCTTCAACAAATTTTGATATTGTAGATTCTTTGATGAAGAACAAAGTGCAGATTTCTCAGTTAGAGTATCTCCAAGATCATCTAGAGCAAGTAGACCGACTTCTCAAATTTGTGAAGAAAGGACCCGTCAAGCAGCCCACATTACTTGAGTCATCCGTTCCGGTGGAAGATAAGCCTAAGCCCTTCTATATTTCTCTGTATATAGGGGGTTACAAATTGAGCAATTGTATCATCGATTTTGGAGCTTTAGACAATGTTATGCCTTTACAAGTGATGAATGCTCTAGGAATTTCGTGCACCAAGACAAGGGACAAATGTTACTCACTGGAGTCCAAGTCAGTTCCGTTAGTCGAACAACTGAAGGATGCTCAAGTGAGGTTGGTGTCTTGTCCTGAAAAGAAAATCATGATGACCATCCTAGTAGCTGGCATTCTAGCAAGCTATGGGATGCTACTAAGAAGAAGCTTTTGCAAGGACCTCAGTGGAGAGATTCAAATGGATTGGTTTTTTGCGAACATTCCATTAAAGAATGGAACGTTCAAGCTAGAACCGGAACCCAAATATCAATTTGCGGTCGTGAAGTCTCAAGATCCTCAAGCTCAAGTTCTATATCAAGAAACGGGTCTTGGTACTTACGCTATGTTATCAGAGATTCTTGAAGAAAGTCAAGAGATCGCGTGTACCATAGAGAAATCAGCAGAAGATCCTAAGCTGTGGACTTTGCAGTTTGATGGCAGTTGTTCCACTGCTGGTTTAGGAGCAGGAGTTGTGATAAGTTCTCCGGAAGGATAGTTGTATCCATTTGCATACCGCTTGCAATTTGAATGTATAAACAACATAGTGGAATATAAGGCATTTTTACTAGGTCTCAGAAATGCAAAAGATATGGGTATCAAACATCTCATAGTCGAAGGTGATGCGGAGCTCATTGTGAAGCAAGTCAGAGATCAATTTAGAGTGAAAGTAGATCATCTTCAACACTATAGAAATAGGTGTGGAATGCAATAGATTGGTTCGAAGCTTTTGATATCAAGTACATTCCACGTCTAGAAAATAGAAGAGCAGATGGCCTCGCGGTGTCGCCTTCACTTTTCATGCCACATTCTAACTTCTGTCAGAATGCATTTTCCATTGAGTTAATATATAGGCCAGCTATACCTGACAACTGTGATAATTGGCAAGTTTTCAATGATGATGATCACATCAAGGAGTTTCTGGTTATGGGAGATAATTTCAAAGAATTGTTCTTTGAAGGTAGTTCAATTACTCATAGAGAAGCAGTAACAAAAGCTTCAGATGCGCTAAAGATTACTAAAGATGAAGAACCAGAAGAACCAGATTCAAGCATAATCCCGTTGAAAGGAAATAAAATTCCCAAGGGCTTGGTTTCCTTGGAGAATATTTTTGACAGGCACGACAGGTACATACAAGATCAGAGAAATTCAAGTGAAAGAACCTCTATTGAATATCAACAAATCAATATTGGAACAGTTGACAAGCCTAGACTTGTTAATCTGGGTACATGTTGTACTGTAGAGGAAAGCGAGAAGTTCATCTTATTGTTCAGGAAATACCGAGATGTCTTCGCTTGGTCGTATGAAGATTTGAAAGTTTTTACACCAAGAGAGTTGTCTCACACAATTCCTCTTCAACCTAAAGTGAAGCCCTTCAGGCAAAAGCAAAGACACTACAATCCGCGGATTCAAGATACCATCTATGCAGAAATCTAGAAGATGGTGAATGCAAAGATCATTTTTCCGATTCATCATTCCACTTGGGTGTCGAATATAGTTCCTGTACGCAAGAAGAATGGAGAAATCAAAATCTGTGTGGATTCCAGGAATTTAAATCAATCATCGCTCAAGGATAATTATCCTTTGTCGATCATGGAGCACACTTTATAGATGGTTACCAGTTCAGAGATGTTGTCCTTATTGGATGGTTTTTCTAGTTATAATCAAATAGCAGTAGCTGAGGAAGATCAATTCAAAATGGCGTTCACAACCCATTGGGGTACATTTGCCTATGAAAGAATGCCCTTCGGCCTCATCAACGTTGGTGCTACATTTTAGAGAGCCATGGATTTGGCATTTGGAGACTTGAAGAATAAAGCAATTGTTGTCTATCTAGATGACCTCACTGTTTTCTTGAAGACATGTGGAGATCATTTTTCACATCTAGGAAAGGTCTTCGAGAGATGCAAATACGATAAAATATCCTTGAATCCCAAAAAGTCCATCTTTGTGGTGACAAAAGGAAAGTTGCTTGACCACATCGTCTCCAAGGAGGGGACTCGAATCGACCTGAGCCGAGTTGAAGCTATCAGGAGTTTGTCTCTTCCAACAAGCAGAACAAGGGTACATTCTTTCTTTGGTAAGGTAAATTTCATATGAAGATTTGTACCAGATTTTTTTGAGTTGACAAAGATATATCTGCTATGATGAAGAAGAAAACAGTTTTCAAGTGGACGGAAGAAGGCAAGAAGGCTTTCACAGCAATAAAAGAAGCCATCAGTACAACTTCGGTGCTAGTCCGTCCTGATTTTGAAAAGGAGTTTATCCTTTATTGTTACACATCAGAGCATACTATGTCTGCCATTCTGACACAAAAGTTAAATGAAGAAACTGAATCTCCAATAGCTTTCATGAGTTGTAGTTTCAAGGAAAATGAATCAAGATACTCTCAAATTGAAAAGAATGCCTATGCAGTGGTTCGAGCTATAAAGAATTTCAGATTCTATATCTTGAATTCTCACACCATTGTATATGTCACATATCCAGCAGTGAAAAGTGTGCTAACTCAACAAGAGATGGGCTCCAAGAGAGGAAACTAGGTCGCAAAAGTGCAAGAGTATGACTTGGAGATCAAGCTGACTAAACTCGTCCATGGGAGAGGTCTTTGTCAATTGATAGCAGAGGATGGAGATAAGAAACTTCAAGACAAAGGTATACCTAAGATTGAACCTGAAGTTAAAGAGGATCTTCCAATGGTCCTATTGATCGAGTCTTGGGGAGAATGATTTACTAAGATATGGTATTACTTGATGTACGGTGATTGTCCAAATCACCTGAACAAGAAACAAAAGAGAACGCTTAAGCTGAAAGCGCAGAATTATGTAATCATCAACAATGTTTTGTACAAGCGGGGTCTTGATGAAACATTCTTGTTGTGTGTTACCAAAGATCAACAACGATGCTTGTTGGAAGATTTCCACAATCAAGCATGCGGTGGTCACTTTTCTTCAAAGGTGACAGCTTTCAAATCTTGCGGGCATATTTCTTTTCGCCGACTATGTTCTGCGATGCATACGAGTGGGTACATAAATGTCAGTTGTGTCAGCAGTTTGTTGGCAAGGCAAAGTTGGCAGCCGCTCCTCTCAGGCCAGTTGTTATAGACGCTCCATTCCAGCAATGGGGTTTAGATTTTATTGGTCCTATCAACCCACGTTCCAGTAAGGGGCATATTTATGTCCTTAGAACCACTGATTATTTCACTAAATGGGTTGAAGCCATTCCTACCAAGTGAGCTATGTCTGAAGTTGTATGTGATTTCTTAAAGGAAAACATTGTCCACGCTTCAGGGTACCTCGTAAAATTGTGACAGATAATGCAACATGTTTCTCATCCGAGGAGCTAATGGAGTTATGTTTTGATCACAACATTACTTTATCTCATTCATCAAATTATTACCCCCAGGGCAATGGACAAGTTGAGTCATCAAACAAGAACATTGTCACAATCATCCGCAAGTTGGTTGATTCCAGTCAACGAACTTGGCACAAGAAACTTTATGATGCTCTCTAGGCTGATAGAATTACTCTGAAGAGAGCCATTGGTACCTCACCCTTTATCCTCCTATATGGTACAGAAGCAATGATACCTATCACATTGGAGTTGCCCGCCTTGCAGTTGGCAACTGTGGTAGAAGATGGAGAATTTACAGATCCTATTCAGAAGCACATCTTGTACCTAACAAATCTTCAAGAAGAAAGGGTGGAGGTTGTAGATAGAATCACTTAGCACTAGGAGCGAGTGAAGAAATTTTTTGACAAGAAATCTCACCAACGAGATTTCGAGGTGGGAGATCAAGTCCTCCTATAGGATAAGAGACATGAGCCCAAGGGAATGCATGAAAAATTTGATTCCTTGTGGCTGGGACCTTTCAAGATTCATGAGCTCACAGGGGAGAACACCTATATTCTCTCATGCTTGGATGGAAGTCTCCTCCCTCTACCACACAATAGGCATTGCCTGAAGCACTTCGTCCCTTCAGAGGTGGAGTAAGTTTTCTCAAGAACAATCTTTGTAAATATTTTTCCTTATTTTTCGTAATGTATTTCCCCTTTTCATGATTTTTTCGTTATGTTGTGTTTCCCCTTTCCGTAACAGTCCTGTCGTGTTTTAGGTGATTAGTAGGGAAGTCCAACTATTAGGTGATTTCTAGGAAGTCCAGTTATAGGTGACTAAGGAAAGTCTTGCAACTAGGTGATTAGGAATGATGTTGACTCTAATACCCAATGGACAAGGCACTGGTCTAAGCTTAAGCTCCAGAGATTCTATGGTTCTCCTATGTCGTAAGTATCCGCCATGGTGCCCAAACAGAGCCAATGTTGTACCCCAAAATTAAATTTTTTGTTACACTTAGACATTTTGAAGAAATGAGTAAAAGTCTTGTTAAATCAGTCAAAAAGGTCAGAATTTGGGTGTGTAGGTCTTGCATGAGGGGTTAAAATGCTAAATTTTCAAAATATGATGATCTGGGTCTACTCAGAGTAGCTTAAACTACAAAACCCAGATCTCAGTTTTTCATCCCTAAATTTTAGGAAAACTGCTATTTTTAGAAATTTTCTAAAATTAGTAACGTTTTCTAGGTTTTTCTGGGTTTCTTTGGAAATGGATACTAGAAAAACTTTCTAAAACTGATTTTGATTGGTTTAAAACATGTCTATATTAGGCTGGTGTAGTCAGAATCTCAAAATAATCAGTTTTTCCCTAGTGGGTCTATTTTGCTTTATCAGAAGCATACCAGGAACTCTGAGGTCATTAATGGAGGTCATTCAACTGCCAGGTGTTAGATTCAAGGTTTAAAGCATTCGACAGAAGGCAAGTTGGTGAATGAGCTCAAAGAATGAAGAAGTTAAAAATGATGAAAATTTTCTAACACTGGCAAGTTTGGGTGCCCCAGGTAAAGAAAGGCACCCATCTTTTTAGGGCACCAAATGTTGAAATTAGGGTTTACATCTCCAATCAAAGTTGCTCAGTTCTCTGCCAGCTCCGCAGTGAGTCCAACGATTTAGTCAACGGATCGTCCAACCATCTAGAATTCAACAATGAACAAGAGGTATCCAAACTGATGTTAGAATGAAAAAGAATGAAGATTATTAAAATTTGACTAAGTCTGGATAAACCGGGCGCCCCTAGTGAAGAAGGGCACCCAAATTTTTGAGGCACCTAACTCAATAGTTAGGGTTGGAAAATGTGCTCAATCTCTTCAGTATTCAGTCAGCTTCATCACACCTATCTCCGTCAGATCATCTGACTGGTCGTCTTCTAGAAAATTCAGATCAAAGTCAAAGATACAAAATGAAGGTTTCAAACTCTGAAGAAAATCAAATGAAATTTGACTAAGTCTGGAAGGTTTGGGCGCCCCCGGTGAAGAAGGGCGCCCAAATTTTCAAGGGGAAAAATAGATGAATCTGGAAATGAAGTTCTAATATGATTTTTTCGCAGTCGATCCAGCTCTCCAACGAGATATCCGACACATCTATTGGAGGTTGCAGTCGCAAGATATAAGAAGCCAAACAGAGGGTCTAGTAAGAGTTGACTTTCAAAGTTCAGAAGCAAGGTGAAAAAGGTAAAAAATAAACTAAGTCTGGTGAACATGGGCGCCCCTAGCCAAGATGGGCACCCAAGCTTTTGAGGGATTAAAATTCACTTTTTGACAAAGTTCGTCTCAGAAGACCCCTCCTCATATCTCGTCAGCTTTGCGATGAGCACAAAAGACAAACAATCTGACACTCGGAGCTCCAGATTCAACGAGATCATCTGTAAAAGAAGAGTCAATGAAGAAAGTTAAAGATTATTAAAATGGCTAACTCTGGGTAAAGTGGGCGCCCTTGGAAGGAAAAGGCTCCCATGAATTCAAAGGTCCAAACAAAGTTTTTCGCCAGAGGCGCCTCCAGAACAACCTTCTCAAATTCAGTTAGGCTCTGCAATGGATCTTCTAGCTCGCCTATCAAATCAGCTTGCAAACCGGAAATTAGAGGTGAAGTAGGGGGTCAAAATGAAGAAAAGTTGAAAATATCAGGAAAATGGCTAACACTGCTTAAAGTGGGAACCCCTGGTAAAGAAGGGCACCCAACTTTTCATGCCTTAGAAAATTTTTCAAGATTTTCAAAAAAGTTTCAAAATTGCAAGTGAAGGATGGCATCCAAGTTCAATGAAGCTGAGATTTTAGGTTTTTGGAAATAAAAGCAAAATAAAGCAAAGTAAAAACAAAACCCTAAGTCTATTTAACACCTCTTTTCAATGTTATTTTTATTATTTTTGCAAGTGGCATTCATAGGAGAAAGTTGGAGCAGCAAGTTCGAAGAATTTTTATGATTCAAGAATTCATATTTGCTGGTTTTCCATCAAATTTTTCATATCAACAAGTATAAAACCTTTCTTTTTCATGTTTTTTTATCCAGAAGATCAAAACTTTCAAGAAGAAGGCCAAGGTTTTCAAAATTTCATTCATCTGGGTCTTTTCACTCCATTCTTCTAGAGAAAATTTTCAAGAACTTCATCAAGTTGCAGCAGCTACTTTTATTTTGCATGTCAGTGAAATCCTCAATGCATTCAATTTTCAACCATCTAGGTCCTCTCAAATCAATCTTCTAAAGAAAACCCATATCACAGCTTTTTCAAGAAAATTTCAAATTCTAGGGTTGGCTGCTTTTTTGATCAGCCATCAGGGTTTTGCAAATCTAATCAAATGGGTCTGTTTCTAATCATATTCTTAACAAAACCCAAGTGCCAGCTTTTTTGGGGAAAAATTGAAGAAATTAGGGTTTGTTACTTTTTTAGGCAAAATTCAAAATTTTCAAAAAACGGACGATCTGGGTTGTCTTGCATCAAAGTTCTAAACAAAACCCATATCTCAGAAAAAAAATTTCAAAAACTTGTCTGCACCTAGGTGAGTTTACAGTTGTTCTTCAAGTTTTCTGAAATGGAGTACACTCCCAATGTTTTCAAGATTGAATCAGCTCTCTATCATGATTACATCAAAACAGCTGAGATAGACTTGCATCATATCAAGTCGGTGTTCGATCTACAAGCCTTGGAGAGTGCAGGCAACACCTCAATCAGGAACCTAGAACATTCTGGACTCCTCGCAATAGTGTCCATCCCTATATCAGTTCAGAGTCTTGAGTTCGTAATCGCTTGCATCAAGCATTACAACCTGGCTACAAGGGAGATCTAGTCAGTAGATGGCATATTCATTTGCAGTCTAAGCCCTGATATGATCGAGAAGTGTTCTTCCATTCCCCCATGGCCTGAAAGTGTCACTATCTCAAAGGGTGAATGTGAAAGGATATGGGAGATGCATAAGGAAAAATACAACAAGAAGATTGTACTAAAGTGAATGAAAGAAAAATATAAGACTCTGCAAAGTCACACTTTCATGATGTCAACAAAGTTTGAAAGCAGCCAATGAGGTCGAAGATTTCCTTAGGTCAGTTGCAGATGGTGAAGATATTCTAGAAAAGCGGTTTTTTTCTATTGATGGCATAGATTCACCGAACCGGGACACAATTTCCAATTTTCTAGCGGATGTGATCGAGCTTTAAAGCAACTTTCTTCTAGAAGATTTCTTTCCCGCTTTCTTTCTATTCTTGGAATAATTCTTATCCATTCTTTGAGAAGAGAAAGAAGATAAAATGTAATAGTTGGCGTTTCCCGTTTTTCTGCTTTCTTAGGTGTTAGATGTTATCTTCTTTCTAGATTTAGTAATAAAGCTTGCTTGCTGAGCAAGCCCTAGGTTGTGAAAGCAAGGAGATTTTAGGGTTCCCTACTCCTCTGCTTGTCTATAAATAAGAGCCTTTGCTCATTAGTTTTCTTTAACGGTTATTGTGATAGCAAATTGTTGAGTCTCTTTTAGCCAGCAAGTTGTTATTCAATGTTAGTTCACTTTGTGTTAGAACCGTGCTAGTGAGAACAAAACGCTTAGCCTCTTGTGCCTTCTATTTGTTACTCAAGTATTGTTCAATTATGTTGTGATAGCAATTGTTAAGCCTCTTTAGCCAACAAGGATTTAATGCGATTGTTATTTCTAGTGTGTAAGAATAAGATTGCAAGCCTCTTTAGCTGCAATTTCTTGTTCCAGGCATGTTAGAAGAGAGTTTTGTTCTAGAGATTTGAGTAATAAAATCATGAGCCCCCTTTTCCTTGATCCAAAATCTCAGATTTCTATTATTTATGTTCTACTTTTATGATCTTGATTTCAACTTACAGTGAAGTGTGTAGGTGTTTGTTGAGAGAGAGATTATTGAAGTATTTTGTCAGAAAATCTACCTTGTTAATTTCTAGCTTCTCTCGCTCTGCATATTACTTGAGAGGTTAGGAACGTCTTTAGTTTAAGTTAGTTGTAGTTGAAAGTCTTAAAACAAAACATCTCAGCTATGGCATTTGTGTTTAATAAACCTTGTACTCTAAGCTAATAAAAAAGATAGGCAACTTAGTTTTAGTTTACTTTCTTTCAAACACCATCAGCAAGAGGGAGCTTCCCCTCCTAATTTTAAGAGTAGTTTATCTGTGCATAGCTGTCCGTTTCAAATATGCATACCAGAGGTGTGAATTTAAACGCCAACACAATTAATTTTTTGCGTAGTGAATTGTCATGGCGGTGAATTTTCCCTTGGTGAATTATTGACGGTAAATTTTCCATCAGTGAATTGCTGGTAGTGAATTTGTCGTATGGGAATTTTATTAAAACATTTACAATAATGGTATATTATAACATAGACCGAACTTGAGGAACACTTCTTCATGCTTCCACATGGCCAATACCTCATGTGTTAGGAATTGTATGCAAAAAATATCAATTAAATGCAAATAAAGATTAAACAAAGGAATGAAAAACACCGAAATAATAATAGCAAGCGACAATATTTAACATGATTCACCCAAACTTGGGCTACGTCCACCAATAGAGAGTCTAATATTATTATCCAGTAAATCAAACTGATTACAAACAATAATCCTTGCAACTCAATACTGCTACAAATGCTACAATACAATGTCAATAGAAACCCAAACCCTTAGGCTTTTATCAAGACTTATATCAATTACAAAAATAGGGTTTTTTTATGTTGGCGAATAGAAAAAATAACACCTAATCCTATCTTGGGGGAGTTTCCCCCAAACCCCCGCAAGGGGTGTTTCCCCTTGACCTCATTAAATAATTGGGGAGAAATTGCGCTGATAAAAGTGTGGAAAATTTAACCTCTGAGTCTGATTAGGCTCCATATACCAAAAATCTCCCACTTGGAGACTGATCACAACACTGTTGACCCTGTAGCTCCCACTGGAAATAAGCACCCTAGACCCTGTTGTTCTGATTTTATTGTTTTCAGTCTTGAAGACCAACCAAAGCTGAAGAGGAGCTCAACTTCTCCCTTGGCATTGCCTTTGTAAACATATCTATTGGATTGTCATCTATATGTATCTATTCCAACCTTAACTTCCCTTCATCCAACACCAACCGAATGAAGTGATACCTCAACTATATGTGTTTAGTCTTTGAATGCAAGGCATAATTCTTTGCAAGATGTATGGAACTCTGGCTATCCATAAACAAATAACTGTTGGCTTGTTGTTTTCCCAATTCTTCCATGAAAGATTACAACCATATCATCTCCTTGCTTTCCTTTGTTGCAACTACATACTTTTCCGCTGTGGTGGATAAAGCAACCACCTTTTGCAATTGTGAGATTCAACTTACTGCTATCCCACCTACAGTAAAGACATAATCTGTAGTACTCCGCCTAGTATCAATATCCCCTGCCAAAAATGAGTCTGAATAACCTGCTAAATCAGTATGAGAGCCCCCAAAACATAAATGTTTATTGGATGTACCTTTCAAATACCTGAGAATCCATTTTACTGCATTCCAATGCTCAACACCGGGATGACTCATATACTTGCTAACAACTCCTACAAAATGTGTAATATTTTGTCTTGTGCATACCATGGCGTACATTAAACTTTCTACAATTGAAGCATATGGTACCTTGGACATGTTATCTTCCTCCTCTTGTGTCTTTGGACATATCTCCTTAGTCAATTTCAAATGAATAGGCAAAGGTGTGCTGACAACTTTTGCATTCTCCATGTGGAATCTCTGCAACACTTTCTCAACATAACCGGCCTGAGATAGAGTCAATTTTCTGTTCTTCATATCTCTACAAATTCTCATACCAAGGATTTGTTTTGCTGCCCCCAGATCCTTCATAGCAAATGATTTTGCTAACTGTTATTTTAACTCACTTATGTGATCCATGTTAGACCCCATTGCAAGCATGTCATCAACATATAAACATAAACTAATGTAGCTATCATTATCCAACCTCTTAAAATAAACATAATGGTGAAAATTACACCTGTTGTAGCCTTGCTCAGCCATAAAACTATCAAATTTCAAGTACCATTGTCGAGGTGCTTGTTTCAAGCCATATAAACTCTTCTTCAATTTGCACACCAATTTCTCCTTGCCTTTGACCTCAAATCCTTGGGGCTATTCCATATATATCTCCTCCTCCAAATCACCATGGAGAAATGAAGTTTTCACATCTAGCTGTTCCAAATGAAAATCTTCAACAACCACAATACTTAAAATAGTACGAATAGGAGTCATCTTAACAGCTGGAGAATTTTTTTTAGCAAAATCAATTCCTTTTTTCTGTGCAAATCCTTTGACAACTAACCCGACTTTAAATTTGTTCTTACCTCCATCTTCCTCTTTCAGCCTATAAACCCATTTGTTTAGTAAATCCTTTTTACCTGCAGGCAACTTGCATAAATCCCAAGTCTAATTTTTTAGTAAGGAGTCCATTTCTTCTTCCATTGCATGCTCCCACTGAGCCTTTGTATCCACCTGCACAACTTCATCATACCCTTTAGGTTCACCAGCATTTGTTAACAAAATAGAATACAAAGAGGGAGGAAATATTTTTGGAGGTCTACTTATCCTTGAAGATCGTCTAACATTCACTGGAGTTTGTGGTATTTGTTGTTGTTGTTGTTGCGGAGCATGAGGAACCACTGAAACATCATTGTTTGGTGTATCATCCAACACTACATAATCATTTTCTTTCTTCTCATGCTGCTACAATTGATCTTTGTACAACACTTTCTCATTGAATATGACAATCCTTGCTTCTCACAAATTTTTGATTTTCAAAATCCCAAAGCCTATAACCAAATTCATCAATGCCATATCCAACAAATATACATTTCTTTGAATTTGCATCAAGCTTGGTTCTATTTTTAGGATCTACATGTGCAAATGCTTCACAACCGAAGGTTTTGAGAAAATAATAACTCACCTTCTTTCCTATGCATGCTTCCTCTAGAATACCACAACCCAAAGGATTAGAGGGACCTCTATTGATTAAATAAACAACAGTGTTTATAGCCTCTGCTCACATGTTTAAAGGCAACCCAACATGCAATTTCATAGTCCGTGCACGCTCCATTATTGTTCTGTTCATGCGTTCAGCCACTCCATTTTCCTGTGGAGTCCTTGGAACTATTTTCTTCCTACAAATACCATTAGAGGAACAATAATTTTCAAACTCTTTGCTGCAATACTCACCACCATTATCAGATCTAAGACATTTTAGCTTTTTACCTGTCTCATTCTCAACCAAGCTTCTCCATTTCTTAAAAATTTTAAATACACTAGATTTCTGCTTAAGGAAATAAATCCATACCTTGTTGCATCATCAATAAAAGTGACATAATACTAAGAGCCACTGAGAGAAGATACTTGAGCCGGTCCCCATACATCTATATGCACAAGCTCCAATTTCTCATATTTCTTTTGCTTCCCATCCTTGAGAAAACTAACTCTCTTTTATTTTCCATACACACAACTTTCACAGAAATCCATATTAACACATTTTAGACCTGGTAAAACATTCTTTGAATGAAGTACTTTCATAACTGTTGCACTCATATGCCCAAGTCTATTATTCCATAGTACTAATTCAAAATCCATAGCAACTATCTGTTTTTTTGCCTGTTGAACTGCAACAACTGTTCTTGAACATTGATTTTTATCTGCAATAGGTAAAGTAGAATGAACAATATGACATGTACAAAGATATAAGGTGCCTACTTTCACACCTTTTGCTTACTAAGGCACCTTTTGTAACCTTCCAATTTTTATCACTAAATGTAATAACACAACCCTCATCATCTAGTTGCCCTGTTGAAATTAAATTTCTTTTCAACTTTGGAACGTGCCTTACCTCATGTAGTAGCCAATGATTCCCATCCTACAACTTAATCTTGATTCTTCCCTTTCCAACAATCTGACAAGGTTCATTATCTCCCAAATAAACTAGCCCAAAATCCCCTTGGACATAATCAAGAAAACAACTTCTATGGGGCGTAGCATGAAATGAAGCCCCTGAATCTAACACCCAAGAATCATCAACATTATCAAAGGAAAGAATCAAAGCATCCTCATCATATTTATTACTTACCATATTTTCCTCTTTATTGCCTTCCTTTTTGTCTCCTTTATTTTTCTGAAACCAACAATCTTTCTTTAAATGACCCGACTTACCATAGTAGTAGCAATCCCTCTTGTCTCTAGATTGGGACCTTTTATCCTTTAATTTTCCTCGTGACTTCCCACTACTTCCATAATTGTTTCTTGTCTCCTTTGTTCTTCCCTTGCTTTTTGCATTCAAAACACTGCCTGATGTGGATGTTCCACCTGAGCTTTTCCTACGAATTTCTTCGCTCAAAATAACACCAGCAACATCATCAAATTTCAATGTATTCGAACTAGAAACAAAATTACTAACAACCATGACCAAGCTATTCTAGCTTTTAGGAAAAGAACACAAAATCAAAAGAGCCCTAACTTCTTCATAAAAGTTTACATTTACAAAAGTTAATTGACTAGTAATTATATTAAACTCATTTAAATGATCAACAACTAACCCAACTTTTGCCATTTTCATATTAAATAAACGCTTCATAAAAAATACCTTATTTGAACCGGAAGGCTTTTCATATAACTTTGTTATGGTTTCCATCAACTCTTGAGTTGTCTTTGTTGTTGTAGTATTGAATGCCACTGATTGTGCCAGGAATAAACGAATGGCTCCCAGTGCCTTTCTGTCCAGAAGATTCCATTCTTCATCACTCATTGTTGCGGGTTTCTTGGTTGTTCCTTCTAACAGCCTCCATAAATCCTTCTGATAGAGATAATCCTCCATTTGCATCTTCCATAATTGATAGTTTTTCCCATTGAATTTATCTACCTTCAATTTACCCTCGTCCGCCATTTCTCCCACTTAATCGTGAGACTCCCACTCAACCATGAGACTTTCTTGCAGACAATAATTGAACACAGCCCGCTCTGATACCACTTGTTAGGAATTGTACGTAGAAAATATCAATTAAATGCAAATAAAGATTAAACAGAGGAATGAAAAACACATAAATAATAACAGTGACAAACAATATTTAACATGGTTCACCCAAACTTGGGCTACGTCCACCAATAGAGAGTCCAATATTATTATCCAGTAAATCGAACCGATTACAACCAGTAATCCTTGCAACTCAATGCCACTGGAAATGCTACAATACAATGTCAACAGAAACCCAAACCCTTAGCCTTTTATCAAGACTTATGTCGGTTACAAAATAGGGTTTTTTTATGTCGTCCAATAGAAAAAATAACACCCAACCCCGTCTTGGGGTCATTGCCCCCAAACCCCTGTAAGGGGCGCTGCCCCTTGACCCCATTAAATAATTGGGGGAAACCACACGGATAAAAGTGGGGAAAATTTAACCTCCGAGTTTGATTAGGCTTCATATACCAACATCATGTGCATAGTGATATAATTCATTATAAAATCTCCAAATTCTATATATCTCAAATGAGAGAGAACCTCCTTAAATATAGGAGAAAGGGTGACATAATACCTAAAGGGGTATTATTCACAACTATTCAAGAACCACCATTCATAAATAATTTAATAATCTAATAGTTATTAGACTATAACTATTTCAAATGGGTTATGCTTAATAAACATATAATATATAAGGTTTTATAACCTTATATTAGAATAATATATAAATGTTATAAGGGTATGACCCCAAATAACATTATGCTCTAACACTTCCCCTTAATGTTAATAGGGGCATCACATGTCAATTTCTATAAAAGAAAAAAATGAAGTACCCCAGTAATGCAAGTCTTCTTTGATAGTGATAAATAGGGACACAAATGTATGCCAAAATGAAGACCATGTACTTTGGACTACATGAAAGTCACTTTGTCATAATTTATTATCTCAATGTTTTAAAAGATGGTGCTATATATGAGGCATTAGAAAGATTTTTATTGGAGCCTAGGTCTCCTCAAATTAGCCTCACCCCAGGTCCATTATATAGTGCTCATAGGAATTAATACAATGTGTTTGTAGGACTTAATACAATGCTTTTACAAATGGATGATTTACAAAGAGAAGAATTTTAATAAATGTTTGTAGGACTTATACATGGAATGCTAAAGGACTTGCTAATGTTGAGAGGTCTTATGCTTTGGCTATTAGGACTTGGTTATGCCTATTGGGGCTTAAATATGCCCAAAGGACTTACTAATGCCTATAGGTCTTATGTTTTTCCCACTAGGAATTGCTTATGCTAGAAGGACTTATATCTAGGATTTAGCCACTAAGTGCCATTGGCATGCACACTCCCCCTTAATAGCATCACCTATGGCCAAGCATTGATTTTATTTTAGAGAATTTTGCACTACACAGATGTTTTGATAAGTTATGGTAAATATTTCAATATATTTATTTTTTATAGCAGTGAGAGAACTTTTATGATGGAATGCTTTCGCTTGAATAAAATTGGAGAGAAATTTTAAAATGGAGTATTTTCATTTTAGTGAGGTGCCCATGATTTTCAATGTTCTTTTTTCTCTTTGGAAATGAGATCATTTGGTAAGAGTAAAATAACTCCAATTATCATATAGTAAGGTGGTACTTTTACAAGTATCCATTTGTAGCTCTTTCATGAATCTTCAAAGCAATGTTGATTATTTAGGAACCACTTTTGTATTTTGGGCTTTGATTTAAAAAAACATAGAAGATTGCTTTCTTAAAAGTTTTACGCCATCCATTTAAAGAGCACTTGCACCATTTATTTTGAAGACATAATCTATGGTAGATTTCCTATTAATGAAATCACCAAAATAGTCACTAACACAATAATTTAGTAAATTTGATTCTTGGTATAGGAATAATAATGACCATCATTAATTATAAGCATTTGTCATTCACCAATAATCATAAAATATTGGTCAATAAACATAAGTATGAAAAATTTGTCATGTCTCTTTTTTAAAAAATTGTTACACCCCACCCTAGATTTCTAAAATTACTTTTCACTTTATAGTAATTATTATGATGAAACATGAGACTGCGACATCTTCAAAGTTAAATATTATGATGAATTTGTGCAAAGCTATGTTACTGCATTTAAATGGATTATTGATGGATATTTGATGACATGATTATGATGAAATACAACGTGATGATTCTACTTTTAAGCAAATTGATGAAAATGTAATGATATGATCATGATGCAACGGTTTATGGCTAACTACTCATTTGTTTCTTGAGTGAAAATGTTGGAACAATCTAAACACCCTCTAGAGAGAGAGGGGGAGTATCACCCGGGAGAAGGGTAAAGTTACGAATTCTCTGGCAATGTCATCTGAGCTTAGCGTCAGTCAAGTGTTTGACTTCATAAACCTATGAGTGTCTAGGGATGTCAATAGCATGTTTGAAGGTAAGTCAAACCTAAGGCTGTTGAGTCGTGTTCTTTCTGTTATGCTTGTTTATGGTAATTTGGGGTTTAATGACTTTTATTTTTATGTGTGTGTGTGTGCACATGAAACACATATGTATGCATATATGTATAAATGCTTATATGGATGCATATTTACGTATGTATGTGAAGGTACACATCGACATATGTACATATACGCTCACGTAAGTGCATCTATATATTCGTGTGTGTGTATTTGATAAAAGAAAATAACATATACATATGTATAACCATATATATATATTAAGCATTATATCATATACGTTGTTATTTGATGTTATTGATATTAATCAACAAGCCAAGAAAACATGGTAAGGTTGATCTCATTGGTTATATATGAATTCATTTTATATGGCGTATACATCAATATAATGACGTGACTTTTTTCAAACATCGATCATGCATGAAAATGATATTATCGTTTTATCTTTAAATGCATTAAAATTTATATTGACGTGATTAATTGAATCAACTAAATTAGTCATGGAGCTTGTTGTATAGTCTCAAATCTTTTTAAAGAGGAGCTCGATTACTTTTGAAAGATGAGTTTTTATTTATTTTACCACCTATGTCGAGCCTTGTAAGGCTATGTGGAAACACCACAAAGGTGGCAAAAATCATTTAGCATTTTGTAATTCAAAATCCATCCTTGAAGAAAGTTGTGGCTTCCACCACACAAGAGTAGTGAGATAACTACCTTTATAACTATTTCTTAGCCAAGTCGTGGTAATCTCGGGAGGAAGATACTACAATATCTTTGGTAACCGAATGAGTGACTATTTTTCCTTGAGTGGTCGATGATTAAAGTGAATCAGATAGCATTATTTGGGCATTATTTTTTATGCAAAAACAGAGAGTGAATTTGGCTATCAAAACCTCTCAGCTAAACCTCAGTAAAAAATGCATTTTTGAAAGGAATTGTGTTAGAAATTTTACTACTTGACATATATAGTATATAGTTAAATAAATTAATTAAAAAACTATTGTTAATTTAATAAATAAATTTAGTTCGGATAGATATATTTTCGTAAATAGTTTTATACGTGAATAATGGATTTATAATGCCATTACAATGTAATGTTTTGCAGTGGAATGTGATTGATAGTATTTTGATTCGAGAGCAATCTCAATTTTCCTCTCATTTTATTATGGTATCAGAGCAGGTTTCTTCTCAGACCTCTCTCTGATCTCCTTCCATTCGTTTGTTTTCATCCAAAGTGGTGTTTACAATGGTATTGTAGTGAGGACCATGTGCAACTACTATTGTTTTCTTCCATTGCATTCATCAACAGGTGAGCAATGTAGACCATTTGCAAAATCCTTTTGAATCCATCATTCATTTGCATTCCTTCTCTTTCTCTCCATTTTATTCATTCTGTCCATAGTTGAAAACATTCCATTATGTCCATTGTTATCATCCCAAAATTTTAAATATATATATATATATATATATATATATATATATATATATATATATATATATATATATATATATAAGGAAAACTGAATGGGCTACATCCACTTGATTCAGCAATACACCTGCAACTACATTTACATGAAATTCTCTAAAGCTTTTTCAACAAATCTATCCTATACATCTTGTATTAGGGTGATATTAAATCTGTATTGAAGCGCTAAATTTCATAGGCACTTTGTATTTTTATGCTTCCAAACCAATTCTGTGAATGCTGTATTTTTTTGCTACCAATCGTTTATGTTCTTGGGTTGATTTCATCGAGCCCATATTCATATTGGAAGTATTGGATGATTACTTTGGGTGGCCTCAATCTTGTTGGAGTTATCATCTTAGGAAGCATGCTAAAGGTTATTGCAATTATGCGAGGAGGGTTTCTTTCATTTGTCGTCAACATATTTCCCCTACTTCAGATTTATATAAGATCATTATTTGTGATTCCATTATCACATCAGTTCCTTATTCAAAAGAAGAGTGTGGATATTGACAAGAGAAACCATGCAAGACAACAATGAACTAGTGCACTCCAAGCACTTGATCCATCTCTCAGATGGAAGATTGAAAATGCTTGAGAAATGGCAGAACAAACAGTTATTGGGCAAGATCGCATTGTATATAGTACTGAGAAAGATTTTTCAGAACAAAATTATGATGCCAAAGATTGGGAGCACCGATTTCGGGAGTAGGAAAGATCAAATTAATTGTGTATATTACTAATTTCTTGTTTTCGCTATGTCAATACTGAGGGGGGTGTTAGAAATTTAGTACTTGACATATATAGTATATAGTTAAATAAATAAATTAACAAACTACTGCTAATTTAATAAATAAATTTAGTTCGGGTAGTTATATTCCCGTAAATAGTTTTATAGGGGAATAATGGCTTTATAATGCTAATAAAATGTAATGTTTTGTAGTGAAATGTGATTGACAGTATTTTGATTTGAGAGCAGTCTCGATTTTTTTCCCTCATTTCAATAAAATGGGGAGATGATTTAAAAGGGTTGTCAAACCCGTGAGAGGAGATTATCATTATTATGCGTTTCATTTTCTTGTGGCAGAGATAAAATAGAGTTTAGACATTTCTTGTTCATAGAGCAGGAACAACAAGCTGACAAGGGAGAGGGTATTATATTTGAAGTAGATTCTTATCACCATTCTTGTGCATAAAGAAGGGAGGAAGAGTTGTGAATTGGCTCCGCAAGCTGTAGGCTAAGTGCACCTTTGTTGCAAGCTATATTCAATCGATAACCAGCTGAAGCAAAGTTATCACTTCACTTTTCCTTATTTTGGAAAAAGGTCATTCCTTGTTATAAATAAATGTTGAATGTTACTGGTTTTGAAACCAGCAATGAGATAGTAGTGTTTGTAGACTTCCTCATGCAAGAATCTTTTCTAGTCTTCTTTTAAACTTTCATGTTGAGATATCATGTCATTTTGGGTATATGGAAAAGATTTGTTCCTTAAAGTCAAATTGGGTGTTCACACTCATGAACTCTCTTTTACAAAGATAATAGTTAAGAAAGATTTATGAGACTAGTCACTTGTTTATTATGAGTCTCTTTTTATTCGTAGAGTAAAGGGCTTGTTTTCTAGCCAATTTGAAAGCCTCTATTGAATGCAAATAATTAAATAAGGTTCTTTAATGAACATATGATAAGCAATTACCGAGCCATTGTTTCTTTGAGGGTTTTGAGCCAAGTTTGTAAGACTGAGAGGAAAAGAATTGGTAGAGCAACCTTAAGCACAACTAGGTGCTAGATATTGTGAGAATGCTTATTGGTTTGAGGAATATTTTTTCTTGTTTTCCTCTTATTGAAAGATTTTATGAATGGGAATGGTATATTGAAATGGATTCTTACTTTTTTTATTATTTTCAATGGTTAAACCCTCCCAAGGGTTTTATATTTAGTAAAAACCACCAAAAGGGGATATTTTGTGTGTGATTTCTTTTACATTGCAATATGGCCAGTTAGGTCAAGTTATCTGCTTTTTTCGTCAAAGAATGCCATGGATCTAATTCTGAGAGTAGACACTCTCTTATGTTTAGTAAACTTCGAACTAGTGGCAGTTGCCAAGACCAGGTAGTTACGTTGAGTAACTTGGGAGTTCGAAAAAAAGTATAAAACTAAACCAACTCAATCGAGTTATGACTAGAAAGTCAAGGTGTACATGTAAAGTAAATTTTTTTGAATTAGAGGTAGTAGCCTAGACCCTAGACATTATAGATGTGTAACAAGGGAATTCAATGTTTGAGGTATTTTACCAAACCAGTCATATTACAATCTTAGTGAGTAAACACTTACATTTGCGTGAATTTATTGAAAGATGGGACCAATTGGGCTACAATTGTTTTTATCCTTAGTAAACAAGATTTCAATGAAATACATGAAAGACTAGAACCTAAAGGAAGTTATGTTCTTAATGGAAATCTAACCATTACTGTGCATACTTTGTCTATGTAATATTTATACTATATTATGACCAGGAAGGTTAAGAAGCTATCATTTTGTGTCAAGATTTGCTTAAAGTTTATATCTTGAGAGTAATCACTCTCAAGGGTTAGGGTTAAAACTCGAGCAAGTGGTTGTAGCCAAGACCTAGGTAGTTACATGAAAGTAACTCAAGTGCTCGAGTAAGAAAGAACTAACCCAAAGGAGTTATTTACTTAGTGAACCTTCACTTTTTGAGGAAGGACTCTATAACAAAGCTAAAACACTGAACATCTGAGACTATAATAAGAAGGAATCTTCAGCCTAAGGTTAATATTTATTTATTATATATGGTTGAACATTTCTTTAGTACTTTCAGTTTGTGACGAAGTGAAAACAGTCGATGACAGTAAGTCATTAGTAGTAATTGTATGTACATAGTGGAGATTAGATACTCATGGTTAATACTAAAGACTTGAATAGGTAAAGCACCTGGGTGATGCTTTCCCTCTTGTAGATGACATGTCGAGCCTTAAAAGACAAAAAGTACCCAGATATGGGAACTTTGACCTTGTACCTTTATGTTATAGTTATATCTTATTTAATTGAAATCATTCATGTTGAAATGCAAAAAGGAAAAAGATTGATTATTCTTTTTAGTTTGAAAAGCATGATAAGAAGATATGAAATGTATATGTGTATTTAGTTTTGCAATTGCATCTTCTGTTATTGAAAGAATTTTTTTGATATCCTATTTCTCCTATTTCTCTAATGATCATAAATTATTACTGCATGGTAAATAAAACCAAGTAAATTCTTTATAGAAGGAGGATGTTACAAAAATAGTCATGCTACTAAAAATATAATAATGATCCATTAAAAAATTGAGCAATAGGTGAGCTATCCTTTCCAAGCTTGCTCCTCAAACAATTTATGAGGGCGATAGCCACCCATTATAAGTAGGTGATTTACACCTAATAATTTTAGAAGATACCTAAAGCCCATAAAAAATGTTAACATAAGTAGGTGTTTCTTATACCCAAGAAATTTAGAGGATACATGAAGATCATATTGATACAAAATGTATCACATATTTGTAAATAAATCTCTTTACAACTAAATGAACCAAATGAATTACCTCATTGGGTCATTCAACAACTAGTTTTTCATAGTGTATATATATGAAATACATGTTTTAAGAGAGACATGGAAAGAGCAACTAAACTCATATAAAATAAATGTTACAAACCTTAAGCTTAAAAGCCTAAGTAGCAAGTGAACTTCAAGAATGAGTTTTTGTGATAATCTTGTATTTAACAAGGAATGATAGATTTAGGAGTACCACCTTAAATGTATATATCTAAAGTATGGAAGCTTCATCATAAGTATGAAACTAGAAAAAAAATATAATGCACAATATCATGTTTCAACTTTATATACATTCTATGAGAACCACTAATCAATAATCATTGGAGGAGATTTTAAATTTTGAATGGTACCTACCTTTATCTTCTCGAAGTATATAATTATTCCACATTGTGTATCACATGGTGTCTTTGATACCACTAGCAATGTCATTGTGTGATAGACACAGAATAAATCATAATTTAAGTATGCATGATATTTATTTGTTTAAATTAATGTTGAAATAAATTGAAATGTCTAGATGTTATATTTTTAATAGTTATCCACAAAGCTTCTTATCTCTCACAGGAAATTAATCTAATGATATCTTACATTACAATATAAAGACATGCCATAATTTAAATAAGAAAATATATAATATTTTACATCTACATGTTTATGAATGGAAATACCTCTTTCAACATCCCAACCACTCAATTGCATATGATTACCCTCTACTAGGAGTGTTTGCAAATGCAAGCGCCTCACCACATTTCCATGACTCGTACAATATAATATAATATGTTGTGTCAATATATTATGTTGAAAGCCTTCTTTGTTGGTTTGTTATATATTTTTTAATTTTTAACCACTCTTAATTTAAAATTGAATCAACTTTAGAGTTTAAAGAATCAATTTCTTCCATTAACAATTGATTTGAATGAATTAGCCTCTCTTCATACACATCAAATATGTGTGCCTAATACATTTGTATTGGGTGGAAGATGGCTCGTCAATCTTATTGTGTTCAATATGAATAAACAAATTAGAATGGAATGCTTAACGCCACTCAATAGAAGGTTTGCACATGTGCACCTAGATACTCAAACTCAAAACGATTCCATACATGAAAAAGAAATATAAACTATAACTTACAATGGATTGTGATCTATAAGAATGCCATTGTAACCAATTTTTTACCATCTACACCCATAATAATTACTTGTCATCATCCCGCAAGAATTAAACCTCCACAACATTGCAAGAATATTTGGGAAATCTGCATACTTGGGGTCTGGGGTATTTCAACACATTTAGGTTAGCAAATGTCATTTGGGAAATATGAGATCTCAATCCATTCATTGCCTCCCTTAAATTTTTAGCCTCTCAAACTTGGCTACATATTGCAACTTGTTGGCGTAAAATCTAACACCTCTGGAGTGCAGGTTTGTACGGACAGCTATGTACACTACGCAATGAGTGCTCTTCAAATTAGGAGGGGAAGCTCCCTCGTTATGCTGGAATGCATGGAAAAGAAAAGTAATCTAAGTCCTATCTTTTTGTTCTCAGCTGGAGGAGGCACAAGGTTAAGAAAACCAAGAACGTTGCAGCTAAGGATTTTCTTGTTTCGTAGATCATTAACTACAACTAAGCTATCTACTTTAAATCTATCCAATTTCCCCAAGAAAACAGAGCATGAGGAAATGGAGTAGGGTTAAACTATCGGACGATAAACGAGTTTAGATTCTCTACTTGAAGGCAAGGTGGCGCATCTATCAGCTCAATCTAGACAAGTTTATTGGGCACAAAACAGATTTAAAAATTTACCATGACAATCTTATGAAACCCTATGTGGCATAACACTTTATCAAAATAGTAAAGACTTACAAAATAGATTTATCATCACAATCTCACGAAACCCTATGTGGCATAACACTTGATCATAATGATAAAAGATACACAAAACGGATTTATCATCACAACCTCTTGAAACCCTATGTGGCATAACAATTAGTCACAATGGTAAAGATACACAAAACAAATTTATCATCACAATCTCTTGAAACCCTATGTGGCATAACAATTGATCATAATGGTAAAGTTGCACAAAATAGAAAGAATTCACCATTACAATTGCATGAAACCCTATGTGGCATAACAATTAATCGTAATAGCGAAGACACATGAACAAATACCAAAAGAGCAATATTGAGGGCAAGGTAGGCGCAGCATATATTTCTCTCTCAAGCAAAAGTTATTTACAAATGAGCAAAAGCTCTTATTTATATACATCAAGGTGTAGGGAACCCTAAAATCACCTTGAGTCATCGGCAGTTCTTGCAATGCATGCAAGATAGCCAAGCCCTAATGAAGTAAACTATACAGTTAACTGGAAAACTACCATCAGTTAACCGAAACATCTAATCTAAAAATGGACAATTGTGCAAGCATGCATGTCCTTATTGAAAGCAAGTTAACTGGAACACTACCATCAGTTAACGTAAAACCCTAAATGAAACTCCAAGTGTGTAAGGAAAATCTCAGAATAGATATGCATGTGATGACCACATCGAGTTAACTTGAAAGGGTAACACCAAGTTCAACTCGTGTGTGTAATGTCTATCCTAAGAGGTGGGAACTGAAGTTTACTGTCCGTGATCTCGAGCAAGCAATCCCTCAACGAGATTGTTAACTGCATCAACATCTGAACGTCAGCAACTTGAGCAATCTTGGCAATCTTTGCACACTCAAACTAGCATTTCACTGACTCATAACTTTGGCGGCTCCGTAATTGAAGTGATGAACATTATCTCTTCTGCAGCTTGATACAAAACGGTCTCAACTTTTCTAACGAAATCATGAATTAAGACCGATTTGGTCTTGAATTCAGTCTGTGTGTACTGTACTCTGAAAAGCTCGCCTGTTGACTGTGAACACGGCTATATTCTGACAACTTTTCTGGAAAACTAAAAATACCATGCTGAGGCTAAAAATAGCCTATCGAAGGGCAATTTTCAGCGAAAAATCTAAGATATGGGTTTTGTCCAGAAAAAGATTCTAAGACAACCCAGAACATCAAAAATGCGAAAATCTGACTTCTACTCGACCATGCAAAGACTTTTCAGTTGAGAAAATTAGAAACTTGAGAACAAATGCTCTGGAGTTAAAAATTCTTGAAAAATCAAACGCACGATTTAAATTCGAGGAAGCTATATAGAAATGATCTAGATATTGAGACTTGTCGAATTTTGCCAATTTCAGGAACATGCGAATTGAAATCTGAGAGAAATTTGAGAATCGAGGAAAAAGACGTTTTTTGTATGCTCTTCTTCAATGAAAATCACCCTTGAATTCTTCAAATTGCTGAAAATCGTGAACTTTTAACCTGCAAAAGAATGTGATTGGAGAAATCGCCTTTGGAAATAGATGAGAAATCTGCCTTTGTTTGAGAAATACGAATCTCCCTTGAAAATACGCCTTGTGAATGAAGAAAAACGAATTTTGCTTGAAAATACGCCTTTGCTTTGAAGAAAAACGAATTTCTCTTTAGCTTTGTGAATAATAAATGAAGATGGCGCCATGCTTAAAGAGGATGAAATTCGCATCAATCTGACAACTGCAAGAATTCAAAACCCTGACAAAAATAGATCATCTTTGATTGGCCCCTTTCAGTTCCACTGCCACTGACTGGAAGTTCAAATTTGAAAATAATAATAAAATATTTATTATCATGCAATTAGAAAGGGCGCCAAAAATAGAAAATCGCCATTTATAAATAAGTATATTTTGAACTTCAGTCAACAACTCGAGTGAAGCTTTGAGATTCATCGTGAGACTTCAACGATTCCGAAAAGTCATCTCTTGAGCTCATAGGCGTCCATTTGCTCAAGATACTTCACTTTTTATTAACTCCCTATTTAATAGCTGACAGCAAAGTGACAACTGGCCAACTTCAACACTGATTTCCGGGTGATTGAGAGATGCTGAGACTGATCTGGAGAATTCATTGGAAAGCCTACTGAACAAGGAAGAAATGTGTGTTGGGAGACACAACTGCAAAATCCATCGTTTAATACCCTGAAAAATTAGGCGCCCTTGATTAAATTCATTTACAGGTTCCAGACCACCATTTTCCTAAACTGCCATCTGACACTTCAAACGACTGCTGACGGTAAACAGTGAACCCTGCTGACATGAAACGAAACTCACTGCGTGCCTGGAGATATTCTGCATCCAATGACTATACACATGACCTCTGAAAAGTTCATTAAGGGCCTCAAAAGTAAAAGCGCCCTTGGCTCTTAGTTGCACTGAGGTCATTTTAACAAAAGTCGAACTTTCATCCAAGTACCCTACTTTGACCTCTGATATCTGGAGCTGGGATGACCCGATTCAGGCACTATCTGTTTTAACGGACAGCCAGAAGGGCCCACAAGAGAAGTCTCTAGAGGTGACGAAGCAAGAAAACTGCTTCTAAGACCTCAAAAACTCCAGTGTGTATTTTATTTAAAATTACCGCTCCAGACTTGGCCATTTTCCGGACATCATCACTTTACAGTATTACACTAAAGACCTCGCACGTATGAGCATTTGCTAAATCCCGGAGGCTGAAGGCTATGCTCGTTGGATAGATAAAATGACTACGCTCAATAGCCGTGAAGACTTTGAACGCGAACGGTCTCATCTGACAGACCTAAAGGTTAGGCGCCTCTGGACTGTGGAAATACACTGAAAATCGTTTGTTGGTTCGCCTGTGAAATTACGTGCTTGGTAGAATCTCTGCCATGACCACCTGGAACGTCGGATTGACAAGCATAATGGTGCGTTGCGGAGCTAGGCTAGAGTATTACTGATGTCAGGAAGACTCTCTGCAAATTTCACCATCTGGAGGGTCCTTTAAACCAGTGCCCCTGGCCTGTACTTGCACTGGGAACAAACGAAGAAGCTCAAAAACGTGAAAACTCCATTTTAAGCTGATCTTCAGACGACTGCCGCCGAAATTCTGAAACTCGGATGACTACGCTTGATATCTCGTTGGATAAGCAGACTAGTTGTGAACAAATTGACCCTCAGGCTAGAGGCGTGCTTTTGCCTGAAAAAGACAAATTTCTCACATCTGGAACTTTAGGGATTTCAACTTCTGACGCTGTTTGTCGGAGCTGTAGGTCTCGAAAAGCTTTGCTGGATAGCTCATCGGATAGCCAGACTGATTCTGAAGAGATTGACTGGATTTTTGAACATTTTAAACAAGATCTTGACCTTCAACAAGCTGGGCGCCCCTGGGCTATACTTGCACTTTCTGACTTTTCCTTTGAAAAATCTTCATAAATTGACCATTAAAAACTCCGTTTCGATCATTGAAATGACCGTGTGTAACATGAAACGCCGTCGTGATACGTTCCTCTATCGTGAAAAGCTCCATTATGAGTCTCTGCTTCAGGTTCTGATCAATAAAACTGATGTTGACTGATAAACTATTGACAAAAACCCCATGCTTGATATTGCCCAAAAAACTGTATTCCACATCATTTTAGCAAGGTTAAGACTAATTTATGCAAAATGCCTTGATGAAGCAAAAAAAAAATTGGTTTGGGTACAACACAACTAAAAACCATGAGTAATATTTGGGATTGAACATCACCGTGTAGCTTACTAGCTGTCATAGAATCGAAGGATTACAAGTCTCCAAACTCTATGATGCATTGAACATCACATCTTACTAAGCTTGGTGGGAATGTGGCTTCTCATGAAAGTTGAGGGTAGCTATCTACACCAAATGGAAGATGTTGCTTAAACTTTTGAAGTATATGTTGCTTCCACTTGATCAATTGTTTCTAGCCCAAATGCTAGATGTCTACACACCAAAAATAAGAACTAAGCAAGATCATGTCACTAATGATAGTATAAAGGTAGCGACATGATATGGTACATGAGGAGCAATACAAGAAACCTTATAAAACTGGTGTAGTCACATTACAAAGGAAAGTTGGCAATTTTATTGAAATATTGTTTTCCTCATTTCGCCATAGATATGAAACCTTACATTTTGGATTTGTGTTAATCCTTCGAGCATTTATGTATTCTAAGAAGGGAAAGGTCTTTTAGTCAGAAGGTCACAATCAAATGATATATCCTTTCAATATATGACACAATCATTTAAGAATAAGGCTTGGTTGAAAAAGTTAAAAGGATGCAACCTTTTTAAAATAACACTCTGTTGAAATAAAGGTAAAAGACCATGGGTATATGGTGAAGGTAAGCATGAACAAAGCTACATGGAGTACATTGTGAAGCATAGGCTAAGAAGTAGAAAATAGTTTAAGTAATATAGGAGAAAGATATGTATAAAAGTTGTCATTTATAGAGTAGTCAGGTATTTAGAATAATAAATAGATATATGTTATGAGTATCAATTTTGACTACAAAATATAAGATGTAGGGAATCTTTTTATAAAGGAAATTTCTTAATTTGATAGAGGGAAGTAATAATTTTTTTAATATTTTTCTATTTTTCTTAAAGAAAAATTGAAAAAAAAAAAATCAAAGCTTTGCTTCTTGGGGTGCAAACTCAAATGTTAGCTTTTTTAGATGGACATTATCCTTGTAATCATGTTGTTCAACTAGTGCAATTGTATTTTTAATGTAATATAAGATGTACTTCCAAAAAAAATTGGACATTGATAGTGTATTTTTTCTCGATTGAATAGTTGTCCAAAAACAATGATTTGGTTGGTTGGAACTTACTACCAATAGTTTGGTGATAACACTCAAATTCAAAATAACTTCCATAGATACAATGCATCTACAAAAGTCTAAAGGTTAACATAGAGTTTATGTTTATGTTCAATGGTGTTATTATTCAATACATAAATTTGTCATTTTCCTCATCATTGAACCTGATCATGGGAGAATAAGGACTTTAAAATTCTAAAATTAATAATATTGAAAGAGTAATAATAAGAGGTATAAAATCACTAGAGGATTGAAATAACTTGTATAAGATTGAAATGCATTATAAGTGCTCTCAAATGAATCTATTCCTTTCACATATCTTACAACCCTTATAGTCAATTTAGACAAACCATGCTGATGCAAATAATTTAGATATTAAATCATCAAAGGGAAATATACTTTCCTTGAATGTAGCAACTAGATTTTAGAAGTATTTTGTAGATACTTAGGTATAACCTAAAAAGATGATTAACATAGCTTAATTGGCTATGATGCCATCTTAGAATTTAGGATCTTAGGATACTAATCATTATAAACAAAACATAAAATAAATAAAATGAGAATCATACAAGCATGGAATTTACACATTACACAAGATATACATGGGGAAAACCCTTTTGGGTGAAAAACCCCATAAACCATCATTTTATTAAAACACTTACAATAATGGTATATTATAATATAGACCGAACTTGGGGAACACTTCTTCATACTTCCATATGGCCAATAATACCTCATGTGCGTAGTGATATAATTCATATAAAATCTCTAAATTTTATATCTCTCAAATGAGAGAGAACCTCTTTAAATATAGGAGAAATGGTGGCATAATACCTTAAGGGGTATTAGTCACACCTATTCAACAAAACCTAAACAACATATTGACCAACTATTTGATGAAATGTTTGCTTACATGAATTGGAAGAATTAAATAAATTTGGTCAAGAAAATTAGCTTGGGATGTTTCAAAAGCCTGAATTTTTAGGGTTGCACCAACCATTAGGAACATTAGAGGGAATGGGGAGAGAGGACCCAACATCCTAAGAAGAACCAACAATTTAAGAGGCAGAAGCATTGATAGTCATGTGATCCTCATAGGTGCATATAATTTGTTGGATTCCATCAAAATAGCAAATAATGCAAACATAAGAAAGGTAAGTAAAAGAAGCGTCATCTACCTTTATTGCTCCCTATTCTCTAATATTCTCTTGCAAAATACCCACACTTGCTCCATCTCTATTTCTTCCCTAGCTGCACCCCTCCAAACTCAATGGAATCATGGGCTAAAAAGACTCACAAAATTCTTAGCTTGCTATTGCTTCTTCTTTGCTCTATTCTTGCCCCCCATCATGCCCTTCTTATCCTTCCCCATCCTTGGGTGAGTCAAACACATCAAATAGATTTTTCTTTTTAAGGACAATAGCAACAACCCATACCGTGATAAATGAAGTTGCAAGCATTTCCTCTTGCAAACCTTCAATTTGCATCCTACCTTCTCTACCATCCTTTAATATTGAACATTGTTATTTTTTATTTTCCTCAATTGGCCTTACCATATATATGATTTCCACATTTGATTGATTATTTATTTCAATGATTTTATCAAATAGTTCAACCATGACTGAAATTTTTATTTATATTTTTATATGATTGAAGGTGAATGATGGATGTAGGACTTAAGCTTAGAAAATTATTTACAAATTAGTTTATTGAGAACATTATATTGAAATTGGATTACATAATAAAAATTCCATACTATTGTATATTAATAATTATATATCAAAGGTGTCCTAGAAGAGGGGTTCTCAAGTAAAATTAATGGCTACACTAGAAAACAATCGATTACATGCTTATACTAGAATCCAGCCATGATGTTAATGAACTTGAAGTGGACATTGGAACACTCAAGACGAATATTGTATTGAACTACCAATGTGACACTTCCCACACAAACTGCAGGATTTGCATCATTTTGCACCTTGCCATTGACAAATTGAACAGTGTATTTATCCACAGCAAATTAAAAATGGGTGCCTTTAGGGGATGTGACTAATAACATATTATAAATCTTCCTTTCAACAAAAAAAAATATATTCAGACCTTTCAAGCAAACAGATCTTCCCATCAGAAGTCTGAGAGCATAAACATACAGAGGGAAAGGTTTCTTACGAAGCTTGCAGCTACAAATGCCAAAAAGTGGGAGCTTTAGCCATGGACCAACAAAGAAATTTGAGTCAGTGTTATCTCGACCAAATGCCTCTTCAAGACATTTACATGCTAGCAAAAGTTTCATATGCTATTCATCATAAAATACTGATGTGTCTACTTTGGTATATATTGCATGGTGTAGATTCTGTTAACTGCTCTATGGTTTATATTGCAACTTTGTTTTAGAACTCGGAATATAACTTTCAATGTCAAAAGCTCTGGTTTTGTACCATGCACTTCATGGCCTTTATGAATAAAATAACTGCTACAGTACTTTTGATAAGAAATAGAAAATGTACAATTTCAACACTAGATTCCAAGAATATTCATTTAGTGTCTTCTCTGTATTACCTTCATAATGAATCAGCTACTTCCTTGAAGATTAGGTGCTTCTGATGTATTAAACACTCAAACAATTTTTGCTAGTGACTCTGCATCTCCAATGTAGCTTTGTGGAGTCAACTGTAAGAGCCTTTCTTTAATTTCTTTTGGCAACTCTAAACCTTGCACAAACTCCTGGATGCTTTCCCTTGTTACTGCACGGCCCCGAGTGAATTCCTTCAATTTTTCATAAGGCTCTGGAATTCCATGCTTGCGCATAATCTGAAAAGTAAAACAAGTCCAAATATATTTTAGGTATTAAAAAGGCTACACCACATGTTCAAATACAGTATCTAGGCACTGACTTCCACATCAAATATAAGTAAAAAAATAAGATCATGACCTTGACACATGATACTTAGTCAAGAAGATACAGGTTGAAAAGTTAGAAGTGTAGACATGTATTTATCTCGAGATTAATAGAGGTACGGTTAAAATCTGCCTCTTCAAATATTTAAAGATAAGTGCTGATATTTTCCTCTTGTTAACCGTTCAATAAATAATTTAAAGTGTTTATCCTATTCATCAGTCATTCACTCGAGATTCAGGGCAATGCAATACATGAAAAGCTGAATGAAATTAGAACATTAAACATAATAACAGGAATTATAACAAGACAGTATGTGAGGATTTACATTTAATGACAGGATTAAGAGGAATTTGCAATCATTAAGCACACAATTCACAATTCAAATGTTAGAGGAATGACAAAACTAATCATGCCAACATGCAGAGATTTCACAATCAAATTCTTACTGCTTCCCCATCTTAGATTTTGAAATGAGAGACTGCATCAAGTTGTAAATTGCCTGACATCAAGAATATCATGCATAAAGGCAGAAATGTAACATGCAGATTCAGTGTACCCTAAAGCAGAACAAAAATTTCAAAATTAGTACATACATAATCTGAACTCTGTAGTTACTAGCCCTAAATGTTCTCTGGATTTCTTAGGACCACTTTATATAGCTAGAGAAGTTAGATTACAGAGACTGAGAGGAAAGATAAATTTGACATATCATGTCATAAGATTTGTGTTTAGTGAGGATAATGTTATCACGGAATCTAGCAGCGCTCGTTCCACGGATAACCCCCCTACGAAACTTGTCCGTTTCCTAGGATTCGTGAAGTTCAAGTACGCATAACGAAGTGATTTTCAAGCCACCTCGAAATGTGTTCCCAAGTCTCGAATAGTCAATTCGAGCATTCCCCCTTGTTCGCCTCGCGAAGACCTTCGAAACGAGATCTCTCGCGAAGTTTCACTGTTCATACTTAGCAAGTTGCGAAAAATGCAGTGGCACTGAAAAAGTGCACTCCTGCCCTGAAGCCAAAATTGTCTAAGTCTGGAAAATGCAAGGGCGCTAAAATTTAGCGCCCCTGCATGCAGTGAAATTGCCAAAAATGTAATAGCGCTAAATTTTAGCGCCATTACATTTTTCTTCAACACTTAAACTTTTTTCATGTTTCTGGCACGCTTCTTCATGTTTTCGCGTTTTTTGTCAATCGTGCCACTTTTCGTGCCTAAAAAAGTTGCTCGATTTGAGTTAGGTTTTTAGTTTTCATTTTCACTTAAGTGAATGAATTCGCCATTTTAGTTGTTCTTTTTTTATATTCTCTTCTTCCTCTTGCTGTGCGAGTTTGCCTCTCAACTGCAAATCACGTTTTTGAAGTTTCACCATTCTTTCTTCAGCAAGTTTTCGCGCCTTGGTTCGGGTAAGATTTTTTGCTTTGTCTTCTTCTTTTGTTTTGTATATGATCTAATGTCCTTTATTCACGTTTTTAACTTTGTATTTATCTAACCCTACGCTTTCTTCTCTTTTCTCCATTCGCGTTTTGATCTTTCCATTCGCGTTTTCCTTCCTTCATGTCTTTGTTTTTGTTCCTTCTGTTTCTCTTCACGTTTTTCTTCTCCTTACGAAATGGAACCCTCTCATTATTTTGAATGCGTTTTTCTTACCTCCATTTGCGTTGTTCATTTCAACGCACATCCCTTCTTTCCATTTCCGTTTTCTAAACCTACGCATTCTTTCCATGACTACTCTACGCGTTTCATTCCTATTCTAACTCAACGCAAAATTTTGTAACTCCATGTTCCGCTGTGCTTTTCTTTCTAACGTTTTTGTCATTCTCATTTCACATCGCCTTCTCCATTGGCTTTGTTACGAACCTTGAAGATATCTATCGCTTGGAAAGAAAGAATTTTTTAGCTTTTGAATGTAAAAATGACAATGGTGCGAATTGCAAAGACAAACCAAAAATCCCAAAGCTTTCATTTCATTTGCTAAGCCCAAGCGCCTTCGCCATTCCCTCTTACATTTACATTTTCAAAATTGCCAAGGAAATGCTAAAGCGCTAAATTTCAGCGCTGTGACATTTTGACAATGTTAAAATTTGCCTAACACTGGAAAGTGTAAGGGCGCTAAAATTTAGCGCCCTTGCACCAGAAGCAATTTTCCCAAAATGTAAGGGCACTGAATTTTAGCGCCCTTACACTTTTTTCAGGCTTTTTCCAATTCTTCCCAAATGAACTTCATTTTTGACCAGTGCACTCCTGAACCTCATTTTTCCGCATTCATGCATCGTTTTGCGTGCCTCGCCATCCGCTTCATGAATTCTCATCCTTGTGCTCATTTCGCGCTTACCCATGTTTCCTAACAATTGGTGTTTGTTTTTTCTAAACGGATTGCAGTCTACTTTCAGAGATTGTCAAATCAAGATTGATCAGGGTTCCAGTTCCTTTTGATGACTACTACCAAGCCTCCTTCTTCGAAAGCAAAAGGCAAGATGAAATACAAATATCAAGGCGTCTACCCGCCAAGTATGGTGCTTTCCAAAGTCGAAGAGATAAAGGATACAGAAGTTGGTCATCAAGATTTGGTTGACTTCGCAAAGCTAATAGAGACGAAGCCTCTTCCTGATTCAATGAGAGCTATCGTACACAGCAACCTCCACTTGGTGGCAATGTTCCCTACAGCTGCGCACAATACCGAGTTTGTTCTTCAAGTTGCGTCTCATTACATCAGAGAAAGCAGAAGTGTGATCGACTCTTCCGGGCACGAGATTCTGAGACTCGACCCCGACTTCTTTGACATTGTCTTCAAAGTCCCTCATATGGAGAAATATATTGACATCTCTATATCGAAAGCACAGGAGATCTTTGATGCTGATCCCAATAAAGCTAAACAGTTGATAAACACTCAATGGCTCAAAAAGCCTAGATCATCTGTTTCTAGATGGCCGAAAGGACTCCTGAGAAGTGACTTCAAAGATGACGTCAAGGACATGATCATGTTTCTAAGCAGGGTGAAGGGCTTGCCGGAATCATCCACCTTCCACGACTGGATGTATGAATACATCAGGATCATAAGAAGGCAAAAGGTGCATATTGACTAGGGCAAACAAATCAGTGATGAAATGCACGAGCAGTTGATCAATGCTCCTTCTACATTGAAGTTCTACATGACTTCTTACCTGGTGTACGCAGCGGCTGTGATGAGACAATTCCCAGGTCTATCTACAAAAGGGAATCGAATGATGGTGCCTGTGTACAGATATTTCTATCAATTGGAGCTAAAGGAGAGCTTTCATCATTTCAGACGGGTCACTGATGCTTTCTTTGCGCCCTTACTCTTCAACTTTGATCCAGCTTGGAAAGAAGAAGAGTATCTGATGAGGCTTATAAGGTGGTAAGTAAAGTTGGATGTATTTTTCTCCAATTCCCAACGTTTACTTACTTGAGAGTAGGCTGCTACACTGGTTGTCCCTACATGCTACCACGTTATCCTTCGGATAAGTGGATTCTCATGGAAACATGCAGACAGTGATGTCAGTGCAGAAAGAACGAAGAAGCAACCACAAGCGTGGGTTCAAGTTCCCTTTGACCATCGGATATATACTATCAAACTGCACAAAAAGCTAAGTCTGTCTATGCTGAGATCAGGATCATGACCATCAAAACCTACGGTATAGGTTTGATTTCGACCGAGATGTCAGAAAAAAAGTTGCAAAAGGTCACCATCACAGGATTTTGAAGACATCTGGGCAGATTGCAGAGATCAAGAAGCCATTCGTAAAAATGGACTATTGCAGATTGACAGTTCAACAAATCAGAGATCTTGGTATTGCTGATCTACCAGAGGATTTTGAGGATCCAGGTGATATCATGAGCGCTGTCTATGATGAGCAAGGCATTGCTAAAAGGCCGTTGCCTGCAATACAATGGTCTAGGAAAGAGGTTACCAGCATGAGAGAAAGGCTGAGACCAATCCTAGCCAACACAGAAGAATGGTTACATAAACATGGTCATGCAATGAAAAGTTTCAGAACAGACTCAGAAGGAGAAGAATCCGAAGCAGAAGCACGCCAACAGCAAGAACTCCGCGACAAAAACAAATCAGCGGCCTTCCCACTTCTTCGCGAAGAGGTCCAAGGATCAAGTTCACTGTTGGTAAGAAAGATACCCGGTACGTCACGGTGAGAAATAGCCGGAATCTCATCCATCTAAGCCCTAAAGGGTAAAAGCCTATTAGGAGGAGGCCGATTCAGATGAAGGAGGAACTGGCGACCAATCCGGCGAAGATGAAGATTAATGAAGCCGGACTTCAGATCTTAGAAATTACAGCGGGCAAAGGAAGTCGATGAAGATCCCGAAGAAAGGATCGAAGGTGACTTTTGGTGAACTAAGAATCGGAGAAAGACAAGAGGTGATCAAGCGGGAACTACGGGCATGATCGAGAAAGAACTACTTCTCCTCACGAGAATGTAGTTGAGGAAATCCACAGAACATCATTGCCCGTGACTTCAAACGTTCCTCATACCCCTCTAGATTCAAGAACTCCTCCACCTCCTGTTCCCTTGTCACCTATTCCTACCACAAGCATTCCTACAGCCGAGATATCCCCTATCCCTGCAACATCAACCTAGCTTGATACTCCATCAGTGACAAGCATTCATACGGTTGATATACTGTCAAGCCCACCATCGTCCATTCCTAGCTTGTCTTCGCCAATGTATGATATCACTTGAAAGCAGTTGTCGTTTCGCCAAGGATAGTCAATGCGTGATCAGCTCAATGTGTCAACTCACGGAACAGCGATGACAAAATACTTCTCAATTGTCCGCGATACCAATGGGTGAGTTCAGGATGTGACAATAACCGAGAGTGGCGATGGTGTTGAATTGATAGTAAAATCCATAAGTTCACCACTTCTTTTTCTTCCTCCTTGGCTAATATCTCAAATTAACCGAGCGCCAAAGCAAATGATTTCTCGGTTCGACCTTGAAGAGATAGTTCTTCAACCAAAGAAGGGAAGAAAAAGGCAAAAGGTATACTTTCGGTGAATGTTGATAAGTTTGGCCCACAAATTATCTGAAGGTGGCATACCGAATCAGAAGGTGATGTCAATATGGAGGGACTTCACCGATAACAAAAGGTCCGGCTTGGCAAGGTTACCAGCGAAGTCCCAATCATAAAGTCACTTTGGATATCTTGGCGGAAAGGCGGATAAAGTTGAGCAAGCTTCGTAACATGTACAACAGTGAGCATTATGCCCCTTTGTTGTAAAGAGACTTGCCGGTTCTCCAAGTAATGCACAACCGCTGACAGTGGTAAATATTGAAGACCCAGCTGTCAAGAAAGCTGAGAAATTCGCCTCCAAAGGTAGGGTGTTATATGATTTTGTTGAAAAGATCATCGAACATGGATCTCAGATAATTTTGGCTGCGGATGAGAAAACTACCATGTTGGCCAAGCTCACCACAGAGCTTGATAAAGAAAAGAGCGTACTTTCCCAGGAGCGCAGAGACATGGAAAAATGCCTATTGTCATGGTCGGAAATGAAACAGGTAAAGCTCAGCAAATTGGTGGAGGTTGGGGTAATTCCCGACAAAGAAAAGTTTGTAGAGGTAAGAGAATCACTGAAACACAGAATTCAAGTGGTTCAATCTCTCATAGAAGATCTTCACCAAATACAGGAAGATGTCGATGGGCATCGCACCATTCTTGACAAAAATATCAGAGAGTTGCCTGGTCAACTTCTTGAGGAAAATCGTATCTTCCTGCCGGCCACAAAAATATCCCTGATCTTCAAGGAAGCCATCACGAATTTGATTGACAGTTCAGACTTCTCAGAAGCTTCGCTGAACATCATTTGTGATACAAGGCTCACATTGGACAACTTGAAGATGCATCTTGACAGGTGCAAGAAGGTTCATTCATCTGCCATGAGATCCATCACGAGAATTCACACCATTGTGGATTACACCGTTGGTCCAAATGAGAAGTTTGTGCAGGAGACTAGGAGGAAATTTGAAGACTTCCGCGCCCAATGTAAAGAAACGTGAAGCAGCCCCCTATTCTCCAGTGTTAGACATTTCCGGTGCATCCCATTATGCATCTTGTAAATATTTCTCGACATTTTTGAATGTCATTTTGTAAATTGTAATTACACCAAGTTCAAAGATGTAATATTTTCAAAACAAATTACACTTTGACTTTGGTCAAAGTTAGGTGAGATCTCCTAAAATCGCTCACCTAACTTTCCCTGATTTTCTCAATCTCTTTCCTTCTTTTGCTCATCCCTCTTTCTATATAATGTGAGGGATTTTCATTGTAAATTATCTTTTAGCCTTTTGCAACGAAGTGCTGCCCTTTTGTAAGCAAATTTATGAAACTTTGCGTTCATGCTTTGTGAATGAGATTCGATTAATAAAGAAAAGGATTGCAAGCCAAACTTTGCGTTGGATTCGATACTTTTGTGAGTTAATCTTATTTGGTAGTGATTAGTTCGAAGAATCTGAAAGACTCTAAGTAGTTTATGTAAACTTTGTGTTACATCTATTATTTAGATTGCATTGTTATTTCTGTTTATCATTGGTTGAATGATCTACAAGACTTTGTGCTTGTAATCATTCATGCTCTTGCATGTTCTAGTTGAGTGATCTACAAGACTTTGTGCTTGTAATTATTCATACCCTTGGATACTCTTTTCGAAGGATCTACAAGACTTTGTGCTTGTAATCATTCGTGCTCATTGATACTTTTGTTGGATGATCTACAAGACTTTGTGCTTGTAATCGTTCATGCTGTTCCAGAATTGTTGCATCTAAGAAGACTTTGTGCTTCTAACGTAGCAAACGGTATGTTTACACAGATCCAACACGATAAAGCTATGGAACGACTTTGTGCCTTAGTGAGCTTTCCCTTTTTAATTTATTTGTTTGTTATTAATCACTTCGGTATCTCTACGCTTCGCTTTGACGAGATAGAGATATTGGTATTACTGCTAGTTGTTCGTTTCCAGTTATCAAGAATTCTGAACTTCCAACAAGTGAAGCATTGTAACCATCTTCTCTGAAAAAAGAGAGAAGGATGAATGTAACACACCCCCCCCACTCTGTGAATTGCGTGTACACTTTGTAATTATCTGTTTGATTTACTATCGCTTCCGTTAGCAGTAAGAAGGGCGCCTCCCCTTTCCGAGAGGAGAGATTCACATCTCACATAGCTGTGGCTGAAGTCCAAGTTGTGTAATCTATTGAAAAGTTGATTACATAATTTTCACCCAACAGATAAATAGTGAAACAAGTATGCAAATAAATAGGTTCAGTACCAGAAAGTACTAGCATACAATCTCAATTTTGTGACTCCCCATGGCTCTCTTTAAATAACATTTTGTATCAATCTTCCCTCTCTATTATCTTATCTTAGTAATTGCTTCTGCCTCCAATTTATATTTGTGGCTAAGGGACTACAGCCTTATTATTTGCAGGCAGTTGATGTAGTGATTGATTGTTTTTCTTCCATATTTGAATTTCATGAAAGTTCTACACATTTATCATTCTAGATTTCCATTTGCTATTTTCATATAATGTTCCGACTTCCTTAATCTTGCCATTTCTTTCCTAACTACTCCAACCAAGGAAGTAATTACATGATCTGTTGAGGAACTAGTTATATAAAATGCTCAATTTCCCTGCTCCACTACAAGTCTCATTCAAATTATATTGTCATTTACATAATCTCTTGCACATCCTGTAAAGGAGTGTTTTAGCAATGGGTTCCACACCTCACGACCACTGGAAATTATTGCCACTCTAGAGAATCCAATACTAATTGTTCCACTGAACAAAAATCTCCATTGATAATATTCACATTCTCTAGTTTACTTGTTACTTAGAAGCTTCTATTTGGTCCCATTGTACTAAGCCACAGACAATCACTTACACCTCTTGCAACACCAAAATTTTGCCATTCACTCTCTCTTCCCTTCTATAGCTGTTCAATTGTGAATGGAAATCCCAATGCTCACCTTAGATTGGAAAAAACATGTGGGTAACATATAAATTTGATGTAAACCAAGCTGCTAATATGTATAAGAGAATGTAGCCATATCAAACTATTGTTGTTGTTATAGCATCAGGTTTCATACTTCCTGCGTCAAGCATTTAATAAACAATAAATTTCATATAGCCTTTGGCTATTTATTTATTGCATTTGATTAGTGAAGAGGCGCTTCACTTGTATAATATATTTTATTGGGCCGACTCCTCCTTGACATTCGCACCATTTCATTTGAGACATATCCTTTGGTGGCCGACCTTGCATCATGAAGGGGTGCATCTACTCCACCGATTTGTATATATGTAAGATCACATTCATTCACTCATCATCAAGTCAAGTTCGTTCCATTTCATCTGCAAGTGCGAATTTTATCTACAGCAGTTCGATATCATCAAGGAGTGCGAGTTTATTATCTTGTATTTGCATCAAGAGTGGTGCTAATAATTAGCCATGAGATTGGCCTCATTGTAAAGAGAATTGTTGTTCATATTACAATATATAAGAGAGATATTTTTGCTGGGTTTTTCTCCCTCAAGTTGGAGGGTTTTCCCAGGGTATATGCTGTCAATCTGTGTGAAATTGTTTTAATTCTGCTTATTTAAATTCTGATCCTAAAACTAACATGGTATCAGAGCGGGTTCAAGCAAGATCGTGATCAGATTTCTATAAGCAGCGTACTCTTCTTCTCTTGTTCTCATCTTCATGTGTCTATCTTATCTTCGAAAATGGTGAATGGGCTCAAGGTTGAAGATAGACTTGAAGGCACTTCCAACTTCACCTCTTGGAAGTTTAGAATTTTGATTGCATTGGAAGAAAATGAGATTGCTGAGTTCGTGGAGAGCAAAGTTCCTGAGCCTTCCAATGAGAATGAGAAGTCACAATGGAAGAAGAATGGCACAAAGGCCAAGAAAATTTTCATTGATTCTGTGAAGAATCACCTTGTGCCTTATCATCTCCAAGTTGAAGATGGCAAGAGAAATGCTCAAGACCTTGGAGGGCTTGTATGAGATCAATAATACAAGCAGAGCTCTTGCATTGAGGCAACAGCTTCATCACATCAAAATGGCAAAAGGAGATTCTACATCTCCTTCTTCATGAAGATCACCGAGTTAAGAGATCAGCTTTGTGCCATTGGTCATATGGTTGATAATAAGGACTTGGTCATGTTGGCACTTAATGGTCCTCCTCAATCTTGGGAGCCATTTATCCAAAGTATTAGTGGAAGATCGAAACTACCAAAGTTTGATCAACTTAGAGTAGATTGCATTCAAGAAGAATCAAGATTGGCAGCAAAAGGCAATGGGCAAAGTTCTAAAAATGAAGACATTCATGTACTTGCTGCTCATACATCGAAGAGGAAAGGAAGAGAAGGGAAGAAAGGCAACTTCAAGAGGAACAGAGATAGAAGATCGGATGGTGCTCCTGAATCAAAGAAGAAGGAGGATCTCTCCCATAAATAGTGCTTCAAATGTGACAAGTTTGGTCACTATGCGAAAGATTGTCCAACTAGACCAAAACAGCATGCTTCTATTGCGGATGTGGGTGAGGTCTCTCCTCAGAAGGATTCAAGAGGCAATTCAAGTGGATTTCTATTTTATTCTGCCTTATCAAGCAATGTTCCTACAGATAGCAACACATGGTTGATTGATAGTGGCACTTCTCGTCACATTACTGGATTCAGAGAACATCTTTCAGATTTGGTGGAGAGAGATACAAGCATTCAAGTCATAATTGGAGATGATGCATGCTATTCTGTGAAAGATGTTGGAACCTCCTCTCTTCACTAAGATTCCGGCATCTCTCTTCAATTGAACGATGTGTTATTTCTACCAAGCATCAAGCGGAACCTTGTTTCAATTTCAGCTTTGGAGGACAAGGGATATCAAGTTGCATTCTCTGAAGGAAAAGTCCTTGCATGGCCGAAGAACTCTAGCATCAAGACTGCCCAAGTGATTGGTGTTCAGCAAGAGAGTCTCTACAGACTTTCCACTCGACCATTGCAGGCATTGTTGCATGATTCAACCAGTTCATGTGAGCTTTGGCATAGAAGACTTGCTCACCTTCATTTCAGAGCACTCCCATCCATGGAGAAGATGGTCACTGGCCTTCCAAAACTCAGCCAGGAGCATGAAGGTACTTGTCGAGGATGCGCTTTGGGTAAGAATACTAAAGGTCCCTTTCATAGTAGTGAGAGTAGATCTAAATGTATTCTAGATCTTGTTCATTTTGATTTGTGTGGTCCAATGTCTATTGCTTCTTTGAGTGGTTTCTTGTATTATGTAATTTTCATTGATGACTACTCTAGAAAAACTTGGATTTATTTCTTCAAGACTAAAGAATCTGAAGAGGTACTTGAGAAATTCAAGGAATTTAAGGCTCAAGTAGAGAACTTGTTCGGGAAGAGGATCAAAGTTCTAAGATCTGACAACGGAGGAGAATACATCTCTGGAGGCTTCCGTAACTTTTGTATCAAGGCAGGGATTAAGAGGGAGTTTTGTGTCCCATACAATCCATAGCAAAACGGTGTTGCAGAAAGGAAGAACAGATCCATTGTAGAAGCAACTAAAGCCATGATCCATGATTAAGACTTGCAAACCTTCCTTTGGGCTGAAGCATCTAGAACGACAGTATATGTTCAAAATTGAAGCCCTCATCGTATTTTGGAGAACATGGCTCCTAAAGAAGCTTTTATAGGTGTGAAGCCTAAAATTAGTCACTTGAGAATCTTTAGTTGTCCTATGTATGTTCATGTGCCTTTGATAAAAGGACTAAGTTGGAACCTTCTAGCAAGAAAGGAATATTTGTGGGCTACAGTGAGTCTTCAAAAGCATACAGGATCTACATTCCAGGCCAGAAACAGATAGAGATCAGCAGGGATGTTACATTTGAAGAAGATGTTACATTCAAGAGATCTAAAGGTTCTTACATGGAGATAGATAATGAAGACCATAAGACTCCTCAGGACATGGAAGTTGACCATACTCCTGAGATTTAGAGGGAGACTACTAAACCAGAAGAAGTTGGCGATCCAGTTGAGTCGTTCGAACCAACTGATGGACTGAGAGACATTGTTATTGGTCGAAAGAGACCTCTATGGGCTAGGCAAACAATGCAGGAGGCAGAAAAGTTTGCAGCCCCTAGAGGAACATTCAAATAAAGCAAAAAACCACAGAAGTTTCCAAGCTATGTTGCATTAATGAGCCAAATTATTGAATCTAAGCCTTCCAGTGTTGAGGAAGCATCAAGTCAGCAAGTATGGAGAGATGCTATGGCTGAAGAATATCAATTTATCCTCAAGAATGATGTTTGGAACATTGTACCTAGACCAGAAGGGAAATTTGTTGTATCTTCTAAGTGGTTTTTCAAGATCAAGCATGCGGCAAATGGAAGCATTGAGAAGTACAAGGCTAGATTTGTGGCTAGGGGGTTCTCTCAAAAAGAGGGAATAGACTATGAAGAAACATTTGCTCCAGTTGCTCGTTATACATCCATCACGACTATCATTGCTATTGCAGCAGCTAAAGGATGGAAGTTACATCAGATGGACGTGAAGACAACCTTCCTTAATGGTGTAATTGAAGAAGAGGTATACATTGAGCAACCTGATGGCTTTGAAATTCATGGGAAGGAGTCTCATGTTTGTAGATTGAAGAAAGCTTTGTATGGCCTTAAGTAGGCTCCTTGTGCTTGGTATGAGAGAATTGATCGTTACCTAATGAGCTTGGGTTTCTCCAAGAATGATGCTGATTCAAACTTGTACTTCAAGGTAGTTGATGGTGAGGCATTAATCTTGGTTCTTTATGTTGATGATCTGTTTCTTACAAGAGAAGAACATCTCATTATCAAATGCAAGAAGTTAGCTTCTGAATTTGAGATGAAGGATCTTAGAGACATGCATTACTTCCTTGGTTTAGAAGTATGGCAAAGGCCTAATGAGATTATTCTGAGTCAAGGGAAGTATACAATAGACATCTTGAAGAGATTTGGCATGATGGATTGCAAATCCATGTCTACACCGATGGAAACCAATTTGAAGAAGCTAAATGAGTTTGCAGCTAGTTCAGATCTGGTGGATCCTACAATGTATAGGCAGTTGATTGGATCGTTGATGTATCTAGTCAATACTAGACCAGATATTTGCTATGCAGTGAGTGCACTTAGTCAGTTCATGTGTGAACCAAGGAAAATACACCTAGTTGCAGCGAAGCATATCCTGAGATACTTGCGTGGTACAGTTGGATATGGCTTGAGATATACTTCCAATGTAGATCTTTAGTTGCAAGGATATTTTTATTTTGATTGGGCAGGAAGTGTAGCTGATCGGAAGAGCACCTCTGGTTGTTGCTTTAATTTGGGATCTGCGATGATTTCCTGGTGTAGCAGGAAGTAGTCTTCAGTGGCACTAAGCACCATAGAGGCAGAGTATATTGTAGCTTGTGTAGCAGCTCGAGAAGCAGTGTGGCTTCATAAGCTCCTTGCAGGATTGTTTGGACAATCATTAGAGCCGATTGTCATTCATTGTGATAATCAAAGTTGTGTGAAGCTTTATGTCAATCCAGTGTTTCATGACAGAACTAAACATGCTGAGATCAAATACCACTACATCAGAGATATGGTATTGAGGAAAGCTATCCAGTTGAGATACATTTGTACTGATGAGCAGACGGCTGATATTCTCACCAAGCCTCTCTCTAGAGTGAAGTTTGTGCACTTTCGAGACAAGCTTGGAGTTGTGGAGAATGAAGCCCTAGTTGAGAGGGAGTCTCAGCATCAGTGATCTTCTGTGATTTGCTTTAATGCATCTTTCTCTGTGAGAGAAATTTGAGGTGTAAGCCCTTGTTAATGCATCTTTCTTTGTGAGAGAAATTTGAGGTGAAAGCCCTTGTTTCCACCCTCTTGGAGTAGCCATGGTGGATGTCATGTTGAGTGACTCCATGACAACATCACATTGAGAGACTCCATGATTATTTTCTTGTACTTGTGTTTATCCACCCTCTTGGAGTAGCCATGGTGGACGTCATGATGAGATGACGACATCATGTTGAGTGATTCTGTGATGGGCACTTGTGCACATATGTTTTGCCATACATGGGAGTAGCCATGATGGTTGATGTCACGTTGAGTGACTCCGTGATGTGCTCTTTTCCACATATGGGTGTAGCCATTGTGGGTGTCATGTTGAGAGACTCCATGACCTTGTATATCGGGAAGTATTCCTCCCTAGCTAAGAGGGAGTGTTGTTGCTGTTATAGCATCGGGTTTCATACTTCCCGCGTCAAGCATTTAATAAACAATAAATTTCATATAGCCTTCGGCTATGTATTTATCGCATTCGATTAGTGAAGAGGCGCTTCACTTGTATAATATATTTTATTGGGCCGACTCCTCCTTGACATTCGCACCATTTCATTTGAGACATATCCTTTGGTGGCCAACCTTGCATCATGAAGGGCTGTGTCTACTCCACCGATTTGTATAAATGTAAGATCACATTCATTCACTCATCATCAAGTAAAGTTCGTTCCATTTCATCTGCAAGTGCAAATTTTATCTACAGCAGTTCGATATCATCAAGGAGTACGAGTTTATTATCTTGTATTTGCATCAAGAGTGGTGCTGATAATTAGCCATCAGATTGGCCTCATTGTAAAGAGAATTGTTGTTCATATTACAACATAAAAGAGAGATATTGTTGTTGGGTTTTTCTCCCTCAAGTTGGAGGGTTTTCCCAAGGTATATGCTGTGTCAATCTGTGTGAAATTGTTTTAATTCTTCTTATTTAAATTCTGATCCTAAAACTAACAACTATTAAAACACATATACTAGAAAGCATTTAGGTAACTTGAGACAAACAGAATCCTAGCATTTAGAAAACATAGAACAAGATACAATCATACAACCACATAAACTCCAAACATAGATGTGCATATACAAAGCATACACACTGAAGTAAAGCAGACTGGTTTGAATAATTCCTGTAGAGATTACATAAAAGTAATTTCAGAACATCACAAACAGAGAAATAGCAATGGCAGCCATCCGGTTTAGTTTGCTTGCATATACAAAGCAATACCCACATAAAAGTGGTGTTTGATTGAGGAGGTGGTTGAATACAAAGCAATATTAACATAATAGTACTGGTTGGTTGGAAAGATGGCTATGTGCCCAAAGATAACACAATTGGCTCCATATGCGTACTAAGTAAACTTATATATTGTCCACCATGATGCATAGGTGAAATTACAATAAGTATGCTAACATTTACTGTAAATAACCTCATGAAGATTGTTTTGAACATATTATTACTGTTTCAAACAATAAGGTAAATTACATATATTTCAAATTTTAATAAACTAAGAAGTGGATATGATGCTAAGAGGATTGTTGTACCCAAAATACAAATTTTGCTTCAATAAGGCGTTTTGATTAAAATGGTCTAAATCTTGTAAAATTGTCATCAAAAGTCATCTTTAGGTCAAACAAAGCATGGGCTTTTTGTGGGTTTATAGTCCAGAGGATACTGGCAAATTTTGAAAATTAGGATTTCAGGCCCCTATTTTTAGGGAAAACCCTAAAAAATAGGATCTTTCTAGAATTGGCTGAAAATAATTTTGATTGGCTTATTTCACTTCACGATCACATTGGTCAAGTTAGAATCAAGAAAAAGTCAGTTTAGCTTTGGCGGGTCTATTTCACTTTTTCAGGAGAAAAGTTAGGACCTCCAAGGTTGTCAATGGCAGTTGGCCAATACCAGGTATCGAAATCTAAGCCTCAAATGCATCACAAAAGATTTTATGGAAAAAGATGCTTTGCGACGAAGGGGATTTTCAAATGGTGAAAAATGTAAAAAATATTCTAAGTTTGGAAACGCTATGCCTTGCTACAAGGGAGATGCTTTTCCAGTCAATGCCCAAGTCAACCTTGCAGTATTTGTGCATGTAGAATGGTGAATGCAATCACAATGGTGAACGTACTCACGTCAACAGTAGCAATGCTTCAACGCAGTCAACTCAACCAAGCAACATGGTAATCGCGAAGCGTGAAGGAGTTGAAAATCATCAGAAAATGATCTAGTCTGGAGCTAAATGTGCTCTTGCAGGCTAGGGGCACCTTTGAATTTGAAAGGCCAAATGTAGTTATTAACATTTGCAAAACCAATCATCTTCTCCAGAATTTTGCTAGCTTTCCAACAAATCATCAAGCGAATTCATCTGATTCGTCAAACACCAAAAAACAACATCAGAGGCAGAAGATGATGAAGGTCAACAAACATCCAAATGACAATCTTTTTGAAATATACCGAGCCAAATTTTTTCGATTTTTCAAAAGCAAGTTACAATTAACAAGCACCCGTTAAGGTTAGCTCATAAACCAAAACGATGCTAAAAGCAACTCTAAACAGAATGTACACCAGGATCCCGATGTGGGCAAGGTGTGAGCATTGGTCAGAGGATCTTAAAGGAAATGCTGAAACAAGAACTCTAACCAAGAGATGCGTCGGCGAACGACGAGCATACGGTCAGAGGATCCCTATCTATTGCAATACTGAAAATTAACTCAACACCAAGTATGTGCTACTTAATCCATGATGGATAAGAGGCAACCATATGGCGGAGACTTATGAAATTACAATGCAAATCAAGTAAATAGGCGGCAAGCCAGCCTCTTCCACTTATTGAGTGGGCAGTTACAAACATGAGATTAACAAAAATAAGAAAGATGCTGACAGTACTACTGTTCAGCTTACAATAATAGAGTTTCAGCAGTTAAGCACAAGATAAGAGTCTTCTCACAGCTGAAACAATGTATAAGATTATCCTTAATGCTCTCAATGCCTTTCTTTTCAAAACCTAGCTCAAATGAAGGATTCAATACAAGCTGTTATGACAGAGCTATGACTGAAACTGGTAATCAGCATGACAGAAACTCAGAGATATGCTCACAACTCACTCACTACTCACCCAAAAAGCATGAAATCTGATGCAAACAACTACTATGATGAAGGCGCCTATGATGAAGACACAAAATAGAACTTAAATGTTATTTATTTTCTGCACAAATCCCAAGGCAGCTAGAATGGTACGGCTTTATGAGAGGGGCGATTTTCTTCTTAAAATTCAAGTTCTTCACATTAAAATCTGAAAATTGGTGCAAAGGGGCGCCCACCCTAGACAAGAAGAAAGGAACAATACCCATAATGAAATCTTTTGTATTTTTGAAATATGAGTGAAAACTACAATCAGCTATAATCTCAGCAACTTCAGAAAATAACATGAAAATGCAACTAACTGAACTACAAATCCTCACTACAAAATTCACTCAAAACACAAGCAAACCTCTCCACTAGGTGCTGTCTCACAAGCACGAAGTTGAGCCAAGCTAGGAGGCATTCATTCCTCGAAGCAATCCTCTCACCATTTCGGCAGTATAACTTTACTCAAGATGTTGGATGATAAAAATGAAGACCAAGACCTCCTTTTATAACTTTGTGAAGGCTCACCAGAAGCTTCTAGAAACCCTGCTTTTTTTTCAAATTTAAAGTAACTCCTTTTCCCTCCAAGGATGGCGTCCCTTTTGTCTTGAAACAATTTTGACTTTTTAATTTAAAATAATCTTTCACCAAGGATGAGCGTACCTTTTTCAAACATTGATTTTGGACTTAAGAATATAATATAATGCCTCCATGAAGCGCCACCCCTCAAAGACCCTCTTTTAAAAACAACATAAGTTCAATCACTAGGCTAAGGGGGTCAACAGCAAAATACAACATTAGAATGTGACTTTATTAAAATAATTCAACTTATCTCTCCAAATGTGCCCAAAAGCCAAAGTTGAGCAATCCAATTGAATATACTGAAGTAGAAGGTCAATCATGCCGAACCCAACAGGACCACTACTAGAAAAAGAATTTACTAAAAATAGTAAATTCGTGAAAGTGCTCAGAATGCCAATAAGAACACACCACTGAAAAGCTCACGAAAAACCCAGAAGGAATCCGCAGTTCAATCACCAATCCGTGAGCACAAGAAACCACCAACCAAAAAACCCTAATTTCACCACCGAGAAGCCTACGGGTCTCCAAAATAGGCCAACGGTCAAACAGAAGAAGTCATGTTCGAGAAGGGGACATTACAATCCGCCCTCCCCAAGATTGCTTGTCCTGAAGCAATCGCAAACTCGGATGCTGCAGAATCTCCTCATTTTCCCAAGTTGCATCCTCCATGGGCAAGTTCTTCCACTTCACCAAATACTCTCTGATTGTTCTTTTCCTCAAAAGAATGCTCTCTGGAATCAAGAATCTCCTCAGGAATCAAAACTAACTGTCCTTCTTCATCCAAAGGTGGCAACTGTGATGAAGCAATAACGTTGTGTCCAAGTGCCTTCTTGAGGCGAGACACGTGGAAGACATTGTGCACTTTGCTACTCGAAGGTAGCTCCAACTCATAAGCTACTGCTCCCACCTTTCTGATAACCTTGAACGGTCCATAGAAGCGAGGCTTGAGCTTCTCAGCTCCACTCTTCTTGAGAGTAGACTATCTGTAAGGCTGTAGTCGAAGATAAACCATATCTCCAACCTCAAAAGAGCGCTCAACACGCTGCTGATCAGCGTACATCTTTTGTTGATTCTGTGCAATCTGCAAATTGTTCTTCAAGAATTTCAAGATATCTTGACTCTACTGTAACATATCCTTCGCTTGAGGGGCTTTGCTATCACCAAACACCAAATCAGCAAAGCTAGGGGCCTCATAACCATAAAGAGCCATGAAAAGTGACATCCTTATTGACATGTGAAAGGAAGAATTGTAGCAATACTCGCCTAAGTGAAGCCATTTCACCCATGCTCTTTGCTGTTCTGAAACATAGTTCTTCAAATAACCTTCCAACCACTTGTTTACTATCTCTGTTTGTCCATCAGTTTGAGGGTGATAACTAGTGCTTGGAGTAAGCACTGTACCACTCATTCTGAAGACCTCTTGCCAAAAGGTGCTTAGGAACTTGCTGTCCCTATCACTCACAATGTTTCTTGGCAACCCATGCAATCTAAACACCTCATGAAAAAACAGATCTGCAACTTGAGCTGCTGAAAATGAGCTAGTAATGGCAAAGAAATGAGCAAATTTTGTCAATCTATCTACTACAACATAGATACAATCTCTTCCTTGAACTTTGGGTAAACCAGTGATGAAGTCCATTGAGATGCTTTCCCACTTTTGATTTTTGATTGGGAATGGGAAGAGGTTGCAGCAGACCAGCTGGTAGTGTATGCTCATTTTTATTCATCTCACAAGTAGGACATTCCTGAATGTAACGTTGAACTTCTCCTTTCAACCCTTTCCAAGAAAATCTTTCTCAGATCTGCCTATATGTCTTGAAGAATCCCTGATGACCAGCAAGTGGTATGTCATGAAATGTCAACAAAATCTTCTTTTTGAGCTTAGAATCAGCCACCAAAAAGATCCTCCCCTTCTAGTGTATCAACCCTTCAACCACCTTGTACCTTTCGTCATGAAAAGTACCCTTCATAATGCTGGTTGCAAACTGATCTTTGGCATAATCAGCAAGCAACATGTTCTTCCAATTAGCAGTAAGCTCACATAATGAGCTCAAATGAGGTCTTCTGGATAACGCATCAGCCACTATGTTGTTTTACCTTTGACATACTCAATGTCAAAATCGTAAGCCTGAAGCTTACTCACCCACTTCTGTTGCCTCTCGTTCAAATCTTTCTGATGCATGAAATGCTTGAGACTGTTGTGATCAGTCTTGACCACAAACTTGCTCCCCACCAAGTATTGTCTGAACTTGGCTAATGCATGCATGATTGCAAGCATTTCCTTGTCATAGATAGAGTAGGTCCTCTCAACTCTTCTTAATTTTCTGCTTTCAAACACAATGGGATGCTTATCTTGCATTAAAACAGCCCCAACACCTTCACCGGATGCATCACACTGTAGCTCGAAGGGCTTGGAAAAATTTGGAATAGCAAGAACAGGACAAGAACTCATTATCTTCTTGAACTTCTCAAAAGTACTCTGTGCCTTTTTTGACCAGCAAAAAGCCCCTTTCTTTGTGAGGTCAGTAAGAGGAGCAGCATTCTGAGAGTAACCCTTCACAAACCTTCTGTAAAATCCACAAAGGCCCAAGAACCCTTTCAAGTGAGTCAAGTTCTCAGGAGGTGGCCAATCAACAATAGCCTTGATATTTTCTGGATCAACCTTCACACCTTCAGCACTGATTATGTGACCGAGGTAAAGCAGCAACTTCATTCCAAATTCACATTTGGATTCTTTGGCAAACAAGCTCTCTGATTCCAGGATGTTAAGCACTTCCTCCAAGTGCTTGAGATGTTCTTTCCAAGTCTTGCTGAAAATCAAGATGTCATCAAAAAATATCAGCACAAACTTTCTCAACTGCTTCTGAAAGACTCTGTTCATGCAAGATTGGAAAGTAGCAGGAGCATTAGTCAACCCAAATGGCATGACTAGGAACTCAAAGTGACCATAGTGACATCTGAAGGCTGTCTTCTCCACATCAGATCCTCTCATTCGAATCTGATAGTAGCCCGCCCTCAAGTCTATCTTCGAAAAGAACTTGGCTCCATGTAGCTCATCAATGAGCTCATCTATCCTTGGGATGGGATATTGATTTTTGATGGTGCTTTGATTCAAAGCACGATAATCAACACACATACAAATGGTACCATCCTTCTTCACTAAAACAACTGCTGAAGCAAAGGGACTCTTACTTGGACGAATGAAGCCCATCTCCAATAGCTCCCTAATGTTCTTTTCAATCTCATTCTTTTGCTTTTTGGGGTACCGATATGGAGTTGTGATTACTGGCTTAGCTCCCTCCTCGAGCTCTATGACATGTTCTGAACCTCGATCAGGAGGTGGTCCAGGAGGCAAATCAGCAAACACTTTACTCTTCTTGGTGAGTAAAGACTGAATATCTGGAGGATAATCTCTCTTTGTCTCAACCGGACTAGCTGGAAGAACCATACACTCTGCAGCCCACTCCACTTGGTCATGACGTATCAGCCTTGCCATTCTCTTGAATGACACAATCTGAGGACCACCATTTGACATTCCTCTTAACACCACCTTTCCATCGGATTGAAATTTAAGTTCCATGGTTTGCAGATTTAAAGAGATCTCTCCTAGAGATCGCAGCCACTGAATGCCAAGGACGGCATCCATATCTCCAATATTAACCACATAGAAGTCATCCTTGACTTCGTAATTTCCCAATTGCATGGACATGTTTGGAATCTTCTTAGTGCATGAGATGTGAAACCCATCAGCAACCATAACTCTGAAGCCTTCAAAATCTTCAGTTTGCAGCCCTTTCTTTGCCACCACAGCTTCGTCTATGAAGTTATGTGTTGCCCCAGTGTCAATTAGAGCAACTATACGCTGCCCTTTGATCATTCCTCGAACTTTGAAGGACTCATTCTTTTGAAAGCTCGAAAGTTGAGCCAATGTACCTCCACTTCCCCTTTCGCTTTTGGACACTTCTGGAGCTCTTTCTTCTTCGCTGTCCTCAAAATCAATTTGCTGATCAGAAAAATCAGAATTGCTTTCTTCAGCTATATAGAATTCAATTTGATGGATTTTGGCTCCTTTTGGGCAAACATGATCTTGGGACCATTTTTCCCAACAACGGAAACATAACCCCTTTCTTCGGAGTTCATTGATAGTCTCCGGATCCAATCTTGTGCCATGAGGTTTCTGCTGTTTGAACTCCTTATGGTGAGGTTTTTGATGAGGCTTTTTCCCTCTATCCCCTTTGTGAAATGATGGCTTGGAATGGAACTTCGCTTTGGGAATAGCCCACTCCATGTTTCTAGCTTTCTTCATTGCCTCTTGTAGGGAGGGTGGATCAAAAGCTTTAATCCAACCCTTGAGTGGCTCCATCAATCCTTCGCTGAATAGGATCACTAATCTTCTCTCCATGATTCCAGTGACCATTACTGAAAGTCTTTGAAACTCAGCTATGTAGGCATCAACAGTGCCATACTGCCTCAACTGTGCCAACTCCCTGAAATGCACTTCTGGGTCCTTCTTCTCGAATCTCTCAATGAGTCTATTGGTGAACTCATCGTAGGTAGTGATAGACCCATGACCTAAGGTGACTAGGCCATGGTACCACCACTCATGCACCACCCCATCTAGGTGTAATGTAGCGAACTTAATCGCTTCTTCTTCAGCCATTGGTCTAAGAGCCAGATAGTTGTTTAGCTTCTGTATCCAAGCTCGAGCAGAACTATTATCACTTCCATCAAAGTGGGGAAGCATAACCTTGTTGATAGCTTGATACAAGTCTCCTTGCACTGGTGTTCTCCTTTGATCATAATTTCTCCCTTTTCCTCTATTCTTCCTCCTAAACTCCATGTAATCGTTGAAGGACATGTCTAGTTTGACTTCATCAGGAAGAGTTTCATATTCAGTACGGCCTATCCTCAGCTGCTCCAAAGTTGAAGCATTTTCTTCGGGGTCTGGATGTGGGTTTGTTGGTGCCAAAAACGTGGGTTTGAATGGTCTAGCAGAGATGTATGTGTTGTTAGATGTAGGCTGAGTTGTGTGACCAATATGCTGGTTGGAGGCACTGTGTTCTCCCGTGTGCACTGTATTGTTTTGTGGAGTTGGGTTCTGATCCATTTTCCCCATCATGAAAGATACCATGTCCATCAAGGCATCCATTTTCCTCTCAAACCTTTGTCCCGGACTTGGTGATCTCTCTTTACTCTTCCCACTGTCACCTCTGTTGCCAGAACTTCTTTCGTTGCCCCCTAAAGTCCTTTCATTATCCCCCATTTATGTTTCCTGAGAAGGCTCCCAATTAGCCCTCAAAACCTCTGATACTGATTGACCCTCTGGAACCTGATACAACTGTTTCTGAACGGTATCTCTCTTGTATACCCTTGCCAAATACCTCTGTTCTCTGTCACTCATAGAAGGCTATTTTCACAGGATGGCAGGATGCATAGCTCTGATACCACTGAAATATACCGAGCCAAATTTTTTCGATTTTTCAAAAGCAAGTTACAATTAACAAGCACCTGTTAAGGTTAGCTCATAAACCAAAACGATGCTAAAAGCAACTCTAACCAGAATGTACACCAGGATCCCGATGTGGGCAAGGTGTGAGCATTGGTCAGAGGATCTTAAAGGAAATGCTGAAACAAGAACTCTAACCAAGAGATGCGTCGGCGAACGACGAGCATACGGTCAGAGGATCCCTATCTATTGCAATACTGGAAATTAACTCAACACCAAGTATGTGCTACTCAATCCATGATGGATAAGAGGCAACCATATGGTGGAGACTTATGAAATTACAATGCAAATCAAGTAAATAGGCGGCAAGCCTGCCTCTTCCACTTATTCAGTAGGCAGTTACAAACATAAGATTAACAGAAATAAGAAAGATGCTGATAGTACTACTGTTCAACTTACAATAATAGAGTTTCAGTAGTTAAGCACAAGATAAGAGTCTTCTCACAGCTGCAACAATGTATAAGATTATCTTTAATGCTCTCAATGCCTTTCTTTTCAAAACCTAGCTCAAATGAAGGATTCAATACAAGCTGTTATGACAGAGCTATGACTGAAACTGGTAATCAGCATGACAGAAACTCAAAGATATGCTCACAACTCACTCACTACTCACCCAAAAAGCATGAAATCTGATGCAAACAACTACTATGATGAAGGCGCCTATGATGAAGACACAAAATAGAACTTAAATGTTATTTATTTTCTGCACAAATCCCAAGGCAGCTAGAATGGTACGGCTTTATGAGAGGGGCGATTTTCTTCTTAAAATTCAAGTTCTTCACATTAAAATCTGAAAATTGGTGCAAAGGGGCGCCCACCCTAGACAAGAAGAAAGGAACAATACCCATAATGAAATCTTTTGTATTTTTGAAATATGAGTGAAAACTACAATCAGCTATAATCTCAGCAACTTCAGAAAATAACATGAAAATGCAACTAACTGAACTACAAATGCATTAACTAACAACATAGCTATCCTCACTACAAAATTCACTCAAAACACAAGCAAACCTCTCCACTAGGTGCTGTCTCACAAGCACGAAGTTGAGCCAAGCTAGGAGGCATTCATTCCTCGAAGCAATCCTCTCACCATTTCGGCAGTATAACTTTACTCAAGATGTTGGATGATAAAAATGAAGACCAAGACCTCCTTTTATAACTTTGTGAAGGCTCACCAGAAGCTTCTAGAAACCCTGCTTTTTTTTCAAATTTAAAGTAACTCCTTTTCCCTCCAAGGATGGCGTCCCTTTTGTCTTGAAACAATTTTGACTTTTTAATTTAAAATAATCTTTCACCAAGGATGAGCGTACCTTTTTCAAACATTGATTTTGGACTTAAGAATATAATATAATGCCTCCATGAAGCGCCACCCCTCAAAGACCCTCTTTTAAAAACAACATAAGTTCAATCACTAGGCTAAGGGGGTCAACAGCAAAATACAACATTAGAATGTGACTTTATAAAAATAATTCAACTTATCTCTCCAAATGTGCCCAAAAGCCAAAGTTGAGCAATCCAATTGAACATACTGAAGTAGAAGGTCAATCGTGCCGAACCCAACAAGACCACTGCCAGAAATAGAATTTACTAAAAATAGTAAATTCGTGAAAGTGCTCAGAATGCCAAGAAGAACACACCACTGAAAAGCTCACGAAAAAACCCAGAAGGAATCCGCAATTCAATCACCAATCCGTGAGCACAAGAAACCACCAACCAAGAAACCCTAATTTCACCACCGAGAAGCCTACAGGTCTCCAGAATAGGCCAACGGTCAAACAGAAGAAGTCATGTTCGAGAAGGGGACATTACACTTTTACGGAAATTGCACCCCTGTAGCCTAGGTGCGACCAAGAATAAGAGTCATTAGATGTTAGTTCTTGATTTGTTATCTCCAGGTGATCTCTTCAGATCTAGCACAGCTTCGTGGTGAATCCAACAGCCAACTCAAAAGATATATCAAACAATGGTGGTCGTTGATTCAGCGAGCACGTAAAACAGAGGATGAAATGTAATTCAAAGGTCAAATGTACCCCTGCAGGCTAGGGGCACCTAGACTTTTGGTCAACCAAATGAGGTTTTCAGCAGTTGTCTTCTTCAAGAGATTTGCTCGGAATCCTTCTAGCTACATGATGAATTCAACAGCCAACTCTTGAGACTTGTCAAACGCCCGTGAATGAAGATCAAACGTAAAACGCCGGAGGCGAAGGCAAGTTGAAAAACATGGAAAATTGACTAAGTATTGAAAAAAAAACATCCACCTTGGAAAAGGTGCCCAAATTTTGGGGCCTCAAATGCAACTTTCTAACTTCATGGGTCCCAAGAACATCTCTTCAAAGTTGTTCAATCTCCGTGATGAGATCATCAGCACGAACATTGAAGTAGTCAAACTCTCGACGAGGGTCAAACTGGAGCATTTCATCAAAGGTTACAAATTGCAAAATGTATCTCAGAGACCCAATGGCGCCCCTGCAGGCTAGGGGCCCCCTTGAATTTAAGCCTCATAAATCAACTTTCAGAAGTTGCAATACCAATCATTCTTTCTAGAATTGAATTGGTTTTTCGTTCCATATCTCAGCATGTTTACGAGAGTCGTCAATCACCTGCAGCTACAAATTGAAGCACAAAGGGTCAAATTGACGAGATTGAAAAGCATTCAAAAAATGGCCGAGTTTGGTGAAAAAAGCACCCTTTTGGCAAAAGGCGCCCAAAATTTCAAGTTATCAAAACTAGTTTCTGAGGTTTGTAGCTCCTAACAACATCTCTTCAAACTTGATCCAGCTTTGTGATGAATCTGTCAGCTTAGCTTCAAGATCAATCGGGCGATTGGAATTCAAGGTCAAACAGAGGCAATTTGTCACAACCGAAGTTGAAAATCTTTAATAATTTTCTAACTCCCTAAAGCTTGGATGCCTAAAGTCAAAGTGGGTCCCATTGACTCTCAGTTATGATTTTTGCATGCTTCCTCTTGCAAATGGCATCCTAAAATTAGAGAACTTTCAGTTAACAAGGCATGCACAGAAATTGACTCTTCAATTAGGGTTGGCACACCTAATTGACACTCTCACCTCCAAAATGGATATTTATTCAAGCATAGGTGTCGCTTCTCCAGTATTTCTTGCAGGTTGAAGCTAAAATCAGCTATTTTCTCTCCAACGCATTTTGAAGGATCTAACAGAGGCCATTTTCAGTGTTCTTCGAAGTTCTTCATTCAAGTTGCACAAAGGAATATTTTTCCATGCTTTATCTTTCCAATACATTCTTGCTAGGAATTCATCAGATTGGGTTTATACAGAAGCGTTTTTCTTGAGGATTGAAGGAGGCAGTTTATAACTTCTATCTTCTCCCCCTCACATTTCTTCTATCCCTATCATAGATTTTCTCGCATGTCCAAGAAAACAACAATTTTTCACAGGTTTGGCCTTCTAGGTATGTTCAACATAGTGTTGGCAACAAAACCCATGTGCCAGAATTTTTCGAGAAAATTGCTCCATTGCCCCCTATTTTTAGGGTTTCCAAAAAAAGTCGTCATTTCAGAAAATGGAGAAACTGGGTTTGTTTAGCTCTTAGGCATTAACAAAACCCATGTGCCAGAATTTTTTGGGAAAAATATCCCTTGGAGCCCCTATAGCTTCTATTTCTAAAAAGTTATTGCATGTCAAAGAAAAAATTACCTTTTCAAAATTTTGACGTTGTGGGTTTGTTTAAAAAAATATTCTTTGCAAAACCCATGTCTCAGAAATTTTCAATAAATTGCCCCTCGACAAGCTATTTTTAGCCTCACCAAAAGATATTTTCAGCCTAGTTGTCCGAACATATCCGTGTTTACAATCAATAGTCAAGTTTTTCAGTATACAATTCACTCAAACTGAATTCAAGACTAAATCGATCTTGATTTACAATTTCATAAAAACTATTGATACCGATTTGCATTAAGTGCACCCAATGGTTGACTTAGACAATTTGACAAGCATAGACACTCAAAGTCCACATGGTTCCATACCTCGTATAGCTGATAGCCTTTCAAGGCCAGTTTAGAGGGTTGAATACCATTGGAACTCTAGGTGCGCAGCAAGTTCATGGGCTTTTCTCACAGCTAGAGTGTTCGCAGTCAAACTCGCGGTTTCATCATGTAACTCTTCCATTGAGAAGAATCAAGAAAAGCATCAGAAGCATCAAGCTGTAGAAGAAACAAAGATCATCAATCCAATTATAGAGCCACCAAAGTTATCAATTAGTGAACTACCAGTTGAAATTTTTAGGATTGCTCAAGTTGCTGACAGGCAGTAAATTGACAATTGAGACATGTGACGACCTCTAGAAGATGAGGCAGTTAACAACTTCTTGGAGGAGCAGATTGCTCGTAATCACAGCCAGTGAACTACTAAGACAAGACGTCCCACCTTTTCCAAATAGACATTAGACACAATAGTTAACTTGATGCCTCTTTCCAAGTTAACTCGCTGCATGTATATTTTTGGAGACACCTATGTACATATGGAGTTCTAGTTTAATTTAGAATCAGTTAACTAAAGTAGTTTTTCCCGTTAATTGTTAAGTTACCTGTATTTAGACATAGGAATAAATCTTGCATGTGGTAAGAACTAATGTTAAGGAGATTTTAGGGTTCCCTACTCCTTCGAGGTCCTATAAATAAGAGCAACCTTGCTCATTGTATTTGAACTTTTGCTTGTGCTAACAAATTTATGCGCCACTTTCGCCTGCAATATTGCTATTCAAATTTGTTCACATTGTGTAAGAACAAGATTGTATGCTTACTTGTGGCTGCAAATCATTGTTCAGTTTATTGTTTAAATGTCATGTTATAAAGCTGGTTTGATCGTCTGTTGTGTTTGTTTCATCATACAATTTGCCATCCCAGATGTACTATTGTTCAAGAAAACTTTTAGGAAATAAATCTCACGCCTTTGTGCTTTGATCCAATGTCTCATTTCTTTCAGTAATTGGCTTTTGTAATCTTTATTTCAGCTTACAACCGAAAGTACAATGAGTCTTCGGGTGAATGTTGGATGCAAGTTTATTTGAGCTTTTGTGTCAAAAAATCATACTTTTGTACTTTTAGTTTCTCTTGCTTTGAATTTACTTGAGAAATTAGAAGCGTTTTAGCGTAGCCTTGGTTGTAGTTGGATTTACGAAACCAAAGAAAATCTTAGCTACAACACAGAGAATTTTATAAACCTTGTGCTCTAAAGCTGAGAACAAAAAGATCAGCCATTAGTTTAGTTGTTTCTTTTAAAAGCATAATCAGCAAAGAGGGAGCTTCCCCTCCAAATTTGAAATGCCAACAAGGATATAAATAGCAGGAGAATAAATCCTAAAGTCAGTTGTCTTTTCTTTCTTTTGGAGCCAATTACAACTACAAACAGTAATAAAAAACTTATGATAACATTAAATCACTTATAAGATTGCAGGATTCTTGGATTCTCTTAAGGTGCATGACAAAATTACTAAAAACAACTGTACTTGCCCCCTTTGAGCATTAGTAAATTCTATTGCTTAACCTTAGGGTTGAAAATAAAAGACAGGTTGCCATCTCAAACATTTGATGCATTGGAAAATGAAAGCACCATCCACTCTAAAAAAATCAAATTAAATTTTGATTTTCCTGTCTAGTAAGTGTCACTTTCTAGAAAATGAATTTTCAACATCAAACTGAAATCCAAAAAATAACCCAAAAATGGTTGGCATATTGGCAGTGTTACATCCCAATTGGGAAGTTACTATTTACTATTACTACATAGGGTAATATGAATGTAATGTGAATTTTGGAGATGAATAGATTATGCTTGTACCTTGTTAACAATATGAATGTTATCTCATTTGATATTACCTCAGTTGATGTTATTCATGGTGAAATACTGCATATATGTGAATGGAAGGTTATTGAATTATTATTATTCGAACTTTGGAAATTTTTATGTAAACTGCATATGTTATGAACAATTAACTGCCGTAGGCATGTGTTAGTGGTTGCAGGTAAATGTTCATTCTCTAGGCGGAGGGGAAGTATCACTCGGGAGAAGATCTTGGTCAAGTAATTGGTAAATGTAACTATCTGAGCATAAACACACACCACATTAGAATGATTGAATTGAGTTAGTTTGTGGGTAATAGGTAAGTCATCCTTAGCCAATATGTCTACATTAGTAAAGGTCTTGTGTACTAGTGAGGGCATTATTGGGTGATGTTTATTTGTTGAGCTTTTGAGTTCCTCCCTTATATCTCTATGCTTGATTTTGTGAGTGATAAGTGTTTATATATATACACACACACGTGAGCATACATGCTTGGAAAGAATGTATATATGTAAATATATATAACATAACATCTTTGTGTGTTTGACTACCAAAACAGTGGTCTATACTTGATTAACGAATAAGCTATGGCTTTGCATGATAGGAGCATCATATGCCTATATATATATATATATTGTCATAAGGATATATGCTCTCTTATGTTCATCCGTATATCAAATGAATACATACCTGATCAGCATAGGATATATATATATATATATATATAAACATAAGCATATATGTATATATGTGACATAGCATTTAAATGCTATTTATGAACATACATATATATACGTATACAATTATTCTACCAAAGCTTTAAGGCAAGATAAATGTGAATATATAATATATGTCTTAAGGTTAAGGAATGCAAAGAATGAAGAGATTAAAAGCATTGGTTATGTTTAGAAATCATGACGCATGAGTATGGCACGAAAGATGAGAATGTTGAGAACTTGAGACAACATGGTGGCGTCTAAGTCAAACGTTGCATAAGACATAATGGTAATGAATGTGCAGAAGATAGGGGAAACTTTAAGGCCACGCATGTGGTATGTATTAGCTGAAGACTTGAGCCGGTTTAAAAGACTTCTTTTGACATTTTATAACCATGGCAATAAAAGTCGATGTTAGTCATCAAGCTGGAAATCGACATGGAAATATGCACAGTTGTGTATATAAGCCGTATATCACCAGCCTAGACACGTAGGTGGAAAACGTATCACTACGTTTTAGTCTGACTTAGTTGACAGATTTGAAAGAGAAATACGTGGACTTAGTCCAACATATTAATTGGCTTAAGTCGACTCAACCTTTATTCCAGTTGATTCTTGCTATGTTGCAGAATTAAGATTGACTATTTCACCTCATCTGAAACCGTACCAACTTGCTCTGGTAAAATGGTTTTGGCGCCACCTCTTATTGCATTTTCCTATAGATGTCATTGTTAGAGAAGTATTCGAATTCTCCATGTGCTATTTGAAATGGTCTTTGAATTATTGTCAAAGAAGATGTCGATTTGTTGATGGTTTTTGTTGAGTCTAAACTTTATCCATCGCCACCTTATTGATGATTTACTTTGCATGAAACTTGTGTCATTCTTCATGCCTAAACTGCAGGATTTTAGAATGCTTGGCTGCTCTATAAATAGTCGCACCATTTCATTTGGAATGCATTCATTCTCATTCTCTTCTATGATCATTATTTTCATTCTTTCATTCACTTGTGAGAGACGCATTTTACCAAGAGTTACATGTCTTTTGCTATTTATTACTTTTGAGATATTAGCAGCCATATTCATCTGTTTTATGTGAGGAAAGAGTGATCTTTTGTGAGAAAGAGGTTATCTTATTTGTTTGAGAGAAGTGAGCTATCAACAAGTGAGAGAGAGAGAGAGTTTGGGAAGCTGATTTCACGCTGAATTACTATTGGAGAAGGCTGCACTGCTGCCATTAATTGGGATAAGCGATAATAGGCATGAGGATCTCTTCTTCCTGTTATTTACTTAGAATTATTATGAATTCTATGTTTTCCTGGAATGTTTTTTCACTACGTGCAATAGAAGTAATTGAGGGTGTCTTCAGATAAGGGAATTGAAGCTTTTAGGCTGTTTTTATAATGTGTTTTTTAGTACTCCATGATATGAGAGATTGCTTGACACAAGTAGTTAATTATACTAGATACGTCGAAGAGATTACTTGACATAGGTATTTAATTATGTTACATGTGGTACAACATAGGTATTTAATTATACTAGATATGTTTGAACATGGGATGCAATGTGTTTGTATTTACTCCATAGTAGGAGATGGGTGTTTCTCATAAGTATTATATATACTAGGTATGATTGAACATGAAAAACACATATGGTACACTTAGGTAAATTATTGATTTAATTAGGACAACTTGTGTTTTCTCCTAGGAGAGGTCATTCAATATGGGAGAGAGTTTAATATACTTACATGTAAGTTGAGTTATCCAAATATGTAGGTTATCTGGGATGATGGACTATCCATAGAAGGAATACCTAGTGTTGGCATTTCAATTAGCACCTCTAGAGTGTTTATTGGAAATGGTCAGCTGTTGCAAGTCTGTAGTGTTTGCTTCTTCAAATTGGGAGGGGAAGATCCCTCTTGTTGCTGATTTTTGTGTAAAAAGAATAAAATAAACTACTTTCCTATCTTTTTTATTCAGCGGTAGGACACAAGGGTGCATAAATACAATGTGTCGTAGTTAAGCTTTTCTCTATTTTCTACAAATCATAACTACGACTAAACTAGCTTCTAATCTATCCTATCTCCTCAAGATAAATAGAGCATGAGGGCATAGGAGCGGGAATGGATGGTTCAATCACTTGAACGAATTAGTCTCCCAGGATTCATCCAAAGGCTTTGAATTCCCAGATCTGTACTGGAATAAAATCCACACAAGTAATCTAGACAGTAGTTTATATCTTAGAATTCCCAAGGAGGTACCAAGACCTTTCCGAGGTGTAGGCTGAAAAGTAAACTACTAGAAACAACAAAGGGATGATAATTTAACTTTCTAAATTCCCAAGGAGGTACCAAGACCTTTCTGAGGTTTAGATTGAAAAAAGATTATTGATAACAACATACAATGATAAAACTTTGAGATTTTTGATCAAAGGCATGGTAACTCTCTTGATTTATTATCTCAATATTCCACCAAAGTTACACATTGGGACAACAACTTGTGTCAAAGAAACAATGACACATGAGGCGATCAAAACAAGAACACATGAACAATAATTGGATGCACCTATCTGAATAGAGAGATGTAATGTCCCCTTCTCATCAGTGATCAGCTTAGTAGTTCATCAGCCTATTCTGGAGGCTTGTAGGCTGGATTGTGGTGAAATCAAGGTTTCCTTGCTTGGAGGTTTGTGGCTTTTTTCTTGGTGTTTACTAAGTTTAGTAAATACTAATTTTGGCAGTGGTTCAGTTGTCAATCCTTCAGTTCATCTTTTTTTGGAGCAGTGCTTGGGTTTGATTATTGGCTTTTTTCAAAAGCATTATTTTGGTGAAAATTGGAAATAAAGGCATGAATGTTCTATTTTTTAGTTGACCCCATGGCCTAGTGGAATAACTTATGTTTTTTTAAAAAGGTGGGTCATGAAGGGTATGCCCTCATAAGGAGTTTAATTATTTTTTAAAGTCGTTTTATTGCCTTGAAAGTGGGATGCCACCTTGAGAAGAATTATAAAATTTTGGAAATTTGAATAGTTTCTCTATGACTTTTGGCGTACCTTGGTGGGCATTGAAGAGTCATCTCTTTCTCTTTAAAAATGAAGTTTTGCTCCAGCTTTTGGCATCCATGAACTTATGCTATTGTTATGTTGTTGGAATGACATTGTGTTTTCAACTTCGAGTAAAACTTACCTCCTAGCCTCTTGTCCAATTTCGTGTTTGAAAGATACCAAACACCTAGTTGGCTAGTTTGCTGCTTCTCAAATCAGACTAGCAGATCAAGCTTCACAGTTGTTGTATTTTTGAGTTTTTTCCAGATTTCAAGTTGTTGGTTTCTACACAGCTGAAGGTCGTTTTTGTATCCAGCTCCTTGTATGATTTTAATCTTGTTTTGGGCATTCAAGAATATCAATTCTAAGGTGATGGCGACCCTCTCTAGTAATTTCCAAATTTTTATTTGAAGTCTTTGATTTATTCTAGCAAAATCACCCTTGCTAGGGGCCGTACCATTTTGTGTGCCTTGGGAATTGTGCAATGGAATTAATGGTTATCTTTTGAGGCTGTTTCTTCATCATGACATGGGCGCCTATCCTCCAAAGGTTCACTGCACTTGATTTCACTCAATTCGGAGGTAAATTGATTAAGTTATCAACATTTCATTGATTCCCAGGTTGCTGGTTTTAATTATCAGACCTCATAAGAATCAGATTTTGGTTTCATTTTCAGTGTTTGAGAGCTTTGTAAATTGAGAGAATCATTCATCACATATTGGCTTTGTTCTATCATTGTAATACTAGTAAATTGCAGATTATTTTGATTGTAAGGTTGTGCATTAGTAGTACTAATCCAACCATTTGTTATTGCTGCATTTACTCGTAATTTCTAAAGCAAACATTAATTACCCCTGGATGGTTTACCGCCAGTGTGGAGAATAAGCTTTGTATCTCTCATTGTACCCACCGAAATAGTGGAGAATTCTCACTCTAGAGTGGATGCTCGCCGTAGTGGATGAATTAGATAGTTTGAATCTTCATGACCGGTTATCTGCCTAGGTTTATTTTCAGTTTGTAATAAGTACTCCGTCATATGTTAGCACCTCACCTTTCAAAAGATCTTGTGTGCACATTCTTGGCGTTGAGTTATTTGTACTTCCAGTTGAATTCTTATTACAGTTGTTGAGTTATTCGATCCTAGGGATCCTTTGACCATATGTCCGCCCCTCTTCCTTAAATGGTTTTAGGGAACATTCTTGGTTAGAGTTTCTTTGATAGAGTTTTGGTTTTGGCGCTAACGCTAATCAAATTGGCCAAGTGTTAGTTGTGTAAAATTTTGGCAAAAAATTGGTTAGCATATTTCAAGAGAGCACAAACTGTACTTGGTGCTTAACTATAACAAACACGATCCAAGAACATATACTAAGCGAACAATATGGAGGCTATTTGCTCAACGTTTTGCTACCGTGAAGTAAAGTTACAAAATAATGATTCCAAGGCTCCTATTTATATAACTCAAAGGAGTAGGCAACCCTAAAATCTCCTTGAATTAACAATCAATCTTGCCAATCAACAAGATTTATTCCTATGTCTAAAAGTAGGTGAGAAGACAGTTAACTGGAAAAATACCTCGGTTAACTGAAACTAAACAAAGAGTCAACTGGAAAACTACTTTAGTTGACTGAAACTAAACTAAAGGTGAACTTAATTACAAAAAGTGCTTCCAAAATAGACATCCACATATAGTGGAGATCCGAGATCCACAAATCGTGGAAGTCAAAATAAACATCCACAATTAGTGGGATCTGACATGCATGATCTGTGTGACTTGGAGTTAACTTGGAAAGGGGCATCAAGTTAACTCTAGTCATCATTAATGCTATTCTAGAGGGTAGGACATCCTTTTTGGGTGCTTTACACCTCTTCTCCACTGGTCAACAATGCCTCTATCCAATCATTGACCTCCTCAGCCTCTAGGCAATTAATGCTCTGTAAGATGATGATGTGGCGTTTCAGCATTTCTTCACCTGTCACAAGCTGCTGCTGATAGTCTATGCACTTGGCACCTGCGTCATCTAACTTGGTAGACATGGCTGCAACTTTGCTCAACTTGCAACCATCAGGGTCATCGAGAAATGTGCTACGAATGACAACTTGGAATTGTTTCTATGTTGTGCCTAGCTCAATATAAGCACCTCCCTCGTGTGGATAAAGGCAAGGGATGGATATTACCAACGTTCTTGCGAAGTTGATAATACCTGCCACAATATGTCAGTACTCGATCAGTTCCACAGAATTCGCATCATAAGCTTTCACCTTGTATGCCATTTGTTCCCTCCAAGCAAATAGATGTTGCTTGTTCTCTATAGTGGTAACTGATTGGTATGCCACTTGTAAATCTGAGATTGTGACTTCATCCCCTGGCCTCTTCTCTGTCGTCTCTAATTCTGACTGTTGGATCTTCACGTGGAGTCCATGTCCTCTGTCCCTCAACTGGTACAATTTTGTCAATACGTACCATCCTCTGACAACAAATTCCTCCACTTGATTTCTCAAGTGTTTTCCATATGAAATCACCCAGTGATGGTTTTGCTCCACGAGGTCTAGCAATTCTTGTGGTAAAGTTGAGACGTTTGGGGTGCTATGTATCAGGCTAGATATGTACATCCTCAATTGTTGATTTCTAGCCTTTAAGGCTGCTTTGTCTCTTCTATCCTTAGCCATTCTCTCTTGAACACTCACTGAAGCAATTCCGAGAAGGTCTGCCTCCACTTGACGGGTGGTCTTTTTGAGGTTGACCTTCAACAATGTGAAGTCCTCAACCTCTACCTCATGTATGTTTTTGTCCTCGGTAGGGGCAGCAGTCTCTATGATAAACTCATTATCTGCATTCCTTCCTACATGTACTTGCTTCTTCAATTTCTTCGTTGGCATGTCCTAAGGGACATAATCAAACTTTGTGAAGTCAAGCTGGTAGGACGGCCTTTCCCTCTTCCTTCCTAGGAGACCCTCAAGCCGGATTGAATCTTGACTAGCCTCGCTGGAAGGAGGAATGTTAGGCCCCTAAATGCCCGATGAATGAGGTTGTGCTATAGTGATGTCTCGTGGTGGAGAGTCCAAGTCGATGGGGACTTGTGACTATTGTGATGGTGGTGAAGTAGGTGGCTTTGTCTCTATCATAGGCACTGTATCCGCTGCAACTGCTTCCATCATGGGCTCTGTATTTGTGGTGATTATCTCAATCATTGGCTCGGCTATAGCGGTCTCTACTATCCTAGGAATGTTTGTGGCTGTCTCCACATATAACTCATGTTCTCTTCCCCTCGTGTGTCCTGACATTTGCATCCCTTTGGGAGGATTGCTCCACTACTTCTATCTGGGCTTCTTCCTTGAAGTGGAAGGTAGTCAAGATTGAACCAGTGGCGGCTCTATTCAGGGAAGTACTACCTTCCTTGTCTTCTTGCTGTTTAGGTAGAGTTGACTGTTTCTGACAACTCTACTCGTTCTTTCCTCTATAGATGTGTTTTCCTTTGCATACCAATCCACTTTTCTGAGTGGTTGTGAGTCTATTTGATCCATGAAGAATGAGGGGAGAATGACTTCCCCTTCATCATTAGATAGGCCCTCAATATCTTCTGACATAAAGTCAGCAATTTGTGGGAGCCTAAACCGGCTATAGTTCCTTCTTCATACATAAAACTCATCATCACAATTGACCCAGTAATCTTCCATGGAAGATTTGTGTGATGAGCATTGCTCAAGGTGCGCTGCATAAAGGCCTCTTGGATCATATGACCTTCTCTCGATGAGATATTTGATATTTTCACTGTCTCTTGGCACATCAATTTGGCATCAGCCGCTGTTTTACATCTAGAGAGTCCCATCTAGATAGGAAAGCTCGCAACTGTCTTCTTCTTAAGGCGTAGGTGAGAGTGAACTTCGGCCAACTGTCGTAGGAACTCCATGAAAACTACCCTATCTGAAGGGTAGCGTGGCATCATGGCAGGGTGACCATTGTATCCATACATGCGTATATAGGTGGTGGGGAATTGGATAACCTGATCCACCCAGTCCACCATTGCCTCCTTGGCTGCTGGTGATATACACACATGCATCTCATGGTCAAGGTCTTGTACGATGTGCATAATGAAAATATCACTTATCTACTTGAAATGTCATTCTACTTGTGTAAACTCAAGTCGCAGAAAGTATTCATGGACCTTTTGCACACCTAATGTTCCCACAGTGTTTAGTGTCCTGAACATGCCTTGGAAGGCAATCAGGTATACAAGGAAGGAACACATGTGGAACCTATGAGCCTCTAGAAGCCCAGTAATTTGTTGGTGGAGTGTGTCACTAATGAGGGTGGCCCAATCATAATGCTCTCGATTGTTGACAATCTTAGCTATGATGTAGTACATCCATGATTGAAACTGGTTCCCATCTTCTTGTCCAGTGATCCTGTTGAGTAGAGTGATCAACACTGCATACTCGTCTCAGAATTCTCCTCGCCCAACCATTTTGGGCAAGTTGGCCTTTTTCACTTTTAGCCATGTTTCTGCCATTTTCTGCAAGCACCTGTCCTTTGATGCTTCGAATGTTTTTTCACATTCTTTCACTAATGACCACATTGGTTGGGCATGGTGGAATAGAAAAACATTTTTCAACATCCTTTGGTTTAAGGCTGAAAATCACCCTCCCATCCACTGATCGGATTTCTCCTATGGTAGGATTGTAATGCTTAATGCAAGCAATTACAAACTCCACGTTTTGTAATGTGATGGGAATTGACACAGCTTGAAGCAATCCAAATTCCTCTATGTTTTATAGCGTGATTTGGTTCATACCCTCCAAATCTTTTGAATCAACCACTGGGTTTACCTGATTCAAGTCTGTGTCAATTGTTTTCAGAAAATCATGGTACAATACCGTTTTGGTCTTGTATTGTACTTGAAGCAATTGGTTCATGCCCTCAAAATCTTCTGAATCAACCACTAGGTTTACCTGATGCAAGTCTGTGCCAATTGTTTTTAGGAAATCATGGTACAAGACCAGTTTGGTCTTGTATTGTACCTGGGAGTACTGCATCCTGAAAAACTTAAAGATCAACTATGCACATGACCCTGTTTTGACAATTTCTGAAAACCCCTAAAAATAGCACCTGCTGAGAAGCATTTTTTTGGAAAAAATCAGGCACATGGGTTTTGTTCATGCTTCAATGCTAAACAAACCCAGTTCATTAGATTTTTTATTTTGAGACTTTTTCGGAAAAACCCCTAAAAATAGGGGTAGCAAGTTTGTTGTTTCTGGAAAATTTGAAGAGATGGGTTTTATTGGAAAATTATGTTGATCATACCCAGTTGGTCAGATTTGTGATGGCCTATTGTTTTTTGTGACATGCAAGAAATTTAAGACAAAAGAGAGGAAGTAGACAAGAGGAAGATTGGAAGTTCTTAATTGCCTTCTTGTAAAAATTTGTCTCTAGATTCAACCCCTAAGAAATTATGCCTTTGTGCCACTGATCTTCAAAAAATAACGGTCAAGACACTTTGTTAGATCTTGAAAAGGCGTCTTCGAGAGTAATTTGTTGTTTTTGCCTTCAACTTGGAAAAGAAAATAATGAAATAGGACGCCTAGCTTGATTATATACTAATTCAAGTTGAAATGCATCAAGTATGGGCGCCAACCCATGATTGAAGCCTAATTTAGCCTGATCTAGAGTTCTAAAAGCTGATTTCCACTAATTGTGGGATGTTTTGGTCAACTTTGCCTCCAAAATCTCTAACTCAAGTCAACAAATCCGTCTTTGACCTTTTAGGCATCCTTCTTGAGTGTTGAACGCTCTTTTCATCATTTATCATGTTGAAGTGCCTCTGTTCGATCCTTGCTCTCGGTTGTTCAGTTGATCTTAAACCTGACGCTGACAGATTCACTATTGAGATGGAACAACCCTAATTAAATGTGCTTGGGAGCTGAAAAGCTCAAAGACTGAATTTGATGCCTTCAAATTAGGGGCGCCTTTCCTCAGCAAGGGCGCTTTTGGCCTCAGACTTAATCAATTTCTTGACTGTTCTTCAATTCTATCATTTTTGACCCTCTGTGCTCTGATCTGAGATCATCACTGACTAATGAGTCTGATGATCTCGTTGAAACATGGGATGGATGACCAGCTCAGTCTTGGAAAGGATGACTGGTTCCTTAGCTCCCGAAAGTTTGTTTAGGTCCTTCAAATCCAAGGGCACCCCTGGCTAGCAGGGGTGCCTTTGGCTTTTTCACTTATGATTTTCATATTGCCAACCTTCAAGATTGGCCCCAATTTGATCTCTATTGTCAGGTGTCTGATTACTCTATTGTCTTTGTTGACGGTGTCGTTGTTGAGATCGATCATAATGGATAAGATCATCCTGGATGTTACTAAGCTCATAAGTTGCATCTAACTGCCTAAAAAGATGGGTGCCTTTCTTCAGCAGGGGCTCTTTTGACCAACACTTAGCCAATTTCTTGACATTCTTCCTTCGGCTTTCACCGTTGGGTGTCTTCTGCTTGATCTCTTCCTTTGATTGGTTGATAGGTCCTATGGACACGTAGCTAGATTAATCGTGAAGCTGAGAGAGAGCTAAGCATATGCCATGTAGACAGCAGTGTTTGGAAACTTCATCAGGTGCCTCAGATTCAAGGGCGCCCCTGGCTAGTAGGGGCGCTTTTACCTTGTTATGCACTAATTTATCATTGATTTTGTATGTTTTGACGATCAATCGTTGTCCTTGTTTGATATGTCTTGTAGGCTAGCTGACAAGTTCGTTGCAAGGCTGGGTTGATGCTGAAGAGATCCTCTGAAGACAAGTTTTCTCCAAAGTGAAATCAAGATCTTCTTGTTCAAGGGCGCCCCTGGCCAACAAGGGCGCTTTTCTTCATGTTGGCAGCATTTCCTCCTAGGTAGCAAGGCGTTGGTTTTTCCAGAGTTAGCCAATTTTAGGCATTTTCCAATTTTGAGAATCCCCTCCATGAGATAGCATCTTTTCAGAGTATTTCCACCATGGTTTCTTCGTTGAAGCTTAGCTTTCAGTGCCTGGTACTCGCCAATCTGCCATTAATGGTTGCAGAGCTCCTAACTTTATTCCTAAAAAATGAAAATAGACCCACCAAAGTAAAACTAACTTTTTGGTGATTTTGACTTGACCAGTGTGATCATGAAGTCAATTCATCCTATCAAAATCATTTTCAATGAATTCTGGCAAGGTCCTATTTTCAGGGGTTTCCGTAAAATAGGGGCACGAAACGCTAATTTTCAATTTTTCAAAATTTTCCACATACGTTCCTTGACATAACCCACAAAAATTTTACCTTTTGTTTGACCTAAAACATACTTTTGACAACATTTTTACATGACCTAGATCATTTTGACAAAAATGTCTCTTAAAAGCAAAAATTTATTTTGGGTACAACACCTTGCTTGTGTACTTACTAGTTAAGTAGTTAATTCCAAGCAGATTAATATGGTTGTAGGTTATCTGGGATGAAGGAATATCCATTGAAGGAAATACCTATGCGTAGCTGAAGATAGCCTTAAGTCAAATCGGCCCTAAGTAGTGTATGTGATAGATGACTCTCAGTCGTTTACTGAATTAAAACTCTTTGATCAAAGTAGTGTGAATGTCTGAGACTCCACTCTAGATTGTGTGACTCCACTCTAGGTTGTGTAACCACCGAAACTAACACTGTCAGTTCACCGTGATCCAGTATTACATGCTAGTTGGGGATTGTGGGATTGTAAGGTTTGAAATATTCCGAGCCAAATTTTTTCGATTTTAACAAATTGCAAATTACAATCAATGCACCCATTAAGGTTAGAGGATAAACCAAAACATGCAGAAAGCAACTCTAACCAGGATGTACACCAGGATCCCGATGTGGGCAAGGTGTGAGCATTGGTCAGAGGATCTAAAACAAACTGCTTATGCTGTAACTCTAACCAAGAATGGCGCCGATGATGGCGAGCATATGGTCAGAGGGTCTTCTAATCTAAATGCTGAAGGGAACTCGACGTCAAGTATGTGCTACCCAATCCAATACAGAGTGAGGGGCGACCATATGACGGAGTGATTACAATAACAATGTTTGAAAGATAAATGTTGAAAGCTGAAACACTCAACACCCAGAATGTGCTTGCTAACCCAGAATGGGAGAGTAGCTACCATAGGGTGGAGGTAAATTAAATGTAATAGCAAATGAAGACTGTAAAGATGAACATTACAATTTGATAAGCAAGATTATAACTGCTGTCAGTACTACTGCCAGCTTACAAATGTTAGACAATGCTTTGCTATCAATTACAATCAAGAGTAATAGAACTGCAACAATATTAAAGGATTCTTTCAATGAATAAGGAAGATCAACTCAGAAACTGCAATATTATGGCCAACCTGATAATCTGATTTTGACAGTCCGGATCTTCACATGCACGAACAGCAGCCCTGTAACTCACCAATTTACTCACAACACTCTCAAAACTCACTCAAATCTCACAGAATAAGATGCAAAATGACCATATAATGATGGCGACCCAATTAGCACACTGAAACCCCAACAGAAGACCTTAGATTATTTATGCACGAAAAACCAAGCAAGTACAGGTGGTACGGCCAGCTAGAAGGGCGATTTTGTTTTAAAAATTAAATACTGATCTATAAAATCTGAAACTTGAGACAAAGGTTCACCCTACCCAGACAGAGAGATATGAACAATGCCCAGAAGGATATTTTGTGTATTTTTTGACATATGAATGAAAATATGAATCTGCTGTAGCAAATAATGCAAAAACCAGAACTTCTAATATGCAAGCAACAACGCTATATAAGCAAATCCAACTACAAAGTATCAACTCAACAACAATGCAAACCTCACTAAAGAATCATTCATAAGAATACTAAATTCTCCACTAGATGCTATCTCTCAAGCATGAAGTCGAGCCCAGACTAGGAGGCATTCATTCCTCGAAGAAATCCCGCAACCATTTCGGCAGCATAACAATAGCATAGACCAAAGATGTGAAATGATGCTCAAAGTCTCCCTTTTATAATTTTCCAGTTGACTTCTCGAAACCCTAAAATCCACTTTCAGCTCAAAACCCTAATCTCCTCAAAGATGGCGTCCCACTTATCCAAGCAATTTTGTCTTTTAATTATCATTTAATCTCTCTTGAAAAAGGCGTCCACTTTTGAACTTATAATAAACTTCATAAAAGAATTAATTAATTCTCTTAATGAAGTGCCACCCTTAAAGAACACCTTTTAAAAAGACTTGAAGTGATTACACTAGGCTAAGGGGGGAGTCAACGTTCAATTATAACATTAAAACGTGACCTTTAATTAAATATATCCACTTATCTCTCCAATTATGCCTTGAAGCCGATACTGACCAAGTCAACTGACCAAACTGAAGCAGGAAGTCAACCAAACTGAACCCAACTGAAAAGCTGCTAAAAATAGAATTTACTAAAAATAGTAAATTCCAGAAAATGCTCCGAATGCCGAACTGAACATACCACTGCGAAGCTCTCTGAAACCCCAGAAAGAATCCGCCATTGAATCCACCAACTCTGAGCAATGAACTCCTCAAAAATAGGAAACCCTAATTTTACCTTCCGACTAGCCTTCGGGTCTCCAGAAAAAGGCCAACGGTCACTGGAAAGATCAGGTTTGAGAAGCGGACATTACATCTAGTTATGTAGGACACAACACTATGCTCAGTTGGTTGCCGTTAGCGGTTACTCTACCAATCTCTTTATCGAAGGGAAGGGCCATCTATCGAATAATAGATGAGTGGGGGATTGCATATGAGTCTATAGTTGGCAGAAAAGCGCTTGAGTGATGTTTCTCCTCCACAGCAGGCAACAGAAGAACCAAGATTTGAAAGGGAAGATCCTGGCCTGTCTTTTAGCTATTAGTTCTAAAGCTCATTGGAGCTATGTATGTAAATGTATGTATTCTTGTTACTTGTTCTTGTGAAGTTAATGTAATGAAGTGGAATCTCTATTGTAAATTGATATGGCATCTTGTTCATGTAATATCAATAAAAGAAAGAATTTTTTTTATTACAATGGTTTGTTACTCTGTTTATTGTTAGCAGTATATTTTACTTTGTTGTCGGCCGTAGTCGGCCTTGGTCGTAGTCGGCCAATTAATAATAAAGCTATAGATTAGTAAGAATAATACATGTCATGTACCTCGAGTAATCATGTTCGGATTAATGTTAATGTTAATGTTGTTATGAAATGTCGTGTCGGTTGGTTATCTAACCACCGCCGAACGTTATATGTAGTCTGTTGGGTTAGTCAGGAGATAGTGGTGTGCCGATGATTATATTGTTAAGCATTGTGATACTCTGAGATTGTACATGATATTTTTGAAAATGAATAAAGTTTCTGGCATTCAAACATGATATCTTTCTAGTTACTGTTTTATTCTATGTTCTGCACATGACTAGTTTGCCAGTAGTACGTAAGATTTGAATTACATTCCGTAGGTGACATTTTGGCGCCGTTGCCTGAACGAACTAGGGCATCACTTGCCATGGCAGCGTAATGGGTCAACCAGCGGAAGAACCTGTAAATGCTAATGAGGAATGGGAAGACTCCATGACAAAAGATCTGGTAAATTTGTGGAAAATATCGTTACGTGACCACGTACGTAGGGAATCCCACATTCGGGAGATCCCTGAGGAAGTCATCTGGGATTGGTTGGAAGTAAACGATGAGGTGAACCACCTCTTGAACCGCATGCCCAGGTTACTGGCCTGCCATTTCATTATCCTGCAGGATTTGAGAGAAGAAGAGGATCGCGAGCGCCGAAGGCAACAAATCGTACAACATTGTGAAGACAGAACCAAACGTGAAGAGGAAGAACGATATACTAGTCGGCGCCGTACTTTCGGCAACCAGCAATGATTGCTTGAACAACTAATAAATGCCCGTATGGCCGAACAAAGACAAGAATCGAGTACCTGACGGGCACGGGACTTCGAAAGAGCAAGTTCGGCGATCACTCAGGCTGCAAGAACAAGAAAACCGGCGAAGACGACTAAAGCAGGTCGGTAAGGAATTGGATGAAGACTTAATTGAAATAAATCAGAGCATAAAAAGAACATATGAAAATCTGACAAGAATAGACACATCCATTGAACGAGCGCACCACAGTTTGACAGAAGGACGAGACGAAGACCCCTTCAGCACTCCACACATAGGAAGATATAACCCCTATGAAAATGAAGATGATTTGAATAGAAGCATTAGACGATTTCGAGAGTTGTCCCTCTCGGACGACGACGAACAGCTAAGGAGTGGAAGACCAGAGCTTAAGACCCCAAGGCAGAGAGAGCATCGGAGGGAACCCGAGGAGATCCACGATGTTGAGGACGCTGACGGAGGACGTGGGAGTGACTCGTACGTGGCCAAGGGTGCAAGTGACGCACAAGGACGTAGCGAGGAAACCACTAGTCTAATCGGGTCCAACACACAAGGAGGTCAACCGGGAAAGATGGCTCATCCGGAATGGCAAAAGTTGTCGAAATTCCTGGGGAATGGCTCTGAGGATTCCATACGGCATTGCAAGACATGTGAGACAATCTGGATAGCCTGCGGGCAGGATGATCCCGACCAGTGGCTGAAGGCATTTCTAGCGACACTAAAAGACAGTGCCATAGATTGGTACTCGGAATTGGACCAAGCACAGAGAGCTACATGGAGGGTATTAAAGCAAGCTTTCCAAGAAGAATTCAAACTTCTACGGGACGATAGTGAGATTGTCACAGAAATATATCATACTAAACAAGGAAAGCATGAGAACGTGTGGACCTACAACAGGAGGTTGAAAGACTTGATAGGAAAGCTTGAGGCACAGCCGGCAGATGGCTTAAAGAAAAATGGTTCATTGAAGGATTGATTCCCTCGCTCCGGCAGAAAATGAAAGTAGTACCACCATCCTCGTACACCGAAGCATACAATCGGGCGATGGACATTGAAAGTGAGAACAGGACATCCTCGAAGGGTGTTGTACCCAAACCATTTCTTTTTGCTTCATCAAGGCATTTTGCATTAAAAAGTCTAAACTTTGCTAAAATGATGTAAAATACAGTTTTTGGGCAATATCAAGCATGGAGTTTTGTCAATAGTTTGTCAGTCAAAGTAAGTTTTGTTGATCAAAACCTGAAGCAGAGACTCAGAATGGAGCTTTTCATGATGGAGGAGCATCTCACGACGACATTTCATATTACATACGGTCATTTCAGTGATCGAGATGAAGTTTTTAATGATCAATTTATGAAGATTTCTCAAAGGAAAAGCACAAAAGCGCAACTATAGCCCACGGACGCCCAGCTTGTTGAAGGTCAAGATCCTAAGGAAAATGCTCAGGCATTCAGTCAATCTATTCAGAATCAGTCTGGCTATCCAATGAGCTATCCAGCAAAGCTTTCCGAGACCCACAGCTCTGGCAAATTGCATGGTAATAAATATTTTATTATTTATTCAAATTTGAACTTCCGGTCAGTGGCAGTTGAACTGAAAGGCAACCAATCAGAGGACTTCTATTCTTGTCAGGGTTTTGAATTCTTGCAGTTATCAAATTGGTGCGAATTTCTTCTTATTTAAGTATGGCGCCATCTTCATTATTATTCACAGAGCTTTCAAAGGAAATTCGATTTCATTAAGAGCAAATTCAATCTTAAGTGAAATTCGTGTTTTTCAAGGCAAGTTCATATCTTCAAAGGGAAAATCGAAGTTTATTAATTTTTCAAGGCAAACCTCAAGCAATTCGTATTTCTTCAGAAGAGATAAGGGCGCACATCTTCAAAGCAAGTTCATTCAAAGGAATTCGTAATTCATAAATCCAAAGCAATTTGCAAGTTCTTCAATTGCAAATTCCTCAATATTCAAAGGCGAATTTAATAATCAAAGGCGAATCCTCAAGTTCAATATAAATTCGTATTTTCTTCAAAGAAAAATCAAATTTCTTCAAGGCACAAATTTCAAGAGAGGAAAATTCGTGGTTTCTCAAAACAAGGCGAATTCTTCCAGTTCAAAGGCAAAATTCACATTAGTTTCCAGAGGCGATTTTACCAAACATATCTTTTTGCAAATCAAAGTTCACAATTATCAGTAATTCAAAGTAATCTAAGGCGATTTTCAAAGAGAAGAAGCATAATAAAAAAACGTCTTTTTCATCCTTCAATCTCAGATTTCTCTCAGAATACATTGTGCATGTTCTTAAAATTGGCGAATTCTACAAGTTTCAGTTTCTAGATCATTCTCATATAATTTCCTCAAATTAAATTTGTGCGTTTTGATTTTTCACGAATTTTTAACTTCAGAACGTTCGTTCTTGAGTTACTAATTTTCTCAAGTGAAAAGTCTTTGTACGGTCAAGTAGAAGTTGAATTTTCGCAAAATTCACATTGTGGGTTGTCTTAGAATTCTTTTCTAGACAAAACCCATATCTTGGATTTTTCACTGAAAATAATTCTTCGAAAGGCTATTTTTAACTCTCACAGGCTATTTTTAGTTTCCAGAAATCTTGTCAGAACATAGTCAAGTTCACAGTCAACGAGCGAATTTTTCAGAATGCAGTTCACTCAGCTCGAATACAAGACCAAAACCGTCCTTACCCATGACTTTCTCAGGTTGGTTGAGACAGATCTTCACAAAGTGTTGCCAGAAGCAGTTTTAGATCCTGTCAAGATCAGAAGTTCAATCATTACGAATATTGAGTAGTCTGGCTTATTAGAGGCCGCTTCCATACCTATCTCCGTTCACTGCGTTGAGTTTGTGATGGCTTGTATCAAGCATTACAATCCTACTACTCGTGAGATAGTGTCAGTTGACGGACGAGTTATTTGCAGTCTCAAACCTCTAGACATCGAGAGGAGTTTTGGCATTCCTCAACCCCAGAACAGTTTAGTTGTTTCTATAGAGCAGCGTGCACAGGCATTTGATGCTGATGTGGATAAGTGTTAGAAGAAAATGGCAGAAAGATGGTTAAAACAAGCAAAGAACATATTGCCAAACAATGTGGGTCGTGGTCAATACAAGGATGAGTATGCGATTCTAATTACACTCCTGAATCGTGTCTCAGGTCAAGCACATGCAAATATTTTCCAGCCTTGGATGTATTACATTATTGGTCGCATCATTTCTGGGCAGGAGCATTATGACTGGGCATCCTTCATCAACGACATTCTCCACAAGCAGATCACTGGTTTCCTAGTTGCTCATGAGATTCACATGTGTTCCTATCTCGTGTACTTGATCGCTTATCAGGGTCAGTTCCGAGGATTAAACACCATGGGCATTCTCACAGTTCAGAAAGTTTATCAGTATTATGAACAGCTTCAGTTCACCAGAGCTGAACATCATTTCAAGCGTGTTCACGAGGCTTTTATGATATATACAGTGAGGAATTTGGACTGGGAATTGCATGTTCGTATCTCGGCAGTTGCTAGGGCAGCGATGGATGGATGGGCAGATTGGTTTATTCAGTTCCCAACATACACCTACATCCGAGTATACGGCTTCACAGGAAATCCAGTTATGCTTCCACATTATCCTTCGGATAAGACAATCTTTCAGGAGTTCCTTAGACAGATCCATGATGTTCATTGTCTTCTACGCCGCAGGCACAGGCCATCTATCAACTTTCCTTTTCAGTTTGGAATGTATTGGTGCAAGTCGGCAATTGATGCTAGGATCGCAAGACAAGAGCTTGAGAAATATCATCTTAAGTATCTTGTCGAAGCACGTGCCTATGACCTTTCAGGTCATTATACAGCTCGCCTTGCTGGAGGTATATATCACGAGCCTTCTATGGAGGATTACTGGGCAAATTGTGCAGATGATTTCGAGGTTCGCAGATGCATTTACGGCCGCTTCTCTCTCTCACAGATTTCGGTTTTCTTGTCAGAAGATGTGGGAGCTTTATCAGATGATGAGGGAGAGGTTCTTCCTCAGTTTTTCAGAGAGCAGGTCGATACACAACTATTGCCAGCAGTTGATTGGTACGCCAAGGAATATGCAACGGTCAAGGAGAGGTCAAGTAGAGTCATCGAGAACAGTATACTTTACCTCGACAGCAAGAAGACAAGAAGGGTAAGTGTGCCCAGAGCAGAGCCGCCAGTAGTGGTGAATCCTTTGCTACCTTATTCGTCAAAACCTAAACAAAAGAAAAGGAGTAACCCTCCTAAGAAAGGACAAGCGCCAAATAACTCAAAGGGCAAGGCACTTGCCACTGTTACACACACGGAGCCTGACAAACAGCTTATCATAGAGCCAGTTCAGAGTCTACCAGTACCTGAGGTTTAGCCTCAAGTTCCTACATCAGTTTCAGAGCAGTCACCAGTTCCAATTCACATTGATTTGGATTTAGACTCTCCACCTCGCAGTGGGTCTTCTACACACTCACTCTCATCAGTACCTCCTGTTGCTAGTACAGACCCTTCCAGTAGCATTAGCCGAGATCAATCTTGGATTGAAGCTCAGCTAGGAAGGAAGAGGAGGCAGCCATCCTATGTTCTCAATCATTCCGATTTCGATGACATTTATCAGGATGCGCCAGACAAGAGGGTCAAAAACATGGTTCACGTAGAGAGAAACACTGATATGGAGATCGTCATCGAGACTGCTGTACCTCCACAGGGGAAGAACTTGGCTGAATTAGAATCTCAGGACTTCGAGGTTATCACAGTCAACCTTGGTCGTAGCACACACCAGACTCGGGTTGATCTTCTGCAGGTTGCTACGGACAGTGCCAGGGATAGAATACTAAAGGACGGAGAAGATAAGGCAGCCCTCAAGGCTGAAATCAGACAGCTTCGTCAGTATATTTCTAGCCTTGTACATAGACCCGATGCCATTAACACACTCCCACTGATGCTTGAGCCTCCAGCAGAGCAAAGTCAGCTCAATCACTTAGTTGCATATGGCAAACATTTGGAGGAATGGGAGGAGTTCGTTGCTACAGGCCGTGCTATGCTTACAGAGTTATATTAGTTGCAGTACAATGCACGAGAGCTCCGTATCCGTCTTCAAGATGAGGAACGGAATATGGCAATTTACAAACCCAGAGATGAGATTATGATTGCTCACTTGAGTGTGGGTTATGATACAGTCACAGATGCAGAGGACAAAGAGGCTATCTACTCTTGGAAAACACAGTTGGTTTTCAAGGTAAAGATAGAGGACAGTTTGGCATCAAAGTTGGCTGAGAGTAGAGAGCACGTCACTAGTGCACTCCGGTTTGTGAGGACTCTAGTTTCTCGCTTACCATGTCGTTACCAGATCGAGGGTGGTGCCTACGTGGAGCTTACAGATGTTCAGTCAGAGCTCCAGGCACTCATTCATACCATTTTCAGTGGGGAGACCGTTGGCTGTAAGGTTACTCAGCTTACAGTCATGTTAGCATTGTTTGACGAGGCAACAAGGAGCAGAGGGGAACGTCAGTCTCAGATCACAGCTGGTGAGGATATGCTGCACAGACATAGCATTCTTCGACAGAGTCTCATAGCTCCAGATAGTGATACAGTTAACAATCTCATTGAGGGATTGATTGCTCGAGATCACACTTAGTAAACTTCAGTTCCAACCTCTTCGGATAGACATTACACACGGGGAGTTAAACTTGGTGTTACCCTTTCAAGTTAACGGTTGTCTCACCTCATGCATATCTATTCGAGATCAGATTTACACACTTGGAGTTTCTTTTAGGGTTTTACGTTAACTGATGGTAGTCTTCCAGTTAACTCGCTTTCAATAAGGACGTGCATGCTCGCACAGTTGTCCATTTTTAGATTAGATGTTTAGTTAAACTGAGGGTAGTTTTCCAGTTGACTGTATAGTTTACTTCATTAGGGCTTAGCAGCAAGACTTGCATGCATTGCAAGAACTGTAGATGACACAAGGTGATTTTAGGGTTCCCTACACCTTGATGTATATAAATAAGAGCTTTTGCTCATTTGTAAATAACTTTTGCTTGAGAGAGAAATATATGTTGTGCCTACCTTGCCTTCAATATTGCTCTTTTGGTATTTGTTCATGTGTCTTCGCTATTACGATTAATTGTTATGCCACATAGGGTTTCAAGAGATTGTGATGATGAATTCTTTCCATAGTTTAGATAAATCTGTTTTGTGCATATTTACCATTGAGATCAATTGTTATGCCACATAGGGTTTCGAGAGATTGAGATGATAAATCTGTTTTATGTAAATTTACCATTGTGATCAATCGTTATGCCACATAGGGTTTCGTGAGATTGTGGTGATAAAGCTGTTTTGTGAGCCTTTATTGTTATGATCAAGTGTTATGCCACATAGGGTTCCATAAGATTGTCTTGGTAAATTCTCAAATCTGTTTCGTGCCCAATAAGCTTGTTTAGATTGAGATGATAGTTGCGCCACCTTGCCTTCAAGTAGAGAATCTAAACACGTTTATCATCAGTTAGTCAAACCTTGCTTCGTTTCCTCTTGCTCTGTTTTCCTGAGGAGATTGGATAGATTAAGTTTAGTTGTAGTTAGTGGATCTGCAAAACCAGAAAAACTCAGCTGCAACGTATAAGTTCTTTGAAGAAAGTCTTGTGCCTCTACAGCTGAAACAAAAAGACAAGACATAGTTTAGCTTATTTCCCTTTGCAAGTATTTTTGTCAAAGCACAACGAGGGAGCTTCCCCTCCTAATTTGAAGAGCACTCATTGCGTAGTGTGCATAGGCTGTTCATAACAACTTCTACTCCAGAGGTGTTAGTTGTTACGCCAACAGTTCTTTCTGGCGCCCACCGTGGGGCACGAGGCCTTGAAATAACTTCATGTCACAGTTATGACTATCTGGCGTCCTACTGCTCTAGTATTGCAACCAGCACTAAGTCCGCCTGTTATACAGCCGAATTTAGTATTCATCGAAGCAGAACAGTCAGATATTATCAGTAGCTTGCGCACTTTTATTTTTGAAAATCATACATCTACCACTCAGTGGAGAAACGCGGCTACAACTCTGGATAAAGAAGAGAAGGCAGATCTTGCAGCAGGTAGACCAGTTTTGCCACCTCCCGCGTGGAATTAAGCATCCTGGCGTATCAAGTTTACATTAGAAGAAGGAGAAGAAATCCTCCTATCCAGCCAGATCCTGTTTTTGAAGAAGCTTCTTATCAGTTTACTGAATCAGAAATTTTTGAAGAAGAGATACCCATTTCAGTTGCAGAGATGGGTGATCGTAACAATGAGGATCACATTATCAACAATGGTCGTAATGGAAGAAACGCAAGACGTCCAGCCCCCTTGCCTTGGGGCGACAATATTGGACCATTGGCTCTACGAGGACATCATGAATTACCCAAAGGTTCACGCAAGTTTTTCCCGAGATTTCATGGCGATGGTTCGAAACATCCAGATGAACATTTATCAGCATTCACAGCGGCTTGTTCCGTTTTGCATGTTGCGCATGAGGACATTGCCGTACGTCTTTTTGTGGAGACTCTTGAGAACAACGCAGCAGACTGGTTCAACAATCTTGAGCCAAGAATTATTACCAGTTGGGCTGTCATGAGCGAGAAGTTTTTCGCAAGATTCAAGCCTGCCGAAGACAGTCATAGATTATTTGCGCAACTCTCAAATTCGAACATGGAAAAGCATGAACCGATGAGAGAATTCGTGGCAAGGTTTAATCGCCTTGTTACACGTCTTTCTCACACTTTGAATCCTTCTGATGAGATTTTGATGAGTTCTTTCATCAACGCGTTGCCGTCAGAAATTGCCTTTTTCCTGAAGATAACTGAAGAAGATGATCTACAACACCTTCAGGAGGAAGCAATCAAGCTTGAAGATAACATGATTACAAGCGCTAAGATGAAAGACGATTCGATCAGGCCGCTCGTGCAAGCGTCGGCCGATCCATTGCTACAAACGGTAGCAAATGAGGTGACGATATTGAAACGGCAGTCACCACCTCAAGGGCAACCAGCCTTGCCTTCACCACCATTTAAATCACAACCAGCATATCAGCCGAGAAGGAATAATTTTCAGCCGTACAATAATTTCAAGTCAAAGTTTCCGCAAGGACAACTAAGACAAAACAATGAAGCTGAAAAGGCTACAGTCTTTTGCACATTCCATGATTCAGCAGAGCACACCGGGGCTACTTGTCCGGAAAATCAAAGAATGAATCAGCTCATGGGATTTGCTGATTCCACTCCTAGTTCAGACTTCATACCTTCCAGTTCAAACGTCATCTCTTCACAAACAGACGAGTTTGATGGCGACTCCGCAACGGGATATTTTGATCGAGAACCCGTTAATGAAGAAGAATCCCGTCATTTTTCTCTTGCAGTGAATCATGAGAATATTACCTCACCTGTGTTCACACGTGCTCAACATTTAAGGCACAGAAGGAGGAAGAGGAAAAGCGGAATTTGAATACAAAAGCAAAGGAAGTAGTTTCTACTTCTAATCAAAAACCTTCACAAGAAAATATCTTGCCAGCGGCTTTAGATGTGTCTTCAGCAAGGTTTGACATCGTCTCTTCCATGATGAAGACGAAGGTACAGATATCTCAGCTGGAATATCTACAAGATCATCCAGAACTGTTGGATAGGATCTTGAACGTTCTTAAGAAGAAGAATGTTGTTCAGCCGGCATTATTACAATCCTCAGTTCCTGCAGAAGAGAAGCCGAGGCCATTTTATGTATCTTTATATATAGGAGGTTTTAAACTGAGCAATTGCATAATTGACAGTGGAGCTTCGAACAACGTAATGCCTTTACAGATTATGAATGCGTTGGGACTTTCATGCACCCCGACTCAGGAAAAGTGTTACTTACTTGAGTCCAAACCGGTGCCGTTAGTTGGTCAACTCAAAGATGCGCAAGTGAGGCTAGCATCGTGTCCAGAAAAGAAGATTATGATGACTATCCTAGTAGCTGATATTCCTACCAGTTACGGGATGTTAGTAGAAGTTTTTGCAAGGATCTCGGAGGAGAAATACAGATGGATTGGTCGTTCGCGACAATACCATTGAAGAAAGGTACTTTCAAGTTAGAATCGGAAACCAAATCAAAGTTTACAGTGGTGAAGTCCCAGGACCCACATGCTCAAGTGTTGTATCAAGACACGGGTCCAGGTACATATGCTATGATGTTTGAAGTGACAGATGATTGTCAAAATTTTGCACTTTCCACCGAATTGTCAGAAGAAGAATCGAAGGTGTGGACAATGCAATTTGATGGCAGTTGTTCGACTTCAGGTTCCGGAGCGGGAGTAGTGATTATCTCTCCCGAAGGTCGTTTATATCCTTTTGCATATAGGTTGCAATTCGATTGCACTAATAATACTGCAGAATATGAGGCGCTTTTGTTAGGTCTCAAAAAACGCAAAGGATATGGGGATCAAGCTGCTTCAAGTTGAAGGAGATGCAGAGCTGATCGTAAAGCAGGTCAGAGAGCAATTTCACGTGAGAAAGAATCGTCTCCAAAACTACAGGCAGAGAGTATGGAATGCAATCGAATGGTTCGATGCGTTTAATATCAAATACATTTCAAGAATGAGCAATAGCAAAGCTGATGCACTTGCAGTTTCAGCCGCTCTTTTTATGCCTAATTCTGACTTTCGTTAGAACTCATTTGCTATTGAGCTAATCTATAGACCAGCTGTTCCTGATAATTCAGACAACTGGCAAGTCTTCAGTGATGATGAAGATATCAAAGAGTTTCTCGTCATGGGAGACAACTACAAAGAATTGTTCTTTGAAGGGAGTATAACTCCTCACAAAGAGTCAATTACTGAAGAATCTGAGGTTATAGAATCTGGAATCATACAGTTGAAAGGAAATCAGATTCCTAAAGGTTTTGTATCCTTAGAGGATATTTTTGACAGGCATGATCGTTACATCCAAGATCAGAAAAAGTCAGGGGTGAATACTTCATCAGAATACAGTCAAGTCAACATAGGTACTGAAGACAAGCCTCGGCTTGTGAATTTAGGTAAATGTTGTACTCCTGAAGAAACTGAGAGGTTTATCGCCTTGTTCAAGCAGTACAAGGATGTTTTTGCCTGGTCATACGAAGATTTAAAGGTCTTCACACCCATTGAATTGTCTCACACAATTCCGCTGAAGTCTAAAGTTAAGCCTTTCAGGTAGAAACAAAGACATTATAATCCGCGAACTCAAGATACTATCTACGCGGAAATTCAGAAGATGGTGGATTCTAGAATAATTTTTCCTATTCATCATTCCACCTGGGTGTCAAATATCGTTCCTGTGCACAAGAATGGAGAAATCAGAATTTGCGTTGATTTCAGGAACTTGAATCAATCGTCCTTAAAGGACAATTATCCCTTACCAATCATGGAGCATACATTGCAGACAGTTACCGGATCGGAAATGCTATCACTTCTTGATGGTTTTTCTGGTTATAATCAGATTGCAGTGGCTGAGGAGGATCAGATCAAGACAGCTTTCACCACGCCGTGGGGAACGTTTGCTTATAAGAGGATGCCTTTCGGCCTTATCAACGCCGATGCTACTTTTCAGAAGGCCATGGATTTAGCGTTTGGGGATCTTAGGAATAAGATCATAGTCGTCTATCTTGATGACTTAACCGTTTTCTCAGATAAACGGAGTGATCACTTTTTGCATCTTGTGAAAGTGTTCGAGAGATGTAGGTATCATAAAATATCTTTGAATCCAAAGAAGACAATCTTTGCGGTGACGGAGGGCAAGTTACTTGGTCATATCGTTTCCAAAGAAGGTACCAGAATAGATCCGAATCGGGTAGATTCAATCAGAAACCTATCTCTCCCTACAAGCAAAACGCAGGTGCACTCCTTTTTCGGTAAAGTTAACTTTATCCGAAGGTTCGTACCTGATTTCTCAGAGCTGACAAAAGAGATATCAGCAATGATGAAGAAGACGTCTACTTTTGTGTGGATGGATGAAGGCAAACAGGCCTTTATCAAAATCAAAGAAGCTATTGCAAATGCACCAGTGTTAGTTCGGCCTAACTTTCAGAAAGATTTTATTCTTTATTGTTACGCGTCAGAACATTCATTGTCTGCCATTTTGACACAGAAACTCAGCGAGGAGGGTGAATCTCCTATTGCTTTTATGAGTACTAATTTCAAAGATGCTGAGATGCGTTATTCCCAGATCGAGAAAAACGCTTATGCTGTTGTCAGAGCTGTCAAAAATTTCAGATTTTATCTTTTGAATTCTCACACTATGGTTTATGTCACCGATCCAGTAGTCAAAAGTGTGCTTACTCAGTAGGAGATGGGCACGAAAAGAGGAAATTGGATCGCAAGAGTTCAAGAATATGATCTGGAGATTAAACTGACCAAGCTTGTTCGCGGGCAAGGTCTTTGCAGGTTATTGGCGGAAGATGGAGATCGTAAATTTAAGAGCAATGGTGGAATTGATTTCAAACAAGAAATTGAAGAAGACCTTCTTTTGGTCTTGTTAACTCTGCAGAAGAATGGTACACACCTTTGTGGTATTATTCAACGTATGGAGAATGTCCACGTCACATGGACAAACAGCAGAAAAGAACATTGAAATTGAAAGCACAGAATTTCGTGCTTGTTAACAACGTTCTGTACAAGCGTGGCCTTGACGGAACTTTCCTATTATGTGTCGGAAAGGATCAGCAGCGAAGGTTGTTAGAAGCTTTTCATAATCAGGCGTGCGGAGGACACTTTTCATCGAGGGTCACTGCATTCAAGATTCTACAAGCACAGTTTTATTGGCCAACTATGTTTCGTGACGCATATGATTGGGTGTACAAATGTCAATTATGTCAGCAGTTTGTTGGTAAAGTGAAATTGGCATCTTTTCCACTCAGGCCAGTTGTCATTGATGCTCCATTTCAGCAGTGGGGTATTGATTTTGTAGGACCTGTCAATCCAATTTCCAGTAAGGGGCATGTGTTTGTCCTTACAGCAACAGATTATTTTACGAAATGGGTTGAGGCTATTCCTACTAAATGAGCTACGTCCGAAGTGGTCTGCAACTTTCTAAAGGAAAATATCATTTCCCGCTTCGGAGTTCCTCGGAAGATTGTGACCGATAATGCAACTTGCTTCTCGTCAGAGGAGATTTTAAGTTTTTGTTTTGATCATGGCATCATGTTGTCTCATTCATCAGATTATTATCCTCAGGGTAATGGACAGGCCGAATCATCCAATAAGAACATTGTCACAATCATACGCAAGTTGGTTGAGTCAAATCAACGAACTTGGCATACTAAGTTGTATGACGCCCTTTGGGCTGATCGTATAACTCCAAAAAGAGCTATTGGCACCTCGCCTTTTATACTTTTGTATGGTACATAAGCTATTTTACCCATTACATTGGAGCTGTCTGCTTTACAGTTGGCATCTGCAGTGGAGGATGAAGAATTTAATGATCCTATTCAGAAGAGGATATTGCTCCTGATGAAATTTCAAGAGGAAAGGACAGAGGTTGTTGATAAAATCACTCAACACCAAGAAAGAGTGAAGAAAATTTTTGATAAGAAAGCTCGTCACAGAGACTTTCAAATCGGAGATCAAGTCCTTTTGTGGGACAAAAGGCATGAGCCAAAAGGAATGCATGGAAAATTTGATTCCTTATGGTTAGGGCCCTTCCAGATTCATGAATCAGTTGGAGAGAACATTTACATTCTCTCACATCAGGATGGAAGGCTCTTCCCGCTTCCTTATAGCGGGTAGTATCTTAAGCACTTCAACCCTCCAGGGGAGGAGTAATATTGTAAATACTTTGTAAGTAATTTTTATGCTTTATTCTAATGTCGTATTGTATTTCCCCGTTTTGTGATGTTTTGTCGTGTTTTAGGTGATTTTAGGTAGTCTTGTTTTAGGCGATTTTTAGGTTAGGTTTTTAGGAAACTCAAATGTTTTTAGGTGAATAGGGAAAAGTCCTGACTCCAATGCCCAATTGTAAAACACTGGTCTACTTAATACTGAGATTCTTAGTTTCTCCTATGCCGTAGGTATCCGACATGGTCACCAGACGAAGCCTAATGTTGTACCCAAACCATTTTTTTTGCTTCATCAAGGCATTTTGCATTAAAAAGTCTAAACTTTGCTAAAATGATGTAAAATACAGTTTTTGGGCAATATCAAGCATGGAGTTTTGTCAATAGTTTGTCAGTCAAAGTCAGTTTTGTTGATCAAAACCTGAAGCAGAGACTAAGAATGGAGCTTTTCACGATGGAGGAGCGTCTCACGACAACATTTCATATTACATACGGTCATTTCAGTGATCGAGATGAAGTTTTTAATGATCAATTTATGAAGATTTCTCAGAGGAAAAGCACAAAAGCGCAATGATAGCCCAAGGGCGCCCAGCTTGTTGAAGGTCAAGATCCTAAGGAAAATGTTCAGGCATTCAGTCAATCTCTTCAGAATCAGTCTGGCTATTCGATGAGCTATCCAGCAAAGCTTTCCGAGACCCACAGCTCTGGCAAATAGCGACAGAAGTTGAAATCCCCAAATTTCTAGATGTGGGAAATTTGTCTTTTTCAGGCAAAAGCGTGCCTCTAGCCTGAGGGCGCTCATCTTAAGGAGGGGGTAAATCTTGACATTTTCAATGGCGGATACAGTCAATTTGTTCTCAACTAGTCTGCTTATCCGACGAGATATCAAACGTAGTCATCCGAGTTTCAGAGTTCCGGCAGCAGTCGTCTGAAGATCAGCTTAAAATGGAGTTTTCACGTTTCTGAGCTTCTCCGTTTGTTCCCAGTGCAAGTACAGCTCAGGGGCACTGGTTTAAAGGACCCTTCCGATGGCAAAATTTGCAAACAGAGTCTTCCTAACATCAGTAATACTCTAGCCTAGCTCCGCAACGCACCATTCTGCTTGTCAATCCGATGTTCTAGGTGGTCGTGGCGGAAGTTCTATCAAGCACGTAACTTTACGGGCGGACCAACAAACGATTTTCAGTGTATTTCCATAGTCTAGAGGCGCCTAGCCTTTAGGCCTATCAGATGAGCCTGTTCACGTTCGAAGTCTTCACGGCTTTTGAGCGTAATCATTTTATCTATCCAACGAGCCTAGCCGTCAGCCTTCGGGAATTGGTAGTTGCTCGTACATGCGAGGTTTTTGGTGTAATGCTAAAGAATGATGATGTCCGGAAAATGGCCAAGTCTGGAGTGGTAATTTTAAATAAAATACGCACTGGAGTTTTTGAGGTCCTAGAAGCAGTTATCTTGCTTCGTCACCTCCAGAGACTTCTCTTGTGGGCCCTTCTGGTTGTCCGTTAAAACAGATAGTGCCTGAATCGGATCATCCCAGCTCCAGATATCAGAGGTCAAAGTAGGGTATTTGGGTGAAAGTTCGACTTTTGTCAAAATGACCTCAGTGCAACTAAGAGCCAGGGGGCGCTTTTACTTTTGAGGCCCTTAACACAATTTTTAGACGTCATGCATACAGTCGTTGGATACATAATATCTCCAGGCACGCAGTGAGCTTCGTTTCATATCAGCAGGGTTCACCATTCACCGTCAGCGACCGTTTGAAGTGTTAGATGGCAGTTTAGGAAAATGGCTAAGTCTGGAACCCGTAAACCAATTTAATCAAGGGCGCCTAATTTTTCAAGGGGTTAAATGATGGATTTTGCAGTTGTGTCTCCCAGCAGACATTTCTTCCTTGTTCAGTAGGCTTCCCGATGAATTCTTCAGATCAGTCTCACCATCATCCGGTCATCAAGAAATCAGTGTTGAAGTTGGCCAGTCGTGACAGTGCTGTCAGCTATAAAATAGGGAGTTAGTAAAAAATGAAGTATCTTGAGCAAATGGACGCCTATAAGCTCAAGAGTTGACTTTTCGGAATCGTTGAAGCCCGACGATGAATCCTACAACTTCATTCGAGTTGTCAACTGAAGTTCAAAATATACTTATTTATAAATGGCGATTTTCTATTTTTGGCGCCTTTGCTAATTGCATGGTAATAAATATTTTATTATTTATTCAAATTTGAACTTCCGGTCAGTGGCAGTTGAACTGAAAGGCAACCAATCAGAGGACTTCTATTCTTGTCAGGGTTTTGAATTCTTGCAGTTATCAAATTGGTGCGAATTTCTTCTTATTTAAGTATGGCGCCATCTTCATTATTATTCACAGAGCTTTCAAAGGAAATTCGATTTCATTAAGAGCAAATTCAATCTTAAGTGAAATTCGTGTTTTTCAAGGCAAGTTCATATCTTCAAAGGGAAAATCGAAGTTTATTAATTTTTCAAGGCAAACCTCAAGCAATTCGTATTTCTTCAGAAGAGATAAGGGCGCACATCTTCAAAGCAAGTTCATTCAAAGGAATTCGTAATTCATAAATCCAAAGCAATTTGCAAGTTCTTCAATTGCAAATTCCTCAATATTCAAAGGCGAATTTAATAATCAAAGGCGAATCCTCAAGTTCAATATAAATTCATATTTTCTTCAAAGAAAAATCGAATTTCTTCAAGGCACAAATTTCAAGAGAGGAAAATTCGTGGTTTCTCAAAACAAGGCGAATTCTTCCTGTTCAAAGGCAAAATTCACATCAGTTTCCAGAGGCGATTTTACCTAACATATCATTTTGCAGATCAAAGTTCACAATTATCAGTAATTCAAAGAAATCTAAGGCGATTGTCAAAGAGAAGAAGCATAATAAAAAACGTCTTTTTCATCCTTCAATCTCAGATTTCTCTCAGAATACATTGTGCATGTTCCTGAAATTGGCGAATTCTACAAGTTTCAGTTTCTAGATCATTCTCATATAATTTCCTCGAGTTAAATTTGTGCGTTTGATTTTTCACGAATTTTTAACTTCAGAACGTTCGTTCTTGAGTTACTAATTTTCTCAAGTGAAAAGTCTTTGTACGGTCAAGTAGAAGTTGAATTTTCACAAAATTGACGTTGTGGGTTGTCTTAGAATTCTTTTCTGGACAAAACCCATATCTCGGATTTTTCGCTAAAAATAATTCTTCGAAAGGCTATTTTTAGTTTCCAGAAATCTTGTTTGAACATAGTCAAGTTCACAGTCAATAGGCGAATTTTTCAGAATGCAGTTCACTCAGCTCGAATACAGGACCAAAACCTGTGTTACCGGATTCGTACCCATTTCGAACCCGCCTGTCTGCATCGGGGTTGGTTCGTCTAGATGCGGTCTTTGGAAGTCGCCTAATTCATCTCGCGAAACGGCGGCGCGCGGCCGTTCCGTTCCGCGAATTCAGCTCTGATCTTTAAGCCTTGCTGTCCAAACCTGTGACTAACCCACCAACGAACCGGGCCACGTTTAAAAAGAGCCCAAAATTGCTAAGTAGCCGAATCGCCATTTTTAAACATGATGCGGCAAATCTGGATCGATTCTGAGCGTCATTTTCCTCATCGCTTTTTCCCTCCGCCACCAATGTCAATGCGATTAGGGGCACGAAAGAAAGGGCAGGCAAAAAGACAAAACAGTGCGATGATATTTCTGCATTCCGCGTCATGAAGAGTCTAGGGCACGACGGGTAGAGTGCGACGGGCAGAGCAGAAGTAGCGACGGACAGAGAAGGCATTCGTTTTTTTCTGCAATTTTTAACCTAGTCTTCAGTTCGAATATTTAAATATTTTAATTTATTGATTAAAACTAAAACATTTAAATATTACATTTATAATAAAAATTATATATTAATATATATAAATGAATTAATAATAAATACATTCAATTGTATTATATTTCAAATTTGAAATATATTTAAATCATATATATAAATATATAAAATATAAATTAACAATAAATGATAAAATGTAAAATATTAAATATTAGTTATTACTATTCGAAATTTCAAATTGTAAATTATAAATTTAGAAATAATATATTTATATTAAATTATATATTTCATTGTTCAATGTTTCATTAATTTCTAAAATAATAATATAAATACATTAATAATTTAATTAATATAATTTAAATTAACTTTTATATTTCATTGTTTTATAATTTTATTAATTTTAGTTTTACAATTATCTATATTTCTCTTATTTTTTTGTATATATAATACATATATATAGATTTATAATATATTAAATTATATATATATATATATATATACACACACGTACCCATACGTACCCAAACCCCTAAAAAAATTTTGCCCGTACCCACGTACCGGGTTCTCGTACCCGAACCCGTCCCCGAACCCGAACCGGTAACTTAGACCAAAACCGTCCTTACCCATGACTTTCTCAGGTTGGTTGAGACAGATCTTCACAAAGTGTTGCCAGAAGCAGTTTTAGATCTTGTCAAGATCAGAAGTTCAATCATTAGGAATATTGAGCAGTCTGGCTTATTAGAGGCCGCTTCCATACCTATCTCCGTTCACTGCGTTGAGTTTGTGATGGCTTGTATCAAGCATTACAATCCTACTACTCGTGAGATAGTGTCAGTTGACGGACGAGTTATTTGCAGTCTCAAACCTCTAGACATCGAGAGGAGTTTTGGCATTCCTCAACCCCAGAACAGTTTAGTTGTTTCTATAGAGCAGCGTGCACAGGCATTTGATGCTGATGTGGATAAGTGTTAGAAGAAAATGGCAGAAAGATGGTTAAAACAAGCAAAGAACATATTGCCAAACAATGTGGGTCGTGGTCAATACAAGGATGAGTATGCGATTCTAATTACACTCCTGAATCGTGTCTCAGGTCAAGCACATGCAAATATTTTCCAGCCTTGGATGTATTACATTATTGGTCGCATCATTTCTGGGCAGGAGCATTATGACTGGGCATCCTTCATCAGCGACATTCTCCACAAGCAGATCACCGGTTTCCTAGTTGCTCATGAGATTCACATGTGTTCCTATCTCGTGTACTTGATCGCTTATCGGTCAGTTCCGAGGATTAAACACCGTGGGCATTCATTGTTCAGAAAGTTTATCAGTATTATGATCAGCTTGAGTTCACCAGAGCTGAACGTCATTTCAAGCGTGTTCACGAGGCTTTTCTGACTTATACAGTGAGGAATTTGGACCGGGAATTGCATGTTCGTATCTCGGCAGTTGCTAGGGCAGCGATGGATGGATGGACAGATTGGTTTATTCAGTTCCAACATACACCTACATCCGAGTATACAGCTTCACAGGAAATCCAGCTATGCTTCCACGTTATCCTTCGGATAACACAATCTTTCAGGAGTTCCTTAGACAGATGCATGATGTTCATCGTCTTCTACGCCGCAGGCACAGGCCATCTATCAACTTTCCTTTTCAATTTGGAATGTATTGGTGCAAGTCGGCAATTGATGCTAGGATCGCGGACAAGAGCTTGAGAAATATCATCTTAAGTATCTTGTCGAAGCACGTGCCTATGACCTTTCAGGTCATTATACAGCTCGCCTTGCTGGAGGTATATATCACGAGCCTTCTATGGAGGATTACTGGGCAAATTGCGCAGATGACTTCGAGGTTCACAGACGCATTTACGGCCGCTTCTCTCTCTCACAGATTTCGGTTTTCTTGTCAGAAGATGTGGGAGCTTTATCAGATGATGAGGGAGAGGTTCTTCCTCAGTTTTTCAGAGAGCAAGTCGATACACAACCGTTGCTAGCAGTTGATTGGTATGCCAAGGAATATGCAACGGTCAAGGAGAGGTCAAAGTAGCGTCATCCAAAACAGTATACTTTACCTCAACAGCAAGAAGACAAGAAGGGTAAGTGTGCCCAGAGCAGAGCCGCCAGTAGTGGTGAATCCTTCGCTACCTTCTTCGTCAAAACCTAAACAAAAGAAAAGGAGTAACCCTCCTAAGAAAGGACAAGCGCCAAATAACTCAAAGGGCAAAGGCGCTTGCCACTGTTACACACACGGAGCCTGACAGACCCTATCATAGAGCCAGTTCAGAGGCCAGTTCAGAGTCTACCAGTACCTGAGGTTCAGCCTCAAGTTCCTACATCAGTTTCAGAGCAGTCACCAGTTCCAATTCACATTAATTTGGATTTAGACTCTCCACCTCGCAGTGGGTCTTCTACACACTCACTCTCATCAGTACCTCCTGTTGCTAGTACAGACCCTTCCAGTAGCATTAGCCGAGATCAATCTTGGATCGAAGCTCGGCTAGGAAGGAAGAGGAGGCAGCCATCCTATGTTCTCAATCATTCCGATTTCGATGACATTTATCAGGATGCGCCAGACAAGAGGGTCAAAACATGGTTCACGTAGAGAGAAACACTGATATGGAGATCGTCATCAAGACTGCTGTACTTCCACAGGGGAAGAACTTGGCTGAATTAGAATCTCAGGACTTCGAGGTTATCACAGTCAACCTTGGTCATAGCACACGCCTGACTCAGGTTGATCTTTTGCAAGTTGCTACGGACAGTGCCAGGGATAGAATACTAAAGGACGGAGAAGATAAGGCAGCCCTCAAGGCTGAAATTAGACAGCTTCGTATCCGTCTTCAAGATGAGGAATGGGATATGGCAATTTACAAACCCAGAGATGAGATTATGATTGCTCACCTGAGTGTGGCTTATGATACAGTCACAGATGCAGAGGACAAAGAGGCTATCTACTCTTGGAAAACACAGTTGGTTTTCAAGGTAAAGATAGAGGGCAGTTTGGCATCAGAGTTGGTTGAGAGTAGAGAGCACGTTAATAGTGCACTCCGGTTTTTGAGGACTCTAGTTTCTCGCTTACCGTGTCGTTACCAGATCGAGGGTGGTGCCTACGTGGAGCTTACCGATGTTCAGTCAGAGCTCCAAGCACTCATTCATACCATTTTCAGTGGGGAAACCGTTGGTTGTAAGGTTACTCAGCTTACAGTCATGTCAACATTGTTTGACGAGGCAACAAGGAGCAGAGGGGAACTTCAGTCTCAAATCATAGCTGGTGAGGATATGCTGCACAGACATAGCATTCTTCGACAGAGTCTCATAGCTCCAGATAGTGATACAGTTAACAATCTCATTGAGGGATTGATTGCTCGAGATCACACTTAGTAAACTTCAGTTCCCACCTCTCAAGATAGACATTACACACAGGAGTTAAACTTGGTGTTACCCTTTCAAGTTAACTGGCTGTCTCACCTCATGCATATCTATTCTGAGATCAGATTTACACACTTGGAGTTTCTTTTAGGGTTTTACGTTAACTGATGGTAGTCTTCCAGTTAACTCGCTTTCAATAAGGACGTGCATGCTCGCACAATTGTCCATTTTTAGATTAGATGTTTCGGTTAACTGAGGGTAGTTTCCCAGTTAACTGTATAGTTTACTTCATTAGGGCTTAGCAGCAAGACTTGCATGCATTGCAAGAACTGTAGATGACACAAGGTGATTTTAGGGTTCCCTACACCTTGATGTATATAAATAAGAGCTTTTGCTCATTTGTAAATAACTTTTGCTTGAGAGAGAAATATATGCTGCGCCTACCTTGCCTTCAATATTGCTCTTTTGGTATTTGTTCATGTGTCTTCGCTATTACGATTAATTGTTATGCCACATAGGGTTTCAAGAGATTGTGATGGTGAATTCTTTCCATAGTTTAGATAAATCTGTTTTGTGCATATTTACCATTGAGATCAATTGTTATGCCACATAGGGTTTCGAGAGATTGAGATGATAAATCTGTTTTATGTAAATTTACCATTGTTATCAATCGTTATGCCACATAGGGTTTCGTGAGATTGTGGTGATAAAGCTGTTTTGTGAGTCTTTACTGTTATGATCAAGTGTTATGCCACATAGGGTTCCATAAGATTGTCTTGGTAAATTCTCAAATCTGTTTCGTGCCCAATAAGCTTGTTTAGATTGAGATGATAGTTGCGCCACCTTGCCTTCAAGTAGAGAATCTAAACTCGTTTATCGTCAGTTAGTCAAACCTTGCTTCGTTTCCTCTTGCTCTGTTTTCCTGAGGAGATTGGATAGATTAAGTTTAGTTGTAGTTAGTGGATCTGCAAAACCAGAAAAACTCAGCTGCAACGTATAAGTTCTTTCAAGAAAGTATTGTGCCTCTACAGCTGAAACAAAAAGACAGGACATAGTTTAGCTTATTTCCCTTTGCATGTATTTTTGTCAAAGCACGAGGGAGCTTCCCCTCCTAATTTGAAGAGCACTCATTGCGTAGTGTGCATAGGCTGTTCATAACAACTTCTACTCCAGAGGTGTTAGTTGTTACGCCAACAAAGGGGAAGAAGAGGGATGACAAAGAGAGTGTAGAAGAAAGTGAAGATGAATCGGCAACTGTACAAGCTCTTCGGCGGGATATGATGCGGATGATGAAAGAACTAAAAGCCGATACGGAAGGATCCAAAGAGGCAAATGAATTATGGTGTACCGACTGCAAGACGGAGGGCCATACAAAGGCGAATTGCCCGAAAAAGTTATTCTGTGACATCTGCCAAGTTATGGGACACTCCGTCAAGGAGTGCCCATTCAACTTAAAAACCAGAAGTTCGCAAGTATTCTTCACCCAAGGCGAACAGTCAACTCCTCCGACCACACCGCCAAAACCACAAAGCAATGCATCCCCTAGAGGCTACTATAACAATCGGAGAAATACGCCCAAAAGCAAAATTCAGTACGATAGCAAAGGACAGCCCATGATCCAATGCTGAAACTGTAATGAATGGGGTCACTTCGCGAGGGATTGCCCGAGCGGCCAAGGCACCGGGGGAAAGCTATGCAAGTGGTGTGGACCGAGTGATCATGAAGACACCGACTGTCCGAAGCATAAAGGTAGTATCAATATACTGGAGATAGCCGACGAAGAAGTCTTGGCAATTACAAGGGCGCAGTCAAAAAGGGCAAATTATCCAGACCCTCATACGGAGAAAGAAAGATTTCGGGAAGCCAAGACAAAAGTAGAAGAGGCAATGGTGAATGAATGCAGGAATTCCAAAGCTACCAGTACGTTGCTACAGTCGGAGTCGGAGAAGAATATCGTACGGCAGGTGCTTCACACAACTGTACCCATTAAGGTAACTGATCTCTTGCAAACGATGCCTTATTTCAAAGTAGCGCTTACAAATGTTATTGAAGAAAATCTTCAGAAGGGTCCACCAGAACGTACGCCAGAACTGGTAGCCAGGACCACAGACCCAATGCTACTCACAGTAAGCATCGGGAGGAAACCAGCCGTCGTCGAGATGGAAATCTTGGGAATGAAATTATCCAACACTATCGTCGATGGAGGTTCGGGAGTAAACGTACTGCTAGAAGAGACCTAGAAGTGTTTGGGTAAGCCGACTCTTTCGCCCCCGACATTCCACCTCGTGGGAGCAGATCAACATGGCATCAGACCGCTGAGTACACTAATGGAGCAGAAGGTCTTGATTGGCACGCAGCTGTTTTTGCTAAATTTTGTAGTCATCCCACTGGAGAAAAAGGTGTACAATGCACTCTTGGGATGGGGATGGTTGATAGCTGCCAAGGCGACCCACAATTGGAAGAGAAATACACTCTCCATAGAAAATTGGGGGAGGAAATACACCATTGATCTGAAGAACCAGGCCGTCAGTGAGGATCTAGCATCTTCGGCATCTGAATCCGGAGGAGAATCAGATGATGATGAGAGAAAGCTAATGGAACCAAATGAAGAAGGGGTACTAGAGATTAGGAGTTGCTCAGAGGACGAGACCAGTTCACTGAACGGACTGTTTCACTGGCAGATGGAGGATTATGAAGTCTTCCACCCTGATTGCAACATGCTGCAAGTCAAGGAGGGGGAAGCAGAAGAAGACAAAGCCTTGACCAGTGAAACATTTCCTCCTGAGTACGGAGAATATAAAGAAGGTATGGCAAAATTGGATGTGACACCAGCACACAAGTTTGAACAGAACAAAATTATCAAGTACAAGGAGCCAACGCTGAAAAAGGTAAACCTTGGGGAATCAGACAAACCTAAAGAGATCCTTGTGGGTGATGATTGGGACCCTGTCCTGAAAGCGGCAACGTTCAGAATCTTCATGGAATATAAAGATGTTTTTGCTTAGACGTACAAGGATTTAAAAGGCGTACCACCAGAGTTATGTGTGCACAGGATCCCTCTCATACCGGGAGCCCAGCCCGTACGAAAGCAACCGTATAGAATGAACAAAAACTATGCCGCTAAAGTACAGGAGGAGATTGAGAAGATGTTGGAAGCCGGCATCATTTTCAAAGTGGAGGTCAGCGAGTGGGTATCACCGATCGTCATATCCTTGAAGAAAGAGAAGGAGCAAATTAGAATCTGAGTTGACTTTCGTAGTCTGAATGCAGTGACTATCAAGGATCCATTTCCTATTCCCTTCATCGACTCAATTCTGGAAGAAGTTGTCGGGCATGAAATGTATTCCTTTCTAGATGGTTTCTCGGGTTACAATCAAATCAGTATCGCGGAGGAAGACAAATTAAAGACTACGTTCGTGGTTGAGGACGGGGTGTAGGCATACAACCGAATGTTGTTTGGATTATGCAACGCACCAGCTACATTCCAGAGGATAATACTCCACATTTTTGATAAAATGTCGGTAGGTAATTTCAAAGCTTTCCTCGATGACTGGTCAATCTATAGTGATAAGGAAAAACATTTAAAAGCCTTAGGCGAGTGCATGGAACAGTGTAGAGCAGCCCGTCTTGCCTTGAATCCGAAGAAATGTAGATTTATGGTGCCACAAGGGAAGCTGCTCTGACACATTGTGTGGAAAGCTGGGTTGAAAACTGATCCCGACAAGGTGCGAGTCATCGTACAGATGGAAGCTCCGGAGAACGTCACCGGTGTGAAGTCCTTCCTCGGGCATGTGGGATACTATCGGAAACTTATTAAAAATTTTGCCCAAGTGTCGTACCCTCTCGACCTACTGACGAAGAAAGGCCAACCATTTATATGGGCTAAAAAACAGGAGAAGGCATTCCAGGAACTGAAGGATCGATCGATCAGCTCACCCATATTGATGTATCCGGACTGGGGTAAGGAGTTCCACGTACATGTAGATGCCTCTTATTTTGCCATCAGAGCAACCCTAGCACAAGTGGGAGCACACGGGTTGGACCACCCGGTATTCTTTGCCAATCGGCTACTTTCAAAAGCAGAAAGGAATTACAGTACGACCGAGCGTGAGGCACTAGGAATGGTTTTCTCCGTGTAGAAGTTTAGGCACTACCTCCTAGCCACGCCGTTCACTTTCTATGTGGATCACCAAGCCTTGATGTACCTGGTGAACAAGCCGATTTTCCAAGGATGGGTGAGCAGATGGTTACTTTTGTTGCAAGAATTTACGTTCACCATCATCGTACGGCCAGGAAAGAGCTATGTTATTGCCGATCAATTATCCAGAATCCGGTCGGGCGAACCCGCTGAGGGAGGGGTGAATGAAGACTTTCCGGATGCACACTTATTCCAGATTGCAATATTGCCCTCATGGTACGAGAAGATTGGAGAATATCTGTCCACATCCACGTTCCCGAAAGAAATGCCACCAGCGAAAGAAGGAAGCTCGTCTTGAAGAGCAAGACATCCCAATTGATCTATGGCTTGCTGTACAAAATGGGACCTGATCAGATACTCCAGAAATGTGTCGTAGAAGAAGAGATACCCAGCGTACTAAGGGAGGCACATGAAGGACTGGCTGGCGGCCATATGGGACCAGATGCTACAGCAAGGAAAATTCTCTTGGCAGGTCTATGGTGGCCGACGATGCACACTGATGCTAAGGAGTGGGTGTTAGGCTGTGACACTTGCCAGAGGGTCGGGAAACCATTGAAGCGGGACTTCATGCCACTGCATCCCTCACAGCCACAGGAATTGTTCGAACGATGGGGATTGGACTTCATTGGACCATTAAAGGTGAGCCACTTGCATCGATGCCGATATATTGTGGTCGCTACTGAATATCTGACGAAGTGGGTTGAAGCTTGAGCATTGCCAGACAATACAGCACAGAGTACGGCAAGATTTATCTATGAGCAAATAGTGACACGGTACGGCATCCCCATTCGGATCACGAGTGATCGTGGAGGGCATTTCGTTAATCATGTTATCAGGTTGATGATGACGAAGTTCCGAATTTTTCACAACCTGTCGAGTCCGTACTACCCACGAGCTAATGGCCAGGCAGAGTCTACAAATAAGGTGCTTGTATCAGTTATTCACAAATCATGTGGCGTGGAAGAAGTTGACTCGGAAGAAAGGTTACCAGCTGTCCTATGGGCATATCGTACAACGTACAAGGTAACAACGGGCCACACGCCCTTCCAATTAATGTACAGTCAGGAGGCAATGATGCCGATGGAGTACATGGTACCAAGCCTAAGGATAGCCGTGGAGAATCGGTTGGGTGATACTGAAAGTTTAAAAGAAAGACTATACCAACTGAATAAGCTGGACGAGCGAAGGGTGATGGCACAATGGGCGACGGAGAATATGCAGTAGCGAAGGAAGTATTGGCACGACAAGCACCTCCGGCGAATGAATTTCCGACCGGGACAGTTAGTTCTGAAATATAATGGCCGTAACGAGATCAAGCCGGGGAAGTTTAAAGTTCGTTGGTTAGGACTGTTCCGAGTACGGGAAGTATGTGACAATGGTTCTATAAAGTTAGAAAATCTAGATGGGTCACTGATATCGGAGGCAATCAACGGATAGAAGTTAAAGCCATATCAGGAGAAAAAGGAGAAGAATACTATCGCCATCAACATGTTGGGCTATGCCACAAAGGAAGATTGGCCTATGCAAAGTGAAGGCCCGAGAGAACAAGACTGGGGACTAGGAGGTCCCGGATATGTAGCAGATGATGTCTGGGCAGAATCAAGCCAAGATCAAATAATTGAAGAAAGGTTGGCAGAGAAGCGAGTGGAAGGAATTGTAGTACCACGGATACACAAGCACCTAACCAATGCAGTGTTTGGAACCCCTGCCCTATGGCGTCGAATGGGAGGACACTGGCACTATGTAGCCCCTTACAAAGGAGTAAAATGAGGATATGTAGCCAAGGAATTGGACACGGAAGCCCAGGCGGAAAAAGAGAAACAAGAAGGCCATGAACAGAACGAGCACCAGAAGGATGACGAGGAGGTGGACTGGGACGATGAACAATGGGAGGCTTACTTCGAGAAAAAGGCCCCTTGCTTAAAGACAGTGTTGAGGATAGAAGACACATTTGTGTCAACAGTGGACAGGTATATGGAAGATGTTCTGAAACAAATGCGTCGAGAAAGAAGAAAAATACCAACTGTTAGGAAGATAGCAACTCAAGATGGACTTTGGAAAATAATTCCTAAGCTAGTGGGACCACCAACAGTACAAGGCGACGATGTTACGTGGTATCAACAGTATGGCGGAAGGTACATCGATGGAAGTTTTCGAGGTATTGGTCCTGCCCCTTTACTTGATAAATGGTTTGATATAGAGTATATAGGAACGTGCAATGAGGAAGAATGTTATAAAAGGCCACCACACACATGTAAATGGTACTACACCTCGGAATTAAAAGTTTGGGAACACAGCGAAGCAAGAGGGATGAAAATGTAATGTTCCCATTTTGGCCCTACACTTTTCATTTGGATTTAGTCTATTTCCAGAAATCCGTAGGCTAAGCTGAGGTGGAAAATTAGGGTTTCCTCTTTCAGATACTGCTCAGTTGGCGTTCTGAGGTTGTTGTGCAGACTTACTATTTATAGCAGTTCACTATTTTTAGCAAGTCTATCTTTTGGTAGTATCTGTCTAGCAGCAGTTCAATCCTTTGTAGTTCAATGTTCAGTTTGGCTTTCTGTTGTTTTGATGTGAACTTACTATTTATAGCAATTGGCTATTTTTAGTAAGTCTAATTTTGGCAGTAGCATCATCAGCAATTCAGCTCAAGTCATTTTGCTATCCTTCAGTTTCAGTTTGGCTTTGGTTATCTCCATGGATTAAGTTTTATACTTAGTCATTTTTATGTTTCTCAGTTGTACCCCCACGCCTAGGAATGATCACTTCATGTTGTTTTTAAAAGGGGGTCATTAAGGGGTCAATGGTGCATTTAATGAATTATTAAATGCTTTATTGTTGCAAAGTGAAGTTGGATGCCTAAAAGAGGTTGATTAATATTTTATTATTTCAAAAAGTGAAATGCTTAAAGTGGCATTCCTTTTGGGAGTTGTAGTGATTCAACTTCTTGGAATTTGAAGAGTCTCTTGTTGCTTCATTTGCCAATTGAAGCTTATATATTGCTGCTATTTGAAGAGCTGATTATCTTTGGGGAAAAATATAGCGTTATGCTGCTGGTTTGAAATCTAGAATCCGGCTAAGGGTTAGCTTAGCAAATCTACTCCACTCTTCGGGCCTGAAACTATGGTTCCCTAGGTGGTGGACTGAGAGTGTGCTTCATCCAGAAGTACATATTGAGCATTATTGTGGAGTTTTGGTGAGATATTTCCAATTTTTATGTTGCTGGTTTATCATGGCTGAAAGTGTTTTTTGTTGACAGCTTTTTGAGCAAATTAAATATCATTCTGGGTATGTTTGCAAAGTGGTTCTAGACCCAAGGCGACCCCTTCCACAAGAGATTGGAATTTATTTCCAAGTCTTTGATTTTTTATTGCTAAATCGCCCTTTTCAAGAGTCGTACCATCTGTAGAGAATTGAGAATTGTGCCATAAATTAATGGATGACTTTTGAGGCTGTTTCTTCATCTTGTCATGGGCGCCTATCCTCCAGAGGTTCATTGCACTTCGTTTCACGCCATTCAGAGGTATTTTGGTGAAGTTATGAGCATTTAATTAATTCTTATAGTTGCTGGTTATTCATTTCCAGAATTGCAGATTTATATCAGACTTGTTTCAGTTTGAATTTTCAGTCCTTTCTTCATCAATAATTGCTACTAATAATCATGGAATCATTCAGAATCTTGGTGCTTTGAAAACATTGTAATATTGATGTAATTTGCAGCTCTCTTTCTATATTGTAAGACTGTAAACAGTAGTACTGTTCCAGTCCTTTATTGCTGCAATTATTTTCTATTTCTCACATTAAGTACCCTTGGATGGTTTACTGCCAGTGTGGATAAAGAACATTCTAAAAGCTTATCTATTCTATTTGCAGCTGTTCTTATTCTTTGCAAAGCTAGTTAGTAGTACTAACAGCTCTTCCTTTACTTGCTGCAATTTTATATCTGTTTTACACTCCCACAATTGAGTGGTTGAGTTTTAGAATAAACATATATCTTGTTTGTAATTTCCCCCCCCGTTATAAGTGGTTGTGTGGACAGTATTCCCCCCACGTTAATAAGTGGAAGAGTGGATTTAAAGGCTGGCTTGCCGCCTAATAATTGTTGTAAACTCACCCACTGAATAAGTGGAGTATTCCCACCGCTTGTGGATGCCTGCACCAGCAGATGAATTGTACTTTCAGCTCTGTTTATGCCTAATGATCCTCTGACCATATGCTATCACCTCGCCTACATTGGGATCTTGGTGAACATTCTTGGTTAGAGTTATCTTCTTTATGGTGTCCAGTGGTGCCAGACGGTTGATGAACAAAGTGAAATAGAACCAGTGAAATGGTAAATAAATTGAAAACAAATCGTCGGTAAAATGAAGTTGATGCAATGATACGTAAAGCAAAACCATCGGTTGAAGTCGGTGCGGTGAAGACGCACGTCGAAGTACAGGGAAGGGAGATGCGTGCACGGCACCTCATCGAATTTCTAGAGTCGCCCGGGAATTGGAAATTACGGCCTTCAAAGGATCTCCAAATCATACGGCTGTCACAAGTCTTCACAACGTACGGCATTTTCATTATCTGCACAGCGTACGACATCATCACATCAGGCGATTTTGGTGAAGTATCTCAAGGCGTACGGCATTCACCAGTCTTTCAAGCCGTACGAAATTCACACAGGTGCCAGATCGTACAGAATTCAGAGAAGCCCAAGGTCATACAAAATTTGCAAGATCTACAGGCCGCAAAACATTTGCAAGATCTCCAGGTCATACAGAATTCACAGTGTTCAGGTCGCAGGGAATTCACCAAGTCTTCAGGTCATACGAATTCCACAAAAAAGCCAAGTCGTACGGATTTCCCAAAGTTGCCAGGCTATATGGAATCTACAGCATTCGCCAAGTTCTCAGGTCGTGTGGATTTCACTCCTTTCTCACATCGTACGGCCATTCAGTCAAAGTGTATGGCCCTCCAATCAAACCATGCGAAATTTCCAAAGTTGCAGAGTCGTATGGACTTCACAGATCTTTCAAGTCGTACAAACTGCACAACTCATTCCAGCCGTACGGATTCCACAGATCATTCAAAGCATACGAATTTTTCAAGTGTTTCAAGTCGTACGGCCCTCTCAGGTCGTACAAGGTTGCCAGAGTTGTCAGATCGTACGGCCCTTTCAGACACAGGATCTCCAGGCCGTACAAACTCAGTCTCTCCAGGGCGTACGACATTTCCAACCTTTCTCAGAATTTTGGCAGTCTCAGGTTTATTGGGTACGGCAGTTACCAGAGTTTGGCAGTTTTGATAGTCTCGGCAGTTTCGGTAACCGTTTCGGAGGTTATAAAATCAGCTAGAATCGCCAAACTGACAGAAAAATGGACAAGGGAAAGAAGGCAATGCAGCATAGGCCGAAGGTAGCCTCGGCAGGGAAAAGGAAGAAGATGGATGCTAATAATGAGACAATGGCATGGGAGAATCTTACTGGCAACGAGTGCAAACAATGGTGGCGAAGCACTCCCGATGACCACTCCTTGAAGGTTGCGCTTCAGCATGCTCGGGTAGACAAAGTTGTGATAGTACCTTTCTTCAATTCTCGGGAGTTTGAGCCTTGGCTGAAGGCGATGGTGGACAACTACTGCAGGCATACGCACAAATCGACAATTGATTACAGAGGTTGCTCAGTCACCATTTCATTTTGGCCACAAGACTTCGAGCGAGTGTTTGGCGTTCCAGCTGCCGGAATAGGGGTTAACAAACCCAAGAAAATGACACAGCAGCACAAGGAGGTGTTAATCAAACAAGTGTGTCGCAGTGATCTCACAGCGGAGGAACAGGAGACCATATGGAACACAGGTAATAGGGGCCTCTGGAAACACCATCTGGAATCGGCCGAATGGAAATGCCTGATGGACTTAATAAAATGCCGACTCACGGGTGCCAGCCGAGCGTCGGATATTGCTATCTGGATGGTGGACTACATGGTAGGACTCCGCGTCGGCCAAGTGTACAACTGGGCGAGGCTACTTGTAGAGAGGATGAGAGATTTCTTATCGCAGAGGCATAAGGCTTTCTACATGACCCAGCATGCTATAGCCCTCTTTCTTGATGCCGTTCACACACAGGTGCCCGAAGGCAAATGGGGTCGATTGCAACCACTCACCCACCTAGATCCTGGGTTGCCGACAGTATTTTACTGGTCGGAACTGGAAGTGAAGCAAATTGGCGAGGGCGCGGCTTCAGGAAAGAAGAGAAAACGGAAGGAGGCATCGGTGGAAGAGGAAACGTCAGCAGAGGAAGCCTCTGAACAGAGTGATGCATCGGACAGGGATGAGCCCATTGATTTATCTTCCTCGTCCTCGGAGTCTAGTCCACTAGCCGATGAGGAGGTATCCGTCGCCATCAGTGGTCAGGAAGTAGGGCAGATCGACATACCAGTGTTGCAGCCAGCAAGGTTTACTCTTCTCGCACTGCCAGCCAGGGAGAACACACACTCAGTGACATTCACTCTTCCTGTTTCGCCAGTTGGAGCCGGGCGAATGTTGAGGGTAGCTGCCTCATTACCTGGTGCATCGCCAGGATGGGCACCACTTGCCACCACGACATCACAGGGGGCAGCCACTGTATCGGCAAGTTCCACTGCCTCTGTCTAGATATTGCCAGCAGCCTGTTCCCGTACACCACCGCCAGGTTCGGCAGCGTCAGGAGTGGCAACTTCAGTAGGAGGAACTTGGGGAACGATTGCGGCCACTGAGGAAACTACCCCAGCCCCAGGAGCACCCGAGGTAGCCCAGATTGATAGCTGGTTGGGATCAGTAGGCCTCACCTTAGAAGTGGCCGAGCAGCCAGAACAGCGGTAGAAGAGTCCCTCAGAGGGACTAGGGGGTGAGGAAGGGCCAATCATTCACACTCAGCAAAGTGAGACAGCCAGACTTGTCGAGGACGCACTTGCACACCTAGAGGCTAGAACAGAAGAGGAGTCAGGGACGGCCATACATGAGCTTGAGCCTCAGCAGGTAGTCGGGGAACCACCCTAGGAGGAGGCAGAACCTTTTACAGCTCCCGGTGATGAGGAGAACGAGGAGGGTGACTCCGCGGAGGGATTCATTGTGGAGATGTCACAACCAGACCCATCAGACCCACTAGGCACGGTGCAACGATATGTACAGGAGTTAGAGCATATGGGCAGGTTAATGATCCGAGTGGGACAGGTTTCCAGAGACCTCAAGATTGGCCAATCTCCTCTAGTGGGCCAGGAAGTTCAGCTCATCCGAGGATTCGTACAGATGGGGTGTGAGGCTGAGTTCACATGGATATTCGGCGAGGAGTGGCCAGTAGGAGAGACTTCTGCAATGACGAGAGCCTGGCGGGGTCGATCACTGAGGCTAGCAGGGAGAGACACAGGGGTTCTGGAAAGCTTATATCACATAGAGCTTTCCTTTCGGGATGTCTTTCTCCTCATGAAATGCCAAGTATTTGCCACTGAGGTAGCAGTATCACGAAGAGTGGAAGCCTATAGACTCCTGCAGAGGGTTAAGGAGGAGTCCACTGCTACCATAAGGAACATCCAAAATGACTTGGCCGAACAAAATCGGCTTGCCAGTGAGAGGGGTGCTCGATTGGAAGTCTTGGAGCCTCGGGTGGCCGCCTTGGAGGAGGAAGCAAAGCAGAAAGAGGAAGCATGGGAATAGCAAGTAAAAGCATTGGAGGATCAGTTGGCTGCAAAAGTTGTTGATTTGGCGGCCAAGAGTGCAGAGGCGGAGAAGGCAAAAAGCCAACTGATGGAGGCAGCCCGTATGGTAAAGGCTGCGAGGGAGAGGGAGATACTGGCCGATCGGCAGCTTCGCACACGTACCGAGGAGGTGAGGCGACAGCAAGCAGAGCATTCTTCTACTACTCCGACATCATCTGTGCATCCAGGGACGCACTCACTTCCCCCTACTTCTCATTGAACTTGTCTTTCTATATGTATGTCGTCTGGAAGACGACTTCTTTTGTCGGGGGGATGATGTTAGCAGTATATTTTACTTTGTTGTTGGTCGTAGTCGGCCAATTAATAATAAAGCTATAGATTAGTAAGAATAATACATGTCATGTACCTCGGGTAATCATGTTCGGATTAATGTTAATGTTAATGTTGTTATGAAAGGTCGTGTCGGTTGGTTATCTAACCACCGCCAAACATTATATGTAGTCTGTTGGGTTAGTCGGGAGATAGTGGTGTGCCGATGATTATATTGTTAAGCATTGTGATACTCTGAGATTGTACATGATATTTCTGAAAATGAATAAAGTTTCTGGCGTTCAAACATGATATCTTTCTCGTTACTGTTTTATTCTATGTTCTGCACATGACTAGTTTGCTAGTAGTACGTAATATTTGAATTACATTCCGTAGGCAACATTTATTTACTTGTATGGTTAAAAAAATTAGAAATTTTTACTGCATTGAAGGGTTGGCACATTACAGGAAGAGTTATAAGAAATCCAACTTAAGAGGGGCCAAGCCAATTCTTATAGGTGGGGATGACAAAGTCAAGCATGATCTGCAAATATAGAGGCATTGAATCATGCAGGTGCTTCATGGCAGCTCTTTTTTTTCTTTTCCCTTTAACAAACCTAGTCATAAATCTTTAAAACTACTTGTACCCAGCACAGCCAGTGTAAAAATGGAATCGCCTATTGGCTCTGAACCTCAATGTTTCTATAATCTATGTTTGACAGCTAGTCAACTATAATAATTGGGAGTTGCTTCATGTAGGATGCCAATGTGTTCTTGCCCCAGCTAAAATAAACCAACATGTGATGAGTATATAATTATGAGCTCACACAAAGTATTTTGATATAAGGGAAACAATGTTCCAATAATAAGATTATATGCACAATGTTAAAACTAAGATCAAAGGGCAAACAATTTAGGCGAATTCTACAGAAATTTGAAGTTGTACCTTGATCTGCTGGACAATGTCCAAAAGATCCTTTTCCAAGAATTAGTTTATCTATTGTTTCATATAATATTAATCTTGAAAAGTTATTTTAAAATAAAAGCAACATGCAGATAAAATAGTGCAAAAATACTCACTGTTTGAATAGGCTCTGCAAGAACCTCCCAAGCTTGATCCAAATCTCTATTTATACTCAGTTCGTTTACCTGCAATTATGCATCAGACAACAAAGATGAAATTTTAATTGAATTAAAAAATATCAAACAGTAGAACCACTAGAATGGGAAGTTGACAGAATGAAATTTCCTAGCAATTAAAACCCCACAGATTTGTACATTGATTAACAAAAACCAAGACAGAATCTGCCAAGCAAACTGGAGCCATAGATTTGCATACTGATTAACAAAATGTCAAAAACCAAAATATAATCATGCTGGAGGAAAGAAAACAAACAAACCCATACATTAATGATCCAACTCACTGTACTCCTTTACAAATGAGTCTATTGAACTTCCTTACACGTGTCAACAATTTACCAGAAAATTATGCATACATCTGACCTCATAACAAGCTTGTGGAAATCCTTATGATTGATGGTGATGTTCAAATTATAATGATGGCGATGAAAAGGGAATTTAGTCTGCAAGACCTTGTGAAACTCATCATGGAAATAACAATCTTCTCTTAAACACTATCCCAAGGTCTACTAAGTGATACAAAGTTGCTAACTCAGCAACTCAGCTCCAACTGATTGCTTTCACAGTCAGCTCTTTTCATTGAGCTTGTTCAACTTCAACTTTTTGAAGTTACTGAAGTCTGCAATGTTGATGGGAACTTTTAAACCTTTCTACTGGCGTGGTTAGTGAAGCATTCAAATACCTCCAATTCAATGTGATGGTCTTTCTCATGTTTCAGTCAAAATGGTATGGGGCTTCAGTACAAAGTTACAAACAGAAATTTTGCAAAAATAGTTTGACCAGAAGCACCCGTCTGCCTCATATGCTCTTAGTGACTGCAAAAGTCTTATTATCAGTAAAAGAATTTTGTTAATATCCATTCCCACAACTATCCAATCAATTCTCTGTAAGTATAAATTTTGTGGACAGTTGAATCTCTCGAGAAAACCAGCATCATAAATCAGCAAAGCATTCACCACTAAGAAATTGGTGATTTGAGGTGGTTACTATAAGCACACCCATGGTGCTACTGACTCAAAAATACATAAATCCTACTAGGTAAAATACAAACTATTTGTTTAAAACAATATATAAACACCAAATTTGTACTTAAGAATATCTCTAAGAAATGCCCAACTCGCAAATTTTAATTTCAATGCACTTAGGCTCATACAAACCTCATCATTCAATCCAGAAGATTGAAAAGCCTATTAAAAAGATTATTGGTTTACTCAAGTGCTAAAATGAACACTTGATGCAAAAGTTGCACACCAGACACCTTGGGCTGTGATGGTACCCCATTGTTATGTGTCTTAAATTTTGCTTTTTTCTACTCTTCCAGTGTACATTTGATTCTGTCTCATCCATTGCTGATAACCAATCTGAGACATCTTCTAGGTTGGGTCTCCATGTTGAAGTGTTGTTCAAGAGAGTTAGAAAATGTTAAGAAAGTTAGTTGACATATGTCAAAACCAGTCAGAAATTTGCTTGCAAGTTTTTCTTGTCCATCCAAACTATGTCTTGTTCCCTTTGTCTTCCTTGCAAGGCCTATTTGATTGAAAGTCCCCACAAAAGGGGAAAAAATGAAAAAAATGACTAAGTCTTCCTTTTGTTGAAACCTGACTTCCAAGTGAACTTCTCCTTTGAATGTTATCAGGTTCAATTCAGATGATATTTCCCACATATCTAATTCAGTTAAACTTCCACATAACTTAAAAGCCTCTTGCGGGATCCCAATGGCCGTCTAAACTGCACCGATCAAATGTAACTTGTCCAATTCACTTTGCCCTTTCCACATGTCCACTTCACCTAGCTTTTCTCGCATAATGGCTTTTGCGGAAATCTGTACCCCATCTGAACTACACCTTTTGAAAATTGTAAACCATTTCACTTAGATTCCCTCACACCTAATGATTCATAAGTCAAATTAAATGTTTGTCGAAGTTTGAGCCTTATTTGAACCCGATCATTAGCATTTGAACCTACATCGAGTTCACTTGGAAAGTTCTACATGCCTAACCTTTGTAACATCATCACCCCCTCATCATTTTGTAATTGACCCTTTTGCAAAGGTTCCATAGCCAACTAAACTAAACCTGTTAAAACTCACATTCTTATATTGTTGAGTTGGTCTTCTCTGCAAAACCAGACCACTTGCATTTTCCCATATACCATTCTTTGCTGACATCACTATGTCCCTTGTTGACATCATCCCATTTGAAGCACCGTAGTCCATGATGACATCATCATGCCCTTTGGCTGATATCATCATCAAAACTTTTCATCCGAACCGAACATCGAAAATTTTGAAGTCGGCTGGTTTGGTTGGGTTTTTTCCGCAGGTGTGGTTCCGACAATTTTTTTTGAATCTGGTCCAGTGACAAAATCCCACAAATGGTCCGATTGCACTCCAAAATCTCGCAAACACATCCCCAAGCAAAAAGGTTCCACAAAGCACCAAAACATCCTAAATTCCTTGGTTTTTCTCTACAGACATCTCCCACTTACTTTCCTACTTTTCTTGGACGCCATCAATGTGTTTTTTGTGGCTCGCTCAACTACCAGAATTGATTTCAACTACTATCTTGTACATCATGGATGCCATTAATGACTAGAAGCAACACCTGCAAAAGGAAAATTGTTTCACATACTCTACAGGTACATCAGGACATGATTAGACCTGATTTCAAGGACACAAAATGGAGTTCTTTGATGTTATGACATGGCCATCGCCTATTACTACAAAGGATTGCAGATTTTCAGGATCCACGTGCAAGTCAACACATTTCTCTTTCTAAGTGACCTGCATTTGGTATATGCACGTCCTTTTCACTTCTGCAACAGGAGGATGACACTAGATTGGAGAAGAGGGTAGTAGAGAGAAAAAATTGAATAGCTGAACCAAAGGGTTCATAGCTTCTAGGTTTGGGTATTGTAATTTTTCTATTGTAATGATCTGGATTCATCCCAAATTTGTAATAAGCATTTGTAACCTTTGTAGATTGAATGATTAATGGTAGAATCAATCTTCATTAGTGTCTCCATGTGTATGGTGTGCATTTCTAAATGTGTGTTGTCTAGTTAGCCAACCAGACGATTGTAAAATCCTTGTGAAGCTTTTGCAAGGTATCTTTTCAAAACAATAAAGGAAATGTATGGGCATGCTCATGGATTACTAAGTTGACTCACTAATATTTTGCAACTATTAATTGCTCTTTTGAATGTATGTGTAGAGCTCAACTTGCTTGTGCATTTTGAAAGATAGTCCTTTATGGTGTTTTGATTAAGGTATCACCTTAGTTTTAGTTATTGTCTTTTGTATGAATTCAAAGACTTTGTTTCCCAACTAAATAAAGACACCGATTTGGTACTGGCTCCTTCTCCCCATCATCCTCTACACACTCAAAACAAATCAATATAAACATCTTTTTAACTTCATCTTTTCTAGTGTGTTCCAAGTGTCATGCCTAAATGTATGTAACATTGTAGGGGGCTATTATAAAACACATTCATTGACATTTATGTGGCAAATCATTTGTTTAATAAGGTGCTTAACCTTGAATTCCCCAAGCCAACATATAGGCACAAAGTGACAATTGAAAATAGGGGTCCACTTTGCAATGGATATGGTTTGTGTTAGGGCGAGTGTTTTGCTTTTGTGGTGATATCTATTACAGCACCTTAGGGAAACCCCCCTTGGTCTTGCAGAGCCAAGAGTGAAGATCTTACCCACCTCAATAATTGATTCTCAATTGTTCAACCTGAGCATAGGTTTCACAATACTCTCCCCAAGTTTGACACCCCTAGCACTTGGGAGATTATCCAACCTTAGGGGATTTGGGACCTACAACTCAAATCACCAACAAATTGGTGTCGTCAGGCATTTGATTAAATTTCCAAGGATTTCATTAAATTAGTCATTGTCGATGAAGTGTGAGCCAAGTGCATATTTTGAAAACCTTTGCAACTTCATTGCCAATCTTAGCCAATGGATTTGTGTTTGGGTAAGTTTGACATCCAATCAACTTATGCCAACAAATTGCCATCGTTGTTGTTGATGTGTGAGCCCAATACATATTTTGAAAACCTTTGCAACTTGATTGCCAGTCTTATCCAATGGATTTGTGTTTGGGTAAGTTTGACATCCCATTAACTTACAACAACAAATTGGCATCGTTGTCGAGGATTTGATTAAATTAGTCTGTACTAGTGAAACATGAGCCGAGTGCATATTTTGAAAACCTGTGCAACTTCATTGCCAATCTTATCCAATGAATTCGTGTTTGGGTAAGTTTGACATATCATCAACTTACACCAACAAATTGGCTTCATTACTGGGGATGATATTCTAGCATTTTGCAGACCTCTGCAACACAAAAAAGGGAAGTTTTCTTGTTTGGTATCTAAGTTATCAGCTACTAGAAAACATTTTGTCTCTTCCAAGTGAAAAGTAGCGACTATGTTTCAATCAACCCAAAAATCAACAAATAAATTAGTAGACTTTTGAGATGGAAAGGAGAAGGCAGTCCAAAAACCAGCAAGGTGAAAATGCAGTTACAAAAAGTACATGAAGACATCCATCATGGGAAACTCTAGGTAATGGTAAGTCACTTAGACACACCTCTCAAATCTTAGAAGTTAGTTCTACGAGTAGAAATATTTCATGCATTGATTCTAGAAACCAGCACTTGTATACTTTTGAAGATTCAAATAGCAACATAATTAGAATGCACGAACAAATTTGTAGGTCTCATTATAAAGAAAGGATAAGGTTGTTGGTAGAAAGGACATGGATGCATATTGTACTATATATCATGTTTATCAATTTTCCTCTTCTCCCAGCAAATCATATGATAATAGTGACAATATAGATGTAATGTCCCCTTCTCAGCCCTAAGCTTTCCTGTGACCGTTAGCCTATTTTTGGAGTCCCGTAGGCTAAATGGAAGCATTTCAGGGGATTCTAAGATTCTTGGAGGATTCTTGCCAGCACTTTCAAGTACATTTGTAGAGGGTTGCTAGAGTGTTTTCTAGGTTTTTTGAGATCCTTGGTGGACAGTACTGTTATTTTTAGCAATTCCTATTTTTAGCACTTACTATTTTTAGTAAGTTTTAGTGCATCTCAGTTTGGGCTAATATGGCATTTGGACACACTATTTTTAGCAATTTGCTATTTTTAGTAAGTGCTATTTTGGGCACTTGGTCCTAGCAGCAATACATTGCAGGGTTTCCAATTCTGGCCATGGTTGGCAGTTTCAATTAGTGAGTACTGTTATTTTTGGCAGTTTATTCATCCACCATTTCTGGAGTTCGAAAAGGCAATATTATAACTTAAGTCATAAAGTTCAAAAATGTCCCCCTTGTACCTCCATGCCTAGGTTTGATGACTTAAGTTGATTTTTAAAAAGTGGACTTGCTCTTTCTAAGGTGGACGCCAACATTGGAGGACTTAAGTGAAATTTAAAGTAAAATATTCTTTCCTTGAGATGGGAGTCCCATTTGGAGGGAAAAGGCATTTCAATTTTGGAGCCCTAATTTCTATTTAAACCCCCTCTACGCTCTCATTTGGGTTATACAATTTGGAGTTAACGAAGTGTTGTTGGATTGGAGATAGAATCCTTGGGCTTTGAGGACGAAAACCCTCAAGGTTGGCTCTAGATTCGGAGTTGCAAGATACTCCCTAGCTAGACGTGGGTGTGGCTTCACTACATGAGTTGCCATTGGAGCTTATTGGTGATGGCTTTCAGCTTATTTTCAGTTTTGGCTTACTATGATGTTTTCTAGCTATGCATATTTTGGTGTGAGTATTGATTTGCAGTGATTGGGAGCATTTTGGAGTGATTTCTTTTAAGTTTCAGTTTGCTGGTTGCATATTTCTACCCTAGGTTGTACCATTTGTTTTGCACGTGCTGATTGGAGGACTTTCTAACTTTTTGTGTGTATTGTTGGATATGGTTTCTCACCATTGGGTACTCCCTTGTACTAAATCTTAGACTTTTAGGTGAAGTGACTGATTTTATAGAACTGGTCAGCCCCCTTGCTAGGCTGTACAAGTTGGGCTGAAGGTGGTCTTGTTGGTTATGTTGCCGTTCACTCTTGTTTGGCTGCAAACTCTGCCTTCATGTTGATTCCTAGGCTTCACTAGGTTGAGGTTGATGGTCCTATGGTGTTTAAGATTGGGTTGGAGTGATTGGTATGAAGTTGTGACCAATTTGCAGCTTGTGGTTGGTGTTTTAGACTGCTGCCCCTTCTTTATCAAACCTGTAGCAGCAGCATTTCAGACCTGACACAGTCCTTTGGGGTTCATTCCATGAGGTATATCTGATAATACTTTGTTGGGAATACAATGTTTCATGTTGGGGTTTCATTCTAGGGAGTTGTGCCAAGAGTTTCTCATTATTTTCACATTGCAGCAGCATATTATGACATTCTGAAAATTATTTGTAATGAGCTCATTGTAACACAGTTTTGGTAGTACCATCAGTGATTTGCTCTTTGTTTATTGCTACTTACCCCACTAAACAAGTGGTCATTTCTAACCCCACTGAACAAGTGGCATTCCCGATGAATAAGTGGACGAGCTTTCTTTAATTTCATGTTATGCCCTATGAATAAGTGGAGGATCTTTCTTTGGTTTAGTCGGCTAGTCGCCAAATGCTTTCTTTGCTAGTTGTAATTCCCGCTAAATAAGCAGAGGTTTCATATCATGCTTTAGAGATTTCATACTCACCCCACTAAATAAGTGGTTTACTTCAGAAGCACTTAATTGTAAGCTTTACCACCGTACTCTCTCACCTTGCCCACATTGGGTTTTGAGTGATCAGAAAGAGGAAGGTATTTACTTTTAGTTGATTCTTGATTATCACTCACCCCATTGAACAAGTAGTTGCTTTTAGTTAATGCAATGTACACCTTGCACCATATGCTCTCATCTTGCCCACATCGAGATCTGGGTGATCAAAAAGTGTAAGGTAGTTAATTCAGTTATTTATCATTGTTATTTTGGCTAACGCTAACGGGTGCAAAATTGAAATCTTTTGGGGTGGATATTACAATAGATGAATTGATAGAAAAACTTAGAGAGGAGAAACTAAAACAGTTGGAAATTGTTGAACTACAAGAGGCTCAATTGGAAAGAAATTGTATGCTTCTTGATATGATGAATATGGATAAATACTCTGATGTATAAAATTTAGCATAAGTTCTCTAAATGAAGAAACATATAATATTGGCCAATATTCTCTTCTTCCCAAGATGGCATACACTGAAGAAGTCAAACATATTAATTGTATCACCTTAAACAAGAAAAATAGCAACTTTTTGCAAACATTATGTTGCAGGAAGCTCAACTTGCCACCTTTCATGAATCCACATGCCCTCTCAATGAGTGGAGAGGAAGATCTCCATTATGGAGATGCTTATCCATGTTGTTCATACAACCCATCAAACAAATTTCACATTTTGAGCTACTGACATCCATACTAAAAACATGTCAAGGTTAGATGAGCTCGAGAAGTTTGAAAGGGAATGTGAAGAAAGATTTAAGGCATTGCATGTAATATTACCCCTTAACTTTTTCGATTTTTCATCAGCACAAACACCACTGTTAGTGTTAGCTCTAAATATAAACCATCTTGGAGAGTAACCCTCCACCTTTTGATCACCAAAATCCCATTGTGGGAGAGGTGAGAGCATACAGTGTCGGGGATCATTAGCAATTGGAAAAATGAAAATACAATGCTTGCTAGGAGGCTAGCCGACCATGGATAAAAAGTAAAATACTAGAAATACAAAGTAGGCGGATAACCAACCACGAGCTCAACCACTTATTCAATGGGAGCAAAGATATTACAATTATGAGGCAGCGAGCTGACCATTTAATCCTCACTACCACTTGTTCAATGGCGGGAATTTTTTAAACTTAATGTATTGAAATTTAAATGCTTCAACCACTTATCCAATGGGAGCTCAATACTAAACTTAATTACAACAAATAAATAGATGACTGTTAGTACTACTGACCAGCCTTACAATAAATGAATTTTCAGCTGCAAACATATCAGAAAGAAGGCCAAATACAACCAATGATTAAGGACATTATCCTTAACTCTTTTACAATGATTACGATTAGATTTTAGCCTCTAAATATTAGAAAATCAGAATTACTTCAAGTCTGATTAGAAACAGTAAACACAGAAAATCTGACCAGCAGGTAAGAAATTCGCCAAAATGGATGTAGCTCTTCGCATACAGCTCGGAGAGACTTCATTTAGCAGTCAATTGAAGCCTCTAATCATGGCATCCATTTTCCAATGATCAAAACGTGCCAAAACAGCACTAATAAACTGGCACGAATCCCAATGCAACTTGCTAGAGATGGTACGGCCTCCAAGAAGGGTCGACCTCCTCTAAAAACTCAAAAACTCGTAATAAAATCTGATTCTTTGCAAGACTGGGCGCCCTCCACAGAAAAACAGCATGGCCCAATACCCAGAACCAAATAAAAATAAGGGGCGAAGCTATGAACAGAAATTCGCTTCAACCATCCACTTCTTTAGCAGTACAAACAGATTATACAAGCAACCTGCATTTAGTAAATCAGAAATTAAGATCTATCAACACTCCTGAATGAAGCATGATCCTCAGTTACCATCTAGAAAGCCATAGTTTTAGGCTTGAAGAATGGTATAGAAAAGCTAGAAGGCACACAACCCTCATAGCAAAGTTTGAACTTAGTTCAGCAAAATAACATGAATTTTCCAAAAGATCCTCAACTCTTAGCAAAGCATCAATATATAAGCACAAATGAGCGATTGAAGCAACCTATAACTCTAGCCAAGAAACTTTTCAACTTCTCCAAGGGACATCCATATCAAATGTCTTTTCTTTTAAAATAATTTTAAATACTTTATGCTCTTCCCCAAGTCGTAAGAAGCAACTAAAACCAACGCCCAAAACTGATTTTGTCAAACTGCTAGAAATAGCATGATGATTTGAGTTGAGCTGCTGATAATGCCACTACCAAAAATAAACTTACTAAAAATAGCAAGTACCAAAAATAATAAGTTCACTACAAACTCAACAAAAAGTCAAACTGGGCAGAAAACATAATTTACTATAAATAGCAAGTCTCCAGGAAGGCTGTTAGAAACTGATGCATGTTACCTCATTCCGAAGCTCTTTGAAAACCCAGAGAAAACCACCAAACATGCATCAAAAATTCATACATGCAAGCCTTCAGACCACCTATGAAAGTGGAAACCCTAATTTGCACATCTGAGAAGCCTATGGATTTTTGGAATAGGCTATCAGTCCACAAAGAGATCATCACTGAGAAGGGGACATTACACTATAATATTCCCCCTTAATGTTTTTTCAATTTTAATCATTACAAACACCACTATTAGTGTTAGCTCTAAATATAAACCAGCTTGGAAAGTAACCCTCCACCTTTTGATCACCGAGATCCCAGTGTGGACGAGGTGAGAGCATACGGTGTTGGGGATCGTTAGCAACTGGTAAATGAAATTAGAATGCTTGTTAGGCGACTAGCCGACCATGGATGAAAAGTAAAATGCTTGAAATACAAAGTAGACGGATAATAGACCATGAGCTCAACCACTTATTCAGCGGGAGTGAAGATATTACAATTATGAAGCGGCAAGCCGACCATTTAATCCTCACTACCACTTGTTCAGTGGGGGGAATTTATTAAACTTAATATGCTGAAATTTAAATGCTTCAACCACTTATCCAGTGGGAGCTAAATACAAAACTTAATTGCAGCAAATAAATAAATGACTGTTAGTACTACTAACCAACCTTACAATAAATGAATTCTCAGCTGCAAACATCTCACAAAGAAGGCCAAATACAACCAATGATTAAGGGCATTATCTTTAACTCTTTTACAATGATTACAATCAGATTTTAGCCTCTAAATATAAAAAAATCAGAATTACTTCAAGTCTGATTAGAAACAATAAAAACAGAAAATCAAACTAGCAGGTAAGAAATTCGCCAAAATGGACGTAGCTCTTCACATACAACTCGGAGAGACTTCATTCAGCAGTCAATTGAAGCCTCTAATCATGGCGTCCCTTTTCCAATGATCAAAACCTGTCAAAACAGTAGTAATAAATTGGCACGAATCCCAATGCAACCTGCTAGAAATGGTACTGCCTCCAGGAAGTGTTGACCTCCTCTAAAAAATCAGAAACTTAGTAATAAAATTTGTTTTTTTGCAAAATTGGGCGCCCTCCACAGAGAAACAGCATGGGCCAGTACCCAGAACCAAATAAAAATCAGGGGCTGTAATGTCCCCTTTCTAGTGTCAAAGTGTTTCTCAAAGAGACATTAGGAACGTTAGAAATCAATAAATTTCAGTAATAACATCTAATAAGTTCAAACATGATATAAATATTTCATTCTTGTCAAAGGATTATTCATTTCCTCCTTATCACTCACTATGAATGATTCTTTTTTAATATATTTCATAAGTACATTAGATATTATACATCTTTCAAGATCCCAAAGATGATATACTATTATAGTATTTATCATAATAGCTTCATTATTACTTATAAGGCTCAATAATTGCTACAAGCATCATTATTGGAGAGTCGTAAATGATATATTATATATTAATATATATCAATTACCAAAATATATCTATCAACATCATATACATTAAATATATATTAAATATGTATATATATTAAACATCAAAATCTAACTTCATAATGTATTTATTAAACACCATTCTCTAAATACATAAGTATTTATCAAACCTATTATTTGAATTTTATAAATACTTATCTATTATTTAAATTTATAAAATATTTACTTACCTTATTGCTGTCTGGTTTGTAAGTGCTTCTCCTTTTCATCTGCCACGATCTATCCCTTTATTTCCTCTTGTTTGGAGTTATTGACCCAAATGATCACGTATTATACTAGCTGAAATTATTCATAATTCTGAAACAATAGATTACGATTCTGAAATCATGAATTAATTATACTGCTTAAAAGAGCTTGCTGATCACCACTCTTTCTTTTTTCCCATCCTTCGATGCCATTTGATTTGAAGATATATCTCCTTAATACCCACATATGGCTAATAGATGTGATCTTTCAAGGCATCTATTTGTCAAGGATCATGTCTATTGATTAAATGTTAATCACTGCCTTTAATATAAATTGCACCTCCTCACAAATAATGATCAATCCCGTTTAAAATAGCATGTAATTCCTTTTATCCAATAAGACATACATTATCATATTATATGTTTCTTATAAAAAATATATTATTATTATTATTATGTTTATATCAAACTTATATTATTATTTATATATGTATATTAATCATAGGATGATTGTAATAACAATAATATTTTGATAATATTAATATTATCTCAGCATAAGTATAATATTAGATTGAAATTACTTATATTTTTATTTTGATATTTATTTTACATTATTTTCTTGTGCCAATATTTTGTAATTATAGTACTATCTTGCTAATTGTAATTATAAATTTAATATATGTATTTGTACTTTGATATTTATTTATTCACATTTATATTCTAAAATGCATTGTTTATACGTATTTGTATTTCATTGCTTAGTAATTTTAGTGTTCTAATTCGGGGACATGACAAGGGCGAAGCTATGAACAGAAATTCGCTTCAACCATCCACCTCTTCAGCAATACAAACAGATTATACAACAACAACCTACCTGTAGTAAATCAGAAATTAAGCTCTATCCACACTCTTGAATGAAGCATGGTCTTCAATCACCATCTAGGAAGCCATAGTTTCAGGCCCGAAGAATGGTATAGAAAAGCTAGAAAGCACACAACCCTCATAGCAAAGTCTAAACTCGGATCAGTAGCATAACATTATGAATTTTCCAAAAGATTGTAATGTCCCCGTTTTAGCCATACGCTCTTCCATGTCTGATAGCTTATTCCCGAAAGCCCGTAAGCCAGTCAGAAGCTGAAATTAGGGTTTCCACTTTCAAAGGAGGTTTTGAAGGCTTGCATGCGAGATTTTCTGATGCATGTCTGGTGGAGCTTTTTTGGGTTTTTGGAGAGCTTCAAGATGAGGTAACATACATGACGAAATAATGACTTGCATTTTTGGTTGTTTCCATGGCAATTTTGGAGGCTTGCATGTTGATGTTTTGCAGATTGGATTTTGGATTCCTTCTGGGTTTTCAGAGAGCTTCGCGGTGTTGTGACATGCAATTGAAACAGAGGACTTTTCCCGGACTTACTATTTTTAGTATGTTGCAATGACTGCTCAAACTGTGGAGAAAATGTGTTTGGAACAACTTACTATTTTTAGCAGTATACTATTTTTAGTAAGTACTATGTTTGGCAGTGTTATTTTTAGCAACAACTCAACAATTCAGTGTAGTGGCTATTTCAGGCAGGTCAGTCTAAGTAGTTCGTCATCCAGCATTCTTGGGCTATTTTTGGCAGGTCTGAACTTGTGTTGGGCATTTCTCTTGATGAGGTAAAATATTTAAATTAAGTGAAATATTTATAAGGCTGGGTGAATGCCTCAATGAAGAGATAAGTGATTTTAATTTTATATGGTATTTCACTTAATACTTGATGATTATTTATATCATAGTTTGCGGACTCGCCGCGGACTCAGGTGTCCCGACGCTGGCCAAGTCGACTCGCCACGGACTCAGGAGTCCCGACCCAGGACTCTCCTGCGCGGCTGAGTATTAAAATGGGTTAAAACCCATGTTTCTTTATATAATTTTTTTCATTTTTAGACTCTCACTTGTGAAAAACAGGTCTGCAAATTGATTTGGGGTTGATTGAAACAAGGAGAACGAACTAAAAAGATCAAAATAGAGCCAGGTAAGTGATCTAACAATTCTTTTTGTTTGTTTTCTTCAATTTCTTGCATTCAAAATCAAAAAAATCAAGAAAAATAAGGGAAAATGCTGCCAATTTTTTTTCTATTTTCCTTAATAGCCTAATTCTTATTGTTTCTACTTTCTAGCTTGTTTGTGCATTCTTTTTCTTTTGCAAATGTTTGAAACTTTGAAATTTTGAATCACATTTATTTGCTTATTTTTTAGCAAACCCTGGCTGATTTTTTTTTTCCATGTTGAACTTAAAACAGCAATGTCATCTTCAAATCCAAAGGGACTAAAAAAAGACCTTGCATGGAAGTATGGAATTCCAGGAAATAAAAAAGGTGAATTGACATGTAATGAATGCTAGAAATGGGTGACAGGAGGAATAAACAGATTAAAATACCACCTTGCTAGAATACCTAGGCAAAATGTGGAGGGATGCAAGAATACTACTCCTGAGATTATTAGAGAGATGAAGGCCCTTCTTGTTGAATATGAGCTTAAAAAAGAGGAAAGACAAAAAACAAAGGATGCCCTAGCAGCAGCGATGAGTGGATCCCAATCCCAATCTACACCCTCTATGCCCCATGGTGTTGCAAGTCCAAGCTTTCGTGCTTCACATTCATCTTTTGGTGAGAGTCCTGATGGTTCCTTTTCTACTGCTAGTGCTAGTCAGGGTCCTTCATCAGGACCAAATTATTTTATTCCACGTAATGTTCCAGGAGCACAACCTTCACTTGAAGGTACCGGTTGGAATAAGGAAAAGCATCAAGAAGCTAGGATGGCTAATGCAAACTTTTGGTACTACAATAATCTACCTTTCAATGTTGCAAACAGCCCATATTGGGAAGGTTTGGTGAATGCCCTTACAGTTGCAGGAAAGGGGTTTAAGACCCCATCATCTAAAGATTTGAGTGGGCCATTGCTAGAGGAAGCCGTAAAGAATACACAGCTTGTGATTGATGAGCAAAAGAAATTTTGGCGAAGAAAAGGTTGCAGCATTTTATCTGATGGGTGGACAGATGGATGAAATAGAACTCTCCTTAACTTTTTAGTGGCCTCTAATGGTGGATTGGTGTTTCTAAAATCAATAGATACCTCTCATGAAGTTAAAAATGCTGAGACTTTATGCAATCTATTAGATGGGGTGGTCCAGGAGGTTGGATTTGATAATGTTGTCCAAATCATCACAGACAACGTAGTTGCATATGTAGCTGCAGGTAGACTACTTATGGAGAGGCATCCCACAATTGCATGGTCTCCATGTGTTGCACATTGCTTAGACCTATTGCTAGAGGACATTGGGAAGATTTCATGGGTCAAAAGTGTGGTTGAAGATGCAAAAAGTGTTACAAAATTTATCTACAACCATACTTGGGGGCTTTCTTTGATGAGGAAATTTACAAATGGCAAGGACCTTGTGCGACCTGGAGTGACACGATTTGCTAGCCACTTCCTCACATTGCAAAGCATTCTTGGTGCCATTGGTCATCTCAAGCAAATGTTCGTGTCCGATGCTTGGAAGGAGTCCTCATTTTCCAATAGACCTGAAGGGGAGAGGATTGTTGCCATAGTTTTTGATGAGACATTCATCAAAAATGGAGAGGAGTTGATGGGGGTAAGTAGCAATCACACAAAAAAAAATTATACATGATAATCTATTTGCTGTTTTTATTTTTTGAGGGGTTAATTTTGTTATGATTTAACATTTGTTTTCATTTTTTTAGGTGACAGAACCTTTGGTGAGGGTTCTTCGTATGGTGGATGGAGATGGCATGCCAATGGGTTTCATCTATGAGGCCATGGATAGGGCCAAAGAGGCCATATCACGTTACTATGGCGGCAACAAAAGGAAATATGAAATCATATGGCGCATCATTGATCGGAGATGGACACACCAACTCCACCAGCCGATTCATGCCTTTGCCTACTTCTTGAATCCGAAGTTCTACTTCTCGGACACATTTAAGGCGGATGAGGAGGTCATGGAAGGTCTTGTCATATGCATTGATAGGATGGTGCCTGATCCTGAGCTGAGAGATAAAGTGCTTGATGAGTTGGAGGTGAGATTTGTTACATCTTATTTATGAATTTGCAATGTTGAGCCTTGACTATCTATGAATTTTCTATATTTGATTTACTTTTTCTTTTATCTATTCAAGGTCTACAAAGGTGCAGAGGGGAGACTCTTTTCCTCCCAACAAGCAATTGAAAGGAGAGGAAAACAACAACCAGGTAAAAAATGAAATTAGAAACTTGATTCTTACATATAGATTATTTAAAGTTTTAAACTTTACTTTATTCTTATTTCTTAATACTTATATTTTTTAAACATGTTTTTGTAGATCTATGGTGGGAGAACTATGGTGCTAGCACACCAAATCTTCAAAAGCTAGCCATACGTGTCTTGTCACAGCCATGCAGTGCTTCTGGGTGTGAACGGAATTGGAGTTTATTTGAGAACATTCACACAAAGAAGAGGAATAGGTTGACTCAGCAGTGCCTAAATGATTTAATTTTTGTTCGGTACAACCTTCGCCTTCAAACTAGAAAGGTGGAGGGTGTTTCACACAAGTCCATCGACTTGGATGACATTGATCTATATGGTGAATGGACTATTGATGAACAAAATGATGAGGCTGATGTCTTCCTTACTGATGAGGATCTTGTTGAATTAGAGAGAGCAGCAGCAGAAGAAGAAGCAGCAAGATTGGATGCCATGGAGGACGATGGAGACACATTTGAATATCATGTTTCCCCTTCTCGATCTCCTAGTCCTCGTTTGGATACTATAGCACGGGCACCTTCTAGTTCTAGGCCTCCAAAATTGAGTACCATTGGGAGGGGAAAAAGGAAGATGTAGATTACATGTGGTTGTTAATGTTTTCCTCTTTTTGACATGATTATATGTAAACATTTATAAACTTATGATGCTGTTATACATTGAAACTATGAGTATTTGATGACTATGAATGATGAAATTTCAATTATTGAGTGTTTGATGATCATATGACATGTGTAATCTTTGAATTATGAGTGTTTGATAATCAAATTAGGCTCTTATGTTCTCTAAATGCATTAATTTGTTCTTGTTTTTGTAAAACTACAGTTTTTTTTTTTTGCCGAGTCTTAGCCGAGTCTTTTCCTGAGTCCGTGACGAGTCCCGAGTCCGAGTCATATTTTTGGGCTACCGAGTCCGCGGCAAGTCCAAGTTTTCCAACTATAATTTATATTTTAATGTTTTGGTGAGATTTTGGCTAAGGCTTGGAGGATGACTTATTTGAAGAGGGAATCAAGTCATATTTTAATATATTTCATTTGGACGCCTAGCCTAAAAGAGATAAATACATTTTATAATGTATTTAGCACTTGATAAAGTGGGAAGCCAAAGCTTATGTTTTATTTGCAAATTAAATAAAAGTTATATCTCCTCATGTTTGGAGGCCCAAGTAAGGAGATAAATGAAGATTAAATAAAATGCAAATGCAAGTGGAAAAAGTGGATTTGAAATTCAATTAACTTGGGCGCACTTTCCAGGAGCTGGAAATGTCACCTCAAGTCTATAGAGGGTCTTGCTCTCTCATTTTCATCAGTTGTTTTACCTTATAAAAATGCTGCCGAATTGTTTGCAGAACCTAGCTAAGGGGAAGCTTAGCTTTTACACCACTCTTCAAGCCTAAAACTATGGCTTCCTAGATGGTCTAATGGAGTGTGCTACATTTAGTAGTGCATATTGAGTAATATTGTTTCAGTTTTGATGATTTTGTTGAATGTCAGGTTGTTGGTTTTGTCTATGGCTGAAGCTAACTTTTATTTGCAGCTCATTGCTTAATATTCTTATCATTTTGGGTATTGGCTAAAACCATTTCTATGCCCTAGGCGCCCCATTGTGCAAAGTTTGGTAATTTTTAATGAAGAATCTGATTTTATTTTGCAAGGTCGCCCCCCTTGAAGGTTGTTCTTGCTTGGCAAAAGTTCTTAGTCACAACTTGGTCACCATCACTCTAAGAGTCTGTTGCATTGCTTTCATGTCATTCGGTGAAGTTTTGCGGAAGTTGTGAGCATTTTAGTGAATTTATGCTTGCTGGTCTGAGTTTGTGTTTTGCTAGTTATTTATATCAGACTAATAGAATTTCAGATTTTGGGTTGCATTTTTAGTGTTGCTGAGTCTTTGAAGTTGGAGAAACAATCTTACAATCCTTGCATTGATTTATCAATTGTAATACTTTGTAATTTGCAGATTGTTGCATTGTAAGGCTGCAAATAGGAGTACTATTTCAGTCATTTTAATTTTGCAATTACTTAGTTTTCTTTAAGTAGCAAACATTAACAATCCTTAGACGGTTTACCGCCAGAGAAGGAGAATGAACCAACATACTTAAGCTCTTGAATGGTTTACTACCAAGACGGGGAATAAACAATTGTTATATCATTGTAATAGCTCCCACAGAATGAGTGGTTGAGCCTTCTTTCTTTTCAGTTACTCTTTCTCTCCTGTTGAATAAGTGGTTGAGCTTTCATTTTAGCACTGTACTTCATTTGAGCACTAATGATCCCCATCGCCATATGATAGCACCTCACCCACCTCGAGTCTTGAGTGCACATTCTTGGTGTTGGGTTACTTTTCAACATTGTAATCTTTCAGTTGCTACTGACGATCCTCGATGCCATATGACGACACCTTTTCCATCTTGGGATTGAGTGTGCATTCCTGGCGTAGAGTTATTTTCCAGTAGTTGGTTTTGGATTGAGCTAACCTTAACGGGTGCTTGTTGTACTGGATTGTTCATTAAAAATTTTGAAAAAAAATTGGTTGGCTCATTACAAAGATCCTCAACTCTTAGCAAAGCATCAATATATAAGCACAAATGAGCGATTGAAACAACCTATAACTCCAGCCAAGAAACTCTTCAACTTCTCAAAGGGACGTCCACCTCAAATGCCTTTTCTTTTAAAATAATTTTAAATACTTTATGCTCTTTCCCAAGTCATCCCACTTTTAGGAAATATTAAAACAAATAAAACATTTAAATGCATTAATGAGGCATCCATTATGGCCCCAACTTTAAAACAACTTTGAAGTCATTGCCTAGGCATGGGGTACAAACTCAAAACATAAAATTAACTAAGTGTTGAAACCCAATCCAAAGAAGCAACTAAAACCAACACCCATACCTGATTCTGCCAAACTGCTAGAAATAGCATGATGGTATGAGTTGAGTTGTTGATAATACCACTGCCAAAAATAGACCTACTAAAAATAGCAAGTGCCAGAAATAGTAAGTTCACTTCAAACTCAATAGAAAGCCAAACTGAGCAGAAAACATGATTTACTATTAATAGCAAGTCTCCAGGAAGGCTGTTAGAAACTGATGCCTGTTACCTCATTCTGAAGTTCTCTGAAAACCCAGAAAAAACCACCAAACATGCATCAAAAATTCATACATGCAAGCCTTCAAAGCCGCCTATGAAAGTGGAAACCCTAATTTGCACATTTGAGTAGCCTATGGATTTCCGGAAATAGGCTATCAGTCCACAAAGAGATCATCACTGAGAAGGGGACATTACAGTGCACCCTCCCCAAGATTGCTTGTCCCCAAGCAATCGCAAGTTAGGGTGCTGCAAAATCTGCTCATTTTCCCATGTAGCATCCTCGAATGGCAAGTTCTTCCACTTAAACATGTACTCTTTGATTGATTTTTTCCTCAAAGAGCATTCCCTGGGATCAATAACTTCCTCAGGAACTAAAATCAATTGTCCTTCTTCATCCAAGGAAGCAAATCTGGAGATGCAACAACATTATGACCAAGAGCCTTCTTGAGCCTAGAAACATGAAACACATTGTGCACCTTGCTACTTGATTGTAGCTCTAACTCATAAGCCACTTCTCCCACTCTTTTGATGACCTTGAAAGGCCCATAAAACCGTGGCTTAAGTTTTTCAGCTCCACTCTTTTCGAGAGTAGACTGCATGTAAGGTTGGAGCCTCAAATAGACCAAGTCACCAACCTCAAAAGAGCGCTCAGTACGTTGTTGGTCAACATATAACTTTTGTTGATTCTGAGCATGGTGGAGATTGTCTTTCAAAGACCTTAGAATGCCCTGACTTTTCTACAACGTATCCTTTGGCTATGGAGCTCTATAGTCACCAAACAAAAGATCAACAAAGCTTGGGGCCTCATATCCATACAAAGCCATAAAGGGAGACATTCTGATAGACATATGATAAGAAGAATTGTAACAATATTCACCCAAATGGAGCCATCTCACCCACGTCTTTTGCTGCCTTGAAACATAATTTTTGAGATAGCCCTCTAACCATTTGTTAACAATCTCCGTCTGACCGTCAGTTTGAGGGTGATAACTAGTGCTTACTCCAAGCACTGCACCACACAATTTGAACAATTCTTGCCAAAAGGTGCTCAAAAATTTACTCTCTCTTACTTACAATATTCTTTGGAAGCCCATGCAAACGGAACACCTCATGGAAGAACAAACCAACAACCTAAGTTGCTGTAAAAGTGTTGGTAATGGCCAAGAAATGAGCAAACTTTGTCAATCTATCCACAACAACAAAGATGCAATCCCTCCCTTGCACCTCTGGCAACCGTGTTATGAAATCCATAGCAATACTTTCCCATTTCTGATTTGGAATGGGTAGGGGCTGCAAGCAACCAGCAAGAAAAACAAGCTCATTTTTGTTCTTTTGACATACATGGCATTCCCTTATATAAGGCAAAGCTTCATCTTTCAACCCTTTCCATGAAAATCTTTCATGGATTTGCTTGTAAGTCCTTAAAAAACCTTGGTGACCAGCAAGAGGGATGTCATGCAAAGACTGTAAAATCTTCTTCTTTATCTTAGAATCTGGTGCCAAGAAGATTCTACCTTTATATTGGATCAAACCATCAACCAACTTGTACCTATCATCCTGAAAAGTGCCATCAACAATGCTGGTTGCAAATGGATTTTTGGCATAATCAGCCAAAATCTGATCCTTCCAATCTACAGAAATCTCACATAAGGAGCTCAAGTGAGGCTTTCTTGACAATGCATCAGCAACTATATTATTTTTCCCTTTGACATATTCAATGTCAAAGTCGTAAGCTTGAAGCTTACTCACCCATTTCTACTGCCTCTCATTTAAATCCTTCTGATGCATGAAGTGTTTAAGACTGCTATGATCAGTCTTAACAATCAATTTACTCCCAACCAAGAATTGCCTAAACTTGGCTAATGCATGCATGATTGCAAGCATTTCTTTGTCATAAATTGAATAAGACTTTTCATCTCCTCTTAATTTTTTACTCTCGAAGACAATGGGATGCTTGTTTTGCATGAGAACAACTCCAACTCCTTCTCCAGAAGCATCACACTGCAACTCAAAAGTTTTGGAGAAATCTGGTAAGGCCAACACTAGACATGAGCTCATGATCTGCTTGAACTTATCAAAGACAACTTGAGCATTTTCAGACCATGCAAATGCCCCCTTTTTGGTAAGATCGGTCAATGGAGCAGCCATCTGTGAATACCCCTTGACGAACCTTCAATAGAAGCCACAAAGACCCAAGAACCCCTTCCAATGTGACACATTTTTAGGCGGAGGCCAATCCATGATTGCCTTAATTTTATCAAGATCAACTCTAACTCCTTTAGAGTTGATTATACGGCCAAGGTATAGCACTTTTGTCATCCCAAATTCGCATTTTGACTCCTTGACGAAAAGGCATTCTGATTCAAGAATACTAAGCACTTCATCCAAGTGCCTAAGATGCTCCTTCCAAGACTTGCTATAAATAAGAATATCATCAATGAAAATCAACACAAACTTCCTCAACTGCTTTTGGAAAATCTTGTTCATACAAGATTGGAAGGTCGTAGGAGCACTAGTCAAACCAAATGGCATGACTAAAAATTCATAATTCCCAAAATGACATTGGAAAGCAGTTTTCTTGATATCTAACTCCCTCATTTTGATTTGATGGTACCCAGATCTGAGATCAATCTTTGATAAATACATTGCACCATGGAGCTTATCAAGAAGCTCATCAATTCTAGGAATAGGATATATCTTCTTGATAGTTTTCTTATTCAACACATGGTAATCAACACACATGTGCATGGTACCATCTTTCTTCTTCACAAGAACTACTGCTGAAGTAAAAGGACTCTTGCTTGGGCAGATGTCACCCATTTCCAAGAGTTTTTTGATGGCCTTTTCAATTTCATCCTTCTGCTTCTTGGGGTACCGGTAGGGAGTAGTGATAACCGGTTTAGCCCCATCTTCAAGCTCACTAATATGTTCAATCAATCTTTCTGGCGATCTTCTTGGAGGTATACTGCCAAATACTTTACTCCTCTTTGTACTCAAAGACTGAACATCAGGATGGTAGTGCCTTTTGTCTTCTACTGGATTGGACGGTAAGATTAAACATTCTACTTCCCATTCAACCTGATCATGCCAAATCAGCTTCTCCATTCTCTTGAAAGACACAATACGAGGACCCCCATTAGACAATCCTCTCAACACCACCATTTTCCCATCCGCTTGGAACTTCAGCTCCATTGTTTGCAAGTTCAAAGTAATCTCTCCAAGAGATCACAGCCACTCAATTCCAAGCAGAACATTGATTTCTCCAATGCCAACAACATAAAAATCATCTTTAACATCATAGTTTCCTAGTTGCATGGACAAATTGGACATCTTTCGGTTGCAAGATATTGTGAAGCCATCCGCCACCATGACTTTGAAACCTTCAAATTCTTCAGTCTTAAGCCTTCTTCTTGCAACTAATCCTTCATCAATAAAATTATGTGTTGCTCCTGTATCAATGAGAGCAACCATCCTTTGCCCACCAAGCATACCACGAACTCTGAAAGATTCATTCTTTTGAAAACTTGTTAATTGAGCAAATGTATCTCCACTTCCTTGCCCTCTTTCAGGTTCAACTGGAGCTCTTTCATCATCACTGTACTCATGATCATATTGTTGTTCTGAAAAATCAGATTCTGATTCGTAATCAGAATAGACTCCCATGTGATGTGAAAGACCTTTACCATAGTATCTATGCCCTTTAGACCATGGTTCATGGCATGTGTTATAAACCCCCTCTTTTCTTAGCTTCTCACGCAACTGTTCACCCATCTTGGTGGGAAATTTCTTGGATGGAAGAGGTAAATGTTTCTTTTCTTTTTTATGAGCAAGGGGTTTTGAAGAAAACTTAGGCCTTGGGGCAGCCAACTCCATGCTTCTAGCTTTCCTTATTGCTTCTTCAAGACTTGGTGGATCAAATGCCTTAACCCACCCTTTCAATGGCTCCATTAGACCTTCTGAAAACAGTACAACAAGCCTTCTTTCGGTGATGTTGGGCACCATCACGAAAAGTCTTTGAAATTCTACAATATAAGAATCCAGTGAGCCATGCTGTTTTAACTGAGCAAGCTCATGAAACTTGATTTCCGGATCCTCGGTATCAAACCTGTGTTGTACCCAAAATTAATTTTTGGCATTCTGTATAAATAGAGCTAAATTATGTAGCAATGCCATCAGAAGTCTGTTTTAGGTCAAACCAAACATAGGGTTTTTGTGGGTTTCTATCAAGGAACACGTGCAAAATTCTAAAAAATGGAAAATTAGGGTTTTACACCCTATTTTCGGAAACCCCCGAAAATAGGACCTTCCCAGAAATGATTGAAAATGATTTTGATAGGATTAAAACTTCATGATCACACTATCAAGTCGAATCATCAAAAGACACGTTTTACTCTGGTGGGTCTATTTCTTTTTTTCAGGAACAGAGTTAGGAGCTTCGCAGCCATTAATGGCACATTGGCTAGTACCAGGTGTTGAAGGCTAAGCTTCAACAATGCAACCATGGCGAAAAAGGTCTAAAAGAAATTCATTTCTGAAGCCAGAAGCTGATTCTCAAAGAGCGGAAAAGACGAAATTTGTACTTCTGGAAACGCCTCTGAGAAGGAAAATCAAGTTCCGAGGGCAAAAGAGCCCAACCTTCTTCATTGAAATACTTGATTCTCAAGGGTTAGATGGAGCCTGATGAATCATCCAAGGCAGTCATCCTCGACATTCTCCTGCTGGCTCGACAATGAAACAATCAACAAGATCATCTGACAAAGTGATCACCAGTGACCATCAATAGAGTAAAAAGAGGCAGTTGATGAAGACATCAGAAATGGTTGTCGAAATGATGATCAAGGTGGAAAAGGCGCCCTTTCTAAGGAAAGGCGCCCTTCTTTTTGAGCCTTCAAATGCTGTCAGATGTCAGAAGGCCTCCCAATACAGTTTTCTCAGTCAGGGTCAATCACGACAACGTAACTACGAGCACAAGCATCTGACAAGGCAATCAATAGATAATCAAAATCAAACTCGAGCATATTTCAGACTAAGATCATTGTGCAAAGGAGCAAAAGCCCCTTTCTCAGTGAGAGGCACCCTTGAATAAAGGGACCCTAAACTGACTTCTGAGTTCTCTAACTTCAATCATCTTCGGCGAAACGGATCTAGCTACATAATGAGATATCAAATGAGATCATCTAATTCTCCGATCAACAAGAAATCCATATCAAAGCACAAGAGGTCAATTCAAAAGGCTAACGAAAGAATACTGAAAATTCACCAAGGCAAAGGCAAAAGTGCCCTTTCTTTTGAAGACGCAAACTCAACTTTTCAGCTTAGTGCCTCCTAGGCACTTCTCTTCAGTTTACCTCCAACTCGACAGTGAATGTACCAGCAACAGCTCAAGATTAACAAATCAATCTGGATTCATGATCAAACTGGGGTCATTCAATAGAGAAAATAATCAAAAAATTTGCAAAACTCAAAAAGGACGCCTAAAGAAATCAAAGGCAAATTTGTTGACTTAAAGTTATGATATTTTGAGACAAACTTGGCTAACTCACTCCACAATCAGTGGAAATCACCTTTTTGAACTTCAGATCAAGCCAAATCAACTTTTGATCATGAGTTAAGTTCCCAAACTTATGGACCTAAGCTTGAGTCTATACTAAGATGACCTAGGCGTCCCTCCTCATCATTTCATTGCAGGTTGATGATCAAGAATAGCAATAAGCTCTCAAGGACATCATTTTCAGATCTGGCCAGGGTTTTTGACCGTTCTTCGATATTTCTCGAAGATCAGAAGCAAAAGAAGATTTTTAATCAAAGGTTGGATTCAGAGATAGATTTTCCCAAGGAGTCTGATTAAAAACTTCCAATCCATCTTCTATCTACTTCCTCTCTTCTTGTCTTAGGTTTTCTTGCATGTCACACAAAGCAGCAGGCTATCACAGATCTAATCAATTGGGCAGATTCAGAATAATTTTCCACTGAAACCCATCTCGTCAGATTTCCCACAAATCATGAGTTGTCAGATCACATTGATTAAGGATGTCTAATTGACTTCCATAATTTGTGGATCTTAGATCTCCACTAAACGTGGATGTCTATTTTGGAGGTGTACTTTACATTAAAGTTCACCTTTAGTTTACTTTTAGTCAACTGAAGTAGTTTCCAGTTGATTCTTTGTTTAGTTTCAGTTAACTGAAGTAGATTTCCAGTTAACTACTTGTTCCCCCTTTTTAGGAATCAATCTTGCTAATTGATTGGCAAGAACTCATTGTTAACTCAAAGAGATTTTGGGGTTGCCCACTCCTTTGAGTTCTATAAATAAGAGCCTTGGGCTCATTGTTTGTTAAACCTTTACTTGCTATGCAAAATTGTTGCACCATTGCTGCCAACAGCTTTGAAAGCGAATATTTGTTCACTCTTGGATGAGAGTTCATTGGTTGATCATAATTGTGCATGATTTCATGCCTTTGCTTTCCCAACCTTTGTAATTCGTTGATGAAGTTTGAAGAAGAAAGTTTGAAGGCGCTTGCATTTTGATCTACCTATTTGAGTTCTTTCTACATCTTGTATCTAATAGCTTCTTGTTTCATTTCCCTCCTCAGATAGGGGTTCCTCCTCCTTGGATATCTGTTATTAACGGTTGTCGTTTGTTATTGTTTAATGGATTGTCCTTCAACCTATACTTCAGATTGGGGTTCCTCCTCCTTAGCAAGTTTGTCAGCCAAGACATTGTAAGTTTGTTGTTTCTTGTAAGTCGTTTCCTAGCCCATACCTCGGATAGGGGTTCCTCCTCCTTGGCAGGTCTCAAATCCAGCTTACTGTGAAGAGCATTTGCTTGTATCTAACCTTATCCCAGCATATATCTAAGAGTTCAGAGCCTCAGCCATATTCTAAGGAGATAGTGGATTCAAGTGATCCAACCAATTCATTCCCGCTCCTATACCCTCATGCTCTGTTTACCTTGAGGATATTGGATAGATTGAAAGCTAGAATAGTCATAGTTAAGATCTGCAGAAACCAGAGAAAAGGCTTAGCTGCGGTGCATTGTGTTTGTGCACCCTTGTGTCCTACAGCTGAAGTACAAAAAGATAGGAACCTTAGTTTACCATTCCCTTCCTTACGCATTGCTTTCAGTAGAAAGGGACTTCTCCTCTTTAAATAATGAAGAAGTGTTGCAAAACATTTGAAATAGCTGAACGTTTACAATTAGCACTCCAAAGGTGCTAATTTAAACACCAACAACCTGTTGATCAACTTCTTGTTAAATTCTTCATAGGTATGAATAAGGTTATGGCCAAGAGTGACCAAATTGTGGTACCACCACTCATGTGCAACTCCATCCAAATGCAAAGTTGCAAATTTGATGGCGTCTTCTTCTGGCATAGGCCTGAGTGATAAGTAATTGTCCAGCTTTTGGACCCATGATCAAGTTGTGCACTTGTCACTTACATCATAGTGAGCCAAGGTGACTTTTCCAATTGTTTGTTGATAGTCCATTTTGGGACCCATAGGAGCTCGAATATTCTTCTTTCCTCTTCCCTTCTAATTCATATACTGATCAAAAGTTAATATTTCCCTGATTTCAAATGGAAGAGAAACATACTCCATATAACTTTGTCTCACTTCATCCACCATAGGGACTTCAGGCTTGGAAGATGCTTCCTCCCTTGGAGTAAAAGTAGAAAGGAGAGGTTTTGGGGTTGATTCCCTTGAATTGGCTACATGTTGCCCAACTGTTCTCCCTCTTGGTTTTGAATTAGAACCACTAGAATCAGACTCTTGCTTTGGCTAGGTTGGACTTACTTGCTGGTCTATCTTTGCAAGTAACCTAGATATGATATCCATCATGGCATCAACTTTTTTTTCTGCTCTAGAGTCACTATCATTTGCTTCATGGGCTGGTCCCTTTCCTCTGTCAGCCATGTTTTCAACTAGTGTTTCTTGGTTTCTCAAAACCTCTGAAAAGTATCAATCTCAGGAAGCTAAAATTCAACTCTATTTCCTCTACTATAGCACCGGAATTCCCTGTCACTCTTCTGACACTGAAGCATGAAACGCACAGGATGGCGGGAAAACAGACTATGATACCACTATAATATTCCCCCTTAATTTTTTTTCGATTTTAATCAGCACAAACACCACTGTTAGTGTTAGCTCCAAATATAAAACAGCTTGGAAAGTAACCCTCCACCTTTTGATCACCAAGATCCCAATGTGGGCAAGGTGAGAGCATACGGTGCCAAGGATTGTTAGCAACTGTGTTGTACCCCAAAATTAAAATTTTTGTTACACTTATACATTTTGAAGAAATGAGTAAAAGTCTTGTTAAATCTGTTAAAAAAAGGTCAAAATTTGGGTTTGCATGTCTTGCATGAGGGGTAAAAAACTCAAAATTTTCAAAATCTGACAATCTAGGTCTGCTCAAAGCGACCAAGTCTACAAAACCCAAATCTCAGTTTTCCATCCCTACTTTTTAGAAAAACTGCTATTTTTAGAAATTTGGTTTCTTTAGAAACGAATACTAGCAAAATTTTCTAAAAATAGAAAGTTTGTTCGCCAAGGTCCAAACTAATTTTGATTGGCTCAAAATACTTCCATATCAGGCTGATGCAGTCAGAATCTCAAAAGATCAATTTTGCCCTAGTGGGTCTATTCTGCTTTTTCAGAAGCATATCAGGAGCTTCAGAGTCATCAATGGAGGTCAGTTAGCTGCTAGGCATCAGATTCAATGATCAAGCATTAAACAAAATATCAAACGATGAACGTGCATGTTGAATGAAGAAGGAAGGTGAAATCTGCTTAAAATTGACTAACACTGCTTGACATGGGCGCCCCAAGAGGAAATAGGCGCCCATCTTTTTAGGGCATCAAACGATGAAATTAGGGTTCAAGCTTCCAAGCAAAGTTGTTAAGAATTCTCCCAGCTCCGCAACGAGTCTGACAATGCAGTCATCGGATCATCCAGTCGTCCAGGATTCAAGGTCAAACAGAGGGTTTTCAACGAGAAGATTAAGTGAACATGAAAGTAACGGAAAAATTTCTAAGTCTAGAAGTTTTCAGTGCCCCTAGTGCCCAGGGGCGCCCAGCTTTTTGAGGGGCCTAACTCAATTTTAAGGATTTGCAAAAAATCTCCAGAATTCAGACGGCTTTGCAACGGGTGTTTTCTTCAGAGCATTTGACTTGTCGTTCTCCGGTAAATCCAAATCGAGCTGAAAGTATGGAATAACGGTTCAAATGTGAAGATGAAAACCTAATAAAAAATATTCAAAGTTTGGAGCAAATGGGCACCCCTATAAGAGAAAGGCACTGATGATTTTGAAGGCTCAAATGGATGAATCTGCCAGTAAAGCTTCCAGCATGACTTCTCCAAAATAGATCAAGCTTTCCAACGAGATCACCAGCACGTCAATCTAAGTTGGCAGTCCCCAGATGCAGTAGCCAGAACAAAAGGTCTAACAGAGCCAAAGTTGAAAGTAGAGAAGAAAACACCAAAAATGGCTAACTCTGGTGAAGTTGGGCGCCCCAGCTTGCTAGGGGCGCCCAAGCTTTTGATGCCTTCGATCCAGCTTTCAGGAGATGCAGCTCCCAGAATACCCCTCTCGGAATCTTCTCAGCTCCGCAACGAGTCCATCCATCAGTCAATCAGACGCCTAGATCGTCAGATCTGACATGTTCATTTGGAGAAGAGTCGATGAAGAAATGTTGAAAAAGTTTCTGAGTCTGGTGAAGGTGGGCGCCCCTGGAGAGAAAGGGCGGCCAAGGTTTTGAAGCATGAAATGTTAGAATTTGCAGATACTGTCTCCAAGATCACCTCGTCAGATTCAATCGAGCTACCCAACAAAGCTGACGGTCAGTCAATCGAATCAGTGTAGCTCCCAGAATCAAGATTTCATTAGAAGATCAAAGGGAAATGAAGAAATTGAAAATCATGTAAAAATGGCTAACACTATGAAAGTTTAGAGCCCCTGGAGGAAATAGGCTCCCATGAATTTGAAGGTGAAAACGAAGATTTTAGCCAGAAGTAACTCCAGGGTGATCTCCTCAGAATTAGACAAGCTTCGCGATGAATTATTCAGCTCATCCATCGGATCAACCTGGAAGTCAAGGATCGAAGATCAAACAGGGTTCAAAATTGAGGAAAAGTTGAAAACTTAAGAATAATGGTTAGTTTGGTGAACATTGGCGCCCAAGTAGTTAGGGGCGCCCAAGCTTGTGGAGGTTAAGATGAAGTCTTTAGCCAAAGTTGTCTCCAAATGATCTCTTCAAAAACAATCAGGCTCCGTGACGGATCATTCTGCTGGATCACAATGTTCACCGAGCTCTCGAAAATCAAGATTGAATAGAGGATGAAACTCAAGCAAAAAAAATGAAAATAGTGAAGAAAATGGCTAAGTTTGGAGAAGAAAAGCGCCCCAAGAGGAGATTGACGCCCAAGAAGCCATGCCTTAGCTAAATTTTCAAAATGTCAAAATGTCATAAAGAAGGAAAATATTTAAATTCAATGCACAAGCTAAGGCTAGGGTTTGAAGGATTGAAAGCAAAAGAAAGCAGATTTTCTCATCCTCAAACTTATTTAAGGCATTCTTGTCCTTCATTCTTCACAATTTCTTGCAGGTGGCGAAGAGGAGCAGCAAACAAAGTTTTCTTTTCAAGATTTGAGAGCCATAGCTTGCTGATTTTTCAAAAGTTTTTCATCAATTTTCAGATCAGCAACATAAGACCTTGCTTTTTTTCATGCTTTTTTCATCCAGAACATCGAATTCTTGAAGAAGGTCAAGGGTTTCAATTCTCAGCCATCTGGGTTTCTTCATCTCATTTTTCTGAAGAATTTTTGAGGAAATTTATCAAGTTGCAGCAGCTGTTTTTTCCTTGCATGTCAGTGAAATCTTCGGAGTTTGCAAATTTTGATCATCTAGGTCCTCTCAAAACAATCTTTTGAAGAAAACCCATATCACAACTTTTTCAAGAAAATTTCAAATTCTAGGGTTGGCTGCTTTTTCGATCAGCCATCAGTGTTTTTCAAATCTGATCAACTAGGTCCATTTCTAATTGTATTCTGAACAAAACCTAGGTGCCAGCTTTTTCGGTGAAAAATTGAAGAAATTAGGGTTTGCTGCTTTTTCAGTCTAAATTCAAAATTTTCAAAAACAGACGATTTGGGTTGTATTGCAACAAAATTTTGAGCAAAACCCATATCTTAGAAAAATTTCCAAAAATTTGTCCGTTTGAAGCCGAAAAACCAGCATTCTAAAAATAGAAAGTTGTTCAAAACTTGTCTGAACATAGGCGAGTTTACAGTCATTCTTCAAGGTTTTCAATATGGAGTACACTCACCTCAAGTTTAACACCAAATCAACACTATATCAAAACTTCATCATTTCAGCTGAAGAACATGAGAAGGTGTGATATGAGAAAAAGGAAAGGTATCAGAAAAGAGTTGTGCAATACTCTTTTGTTGGAAATCAAGAGAAGTGTCAGAAACATAAAGTTGCAGAGCCACCAAGTTATCAATTAGTGAGTCATCTTTTCGGGCAGGGATGTTTTTCAAGAACAGAACTCATAAAGCAGCCAAAGAAGTGAAGGATTCTCTAAGTTTGATCACAGAAGGTGAGGAGATATTGAAGAATTGGAATATTGCCTTAGATAGTATCAATGCACCTGACCGAGACACAGTTTCCTGCTTTTTAGCGGATATGATTGAGATTTAAAGTGGCTTTCATCTAGAAGCTTTCTTTCCACTTTCTTTCTATTCTTGGAACGATTCTTATCCATTCTTTGAAAAAGAGAAAGAAAATAAATGTAATAATTGGCATTTCCCGCTTTTCCTGCTTTCTTAGATGTTAGATGTTATTTTCTTTCTAGATTTAGAAATAAAGCTTGCTTGCTGAGCAAACCCTAGATTGTGAAAGCAAGGAGATTTTAGGGTTCCCCACTCCTCTGCTTGCCTATAAATAAAAGCCTTTGCTCATTAGTTTTCTTTAACCATGCTAGTGATAGCAAAACGCTGAGCCTAAGTGCCTTCTATTCTTATTCAGTGTTGTTCAATTGTGTTTATGATAGCGAATTGTTGAGTCTCTTTTAGCCAACAAGTAGTTGTTGTAATCGTTGTTCCTTTTGTGTAAGAACAAGTTTGCAAGCCTCTTTAGCTGCAAGTTCTTGTTCCATGCATGTGTTTAGTGTAATCTTCGTTCCAGAAGTTTGACAAATAAAATCATGAGCCTCCTTTGCCTTGGTATAACGTCTCAGATTTTCGTTTATTGTGTTATGCTTTTGTGATCTTAATTTCAGCGTACATTGAAGTGTGTAGATGTAAGTTGAGAAAGAGTTCTCATAAGCCATTGTCAGAGAATCAACCTTGTTCTTTTCTAAATTCTCTTACTCTCGTATTACTTGAGAAGTTAGAAACGTCTTTAGCTTAAGTTAGTCGTAGTTGAAGTTCTTAATCAAAAAATCTCAGCTGCAGCATTTGTGTTTTATAAACCTTGTGCTCTAGCTCAAACAAAAAGATAGGCGAATTAGTTTTAATTTACTTTCTTTCATACCATCAGCAAGAGGGAGCTTCCCCTCCTAATTTGAAGAGCAGTTTATTTGTGTATAGCTGTCCGTTTCAAATCCGCATTCCAGAGGTGAGAATTTAAAATCCAACAAACTAGAAAAATTAAATTGCAATGCTTGCTAGGCGGCTTGCCAACCATGGATGAAAAGTAAAATGTTGGAAATACAATGTAGGTGTATAATTGACCATGAGCTCAACCACTTATTCAGCAAGTGCGAAAATATTACAATTATGAAGTACCAAGCCGACCATTTAATCCTCACTACAACTTGTTCAGTGGGGGGAATTGTTGTGACCTTTTTCACACATCGCCCCATTGCAAATCGGGACCCCCTAATTTTTGCTTCGTTCCAAACTTTTGGCTTGATTTTGGTTTGTTTTGCTGTCTCTCTCTCTCGTTTTGTCTATCTGGGGATGTGCCCACCTTTGATCGTAAATTGGGTTTTTGGCCGAGTCTTTAAAATTAGGGTTTAATTCCTTCACGCCAATTTGAATTCAACAAGGTGAATAAATTGAAAACAGAGCTTAACATTGATGTCAATGTGCTTCCAATAGGCTTCCACTGAAATTCCATCAGATTCCGGCTACTTACTATTTTTAGTAACTGTGAAATTCAGGGCATTCTGTCAATATTTTTGAAATTCCGACAATCACACTGCATTCAGAGCACATCGGGCTACTCACTGGAAAAATTTGAGCTGAAACGGACAACTTGCTATTTTTAGCAGTTCAGCTTACAGAGCAGATTTCGGGGCTTATATGCAGAGTTTTTTAACGCATGTCTGGAGATTCCTTCTGGGTTTTCAGAAACCTTCGCGACAGTATAACATGCAAAGTGAGACGACAACTTTAAGAGTTCAGCCTTCAAAGGCTATTTTTAAGGTTTGAATGTCAGGGTTTTCTCTGCATGTTTGCATATTCCTTATGCGTTTTTCGAGAGCTTCGCGATGGTGTGACATGCAAAACAAGATAATCACTCATTTAGGAACTTACTATTTTTAGCAGGTGCATCCCGGCAGCCACCGCCCAGCACTTCAGAATCACGAGTTGATCGCAATGCAGCAGAAACGAGGACAAACAGAGATCATTTGATACGCATGCAGAACAAATTAGGGTTTCAAGCTTCGAGACCCAAAAAGAGGGGTAAAAAGCTAGAATTTTCGAAAACCAGTGTAAACCACCGCGATCAGCGTCCTTCAAGCTATCTGCTGGTAAAATTTGAAGACAAACGGAGCACTTACTATTTATAGTAAGTCATTTTGGAAACAGGCTAAAAATAGTAAATCAGTTGCATGCGCCGATGTCAGCAGGCAGGTCACGTGGTGAGGAGCACGTCATTCAAATTTCAAGTCAATCGGAGTAGTGGAGCTGTCAGAAGCAAGCAGTTACTATGTATAGCAAATCACCTTCAGAAATGGGCTAAAAATAGCAGTGTCAATGGGGTAACGAAGTTGTGAAGATGCAGTGTTCAAAATTTCAAACCATTCTGAGCTTCAGAGATGCAAGAATCAAGAAACTTACTATAAATAGTAAGGCACAGAGAAGCTGGCGAAAACGAGGGAAAAAGTGACTAAGTCTGGAACTTCATCCTGCACCACCATGAAAATGCGCCCACTTCAAGCTAATGGCATCAGAAAATATTCCAAGTTTGGAACTTCATCCTGCAGCTACCTGAAAATGCGCCCAAGTTGATGAAGAAAGTTGAAAAATATTCTAAGGCAAAAATTCATCCTCCTCACCCCTCAAATGCGCCCATCCTTCAACAAGCATCAAATGCGCCCATAAAGCAAGTGAGTCAAAGAGGTCAAAGTTTTTCATCCTGCAGCTATGGCAAAATGCGCCCACCTTGAGGGAGTTGATATTCCAGTTGACCACACAAGGCGCATTCACCATCAGCAAATACATGATTTCTCGATGGATGGGCATATTTCTTGCCCTCAAGACAGTCTCGCGGATATTGCTTAGATTCAAGAAAGATTGAATGCACAGCTGTGGCCCGAGAATTTGTCCAAGTTTGCTTTGCCAGGAAGATGTTGAATTCATGGGAACTCCCAACATGAAGAAATCAATTGCTTAACATTCCTCTCAAGGATAGAGCTTGTTCTCCAAGGAAAAATTTTCTATTGGGATGTCCCCAAGCCAGAAGTATTGGACGTAGAGCTTGATGATTGTAGCATTCCAGAAGTTGTGGATGAAGCCTTCACGAGATTCATACTTAGGATCCAAGGTCAGTTGGAACTTGGCAATGTTTGCTTGAAAGGTGTTTTGCTCCCTCATTGGTGTCGGATTCACAACGCACCTCATCCAGAGTTCACTTGTACAACATGTGAAGGAGCTATCAACTTCGCCAGATGTCACATTGGATTACCAGTACTACCATATGGATTCTTCAAAGACAAAGGATGGATTGAATATGCCACACAAACTTTTTTAGCACCAAATGAAGAGTGTACCTCAAAATCATCCAACAACAAGGAGAATAAGTCACAACAGGAGGATGTGATGGAGCTTAGGGAGCAAGCAGATGAAGATTGTTCCTACATCATACTAGAACAAGAGGCTATTGGAGCAAAGATCAAAGAAGCCGTGAGATATATCCAAGCAAGAGGAAACACCCAAGGCGACTGTCAGCATACAGAAGTGAATGAATGTACTAGATTGCGAATTATTGAAGATCATCAAGAACCAAGAACAAAGGACTTAGCTCAAAGTAGAGATGATGTGAAAGACTTATTCACTCGAGGAGGAGAACGTGAAGAGGGATGCAATTTCGGTACACTTCAAGAAGGAACACTCCTTGATGAAAGGGTTCAGCTATGCGTGAACAAGATGGAAGAAATGATAAGCAGCTTAAGTCAAGATGATGTATTTGAAGATCAATGGGCTACCAAGATGGAAGCAGAATATGAAATGCATTTTGCATCAACACTTGATCCATTATTCACGATCATGGAAGAATTGCTGGATAAAATTGAAACAAATGAAACACTGCTTGATAAAGAGATGAAAAATGAAGAACAATTCATGTTGGGGCTTGATCCGTTGTTAGGGATTCAAAAGGAGCCAGCGCATGCAGTGATCCAAATGCCCTTTTGAAGTGATTTCCCGCCCCACTCCTCCCAATTTGGATCATCTACATGTTTTAGATGCAAGAGGTTTGGTTCACCATCAACTTCGACCTCCTAATGAAGCAGTGGACGACAGGCAAGAATTCATGCCATCAAATGAAGACCACCAGGTTATATCTTTCCCCGTTGTTGATTACAAGGAATATCATTTTGATTATGGAGATTTAGGAAAGAAAACTTGTTTATGGATTAATCATGGTCCAAAAGAGTTGCCACAATTACTAATCTTTCCTAAAGTTTTGCCTGAATTTCAGATTTGTCCTTTGAGAGAATATTTTTCTGAGTTTAAAGACAAGTTTGCAAAACTTCGTACTATGACTACTACTTTGTTGTTACTGCATATCCTGAGAAATCATGCTACGAGTTGTATGTACTTAGGTCTTTTGATTGTTGTTCGCTTAACGTTTTTGTTTTTGTTAGATTAGTTGTCTTGCTTTCGTAGTTTAGTGTGCTTTCAATAAATGGGGATCCCATTTGTGAGGGGGGTGTTGTGTTTGTTTTCGCCACACTCCAATACAATGTTGATATAATGTTAGTCCATTTCTTAGATAATCATTCAGGAAGTGCTTTAGGATCCGAGGTTATTCTTTCGAGTTTTATCATTTGGTTAGGATTTGTACTTGACTCAGAAGGGAATCATCTATTGTGTCTTGACACCAAGTCTCACGATTGCTATATTTTACACAAATGATTAATTGCTCTAAGTCATTGAGGTTTCTTAGGAGAAGTCTTGGCAAGTGAAAATCTTACGTCTTGCTTCAGCGCCACTACAATTCTCAAACCCATTGGAGGCTTAAATGCCTGCCAGCCAATCAAGGAATTGACGGAGAAATCAAATGAAGAAAAGAAAATGTGCTTAAAACAAATATCTAAGATATCGAGAAAATGAGAAAATGAAAAATAAATATTATGAAATATCGGTTTTGGGAACATACGAGTAACTCCACCGGGGCTATGGACGCCCGACCGGCAGTGGAGCAATACTCGTGAGAATTGTAGCAACAACCTCGTCGGGGCTATGGACGCCTGATTGGCAGCGAGGCAATGTCCAGGATGCTTTTTAAGTTAAGATATTTATATAACTTGCTACGACGGATCCTAGGAGCTTCAACGGTCTTTTGAGCTGGAATGAATGCATATGCACACACATGTAATCAAGAGATGAGATGCCTTCATCCAATTTAGGATTTTTCTTCCCTTTTAAGTATATACCCTAGCCAATTGATAGGTTGGAAAGAATTATCCAAAGGTTCTGAGTATGGAATGGATTTTGTCTTTGAAATGTTCAGGAACATTTATTCAGGTTGGGGCTAATGTTGTGACCTTTTCCACACATCGCCCCATTGCAAATGGGGACCCCCTAATTTTTGCTTCGTTCCAAACTTTTGGCTTGATTTTGGTTTGTTTTGCTCTCTCTCTCTCTCGTTTTGTCTATCTGGGGATGTGCCCACCTTTGATCGTAAATTGGGTTTTTGGCCGAGTCTTTAAAATTAGAGTTTAATTCCTTCACGCCAATTTGAATTCAACGAGGTGAATAAATTGAAAACAGAGCTTAACATTGATGTCAGTGTGCTTCCAGTAGGCTTCCACTGAAATTCCATCAGATTCCGGCTACTTACTATTTTTAGTAACTGTGAAATTCAGGGCATTCTGTCAGTATTTTTGAAATTCCGACAGTAACACTGCATTTAGAGCACATCGGGCTACTCACTGGAAAAATTTGAGCTAAAACGGACAACTTGCTATTTTTAGCAGTTCAACTTTCAGAGCAGATTTCGGGGCTTATATGCAGATTTTTTTAACGCATGTCTGGAGATTCCTTCTGGGTTTTCAGAAACCTTCGCGACAATATAATATGCAAAGTGAGACGACAACTTTAAGAGTTCAGCCTTCAGAGGCTATTTTTAGGGTTTGCATGTCAGGGTTTTCTCTGCATGTCTGCATATTCCTTATGGGTTTTTCGAGAGCTTCGCAATGGTGTGACATGCAAAACAAGATAATAACTCATTTAGGAACTTACTATTTTTAGAAGGTGCATCCCCGCAGCCGCCTCCCAGCACTTTAGAATCACGAGTTGATCGCGATGCAGCAGAAACGAGGACAAACAGAGATCATTTGATACGCATGCAGAACAAATTAGGGTTTCTAGCTTCGAGACCCAAAAGAGAGGGTAAAAGCCGAATTTTCAAAACCGGTGTAAACCACCGCACGCTGTCCTTCAAGCTAATATCGCTAGTAAAATTTGAAAACAAACGGAGCACTTACTATTTATAGTAAGTCATTTTGAAACTGTCATGTCCTTCTCTGACATCTCTGAGTAATGTGATTGGCCTATCATACAACCCTCGTAGGCTGATAGACTGGATAGAGGGTCACTTTGGAGCTTGGCTCAGCTTCAGTTGGCAGAGTTTGATCAGTAGGCTTTCGTTTGGGCTCGATCGGAGACTTCTTGCAAAGTTGCTATTTTTAGCAGTTCCTGGCAGTCAGCGTGGGACCCCTCGCTATTTTTAGCAAGATGGATTTAGCAAATGCGTCAATCACTTCAGTGTTCGTCAACTTCGCACGGATCACCATCGGATGAATAACGAGGGAGATATTAATATTTAATTGTATTAATTAAATATTAATTATTTGATGATTATAATATAAAGTTATAATATTAAATTATAACTTAAGTGATTCTATTTGAGGGGGTCGTCATCATCAGAAGGGGCCAAATTCGTGATTATATTTTATTATAAAAATTTGGCTGAGACTATGGAAATAATAAAATAATAAAAAGTGTGAATTTTTAATGAAACCCTATCTTTGAGGAAATCGCACTTTTGAGGTTATTAAGCAGTTGCATTGGGAATAGAGCCATTATGTGTGATTATTGAGAATTGAAATTGATCAACTTTGATCTGAGCAAGAGACTTTAGGGTTTCAAGTTCGAATTCCTTGGGGAACGAGCCATCTCCATTGGAAGCAGTTCAGAGGGTGTGAAATAACACCTGATTTATTGCCAGCAGAGGTTTCTTCATTCAGGAGGAATCATAGAACTTCAGAGATATTCATATTCAGGGTTTTCATAGTAGTTTTTATCCAAAAGACAACTTGCATTCTAGGGGCATATATCCTTCATATCCAGAGATTCCAGAGAAGCCGTACTTTGTTGTTTGTTGTTGTTATTTACCTGGCCGTACCATTCTGTACCTGGCCGTACCATATCAGCAAGGACGTCTTTTTGTTTCCAGAGCACAACGCCTTCCTTCTTCATCATTTGACTTCATCAGGAGAGGCGCAAATATCAAGAGAGCATCTGTGTGGTGTCTGGCAGAGGAGAAAAGTATCAATCATTGCATGCCGTACCAGCATCAGCAGTTCATTTATTGCTGCTACAGAAATCAGGTTTTTAATAAAAACATTGTTTTTCCCATTGCATGTAACTGGGTATTTTTGTAATCATTCTGGAAGAGTAATAAATTGTACTGGCATCCATATTTCATCATTTTTAAAGTTAAATAATTTTTATTGAATTTATTTCAAGTACTTGCCAAAATCGCAATTTCCTTGTATTGCACAAAAAACTCAAAAACAAGCAAAAAAATCAAAACTTCAGAAAAACACAAAAAAAACCATCAGATTGAGAAACGGAGGAAACGAGGGTTTCTACAGTGGTATCAGAGCTAAATCCTGCCATCCTGAGGGTTTAGCCATCATATGCAGCCAGAAGAGTTTGAGACATATAGGTACTATACTCGCAGACGAGCCTTGATTGAAAGGCAACGCAGTTTGAGCAGGCAGCCAGGAGACATGGCTGACAGGAATGACAGGGCTGACAGAACAGATTTACCTAGGACAGAGATCCCACCTAATAACAGAGATCAGGACGATGCAGAGGTCTTGCATGCACTCAGAGATCTTCGTGCAGGGCAACGGCGTTCCGATGATGTATTACAGCAGGTAGCAGTGGCACTGCAGAGATTGGGTACTTCGAGGAGACCGTCACCACATCGTGACGATGACAGGAGTGATGCAGGGTCACGGAGAGCTCCTAGGACAGTGTCGCGGACAGCAGATAGGCCTACTAGGCCTACTTTCACGAGACAAGAGCCCGATGAGGCTATACCAAGTGAGGAGCACGAGGATTTGTTCGCTGATAATCTTATGGCAGCGAACGAGGAATGGGAGTTGGTACTGCCTGCGGTCAGAGAGAGGATCACTTTTGACCGTTTTATTACACAGAGGCGAGAACACAACAGAGCTCGACAGGATTGGAGACCCCGACAGCAGAATAACGATCTAAAACATGCAACCAACAGGCTTAATCTAGCTATGTTCAATGGTAGTGGTAAAGTGACAGCTCAGGCTTGGATTAGTAAGCTGGACACTTTTCTTACATTGCATCCGATGGCGGAGAGGGATGCAATCAAGTATGCGACACTACATCTGGAGGGAGTTGCTTATGATTGGTGGCACCATGGCATGGTGACGCTACAGCATGACAGGATCACCTCATACCAGGAGTTCGTAGACAGATTGGTTGAGAGGTTCGATAGGAAGGATCCGGAATCGTACTTCAGAGATTTGGCACAGTTGAGGCAGAGTGGCAGTCTAGAGACTTATATCGGTGACTTCCAGAAGTTATCCGTCATGGTTCTGAACATTTCTGAGAGGAGATTGGTAGTACTCTTCATGGAAGGTTTGACAGAGCCACTGAGAGGCTGGATCAAAGCCTTTGATCCTCCGTCATTACAGGAGGCGATGAAGAAAGCACGAAACATGGAGTTAGCAGCACCGTCGAGCAGATTCAACTCCAGAGGTTCTTCATCATTCAGGGATAACAAGGGCTTTAACAGAAATAAGGACAAATCTGATTTTAACAAAGAAAAATCAGACTTTAAAAACGATTCAAAAGGTAAATCAGCAGCTTCACCTTTGGATCGTGAGCCCTTAATGACCTACGCATGAAGAAGCTTTGCTTCTACTGCAAAGGACCATATGACGCCAATCACGATTGTCCTCTAAGACCTAAGGGCAAGGCAAATCGTGTGATGTGGGCGTACTACGAGGACTCCGAATCAGAAAATTCCGAACAGCAGGAGAGTTCCGATGATTCAGAGCCAGAGGCTTCAGAGCCTAGAGCTGAGACAGAGCCTGAGCTTCAGATACAGGAGGCACGTTTATCTAGCATTCAGCGGAGGGTTCTTTCAGGATTCGTGGTGTGTTGGCAGGACAGAGGGTTATTACCCTACTTGATACAGGAGCCACGCATAATTTCATAGATGCTAGATTCGTTGAGAAACGTGGACTCATCACTGAGGAGTTCGAGGGCATCAGAGTCAAAGTGGCAGATGGATACACTTTGAGATGCGAACGCATGATTAAGGATCTCCCTTTACGCTTGAACAATTATGAGTTCAAGGCAGATTATTACGTTGTTAATATGGGGGACATTGATTTGGTCTTGGGAATGAAGTGGTTACATTCATTGGAGGAGGTCACACTTCGTCTCAAGGACATGGAGATCCGTTTTGAGGTCGACGGGAAGACTCACATACTTAAAGCAATTCGGGACAGCAACCTTAAAACAATTTCTTTTCGCCGAATGGAGCGGCTCATGCGTCATGACATGGTAGAGTGGGCTGCAGAGTGTCATTTAGCACCTACACAGGAGGGACAGCAAAAGACAGAATATCATCCGGACATTCAGAAGTTGAGAATCAAGCATGACAAGGTGTTCAGTGATATTCCGCCAGGTAGACCTCCAGACAGAGGCATAGAGCACATTATTGAGCTCGAGGAGGGTGCGAAGCCCGTTATGATAACTCCTTAAAGGCATCCTAAAAGATTGAAGTATGAGATAGAGAAGACAATAAAGGAGTTACTTGCTATGGGTCACATTCGGCCTAGCAAGTCACCATTCGCTTCTTCGGTTGTATTGGTGAAGAAGAAGGATGGAACATTGCGCATGTGCATTGATTACAGGGTCCTGAATAAGAGGACGATCAAGAACAGGTATCCTATACCAAGGATTGATGAGCTTATTGACGAGCTCCATGGTGCTTGTTACTTTACTAAAATTGATTTACGGTCGGGTTATCATCAGATTAGAGTCCGTGAGCAGGACATAGAGAAGACCGCCTTCAGATGTCATTGTGGGCACTTTGAGTTCGTAGTAATGCCATTTGGGCTCACTAATGCGCCAGCCACTTTTCAGTCTACGATAAACAGGGTTTTTCATTCATTGCCGAGGAGGTTTGTGCTGGTCTTTTTCGATGACATCCTGATATACAGTAGGACTTGGCAGGAGCACTTGGCTCATTTGGAGACTGTATTGAGTATCTTGGAGAGGGAGTCCTTGTACGCTAAGGAATCCAAGTGTGACTTGGGAATGACCGAATTGCTTTATCTAGGTCATATTATCAGTGTAGATGGAGTGCGCATGGATCCTGAAAAGATCCGCGCCATTATTGATTGGCCTACACCGGCAAACCTGACACAGTTGAGAGGGTTTCTCGGTTTGTGTGGATTCTACCGCAGGTTCGTGAATGGTTATTCACGACATGCAGCCCCGATGACAGATTTATTGAAGAAGGGGGCATTTATTTGGACTCCTGAGGCATAGGAATGCTTTGATAGATTCAAGGAGTTGATGACCACATGCCCAGTGTTAGCACTTCCAGATTTTATGAAGCCGTTCGAGCTTCAGTGCGATGCATCAGGTGAGGGCATTGGTGCGGTGCTTATGCAGGACAAGCACCCGATTGTGTATGAGAGCCGCAAGCTCAGAGGACCCGAGAGACAGTATAGCATATATGATAAGGAGATGCTCGCGATTATGCATGCCTTAGCAAAATTCAGGCAGTATCTTGTTGGCAGCAAATTCTGCATTAAAACTGATCACAACAGCTTGAGACACTTTTTAGGGCAGCGAGATCTTAATGACAGACAGCAGAAGTGGGTCACTAAGTTGCAGGCTTATGACTTTGATATTTCATATATCAAAGGTACACAAAACGTAGTGGCTGATGCACTTTCACGTAGACCGTATTTGAGCACTATGGTTCATATCTCGGAGGATTGGAGGCATATGATAGTGGCAGAATATGCCAAGGATAGTTGGGCCTCCAGTATTGTTGAGGGATCAGTAGTTGATACCAGGTATACGCTTGTAAATGACTTGATCATTTACAAGAACAGGATATTTTTGATCCCAGGTTCTGAGGTGAAGAACATCGTTATGCGGGCCTTTCATGACATGCCTACAGCAGGACATCCCGGATACTTCAAAACTTACAGGCAGATACGGGAGAGGTTCACATGGAAAGGACTCAAGGGAGATGTTCTTCAATATGTGCGTGAGTGCCCTGTTTGTCAGCAGAACAAGCAGGAGAACACGTACCCGGCAGGTTTATTGCAGCCACTTCCAATTCCTGACAGGAAGTGGGAATGCCTGTCGATGGACTTTATTACGGGCTTGCCTAAAGCCCAAGGGCGTGATTGCATTTATGTAGTTGTGGATCGGCTTACGAAGTATGCCCACTTCTTTCCGATCACCACGACTTACACAGCCACAGGTATCGAGGTATTCTTTCGCAAGGTATTCGACTTCATGGGTTGCCTCGGAGCATCGTGAGCGACAGAGATAGTAGGGTTCCTGAGTAACTTCTGGCAGGAGGTATTCAGACTTTGTGGGACCGAGCTCACTCCGAGCACTAGTTACCACCCGCAGACTGATGGGCAGACGGAGATTGTGAACAAGTGGGTGGAGGGTTACCAAACCAGCGGCGCGGGTCAAATGGATACATTTGTGTGAGTATTGCTATAACTTGACATTCCATATGACCATTCAGATGTCACCCTTCATGGCGTTGTATGGGTATGAGGCGCCGAGTTTCCTTGATTTGCTACTGCGACAGTAGAGTGCCGAGTGCAGGAGGTTGGTTGCAGGAGAGTCAGACACTATGAGGGCTCTCAAGGAAAATATAGCCAAGGCACAAAATCAGCAGAAACAGTATGCGATCAGAAGAGGACGAAGAGGCATTTCGAGGTTGGTGACATGGTTTACCCTATAGCCGTTCTACCCACTCTTAGGAAGAGTCGAGCTTAAGCCAAATGCTACTACGGACCTTTAAGGATCCCCGAGGAGAGTTGGCGCAGGTGGCTTACGAGCTTGAGCTTCCAAACAGAGAGCAGGTGGTACACAACGCTATGTATCACCAAGAAGGCGGGGTCATCGCGGTGGTACCGCCGCAGCTCTACCTCCCTTTAGATGATGAGGGAAAGTTGATCTTAGTACCGAGTCCATCCCGAGTATAGGGAGAGACAGTTGCGAGGAGGACTATCAGGGAATATCCGTGAAATGGAGAGATTTGCCTGCTGAGGATGCTACATGGGAGAGCGAGGATATTCTGCAGCATTTGGCATTGAGATTGCTCGAGGACAAGCAATTTCAGGAGGGGCGACTGTCATGTCCCCTTCTCAGTGACATCTCTCGGAGCACAGGATTGGCCTATCATACGACCCTCGTAGGCTGATAGACTAGATAGAGGGTCACTTTGGAGCTTGGCTCAGCTTCAGTTGGCAGAGTTTGATCAGTAGGCTTTTGTTTGGGCTCGATCGAAGACTTCTTGCAGAAGTTGCTATTTTTAGCAGTTCCTGGCAGTCAGCGTGGGACCCCTGCTATTTTTAGCAGTATGGATTTAGCAGCGTTCAGAATCACTTCAGTGTTCGTCAACTTCAGACGGATCAGTCATCGGATGAATAACGAGGGAGATATTAATATTTAATTGTATTAATTAAATATTAATTATTTGATGATTATAATATAAAGTTATAATATTAAATTATAACTTAAGTGATTCTATTTGAGGGGGTCGTCATCATCAGAAGGGGCCAAATTCGTGATTATATTTTATTATAAAAATTTGGCTGAGACTATGGAAATAATAAAATAATAAAAAGTGTGAATTTTTAATGAAACCCTATCTTTGAGGAAATCGCACTTTTGAGGTTATTAAGCAGTTGCATTGGGAATAGAGCCATTATGTGTGATTATTGAGAATTGAAATTGATCAACTTTGATCTGAGCAAGAGACTTTAGGGTTTCAAGTTCGAATTCCTTGGGGAACGAGCCATCTCCATTGGAAGCAGTTCAGAGGGTGTGAAATAACACCTGATTTATTGCCAGCAAAGGTTTCTTCATTCAGGAGGAATCACAGAACTTCAGAGATATTCATATTCAGGGTTTTCATAGTAGTTTTTATCTAGAAGACAACTTGCATTCTAGGGGCATATATCCTTCATATCCAGAGATTCCAGAGAAGCCGTACTTTGTTGTTTGCTGCTGTTATTTACCAGGCCGTACCATTTTGTACCTGGCCGTACCATATCAGCAAGGACGTCTTTTTGTTTCCAGAGCACAACGCCTTCCTTCTTCATCATTTGACTTCATCAGGAGAGGCGCAAATATCAAGAGAGCATCTGTGTGGTGTCTAGTAGAGGAGAAAAGTATCAATCATTGCATGCCGTACCAGCATCAGCAGTTCATTTATTGCTGCTACAAAAATCAGGTTTTTAATAAAAACATTGTTTTTTCCCATTGCATGTAACTCGGTATTTTTGTAATCATTCTGGAAGAGTAATAAATTGTACTGGCATCCATATTTCATCATTTTTAAAGTTAAATAATGTTTATTGAATTTATTTCAAGTACTTGCCAAAATCGCAATTTCCTTGTATTGCACAAAAAACTCAAAAACAAGCAAAAAAATCAAAACTTCAGAAAAACACAAAAAAAAACATCAGATTGAGAAACGGAGGAAACGAGGGTTTCTATAGAAACAGGCTAAAAATAGTAAATCAGTTGCATGCGCCGATGTCAGCAGGCAGGTCACGTGGTGAGGAGCACGTCATTCAAATTTCAAGTCAATCGGAGCAATGGAGCTATCAGAAGCAAGCAGTTACTATGTATAGCAAATCACCTTCAGAAATGGGCTAAAAATAGCAGGCCAACTAAAAATAGCAGTTTCAATGGGGTAACGAAGTTGTGAAGATGCAGTGTTCAAAATTTCAAACCATTCTGAGCTTCGGAGATGCAAGAATCAAGAGACTTACTATAAATAGTAAGGCACAGAGAAGCTGGCGAAAACGAGGGAAAAAGTGACTAAGTCTGGAACTTCATCTTGCACCACCATGAAAATGCGCCCACTTCAAGCTAATGGCATCAGAAAATATTCCAAGTCTGGAACTTCATCCTGCAGCTACCTGAAAATGCGCCCAAGTTGATGAAGAAAGTTGAAAAATATTCTAAGGCAAAAATTCGTCCTCCTCACCCCTCAAATGCGCCCATAAAGCAAGTGAGTCAAAGAGGTCAAAGTTTTTCATCCTGCAGCTATGGCAAAATGCGCCAACCTTGAGGGAGTTGATAGCAAAATTTTCTAAGTGTTGAAGTTATCCTCCACCACCCCCTAAATGTGCCCATCCTACACATAGGTGGAAATGCGCCCAAAAAGAAAGAGAGTCAAAGGAGTTGACAACTTTCATCCTTCTCCCATAGCAAAATGCGCCCAAAAGTAAGCATGTGAGGACAAAAAGGGGAAGCTTAAGAGTCACATGCTAGGCGTTACAAGTCTCATCCTTCATGCATAGTAAAATGCGACCACCTCCAAGCATGACATGCAAAATATTTTCTAAGTGTTAAGTTCGTCCATCACACATGCCTAAATGCGCCCAAGAAGGATGGCAAGTCAACAAGTCAAAACAAGGTGGCGTTTGAAAAGTTCTCCATGCATGCTCAAATGCGCCCAAGAGAAAGCATATGAAGACAAAATAGTTAAGGCGTTGGAAGATGCTTATCCTCCTCACATACTAAAATGCGCCCATCCACTTCAAGGGGTAAAATGCGTCCAAATAGAGGTGAAGACAAGTGAAGGTTGCTAGGCGTTGTGCAAGATGGAATTATTCTAGTGTTGACTTTCCTCTCTAGCCTTTGAATGCGCCAAGTAAAGAGTGGATTTGGGTTGAAAAGTGGTTAAGTATAGGTGAGGTTGATAAAATAAAATGACTAAGGCGTGGAAATAAGGTGCGCCAAAGGAGGAGATGAAAATGTGTAAGGCGTTGAAATTTGAAATTTCTACATGACAAGGAAAATGCGCCCAAAGTAATTCAAGTATGAGGTAAAGTCGTAAGGCGTTGAAAATGTTAAGTGTTGAAATTTTTTTTCCAAAGGCAAGATGAATATCCTTCTTCAAGTTGGATATGCACCCAAAGTGTTGAGGTGATAATTGCTAAGGCGTTGGAGTTTTAAATGAAAATGTCTTTCAAGTGTGAAATAAAATGCAAGGTGGTGAATGAAAAATAAAATGTGATAGGCGCCTTCATGAAAAAATTTCCAAGTGAAGTTGATAAATTTCCACCACTGGCAAATGAGCATGGATGAAATAAAAAATTTCTCACAGGCAAGGTGAACAAAGATGAAGAAAATTTTCTAAGGCAAAGATAAATTTAAAATGCAAAGTGATTCAATTTTTTTTTTGTAAGCCAAAGTATTTTCTTCCTTAGAAAATACACCCAGACTCTGAAGGTGATGAATAATTTTCCTGAACACGAGTGTATTTTCCAGTGACGGAGTCAGAGAATGCTGGCATTACAAGATGAATTTAAAAAATTCTTCGAGTCAGAGCAACACAAAATGTTCACAGAGATGAAGAACGGGATTAATTTTCAGGAATAAATTTGTTTTTCCAAGGTTCAAAATTCAAGAAAATTAAATGAACCCGTTCGTTGTGCACCCATGCGTCCGACGCGTTCTGAAGGAAATTTTCTTCTGGGTATTGAAGATCTTCGATGAAAAGTTGATTTTAAAGTCTTCCACAGTTCGTTGAGGCCTTCAGGGTGGAGATTTTTGATGGGCACGGGATTCGTGAATTTCCTAAGTAAAAGTTTGAAAAAATTTCTAAGGCAAGGAAAGGAATGTTCGTGAAGATAAAATGCCTTGGCAGATGAATTTGAAAATGATCACCTAGATAATTTTTGATCAAGTTCCCAATGAAGATATTTTGCTCGAGCCAGAGTTGGATGAAATATTAGAGTGAAGTGCGCCCAAGCAGAATACAAGATGGGTTGAAAATTTGGCGAAGGCATGAAGAATTGTGAAGAAGGCAAAAGTTGGCTAGAGAAAGCGATGGACCCTCAGAAATCAAAACATCGAGATCAGGTGAGTAAAGTGGATTTATATTATGAAATGTTCTAATACTCTTCTCCTTGCTTGTTTTGCAGGAGGAACGTTGAGACCAAACGATGGTAACTTAAGAAGATGAAGCAAGTACTCTAGGACTACATTTCAACCTCGAAGGAAGAAAAGTTGCGAAAAATGGCTAAGTGTTGAGACTTAGTATAACTGAAGTGACAAAGAAGAAGTTGAAGAACAATGTCAAGAAGAAGATCAAGAACAGTGTGAACGCGTCTACAAACGGGAATCTTCTAGAAGATGGTGGCCATTAATTGCTCATTTATTACCCCACTCTTCTTTGTGGCGGTTTTTAGGGTGAATCTTGTTTAGGGCTGAGGTGGCACAATCTGGGCCATCCAGCCGATTGTAATCTGAGCCGTCCGTTGGACTTGGCCAACTATAAAAGGGGGAGTCCCCCTCATTTGTATCTCATTAGAAATTAGAAGTAGAAGTTAGACAGTAGAGATTAGAATAGAGAGACAGCTAGGTGATAGCTTAGAGTAACTTAGTATAGATTGATAGTGTAGTTTGAAGAAGAGGGAAAGTTTTCCCTTTGAAAACTTTGTAAGAAATTGTTGTGAACACTCTCTCAATAAAAGAGTTTTTCATTGATGGTGAATTTCATCTTTGTTGTGAGTAGCTAGCAAGGTTTCTTCGTCCTTCGATTCAAATGGTAGCGTAAAATAGTTCTAAGTAGTATAATTTTCATTCCATGCAAGTAGATGTTAGTTGTGGAATGTGGTGTTTGATCTAAGCAACTTCGTCTATCCATACCACTAGTGTATTTGCTGATGGTGAATGCGCCTTGTGTGGTCAACTGGAATATCATGTACTTAACTTCGATCATGATTTGTATGTTTATATGTGTCGTTGTGATGGTATTTTCATGCTAAGTTGTGATCTGAACACCTTGAACTACTCCTCTGAAGATTGCACCGACTCCGTGGAAGCTGTCCGAGGCGAGGCAAAGCAAAGTTTGGTTGAAGTTCGCTGAAGTTGAGCTCCATATCCCACGCCTTAAAATAGATTTAGACTCTCTAAACCCTGCAACCACTTTCAATTCAGTACTTTCTGGTTAAAATAGGAAATTTGTGCTTCATTGATAAATCTGTCAAATTGTGGAAACCCCCTTCCTCTACTGCTGAACAATTCCGTAAATCCCCTTGAAATACCAACAAATCACATTGAGCTAACTGAGCCTATTCGCATTAAAAGAACCTTGGAGTTGAACGCATGAACTTTCTTGCAATCTTAGCATGCGGAATACTTTGATCAAGAGAGAATAGGGTAGCCGTTGGCGACTTTATTCTACGTTGGTGCGGTCACGAAAATCACATCAACAGGAATTTATTACACTTAATGTGCTGAAATCTAAATCCTTCAACCACTTATCCAGTGGGAGTTAAATACAAAATTTAATTACAGCAAATAAATAAATGACTGTTAGTACTACTAACTAGCCTTACAATAAATGAATTTTCAGCTACAAATATGTTAGAAAGAAGGCCAAATACAACCAATGATTAAGGACATTATCCTTAACTCTTTTATAATGATTACAATCAAATTTTTGCCTCTAAATATCATAAAATCAGAATTACTTCAAGTCTGAATAAAAAAGTTGTATTTTATTTAAGTTTGGGCCCACTTTTTAAGTGTTGGGTTATGGGTTCTTCATGGTAAGCCTAGGTACGCACCTGGTTCGCCCGGGTCCGCGAACCATTGCGTTGGGTTCGCGCTAGGTACGCACAGGGTGCACGCCCAGCCCTGTGGGTTCGCCCAGGTGCGTGCATGCGCACACCCGAGAGAACCCACAGGGCTGGGCACGCACCCTGTGCGTACCCAGCCCGTACCCATAGGCGAACCCGTACCTGATTTGTACCCAGACTGGGTTCGAGGCCTGTGGATACAAACCCTGCATCACAGGTTGACATGGGTTGTCTTTTGAATCCCTTTATTTCCAAGCTTTTTTAGCTAACCAATGCCTCGTCAAAATCATTTTTTTATTTATCCTAATCTAGTTATTTTGTCCCAAGCCACTGGGGGATATTCAAAGTACATATTCACTGCCACAAAGTTACTGAGAAGGACTTATCTTTTCCTTTCTATGTTGATGGTTAGCAGAAGGAGAGCAAGGAAGTAAATAGAAACTGCCCATGGGACAAATTCAACAAGTTGAACACATACTGTTGTAGTTAGCCATTGGTGTGCCCAATGTATTAACTTTATCTGTATTTGAAGTAATACTGTATCCCAAGGGTTGTTGCCAGTTTACAGCGTAGCAGGTACCCCAAGTATGACATTGGAAATGTTTCTACTTGAAATCCAAAGCTCCTTTGTATTAGACTATTTTCTTTTTGTTTCAAATTTGTGATGTTGACAGGGATGATGTTGGATTTCCTTTTGAGATGATGTTTAATTGAGAAGTTAGTAGAATTCAATGTGGGTTACTCTGTAATGTCCCCTTTTCAAGCCTGACATTTTCAGTGACCGTTAGCCTTTCCTTGGGAACCCGGAGGCTAGTCGGAAGTTACAATTAGGGTTTCCTAATTTTGAGGAGGTCTTTGCTCAGAGATGATAGTTTTAATGGCGGATTCCTTCTGGGTTTTCAGAGGGCTTCGCAATGATATGCTCGTCTCAGCATTCAGAGTACTTTTGGAATTTACTATTTTTAGTAAATTCTATTTTTGGCAGTTTTCAGATGAGCTCAGGTTGGTTGACTTCCGGTTTCAGATTGATTAGTTGACTTCATCAGTATTGGCTTCAGGGCATTTGCAGAGAAATGAGTTAAGTCATTTAATTCAAAAATAGTCACGTTAAAATGTTATATTTTAATGTTGACCCTTGGCTTAGACTTAATGACTTAATGTCGTTTTAAAAAGGTGGTCATTGAGGGTGGCGCCCTCATTAAAAGAACATTTTAATATTCCCTAAGTCAAAGCAAGATTATGTTTGGCGCATATTTCAAAGTTGAATATTTAAATGAAATATTAAATCAAGAGCTTGAAGGCAAAGTACGCCATCATTGAGGAAAGGGGATTTTGACCTAAAATCAGATTCTAGGGTTTCGTGAAGTCAAGCGAAGATTATAAAAAGGGAGTCTTGTGCATCATTTTGATCATCTTGGAAAATACACCGTTATGCTGCCGGATTGATTCTGGATTGCTTCGAGGGATGAAGACCTCCTAGTATGGGCATCTCTTCTCGTTTGTAAGACAACGACTAGTGATGATTATTAGTCTAGTATTGTGTTATTGGAATTAGTGCATTGTAAGTTGCAAGTTAAGACTTTAGTTTTCTGTTTTCTGCATTTTAAGCCATATTCAAGATTGTAGTTTTGCACAGCAGATCAACCTTTTCAATTGTAATTCAAAAAAGACTAAAAATTTGGTTATGGGTATTGTCTCTTTCCCTCCACATTAGATAGGCGCCAATGTTTGCCAATTTTCAGAATTTATAGTGCAGATTCTGATTTTTAAGAGAAAGTCGCCTCTCTCAGCAAAGCCGTACCATCTCAGCTGTCTTGGGGTTCGTGCAATTAAATAAAGTCTGCATTTTGATCTGGTTTTGTATGTCTAGTTTGATCGCCACCTTCATTCTTGGGTTTTGCATTTAGTGTGAGGTTAATTGAGTGTGTTTGGAAAGAGCTCTGAGCATTTCGAGATATATCTATGTTGCTGGTTATTCAATGAAAAGTGCAGGATCTGATTACACAGTTTGAAGAAAGCAGCCAAGTCTACATTGAACGGTGAAGAGAACTCTACAATAGCGTGGTGGAGAATTCCTTGAACATTGGCCAAGCTAGGAACGAGGTTGGATCTGTTTTACAACCTCTTCATTTGAGTTTCTTTTATCAGCAAAAGGATTCTTTACTGTTGTTGCAAAACACTCATTATATATTGAATTGTAGTGATAGCAAGTTATCCTCTTTTAAATTGTACGCTGACAGTAGTACTGACAGCACTCTAGATTCTTGCTTATCCACTCTGTAATAGTTGTTACTTTCAGCATTTTGATATTGTATGTAATCCATCTCCGCCCTATGGTCGCTACTATCTCATACTGGGGTAGAAAGCACATTCTGGGTGTTGAGAGTCTTTAGCTTTCAGCATTTTCTTTCAAGCAGTAGTTTGTTTTCACTCCGTCATATGGTCGCCCCTCACTCCGCATTGGATTGGGTAGCACATACTTGACGTTGAGTTCTTTCCTGCAAGTAGAATAGAAGATCCTCTGACCAATGCTCGCCATCATCGGCGCCATTCTGGTTAGAGTTGCTTTCTTGCACGTTTTGGTTTTCTCTCCTAACCTTAACGGGTGCACTGCTTTGTAATGTTGTTAATGGTAAATTGAAAAAACAAAAAAAAATTTTGGCTCGGTATATTTCAGTGGTATCAGAGCCACGTATCCTGCCATCCTGTGAAATCAGCCTTCTATGAGTGACAGAGAACAGAGGTATTTGGCAAGAGTATACAAGAGAGGTACAGTTCAGACACAGTTGCATCAAGCCCCAGAAGGTCACACAGCTTCCGAGGTTTTGAGGGCTAATTGGGAGCCTTCACAAGAAACAGAAATGGGGGATAATGAAAGAAGTTCTGGCAACAGAGGTGACAATGGGAAGGGTATAGACAATTCAGCCAATTTGGGTCAAGGACTCGATAAGAAGATGGATGCCATGATGGATATGTTTTCTCTCCTGTTGGGGAGATTGGGTCCCAATATTCCACAACACAACACAGGGCATACCGGGGAGCACAGTGCTTCCAACCCGCACAATGGTCATGTTGCCCAACCTGCAGTGAGCAACACTTACATTTCTGCTAGACCATTCAAACCCACGTTTTTGACACCAGCAATCCCACAGCCTGATCCTGAAGAAAATGTTTCATCCTTGGAGAGGGTGAGGATAGGCCGAACAGAGTATGACACCCTTCCTGATGAAGTAAAACTTGACATGTCCTTCAATGATTACATGGAGTATAGAAGGAAGGATAGAGGCCAAGGGAGAAACTATGATCAAAGAAGAACCCCAGCACAAGGAGATTGGAATCAAGCTCTCAACAAGGTTACGCTTGCCCATTTTGATGGAAGCGATAATAATTCTGCTCGAGCCTGGTTACAAAAACTAGACAACTATTTGGCACTTAGGCCAATGGCTGAAGAAGAAGCGATTAGATTCGCTACGCTACACCTAGATGGGGTGGCGCATGAATGGTGGTACCATGGCCTAGTCACCTTAGGTCATGGGTCTATCACTAGATACGATGAATTCTCCAATAGATTCATTGAAAGGTTCGAGAAGAAGGACCCAGAAGTGCACTTTAGGGAGTTGGCACAGTTGAGACAATATGGCACTGTGGATGCCTACATAGCTGAGTTTCAAAGACTTTCAGTTATGGTCACTGGAATCACAGAGAGAAGATTAGTAATCCTATTCACTGAAGGATTGATGGAGCCAATCAAGGGTTGGATCAAAGCTTTTGATCCACCGTCCCTACAAGAAGCAATGAAAAAAGCTAGAAACATGGAGTGGGCTGCTCCCAAAGCTAAGTTCCATTCCAAACCAGCTTTTCACAAAGGAGATAGAGGGAAAAAGTTTCATCAGAAGCCTCATCATAAGGAGTTTAAACCACAGAAACCTCATGGCTCAAGATTGGATCCAGAGACTATCAATGAACTCCGTAGGAAAGGTTTATGTTTCCGTTGTTGGGAAAAATGGTCACAAGATCATGTGTGCCCCAAGGGAGCTAAGATTCATCAAATTGAGTTCTATACAGCTGATGAAAGCAATTCTGATTTTTCTGATCAGCAAGCTGATTTTGAGGACAGCGATGAAGAAAATACTCCAGAAGAGTCTGAAGGTGAAAAAGAAAGTGGTGGTACATTGGCTCAACTTTCGAGCTTCCAAAAGAATGAGTCCTTTAAAGTTCGTGGGATGATCAAAGGGCAACGTATTGTTGCTCTAATTGACACTGGTGCAACACATAACTTCATAGACGAAGTTGTGGTGGCAAAGAAAGGATTGCAAACAGAAGACTTTGAAGGGTTCAGAGTTATGGTTGCGGATGGGTTTCACATCTCATGCACCAAGAGGATTCCGAACATGTCAATGCAATTGGGCAATTACGAAGTCAAGGATGACTTCTATGTGGTCAGTATTGGAGATACGGATGCTGTCCTTGGCATTCAATGGCTGCGATCTCTTGGAGAGATCTCTCTAAATCTGCAAACTATGGAGTTGAAGTTTCAATCCGATGGGAAGAAGGTGGTGTTGAGAGGAATGTCAAATGGTGGCCCTCGGATTGTATCATTCAAGAGGATGGCGAAGTTGATACGTCATGATCAAGTGGAATGGGCTGCTGAGTGCATGATTCTTCCAGCGAGTCTAGCTGAAACTAAAGTAGAGCATCCTCCTGATATCCAATCTTTACTCACCAAAAAGAGTAAAGTGTTTGCCGATTTACCTCCTGGACCTCCTCCTGATCGAGGTTCAGAACACATCATAGAGCTCAAGGAAGGAGCTAAACCGGTGATCACAACTCCATACCGGTATCCAAAGAGGCAAAAGGATGAGATCGAGAAGAATATCCGAGAACTCTTGGAGATGGGTTTCATACGACCAAGCAAGAGCCCCTTTGCTTCTGCAGTGGTTCTTGTAAAGAAGAAGGATGGTACCATGCGCATGTGCGTGGACTATCGTGCTTTGAACCAAAGCACCATCAAGAATAGATACCCCATTCCCAGAATAGATGAGCTCATTGATGAGCTACATGGGGCTAAGTTCTTTTCGAAGATTGATTTGAGGTCGGGTTACCATCAGATACGAATGAGGGGGTCAGATGTGGAAAAAACAGCTTTGAGATGTCACTATGGCCATTTTGAATTCTTAGTCATGCCATTTGGGTTGACTAACGCTCCGGTAACCTTTCAGTCTTGCATGAACCGTGTCTTCCAGAATCAGTTACGAAGGTTTGTGCTGATATTTTTTGATGACATTCTGATCTACAGCAAGACGTGGGAGGATCACCTCAAGCACTTGGAGGAAGTGCTCAGTATCATGGAATCTGAGAGCTTGTTTGCTAAAGCCTCCAAATGTGAATTTGGAATGGTGGAGTTATTGTACCTTGGCCACATAATCAGTGCTGAGGGAGTAAAGGTGGATCCGGAGAAGATCAAAGCAGTGGTTGATTGGCCACCACCTGAAAGTTTGACTCAGTTGAAAGGTTTTTTGGGCCTTTGTGGTTTCTATCGGAGGTTTGTTAAGGGGTATTCTCAGAATGCGGCTCCCCTTACTGATCTCACCAAAAAGGGAGCCTTTGTTTGGTCAGAAAAGGCTCAAGTTGTTTTTGACAAATTTAAGAAGATCATGAGCTCGTGCCCAGTTTTGGCTATCCCTGATTTCTCCAAGCCATTCGAGCTGCAGTGTGATGCATCGGGTGAAGGAGTTGGTGCTGTCCTGATGCAAGACAAACACCCTATTGTGTTTGAAAGCCGAAAATTAAGGGGTGTGGAAAGGTCATATTCAATTTATGACAAAGAAATGCTTGCCATTATGCATGCATTAGCCAAGTTCCGACAGTACTTGGTGGGGAATAAGTTCGTGGTTAAAACAGACCACAATAGCCTCAAGCATTTTATGCACCAGAAGGATTTAAATGAGAGGCAACAGAAATGGGTGAGTAAGCTTCAAGCTTACGACTTTGACATTGAATATGTCAAAGGGAAAAATAATGTCGTGGCCGATGCTCTCTCCAGAAGGCCTCATCTTAGCTCATTGTGTGAGCTTACTGCAGATTGGAGAGACATGTTGCTTGCTGATTATGCAAAAAATCAGTTTGCAACCAGCATTCTGGAAGGTACTTTCCATGATGAAAAGTACCAGGTGGTTGAGGGTTTGATTCAGTATAAGGGAAGAATCTTTCTGGTGGCTGATTCTAAGCTCAAGAAGAAGATTCTTTTGAATTTTCATGACATTCCAGTTGCTGGTCACCAAGGGTTTTTCAAGACCTATAGGCAGATCCGAGAAAGGTTTTCTTGGAAAGGTTTGAAGAGGGAGGTTCAACGTTACATTCAGGAATGTCCTGTTTGTCAAGCAAATAAAAATGAGCACACATTGCCAGCCGGTTTGCTGCAACCCCTTCCAATTCCCAATAAAAAATGGGAAAGCATTTCAATGGATTTCATCACTGGGTTGCCCAAGGCTCAAGGGAAGGATTGCATTTACGTGGTAGTTGACAGATTAACCAAGTTTGCTCATTTCTTTGCCATTACCAGCACTTTTTCTGCAGCCCAAGTTGCAGATTTGTTTTTTCGAGAAGTGTTTAGGCTTCATGGGTTGCCAAAGAATATTGTAAGTGATAGGGACAGCAAGTTCCTAAGTACCTTCTGGCAGGAAGTTTTCAGAATGAGTGGTACTGTGCTCACTCCAAGCACAAGTTATCACCCTCAAACTGATGGGCAAACAGAAGTGGTGAACAAGTGGTTGGAAGGCTACTTGAGAAATTATGTGTCCGAACAGCAGAAAGCTTGGGTTAAGTGGCTGCATATAGGCGAGTACTGCTACAACTCTACCTTCCATATGTCAATCAAAATGTCTCCTTTCTTGGCACTTTATGGATATGAAGCACCCAGCTTTGCAGATTTGGTGTTTGGTGACAGCAAAGCACCATTAGCCAAGGATTTGTTGCAGCATAGTCAGGACATAATGAGATCCTTGAAGGATAACTTGCAGATTGCACAAAATCAGCAAAAGTTGTATGCTGATCAGAAGCGTGTTGAGCGTTCTTTTGAGGTTGGGGATATGGTCTATCTCCGTTTACAACCTTACAGACAGTCAACTCTCAAGAAGAGTGGAGCTGAGAAGCTCAAACCTCGCTTCTATGGGCCGTTTAGGGTCATCAGAAAGGTTGGGGCTGTAGCTTATGAATTAGAGCTACCTTCAGATAGCAGAGTGCATAACGTCTTCCACGTGTCTCGCCTCAAGAAGGCACTTGGACACAATGTGGTTGCTTCTTCACAGTTGCCACCGCTGGATGAAGAAGGATAGTTGGTTCTAATTCCCGAGGAAATACTTGACTTCAGAGAACGCTCCCTTGAGGAATAGAACTATCAGAGACTGTTTGGTAAAGTGGAAGAACCTGCCTTTGGAGGATGCAACTTGGAAAAGTGATGAGATAATGCAGCATCCTAGTTTGCAATTGCTTGAGGACAAGCAATCTTGGGAGGGCGGATCAGAATGTCCCCTTTTCAAGCCTGACATTTTCAGTGACCGTAGCCTTTCCTTGGGAACCCGGAGGCTAGTCGGAAGTTACAATTAGGGTTTCCTAATTTTGAGGAGGTCTTTGCTCAGAGATGATAGTTTTAATGGCGGATTCCTTCTGGGTTTTCAGAGGGCTTCGCAGTGATATGCTCGTCTCAGCATTCAGAGTACTTTTGAAATTTACTATTTTTAGTAAATTCTATTTTTGGCAGTTTTCAGATGAGCTCAGGTTGGTTGACTTCCGGTTTCAGATTGATCAGTTGACTTCATCAGTATTGGCTTCAGGGCATTTGCAGAGAAATGAGTTAAGTCATTTAATTCAAAAATAGTCACGTTAAAATGTTATATTTTAATGTTGACCCTTGGCTTAGACTTAATGACTTAATGTCGTTTTAAAAAGGTGGTCATTGAGGGTGGCGCCCTCATTAAAAGAACATTTTAATATTCCCTAAGTCAAAGCAAGATTATGTTTGGCGCATATTTCAAAGTTGAATATTTAAATGAAATATTAAATCAAGAGCTTGAAGGCAAAGTACGCCATCATTGAGGAAAGGGGATTTTGACCTAAAATCAGATTCTAGGGTTTCGTGAAGTCAAGCGAAGATTATAAAAAGGGAGTCTTGTGCATCATTTTGATCATCTTGGAAAATACACCGTTATGCTGCCGGATTGATTCTGGATTGCTTTGAGGGATGAAGACCTCCTAGTATGGGCATCTCTTCTCGTTTGTAAGACAACGACTAGTGATGATTATTAGTCTAGTATTGTGTTATTGGAATTAGTGCATTGTAAGTTGCAAGTTAAGAATTTAGTTTTCTGTTTTCTGCATTTTAAGCCATATTCAAGATTGTAGTTTTGCACAGCAGATCAACCTTTTCAATTGTAATTCAAAAAAGACTAAAAATTTGGTTATGGGTATTGTCTCTTTCCCTCCACATTAGATAGGCGCCAATGTTTGCCAATTTTCAGAATTTATAGTGCAGATTCTGATTTTTAAGAGAAAGTCGCCTCTCTCAGCAAAGCCGTACCATCTCAGCTGTCTTGGGGTTCGTGCAATTAAATAAAGTCTGCATTTTGATCTGGTTTTGTATGTCTAGTTTGATCGCCACCTTCATTCTTGGGTTTTGCATTTAGTGTGAGGTTAATTGAGTGTGTTTGGAAAGAGCTCTGAGCATTTCGAGATATATCTATGTTGCTGGTTATTCAATGAAAAGTGCAGGATCTGATTACACAGTTTGAAGAAAGCAGCCAAGTCTACATTGAACGGTGAAGAGAACTCTACAATAGCGTGGTGGAGAATTCCTTGAACATTGGCCAAGCTAGGAACGAGGTTGGATCTGTTTTACAACCTCTTCATTTGAGTTTCTTTTATCAGCAAAAGGATTCTTTACTGTTGTTGCAAAACACTCATTATATATTGAATTGTAGTGATAGCAAGTTATCCTCTTTTAAATTGTACGCTGACAGTAGTACTGACAGCACTCTAGATTCTTGCTTATCCACTCTGTAATAGTTGTTAATTCAGCATTTTTGATATTGTATGTAATCCATCTCCGCCCTATGGTCGCTACTATCTCATACTGGGGTAGAAAGCACATTCTGGGTGTTGAGAGTCTTTAGCTTTCAGCATTTTCTTTCAAGCAGTAGTTTGTTTTCACTCCGTCATATGGTCGCCCCTCACTCCGCATTGGATTGGGTAGCACATACTTGACGTTGAGTTCTTTCCTGCAAGTAGAATAGAAGATCCTCTGACCAATGCTCGCCATCATCGGCGCCATTCTGGTTAGAGTTGCTTTCTTGCACGTTTTGGTTTTCTCTCCTAACCTTAACGGGTGCACTGCTTTGTAATGTTGTTAATGGTAAATTGAAAAAACAAAAAAAAATTTGGCTCGGTATATTTCATACTCATATATATGTCCATTCAACCTTAACTACCTTAAGTTTTAGCTGAACAGAGCTGCTTGTGTTCTAAAACAATAACAGAGACCCATATACAAATGTGTTATTCATCTTACATTTGAAAAGTAAAAATAAAAACTTCCTTTTCTCAGAGCTCCAAATCTGTATCGAAAATTTTATATGGCTAAACTCATTGTGTACTACAAGTGAACTCTGTACAGTGTTTCAAGGATGATTTTTGTGGCCTCAATTTGCTTCTGGGAGATTCTGGCTTCTGAAAATTTTGGAATTTTGTTCCTCCAACATTCCAAATGCTTAGCTACTCTCTGAATTCAGACATTTTCTTCTGTTTTGTTTCTCAGCAGTTCCCATTAGCTTGAAATTTTGCATATGCAACAAGTTAACAACAATTTTAAAAACTACCTATCAAATATTGTAAACCTTGTAGATCACAGATTTGAGAACTTGGATCAAACTAGACATGATAAAATTCATATATAGAATTGCAATGCCTTTGGCTAATAGTATTGAATTGCAATACCTCATAAATCGGAGCATTTCTGACACTGTTTACCTATTATAGGGATTGAATATCCATGAAGAATCAAACACAAAATTGGTTTTGCCAAAGCAGCTAAATCATACATAAAGTAAATAATCTGAATTTATATATTCCTAACCCAACAATCCATGTGAACATAGATACTTGCCTCTAGTTTACTAATCCCTTTCAGTGTGCTTTTGTATGCAAGAAGAGAGTATCCCAATGCTACACCAAGATTGCGGAGAACGGTTGAGTCGGTCAAGTCACGCTACAACATATCACATTAGCAAATAACTGTGAGTTGAAGCAAAATAGTGTGTTTCTAACTGACATGCAGCAAAGACTCAAATGTAAATGAAAGCAAGAGAAAGTACCTTCTAAGATCTTATGTGTAAGCTTAAAATGAGTAATATAATTAAAACATTGGAAGAAATATTGGACTATATTTGCACTACTAAAATTTTACTTCCCATATTTTCTGTAATTACAAACATTTTAGCATAAAACTCAGAACCACAAAACCAAACTATACCTGCCAACGTGAAATAGGAAGCTTTGAGCTGAGGTGACCTGAGATTTCATTAGCTAGTCCAAGATTACCCTCACTGTTCTCAAAATCAATTGGATTGACCTTATGAGGCATGGTTGAAGATCCTATCTCACCAGCTTTCACTTGCTACGAAAAAGCATAAAATTGCCGACAAACTTTAAAAGTTGGCTTTCACATGAAGACATTTTTCAATATGAAAATGATTTAATCTTGAAAATTTAGGGTTCCATCAGCAACAACTTGAAACTGAAGTTTAAATAGCTGACTGTACCTGTCTGAAGTAACCCAAGGATATGTAACCCCATACATCTCTATCAAAATCAATTAAAATATTGTTAAAAAGCACAATTGCATTACAAAGCCTTGCAATATAATCATGAGGTTCAATCTGTAAAATGAGACAATATAACATCAGATAACGGAACCTTATAAATTACTAATATTACATAAAATATTTAAATAACTGTAATATATACCAATAACATTGAACTTTCAAAAATAAGAAAAAGCCTAGCTTTTCCAACAGAAAGAAAGAAGAAAGATAATTTATATCAGATGATTCAAAGGCATTAAACTTTAAAGTATGTTGCAGTTTACCTCCCACAACCCTGCAAGATACATGGCATGTTTCATGTGTGTATTCATCTAATAACCAATTATGGCCACACGACAAGAGGTGTGATTAGTAGCTATCTTCCCTCCATGGTAACCAACGGACATAATAGCTTAGATTATTTAGGACTGTCATTATGTTTGGCTAAAATCATCCCTTTAAAGCAAGTAATCATGAATTCAGACTGGGTACAACTAAGATTGTTGCCCATAACTTTTACCATTGTTCAAAACTGTGTCTACTAACCTGATTTAAAAGTATCATTTGTCATAGACTTTACAAGTTCATTATGCATCTACATAATGCTGGTTACAAGCGACTCTAGCAATTAGCAAATCATCAGTATCTAACAATCATTTACTTTTCAAAACTTAATCAATCACAATAATAACATTCAAGTAAAATTTAGCAACTAGGAACACAATGATAACACATTATTTACATGGAAACCCTTTCCGGAGAAAACCATGGCACAATTTTGCATATGTAATATAGTTTAATCTTCTTCTTCTTAAGGCTCCAACCTACTATCAAAGTCTCAAATCTCTACACCAATTGAGCTCCAACTCAGCAAGAGGCTCCAACCTCTACTTGATAGGCTCCAACCCCCACACAACAACTGTTCTTCAACTCAACAAGAGGCTCCAACCTCAATTTGATAGTCTCCAACCTATTGGAGGCTTCAACCCCCACAAATCTGATTACAACTCACACAATATTCTTCTTCCTTAAATCTGATTGTATCCCACACTATTTCTCTTTCTCAATTCTGATTAATATTTCTGATTTTGTATAATGTAAGTCTTTCCTTTTCAAATCAGATTGACACAATATCCTTCACAAATCTGATCTTAATTCACACACTATCCTTCTTTCACAAATATGATCCAAGTCATGCACACTTTGTTTACACGCTAATTGACTTAACCAATGAATATAGAGTAAACGGAAGTAAATAATAGCAATTACACATGAAATGCACAGAATATTGGATTGGTATTTTCATTCATCGGATAGAAGTTCATTACACCATATATCATCCGTGTGTCCCCAACTACAAATGAATCAACAATATATATAGTTGGCCGATGTTGGTTGAGGACACCAACTGTCAGCAACTACCCATCCAAACTAATCAACTATTAGGAATCAATTTCCCGATTACAACTTATACTCTCCTTTTACTGTGCACAAGTATTGGCCGACTAACATAACTAATTACTTACACGGCCGAGTACATCATCCCCCCCACAAAAAGAAGGTCGTCTTCAAGACGACTACTACAAAAATTGGAAGACAACTGTACACTAGACTATTCTAGTGAGAAGATGGGTGAGAGTACATCCTTGGGGCTAGATGGACAGATGAAGCTATAGTAGGTGTTTGGACATTGAGTTGTCAGAGCTGGTATACCTCCTCAATCCTCAACTTCAAGTGATGCGTTGCCTTCAATTCCTTTTCTCTAGCTACCTTCACCATGTGCATAGCCTCTTTCAGGTGACAGCTGATCCTCTCTATTTCCTTGTCCTTTGCTTCCACCTAAGTTGCCATTTCCACCTCCAAGACCTAAATCTATTTATCTTTCTCCATCAACTCCTTGTCCTTGGCTATCACCTTTGCTTTTTCAGCCTTTGTGAGTTGAGTTTGTTGCTGCAGTTGGCTTTGAAAATGTTGAGGAAGAGAGTCAGCTTCTGCACAAACCTTCTAGGATAGAGCTATAGCTTCATCAATCTTACTGTTCAACCAAAAAATTTGCCTCTTGTTGTTTTAACCTATAAAACAGCTTTCAATATGCCTTCTTCATGACAAATAAGTGTGCTATCAATTTTCCATCTCTCCCTTGGAATGTAGGCCTAGTGGGGTACCAAGCTACTAGCATCTCTAGAGTTTCGATCTCTGGCCAACCCCATGATACAAAAAGGCTAATGAACTCCTCACAATTTGTCTCCATGAACTTTAAGATTCTTTGGGCCTCCTGCCAGGCCATTGGGGAATGGTTGTAGTCTAGTTGATTGGTAATATCTAAAACTTCTTGTATAATTGCTGCTATAGCCTCTAAGCTCCAAATAGACCTCCATATAGTCCCCATCGGAAATACTCTATCTAGTTTGGGGATTTCTATGATTATCCCCTCTGAATCACTCGACTCTTCCTCCGTAGAAGTAGGGGTTGCTGACCTAGGTAGCATGGGGATGGCGGTTTCCATTGTATCATCTGGAGTGGTGTCCTCAACAAGTGATGCAATTGTTGGCTCCTCCACTCCTACTGCACGTACCAGTTCTATGGGAGTGTGTATCTATGTAGTGGTCGGCAATGTGGTGACCGGCTACGTGCTCTCAACTGCGGATGGCACCATCTTGGGTTGCTCTATAACCATCTTAGTTCCTTGAGGTGAATGTAAAGGACAAATATCCTCTAACCAAATAGGGGAGTCAAGTAATTTCAGCTAGCTATCAATCTGGGGTGTCTACACTCCTGTGCCTGTTGTCGATGAGGTTAGAGGGGTAGTGGCGGCTACCAGTGTCTCCTCGGCCGCTCCTATGTCTTCTGTTGCTGCTGTCCCCTTAGCTGCTATTAACCCTTCTTCTATTGCCCCCTCAACTGCTATTATCTTCTCGGCTACTTCTATTTGTGTTGTTGGAATTAGAGCTTGAGTCTCCACCTCCGTGGGTATAATCTCGATTGAGTGTGTATCTACATGAGTAGTACTAGCCATAGACGAGGATATGGTTATCTGCTCGTATTCATCACTGCTCTCATTCTCTTTTTGCTTCTTCTTTCTTTTCCATGTTTTTATTTCTTCACCTGACGTTGCATGTGTGTAATGTCCCCATTTTTAGCACTACACTTTCCAATGATTGATAGCCTATCCCTGGATGCTTGTAGGCTAGGCAGAAGCAAAATTAGGGTTTCCAGCAACTTGGAAGTTTCTTTGGTGGATTCAGGGGCTTGCATGTTGGAGTTTTGCAGTTTGGATTCTGAATTCCTTCTGGGTTTTCAGAGAGCTTCGCAGTGGTGTGACATGCAACTGAAATGGGTAACTTTTCTGGACTTACTTTTTTAGTAAGTCATGACGGCTGCTCAGAATGTGGTTAAAATGCATTTGGAGTCACTTACTATTTTTAGCAGTATGCAATTTATAGTAAGTGCTATTTTTGGCAAGGGTTTTGCAATTCAGTTCAATGGCTATATCTGGCAAGTCAATTTGAGCAATTTGGTCTCCAACACCCTTATGCTATTTTTGGCAGGGTTTCAACAGTTTGGTACTATGGCTATTTCTAGCATGGCAGTTTTAGTAGTTTGGTCTCCAACATTTTTGGAGTCTGTTTTGGTAGGTCATGGCTTAAGTGATTTTCAATTATAGACGCCTTAGTTGGAAATTATAAAGTCAAATTTTTACTAAGGCTAAATGGGACGCCACTTTTGGAGAGATGTGATTTTTATAAAGTTTATTAATTAAGTCGTTTTGGAGGCCTTATTTGGTGAATTATAATGTTTTAAGTGAAATATTAACTTAGGCAAAATGGATGCCTAGTTTGGAGGAATATTTGATTATTTATAAAGTATTTCACTTAAATATTTGGGACGCCAATGTTGAGATATATTTGCATTTTAGAAAGTAATATTCCTTATGTGCTTTTGGACACCTAAGTGAAGGAGGTTAATGAAATTCAAATGTTGTTTGTTGAACGTGAATGTGAATTTGAGTTGGGCGCCCTAATTGGAGGGAGTTGAATTTGAATTTGTGGGAGAAAAGGTTATAAATAAGAGTGATGGGCTTCATTGTTGATATCCATTGCTTATCATAATGAAGTGTTGTTGAATTGATTTCAAGCTTTGGCTTCGAGGAATGCATACCTCCTAGCAAGTATTCAATTTCGTGTTTGAAAGATAACACCTAGCTGAATTGAGATTGTAGATTGAGCATCATTGATATTAGTTTTTGAAGTTATTTCTGATTTTCAGGTTGCTGGTTCATGTATGGTTGAAGCAAGTTTTCATTCGCAGATCATTGTATGATTTTTATTCATTCTGGGTATTTGCTATAATCATTTCTATGCCCTAGGCGCCCCATCTCCATGAATTTCAGATTTTTTGGTTAAGTGATTATTTTTCTAGAGCTGGTTGCCCTTCTTGGTGGTTGTACTTTGCTTGGCATCACCTTTGAATGCATGCAATAAATAATAGGTGTTTGCAACTGTTTCTTGATTCTATCTTGGGCGCTTTCCTCCTAGGTTTCATCTACATTCAATTTCATGTCATTCAGAGGAGTCTTCATTGAGTTAGGAGCATTTTGGAGTGTTTCAGTCTTGCTGGTTTGCATTTTCTGAATGCTCGTTTTCTGTATCAGATTGTAGTAGTTCTCATTTTGGGTTGGTTTTTCATGTTTGGAAGGCTTGTGAAGTCTGGAGAAACATATAATAACATTTGCAGAGGATTGGACAGCTTACTCACTTGTAATTTGCAGATTACTTTCATCGTAAGGCTGAAATCAATAGTATTGATTCAGTCATTTAATATTTCTGCACTTTATATTGTATTTCCCACTATTAGTGGAAATGAGAGGCCTCACCATCCATTTACTTTCAGCTTTTAATTCTTGTACCGCTCGTTGAACAAGCGGAAGGGGTCGGCAAGCCGTCCATACTTTACTTTTCATGCACTTTGTAATTCTCATCATGCTAATCGGTTGAGCCGTCAAACTACTCCCGCCGAATAAGTGGTCGAGTTGCATAGCATTGTAATTTCAATCTTTCAGTTTATTTGCTAACGATCCTCGATGCCATATGCTATCACCTCGCCCGTCACTGGGATCTTGGTGGACATTCTTGGTGTAGGGTTACTTTATCAGCTAGGTTTGGTTTTGCTAATGCTAACGGGTGAAGAAGTTGATGTGAAAAATTGAAAAAAAAATGTAAGGGGGTTATTTCATTGTGCATCCAAGGTGGTCCATCAAAACACAGTTAGCCACGAGCTATCATAATCAGAGGTTGGTTGGAACTTACCCAACTTAGTTTCAGGCACTTGGGTATGCACAACGTCCAAAAATAATGCAATAGCATGAGGGGTCATGTAAAACACCTTATGTTTACATGCCAAAAACTCCCTTATTTGCTCAAACAAGTAATGTATCTAGTTGTATATCTTTCCTGTACTCAACCCGAACATGTAATCAACCATCCAAGTTGCAATATCCGATGCTCTACTCAACCCTATCAACCTACATTTGATGAGATCCATGAGACATTTCCAATCAACATTGGCTAACATTTGTTTTTGTAACCCTTTGGCACCTACATTTCAGATTGTCTTTTTCTTTTTGTGTCAAATCCTGCTTGCAGATACTTTTGATTATCATTTATTTTTGTTTTGGCCCTATTTTTGTTGTTGGTTTTGCTATTATTGTACCAGATGCTGGTATTCCAAAAACCCTTCAGAAATTAATTGGTTGAAAGGAAATAGAAATTAATTCATTTATTGCTCTTTTAGTCTACTATATTTGCAATTCTTGGTGTCTCTTAGCCCAAAGGTCTTGCAATATAATAAGTGACATGTGATCAACCTTCGTAATCTATTGAGCAGGTGGTCAACCTCTAGGTTGACACTCAACTTCTCCCAGATGACTTCCTGAGAGACCTCTCGCTTGAGAGCCTCCCTTCGAGCGTGATTCCTCAACGAGATATCCCATAGGTTTATGAGATCCTCCATCAATGTGTCTTATCTTTCCTCATTGGCTTACACTGGATCTTTGACTAGTTAACCCATTATGACGCCATTATCCCGTCTATGTAGTGTGCACAAGGGTTCACTTCAGCAATGGTGCCAAATGTTTACTCCCTAAGTGACTTAACCGATGAATACAAAGTAAACAGAAGTAAATAATAACAATAACTTAACATAGCAATTATATATGAAATACACAAAATATTGCATTGTGTTGGCATTTCAATTCGCACCTCCAGAATGCAAATTAGGAACGAACAGCTATGCACAGTTAGACTACTCTTCAAATTAGGAGGGGAAGCTCCCTCTTCACTGATGATGCTTAAAAAGAAATACTAAACTAATTGCCAATCCTTTTTATCTCAACTGAGAGCAAAAGGTTATAAAACTCTTTGCGTCATAGCTGATGTTTTCTCTAGTTTCGTAAACTTTCAACTACAACTCGGCCTAAACTAATGAGGCTTCTAATAACTCAAGTAAATTTAGAGCTTGAGAGTTAGAAGTAAATAAGGAATGATTGATAACACAAAAACCTAAATAAACTCGCTTCCAAAACACACTTGAAGACTCAACGTACTTTCAAGATGTATGCTGAAATAAAGATTATGCAAGCCAAACATATTGTAATGACCCCTTGTAAGAGACCTGGTGTCTCTAATCCCTCGAACTGATACAACTTTGCTTTGTTTTCGATGTTTTGCAATTTACTTGTATATTTTCTCAAAGATTGCCAGGCAAGAAATATGCATGGAAGAAATTAACAATTTTTGAAGCATAACATGCAAAGATATACAACTAGAAACATAGATAAATGCTGGAAAGTAAAGCTTTATTGATATTTCATAATTTTAGAAAGCTTTACAAAGAAAGATATCCGGAAACAATCTTCTGATCTTGAAAGATGATGAAACCCTTGCTCTGAATCTCTCCTGTAAATCCCATGAAGCACAATCTGAAAATGCCTTCAAACCCTTTTCGGACAGCTTCAAAAATAAGCTCGATATTGACTCCTAAATGAAGCCAATCCACGAGGCAACCTTTCAAAAGATCTTTCACAACCTCAGTTATGCCAATCACTGAGAGTTTTCATTCCCAATGATCCAGAATTCTAAAAACCCTAGGTTTCCATCCTCAAGAGCCAAGCTCTCCAAAAGCACAAATCCAATATGTAAAATGATCCAATGATGCCTTCATTTACTTTTTGATGGCATATATATATTTCTCCCATTTTGGTTTATCCCTTCTAGAAGTCTCCTTTTAATCATTTAAAATGATATTTAAAATTTTCCTTTCACTTTAATAAATGCTTCAATCAATGGGCGCTCATTAAATATTATTATTTAATGTACTTTAAGTGACCTTTTGATGGTCATGGCCCCATCAGACATAAAGTGAATTTAAAACCATATAATTACACTTTATAATTAATTATTAATAAAGTAATCACTTTATTAATAATTAAATAGCATAACTCCACAAATAATCATTATTTCTCAGTTTTGCCTGAACCTGGGAGTTAACCATTGTATCCACAATGCATCTAACTGCCTTACTAAAATTAGTAAGGGTCCCTCTCTAACATCCACAGACTTACTATAAATAGTAAGTCCCTGAAAACTGAACCAAAGACCTCTAAATATCAATGGCTCAAAACATAAGAAGGATCTGGAGAAGTGAACACTAACAACTGCCACCTGTAGAGCTCCATAACTCCTAAACTGAACCCTCTAACCATCTGCATTAGCCTACAAGGGTTAAATGATAGGCTAATCCTCCAAATACTGATGCTCACGAAAATGGGGACATTACACCCCTTCTCAACAGTAATTCTCTCAGTTGACCGTTAGCCTATTTCAAAGGCCTATACACTAGTCGGAAGTGGAAATTAAGGTTTCCAACTGCTTGGAAGATTCTTTTGGAGATTCAGGGGTTTGCATGTTGGAGTTTGGAAGATTGGTTGTTGGATTCTTCCTAGGTTTTCCAAGACCTTCGCAGTGGTGTGACATGCATCTACATCTGGTAACTTTTTTCTGACTTACTATTTTTAGTAAGTTACGACGGCTGCTTAGTTTGTGGTTAAAATGCATTTAAAGTCACTATTTTTAGCAGTATGCTATTGATAGTAAGTGCCATTTTTAGCAGTGCTATTTCAGGTTGGGGTTCAGCAATTCAATACAGTGGCTATATCTAGCGGTTCAGTTAATGCAGTTTGGTCTCCCTCACTCTTGGAGTTAATTTTGGCAAGTCAATGCTTATGTGTTGGGCGCTTCTTTTGGTGAGTTTAAAATGTTTTAATAAATGAAATATTGCTAAGGCATAGTGGATGCCTAAATGGAGAAATAAGTAATTTTTATTAATGTATTTCATTTAATAACTTGAGACGCCTATCTTATGTTATATTTGCTTTGGATAAAGTATTATTTCTTCATGTGCCTTGGACAACTTGGCAAAGGAGGCTAATGAAACTCCAATAAAAATGAATTAAGATGAATGTGAATGTCATGTTGGGCACCCTAATTGGAGGGAAAAGGATTTGAAATTGAAGTGAAGTAATCAATAAGAGTGTTCGGGTTCATTTGAGACTATCCATTGAAAATATAACAAAGTGTTGCCGAAATTTCTACAAACTCTTACTTCAAGGAATGCATACGTCCTAGCGCCCTTATTTTTGTGTTTGCAAGATAGCACCTAGCTAAGTTTGAGACTGTTCTTTACACTGAAGAGCAGATTGAGCATATTGGAGATAACTACCTTTGATGTTTTATGAGTTTTGGTGTGATTTCTCAGTTTTGACATTGTTGGTTGAGTGCTTGGCTAAAGCACATTTTGGCTTGTTGCTCACTTGGTGATTTTTTGCTGATTCTAGGTATTGGCCCTATGATTGAGTTTACCTTGGGCACCTCATCTCGCAGAGTTATAGATTTTATTGTGAAGAATTGAATTTTAGCTTGCTGGTTGCCCTCTTCAAGGAGGTCGTACTATCTCTGTACTTTCCTTGGGATGCGTGCTAAATCATTGGAAGTTGTTTGGTGATGTTTGATGGTTTGAACTTGGTCACCTACCTCCTAGGAGCTGTTTGCACTTTCTTTCACGACATTTGGAGGTGTCTTTGAGAAGTTGTGAGCATTTCATTGAATTTGAAGCTTGCTGGTCTAAGATTTTTGAACGCTGCAGTTTCATATCAGATTGGTAAAAGTTCAGTTTTTGGCTTCTTTTTCCATGGTAGAATAGCTTGCTTAGTTGTGGAGTTCTTTCCTTATCATTTTTGTGTGTATTGGACATTTTATAATCACAGTAACCTACAGATTGCTTCATATTGTAAGGCTACTATCAGTAGTACCGATTCAATCATTTTACTTCTGCACTTTACTTTTTGTATTCCCACTTTTAGTGGAAGAGGCAGGCCTCACCGTCTTCTACTTTCAGCACTTTACTTTCTTGTACTACCCGTTGAAAATCAGAAGGGGTCAGCTAGCCACCCAGGCATTTCCTTTTCAATACTTTGTATTACACTCTTGTTGAATAAGTGGTCGAGTTACAAAGCATATATCATAGTTTACACTCATAATCGGAGAGTACTTGGAAAGCCCAAAAATTTTGACTCAGGAAAAACTCGGCAAATAGTCAACAAATACTCGGAAAATACTCGGCAAATGTGTGTGGATATTTATGTATGTGTATACTCAAGATTGCACTATGCACACATACATATCTATAAACATACATAGGATGCTAAGTTTGCATGCATATACACACACAAACATATTTATATACACACAAACATGCCAAGTTTGTGGGTTTTTTGTGAGCTGTTGGCAATTGCTTGATAATTTGATGGGAGAAAATCCATCTACCTACTGCACGAGAGTAAAAGCAGAAATTACTTGGCATGCAAATGTTTTGAAGATTCCTCGGCTACTTGGAGAGTAATCGGAGAGTATGTAAACTATGGCATATATTGCCAATCAATTGAGCCGTCTTTTATATTCATTTCTTCTATTACACTCCCGCTAAATAAGTGGTCGAGTTGCATTTCATATCTCATTGATCGGCTAAGCATCTTCTCATATTGTACTTTCTAGCATTTCAGTTCTTTCAACTAATGATCCCCTTTCCACCGTATGCTCTCACCTCGCCCACACTGGGAACTTGGTGATGAGAAAGTGAAGGGTTGATTTCCAATATTGTACTTTCAATTTGGATTTGGCCTAACAATCCCCTTTCCACCGTATGCTCTCACCTTGCCCTCATCGAGATCTAGGGTGATTAGAAAGTGAAGGGTTACTTTCAGTTGGTTTATGATTTCTCTAATGTTAATGGGTGAAATCTTGTGCTCAAAATTGAAAAAAATTGTAAGGGGATATTTCAGTGGTATCAGAGTTGGTTTTCCTGCCAGCCTATGAATTTAGAGTTACAGTTGTCAGATGAGTGACAAAGAACTGAGGTACTACAACAGAGAGCAGAAGAGACAACAGTATCAAAATCCTCCAGTTCCGGAAGAGGATACCTTTTTAGAGGTTCTAAGGAACCGTGAGACTACAGTTGAGACAATGGTAGAAAAAGATAAGGGGCCAGCCCGTGAGGAAGAGGATAGAGATTCTAGAACTGAGAGAAAGCTCGACTTCATGTTGGAGTTGATGACTCGATTGCTTACTAAAATGGATCAGCAAGTGACTCCAACACAGCAGCACTATGATGGTGAAAACAATGAGTCCAACACCAACCCAAGAGGGAGAACTATTGGGCAACATATCCCAAATACTAGAGAATCAGCCTCAAGACCACTTCTTCTTATCTTTACTCAAAGAGAGGAAACACAAGTTGAGGCTAAAGTTCCTATGGTAGATGAGGTAAGGCAAAGTTATATGGAATATGTGTCTCTACTAGCTGAAATCAAAGAGCATTTGGCCTTTGATCAATACATGAACCAAAGGAAGAGAAGAGGAGGCGGAAGAACTGACAATCGTGCTCCTATGGGTCCTAGAACGGATTTTCAACAAGCTCTTGGAAAGGTGACCTTGGCTCATTTTGATGGGAGCGATAAGTGTTTGGCAAGGTCGTGGGTTCAGAAGCTTGACAATTACCTTTCACTAAGACCAATGCTTGAAGAAAACGCCATCAAGTTTGCTACCTTGCACTTGAAGGGAGTTGGCCATGAGTGGTGGTATCATGGTTTGGTCATCCTTGGCCATAACCTTATTCATACATATGAAGAATTCACCAACTGGTTGATTGAGAGGTTTGACACCAAGGATCCTAAAGTGAAGTTTTGTGAGCTTGCACAGCTGAAACAACAAAGTTCATTGGATGCATACATTGCATATTTTCAGAGGCTTTCCATGATGGTGCCCAACATCACTAAAAGAAGGCTTCTTGTTTTGTTTTCGGAAGGTTTGATGGAACCTTTGAAGCAGTGGGTTAAAGCATTTGATCCACCAAGTCTTGATGAAGCTATCAAGAAAGCAAGAAATATGGAATTGGCTGCTCCTAGGCCTAAATTTCAGTCCAAACCCTTTGCACATAAAAAGGATAAGAAGCACTTTTCAAACCAGCACAAGACGTTTCCTTCTAAGTTGGATGATGAGCTTCGTGAGAAGCTTAGAAAGGATGGTAAATGTTACACATGCAGAGAACCATGGACTCAAGGCCATAGATGTCATGGAAAAGGTCAGTCTAACCACATGGAGGCCTATTTTGATTATGGATCAAAATCTGATATGTTTGATCAACAATCTTTTTTTGGGGACAGTGAAGAAAAAGCTCCAGAAGAGTCCGATAAAGACTAAGGAGGTGGGGGTACATTTTCCCAACTATCTAGTTTTCAAAAGAACAAATCTTTCAAGGTTTGTGGAGTGCTTGGAGAGCAGTGTATCATTGCTCTAATTGACACGAGAGCAACTCATAATTTCATAGACGAAAGTTTGGCTGCAAAGAGAGGGCTCAAGACAAAAGAGTTTGAAGGTTTCAAAGTAATGGTAGCTGATGGTTTTGCTATATCTTGCAACCGAAAAATCTCTAAAATGTCTATGCAATTGGGTAACTATGAAGTCAAAGACGACTTCTATGTTGTTGGCATTAGATATACCGATGCAGTGTTTGGTATTCAATGGCTGCAATCTCTTGGAGATATCACTTTAAATCTGCAAACAATGGAGTTGAAGTTTCAAGCAGAAGGCAAGAAGGTCGTGCTAAGAGGAATGTCAAATTCGGGCCCACAAATTGTGTCTTTCAAAAGAATGGAAAAGCTGATTCGTCATGATCAAGTTGAGTGGGTGGAGTGTATGATCCTACCAACTGATCCAGTTGAAGAAAAGAGACACTATCCACCTAATATTTAGTCATTGATCACCAAGAAGAGTAAGGTCTTTGATAGCTTACCTCCCGGGAGGCCTCCTAAAAGAGGAACCGAGCATGTCATAGAACTCGAAGAAGGGGCCAAGCCAGTTATCACAACTCCTTACCGGTATCCTAAGAAGCAAAACGACGAGATTGAAAAAGCAATTAAGGAACTCTTGGAGATGGGTTTCATTTTCCCAAGTAAGAGTCCTTTTGCTTCAACAATTGTGCTTGTGAAAACAAAAGATCGCACATGTGTGTGGACTACCGTCCATTCAATCAAAAGACAATCAAAAACCAATGCCCCATTCCCAAGACAGATGAGCTTATTGATGAGCTACATGGAGCCAAGTTTTTTTCGAAAATTGATCTCAAATCGGGCTACCATCAGATTCGCATGAGAGAATCTGACATAGAGAAGACAACATTTCCATGTCACTATGGGCATTTTGAGTTCTTAGTCATGCCATTTGGGTTGACTAATGCTCCTATTACATTTCGTTCTTGCATGAACCGAATCTTTCAGAAGCAATTGAGGAAGTTTGTATTGATATTCTTTGATGACATTCTCAGTTTTAGTAAATTTTGGGAAGAGCACCTTAAGCATTTGGAGGAAGTGCTTAGCATCCTAGAATCAGAATGTTCATTTTCCAAAGAGTCCAAATGTGAATTTGGAATGACAAAACTACTCTACCTTGGTCACATAATCAGCTTTGAGGGAGTGAGAGTTGATCCTCAGAAGATCAAGGCAATCTTGGATTGGCCACCTCCAGAGAATGTGTCACACTTGAAAGGGTTCTTGGTTCTTTGTGGCTTCTACAGAAGATTTTTAAAAGGCTACTCTCAGATGGCTACTCCTCTTACTGATCTCAACAAGAAAGGAACATTTGTATGGTCAGAAAAGGCATAAGTTGTTTTTGATAAGTTCAAGCACCTCATGAGTTCATGTCTAGTTTTGGCTATACCCAATTTCACCAAGCCATTTGAGTTGCAATGTGATGAATCAAGATAAGGATTTGGGGGCTGTTTTGATGCAAGACAAACATCCTTTCGTGTTTGAGAGCAGAAAATTAAGAGGTACTGAAAGAACTTAATCTATGACAAAGAAATGCTTGCAATCATACATGCATTGGCCAAGTTTAGACAATATTTGGTGCGGAGCAAATGTGTTGTCAAGACTGATCGCAATAGTCTTAAACACTTCATGCATCAAAAGGACTTGAACGAAAGGCAGCAAAAATGGGTAAGCTTTAAGCCTACAATTTTCACATTGAGTATGTCAAAGGCAAAAACAACATCATGGTTGATGCACTTTCTAGAAGGCCACATTTGAGCTCATTATGTGAGCTTACTGCTGATTAGGAGCAAATACTTGCTGATTATGCCAAAAATCATTTTGCAACCAACATTATTGACGGTGATTTTCATAATGAAAGGTACAAATTGGTTGATGGTTTGATACACTATAAGGGTAGAATCTTCTTAGTACCAAAATCTAAGATCAAAAAGAAGGCTTTGCAAACATTTCATGACATTCCACTTGCTAGTCATCAAGGTTATTTCAAAACTTTTAGGCAGATCCATGAAAAATTTTCATGGAAAAGGCTAAAGGATGAAGTCTTGCACTACATTAAGGATTGCCACACTTGCCAAATGAACAAGAATGAGCATACTTTTCCAATTGGTTTGTTGCAGCCCCTAACTATTCCCAATCAAAAATGGGAAAGTATATCAATGGACTTCATCACTGGGTTGCCAAAAGCAGAAGGCAAAGATTGCATATATGTTGTGGTTGATAGATTAACCAAGTTTGCTCATTTCTTTGCCATTACTAATTCATTTTCAGTAGCTCAAGTTGCAGATTTGTTTTTCCATGAGGTGTTTAAATTGCATGGGTTGCCGAAAAACATTGTGAATGATAGGAACAACAAGTTCCTAAGCACTTTTTGCAAAGAAGTTTTCAAATTGAGTGGTACAATGCTCACTCCAGGCACTAGTTATCACCCATAGACTGATGGGCAAACAAAGCTTGAGAACAAGTGGTTGGAGGAGAAGGCTTGGTGAGATGGCTTCATTTGGGAGAGTATTGCTACAATTCATCCTACCACATGTCTATCAAAATGTCTCCATTCATGGCTTTTTATGGGCATGAGACTCCTAGCTTTGTTGATTTGTTGCTTGATGATAGCAAAGCCCCTCAAGCGAGGGATATGTTGCAGCAAAGCCAAGACATTTTGAAGTCATTGAAAAACAATCTCCATCTTGCATAGAATCAAAAGAAGTTGTATGTTGATGCTGTAGCATATTGAGTGCACATTTGAGGTTGGTGACATGGTCTATCTGAGACTCCAGCCTTACAGACAATCTACTCTCAAGAAGAGTAGAGCAAAGAGACTCAAGCCACGTCTCTATGGGCCATTTAGAGTCATCAGGAGAGTTCATGAAGTGGCTTATGAGTTAGAGCTACCATCAAGTAGCAGAGTGCATAATGTCTTCCACGTGTCATGCCTCAAGAAGACGCTTGGACAAAATGTTGTTGCTTCTTTTGATTTGCCTCCATTGGATGAGGAAGGACAGTTGGTTTTGGTTCATGAGGCGATCATTGATTTCAGAGAACGCTCTTTGAGGAGGAGGTCGATCAAAGAGTATTTGGTGAAGTGGAATAAGTAATTTTTATTAATGTATTTCACGTAATAACTTGGGACGCATATCTTATGTTGTATTTGTTTTGGATAAAGTATTATTTCTTCATGTGCCTTGGACGACTTTGTTGGCGTTTAAATTCGCACCTCTGGAATGCGGATTTGAAAACGGACAGCTATGCACAGATAAACTGCTCTTCAAATTAGGAGGGGAAGCTCCCTCTTGCTGATGGTGTTTGAAAGAAAGTAAACTAAAACTAAGTTGCCTATTTTTTGGATCAGCTTAGAGCACAAGGTTTTTTAAACACAAACGCCGCAGCTGAGATTTTCTAATAAGAAGTTCAACTACGACTAACCTAGACTAAAGACGTTCCTAACCTCTCAAGTAATAGCAGAGCAAGAGAAGTTAGAAATTGACAAGGTAGATTCTCTGACAAAAATACTTCAATAATCTTTCTTCCAACGAACACCTACACACTTCACTGCAAGCTGAAATAAAGATCATAAAAGTAAAACATAGATAACGGAAATCTGAGATTTTGGACCAAGGCAAAAGAGGCTCATGATTTTATTACTCAAATCTCTGAAACAAAGCTCACTTCTAACATGCCTTGAACAAGAAATTGCAGCTAAGGAGGCTTGCAAACTTATTCTTAACACAATAGAAAACAGCAATCTCACTAACTCCTTGTTGGCTAAAGAGGCTCAACAATTTGCTTATCACAACACAAATGAACAATACTTGAGCAACAAATAGAAGGCACAATAGGCTCAGCGTTTTGTTCTCATAAGCATGGTTAAAGAAAATAAATGAGCAAAGGCTCTTATTTATAGACAAGCAGAGGAGTAGGGAACCCTAAAATCTCCTTGCTTTCACAATCTAGGGCTTGCTCAAGAAGCAAGCTTTATTACTAAATCTAGAAAGATAAAACCCTAGAAAGCAGAAAAAAGCGGGAAACGCCAACTATTACATCTTATCTTCTTTCTATCCTTAAAGAATGGATAAGGATTATTCCAAGAATAGAAAGAAAGCGGGAAAGAAAGCTTCTAGAAGAAAGCTGCTTTAAAACTCGATCACATCCGCTAGGAAGTTTGAGATTGTGTCCCGGTTCGGTGCATCTATGCCATCAACAGCAAAACACCGCTTTTCAAGAATATCTTCAGCATCTGCAATGGATCTCTGGAAATCTTCAATCTCATTGGCCGCTTTATTGAACTTTGCTGACATCATTGAAATATGACCTATCCTTCCGCCAACTGGGCTGCAACTATGAACATTCTGGAACTGATTTTGCACCTCCTCAAGCCCGACGTAAGAACCATCTTCAAGGCTGTACTGAGAGGGGATCTCTATGACAAATTCGTTGATGAAAAGGAGAGCTTCAACCACCCTTTGTCTGTAGGTGATGAATTCTTCAGATATCCTTTCATAAGTTTTAACTTTGAAAACATGACGCTCTCTCCAAGCAAGGATTTGCCTTTTGTGCTCCTTTGAAACCGCTGAACCGTAGGCTGTGTCTATATCAGCAATGATAATCTCATGCCTAGGTTTTACTTCAGCCAGTGTTTGTTCAAATCCTTGGATGCCTTGACGAAGTTCATGAGCGTTTTCTCTCAACTGGAACATCTGAGCCAAGATCTCCTTTCCTCTGACAATGAAGCTCTCGATCCATTCTTGAGTCTCTTTCCCACATACGACCAGCTGTCTTAACTGATGGTGATCACCTGGGGCAGCAACTGGATTGTTTGTGAAGAACCACGAGCAAGGTTAGAAATGAAAAGCTTAAGTTGCTGATTTTCAGCCTTGAGGGCTGCCTTGTCTTCTCCATCTTTTAGCACTCTTTCATGAAGGTTTTTTGATACAACTTTGAAGAGACTCAAATCTGCATGTCTGGTATTTCTACCGAGATTAGCCTTGACCATGACAAAATCATCCATGTTTACCTCATCCCTATTCTTATCTTCCGGGGGCACTGCAGTCTCTATGACAATCTCGTTATCAGGATTCCTGTCAAAATGAACTTGCTTCTTTGCCTTCTTCTTAGGAGGTTCCTGATAGATATTATCGAGATCATCAACACTCACTTGATATGAAGGCCTTCTCCTAACCCTTCCTAAGGAATTCTCAAGCCAAGACACCGTAGTATCTTTACTAACTTCCTCAGGAGGTACTGCTGCAATCTCTTCATCATCTTCGATATCAAGATCAATGTGAATTGGTGACGGACCCGTCAAAGGTACAGGAACATGTGTTGAAGGTGGCTCCTCTGCTTCATTCTGAGGTATGGGCTTGTCAAGAGGAACTTCTGAATTTACTGTAGGCTGTTCCTGTATGACTATGCCTGAGAAATCCAACCTTCTCTTTACATTTTTATTTGATCTACTGCCTTTGATGCCATCTTGAGAGTGACTTTTACCCTTTCCTTTTGACTGTGCTATAGAAGAAGAGGGAATTATCCTTGGCGGCTCTACTACTGGAATAGAGTTCTTCCTTTTAAGCACTAAGAAAACCTTACTATACTCCACGACTTGTTTTATTCTATCTTCAATTGAAAGACATTCCTTGTTTGCCCAATTAACTTGCGGAAGAGGCTGATCCTCGATTCTTTTCTGAGTGTACATCGGTAGAAGCACGTCTGCATCATCATCGGAGAGCCCTTCTATATCTTCATTTAAATAGTCTTTCATCTGATGGAGAGTCAACCTGCTGTAACTACGCCTTCGCACTTCAAACTCATCTGCACAGTTAGCCCAAAAATCTTCAAGTGCGGGTATGTGATCGTAGTTCTTCTCCAACCAGCCAGCGTAGACACCATGAGGATCAAATGACCGCCTTTCACTGTAGGATTTTAGACCAAATTTATCTAACTCTTCTCCAATTGTCTTGGCATCTGTAGCAGTCCTGCATGTATAAATACCCAACCCTAATGGAAAGTGAAGAGAGGGTTTCTTTCTATTTCTCAAGACTGTATGGACACTGTGAGCTTGCCTCAAGAATTCCATGAAGATGACCTCATCTGACGGATATCTTGGCAACATGAGCAGGGCACCTGAATAACCATAAACCACGAGATAGGTAAAGGTAGGAAGCGTATAAACCAATCTGCCCATTACGCGTACTGCGGGCAGCTAAAGAGAGATCTGGTGATGCAATTCTGTCTAAAGTCATGCCGCGCGTTACATCAAGAATGCCTGCGTTCACCCTTTTTGTAGTGGTGCAATGACTTTGTAATTCCAATGAGGATAATAGTTATATATTGAGGCGGCTCAATACAGTCCCTGCGAGTGTTCCAATCATCTGAACCGGCCTTGATGACCACCAAAATGAACTAGATATGACACCGCTAATACAGGAATACATAGGCGAAAATATTACGGTATTTGCTGATGTAGAGTCACTAATCAAAAGTAGGCCAATCATAAGCTGATCTTTTCATAATGTGAGTGCTAACAAAACATCAAAGGTTGGAACTTGGTGGCATCTTGAGAACGGTGACCACTGTTGAGCAAAGTGAGTGATGATGGCAACCTGTCTTAGAGCTTTCTCCTCGCCAGGCATTCTTGGGCAATGTCTGTTTCTTTCATCCATCTCTGTGCAATCGCTGCTGCTTTGTATTTGTCTTTATGCATATTCCACATCTTTTCACATTCATCCCTCGAAAGAGTTACACTTTCAGGCCACGGGGGAATGGAAAAACACCTTTCGACCATATCAGGCTTTAAACTGCAAATCAACCTACCATCTGCTGACTGGATCTCCCTAGTAGCCGGGTTGTAATGCTTAATGCAAGCGATTACGAACTCAAGGCTCTGAACTGATATAGGAATAGACGCTGCTGCGAGGAGTCCAGAATGACCCAGGTTCTTGATTGAAGTGTTGCTTGCTCTCTCCAAGGCATGTAGGTCGAACACCGGCTTGACATGATGCAAATCTGTCTCAGCTGTTTTGATATAATTGTGAACGAGAGCTGATTCGGACTTGAAAACATTAGGAGTGTACTCCATTTAGGAAAACGAAGAGCATTTGTAAGCTTCGCCTTAGTTCGGACAAGTCTTGTGCAATTTCTTTTTTTAGAATGCTGATTTTTATGCTTCAACGGACGAATTTTTTGAGAATTTTTCTGAGATATGGGTTTTGTTCAGAATATCAATGCAAGACAACCCAGATCGTCCGTTTTCGAAAATCTTGAATTTTGACTGAAAAAGCAGCAAACCCTAATTTCTTCAATTTTTCCTGAAAAAAGCTGGCATTTGGGTTTTGTTCAGAATATCATTAGAAATGGACCCAGTTGATTGGATTTGCAAAACCCTGACGCTTGATCGAAAAAGCAGCCAACCCTAGGTTTTCGAAAAAAGCTGCGATATGGGTTTTCTTCAGAAGACTGATTGGAAAGGACCCAGATGGTTGAAATATGAATGCTCTGAGGTTTTCACTGACATGCAAGATAAAAGCACTTGCTGCAACTTGATGAAGTTTCTTGAAAATTCTTGGAAGGATGGAGACAAAAGACCCGGATAATGGTGAAAAATTGAAAGCCTTGTGCTTGAAAAACTTGATCTTGCGGAGCGAAGAATGAAAAAAAGCAAGGGGTTGCTTGTTGATCTGAAAAATCTGATGTAAAACCAGCAGCTATGGATTCTTGAATCACAAAAATTCTTCAAACTTGCTGCTCCAACTTTCTCCTCTGGATGCTACCTGCAAAAATAATGAAAAATACATTGAAAAGAAGAGTTAAATAGACTTAGGGTCTGATTTAGGTTTTGCTTTCTTTTTGCTTTTATTTCAAAACCCTAAATCTCTGTTCTTTGAACTTGGACGCCACCCTTCTCCTCTTGCAAATTTGAAATTTTGAAAATCCTCAAAAATCTTCTAAGGCATGAAGATTTGGGCGCCTTTCTTCAAGAGGGGCGCTCAACTTCACCAGTGTTAGTCAAAATTTAAACTTTTTCAACTTTTCTTCACTTTGACATGCCACTTCGCCACTGATTTCTCGTTGATAGATCAACCCGACAGACGAGCTGAGTGATTCACGGCGGAACCTGACTGATTTTGAAAAGGATGTTCTGGAGGCACCTCCGGCTAAAAACTTGATTTCGACCTCCGAATTTATGAGAGGCTTTTCCTTCTAGGGGCGCCCAACTTCTTCAGTGTTAGCCATTTTTCTGATTTCCAAGTTCTTCCTTCTCCCTTTGATTTTCTGATGAATCCTCGATTCCGGGAGCAACGCTGATCCGACTGACTGTCTGATTGTTTCGTTGGATAGCCAGACTGATTTTGATGAGGCACTCTTGGACGCTACTTCTGCAAATTCCATCATTTGAAGGCTTTAAAGTTTGGGCGCCCTTCTTCAAGGGGGGCGCCCACTTCCACCAGACTTAGAAAAATTTTCAATTTATTCCTGTCTTTCACTTCTACGGGCGATCCTGTTGAATCTCGAGCTCCGGGCGTCGAATTGATAAATGTTTGAGCTCGTTGCGAAGCTGAGAAGATTTTAGGAGGGGTCTTCTGGAAACACTTCTGCCAAAAAGCATCTTTTAATCCTTCAAAAGCTTGGGCGCCTATCTTGACTGGGGGCGCCCACTTTACCAACACTTAGTTTATTTTTCACCTTTTTCACCTTTGCTTTTAGATTTTTCTTTTCAACTCTCATCGGACCCTCTGTTCAGCCCTTTGAATCTGACGACTGCGAGCTCCGTTTGTCGTGCTGGATAGCTCACTGGAAAGCTTGTTGCATTCTGAAAACATCCCGTTATAACCTTGACTGCAATTTCAACTGTTTGCACCCTTGAAAAGTTGGGCGCCTTTCTTCACTTAGGGCACCCAGTTTCTCCAGACTTAGAAAATTTCTCAATTTTTTATCTTCAAGTTTTAGATCTTCATTTTATACCTTCCATTTTGACTTGAATTTGCTGGAGACTGGATTGTCCGATGTTCTGACGGGGATATCCATCGCGAAGCTGACTGAAAACTGAGCAACTTTCATTGGAGACCGTAACCCTAATTTACTCATCTAATGACCTAAAAAGGTGGGCGCCTTTCTTCAACTGGGGCGCCCAAACTCAGCAGTGTTAGAAAATTTTCAAGACTTTTCAACTTTCTTTCTCATTCCTCGTGCATGTTCATCGTTTCACCTTCTGCCGGAAGCTTGAATGCTGAAATTGACGCCTGGCAATCGGATGACCTCCATTGATGACCTCGGAACTCCAGATATGCTTCTGAAAAAGCTGAATAGACCCAGTAGGGCAAAACTGATTATTTTAAGAATCTGACTGCACCAGCCTGATTCGGACACATTTTGAGCCAATCAAAATCAGTTCGGACCCTATTGGACCAACTTTCTATTTTTAGAAATTTTATATTTTTAGAAAATTTTGCCAGTATCCGTTTCGAAAGAAACCCAGAAAACGTTACTATTTCGAGAAAATTTCTAAAAATAGCAGTTTTCCTAAAATTTAGGGATGAAAAACTGAGATCTGGGTTTTGTAGGTTAAGCTGCTCTTAGCAGACCCAGATCGTCAGAAATTGAAAAATTTGTGTTTTAACCCTTCATGCAGGACATGCACACCAAAATTTTGACCTTTTTTACTGTTTTAACAAGACTTTTACTCATTTCTTCAAAATGTCTAAGTGTAACAAAAATTTTAATTTTGGGGTACAACAGACTTGGCAAAGGAGGCTAATGAAACTACAATGCAAATGAATTAAGGTGAATGTGAATGTCATGTTGGGCGCCCTAATTGGAGGGAAAAGGATTTGAAATTGAAGTGAAGTTATAAATAAGAGAGTTGGGGTTCATTTGAGACTATCCATTGAAAATATAACGAAGTGCTGCCAAAATTTCTACAAACTCTTGCTTCAAGGAATGCATACCTCCTAGCGCCCTTAGTTTTGTGCTTCCAAGATAGCACCTAGCTAAGTTTGAGACTGTTCCTTACACTAAAGAGCAGATTGAGCATATTGGAGATGACTACCATTGATGTTTTATGAGTTTTGGTGTGATTTCTCAATTTTGACATTGTTGGTTGAGTGCTTGGCTGAAGCACATTTTGGCTTGTTGCTCACTTGGTGATTTTTTGTTGATTTTGGGTATTGGCCCTATGATTGAGTCTACCTTGGGCACTTCATCTTGCAAAGTTACAGATTTTATTGTGAAGAATTGAATTTTATCTTGCTGGTCGCCCTCTTCAAGGAGGCCATACTATCTTTGTACTTGCCTTGGGATGCATGCTAAATCATTGGAGGTTGTTTGGTGATGTTTGATGGCTTGAACTTGGTCGCCTACCTCCTAGTAGCTGTTTGCACTTTGTTTCACGACATTTGAGGCGTCTTTGCGAAGTTGTGAGCATTTCATTGAGTTTGGAGCTTGCTGGTCTGAGATTTCTGAACGCTGCAATTTCATATCAGATTGGTAAAAGTTCAGTTTTTGGCTTGTTTTTCCATAGTAGAATAGCTTGCTTAGTTGTGGAGTTCTTTCCTTATCATTTTGGTGTGTATTGGACATTTTATAATCACAATAACTTGCGGATTGCTTCATATTGTAAGGCTGTTATCAGTAGTACTAATTCAGTCATTTTACTTCTACACTTTACTTTTTGTATTCCCACTTTTAGTGGAAGAGATAGGCCTTGTTGTCTTCTACTTTCAGCACTTTACTCTCTTGTACTGTCCGCTGAAAAGCGGAAGAGGTCGGCTAGCCACCCAGGCATTTACTTTTCAAAACTTTGTATTACACTCCCATTGAATAAGTGGTTGAGTTAGAGTGCATATATTGTTGATTAGTTGAGTCGTCTTTCATATTCATTTCTTGTATTACACTCCCACTGAATAAGTGGTCGAGTTGCATTTTACATCTCACCGATCGGCTAAGCCGCCTTTCAAATTGTACTTTCCAACATTTTAGTTCTTTTAGGTAATGATCCCCTTTCCACCGTATGCTCTCACCTCGCCCACACTAGGAACTTGGTGATGAGAAAGTGAAGAGTTGATTTCCAGTATTATACTTTCAATTTGGATTTCACGATCCCCTTTCCACCGTATGCTCTCACCTTGCCCTCATCGAGATCTGGATGAAGAAAGTGAAGGGTTACTTTCAATTGGTTTATGATTTCTCTATTGTTAACGAATGAAATCTTGTGCTCAAAATCAAAAAAAATAGTAAGAGGATATTTTACATATAAACAAAGTGCTGAAAGAAATTGAGACAATAGATTAGAGCAAGGTAAGCATGAGGTTTCCTTCCTCAATTTTATAACAGCTAAACACTTTTGGGTCAACAAATTGTAGCAAAATAGGCATACAATATGCGATCAACCAGATTACATAAACAAAGTTGAATAGACACTGAATAGCAAAATTGTAGGCAAAATAGGCTCAGCAAATTTTTTATCACAACAATGGCTAACAATAAATGGGCAAGGCTGCCCTTATTTATATACAAACAAGGAGTAGGGAACCCTAAAATCTCCATGTTTTTAACAACTAGACTTGCCAACATTCAAGCTTTATTTCTTAGTCTAAACAAAAGATAACTAGCAGATAACCGAACTACAAACATCAGTTAACTGATTTAACAACAAGAAAAGCTCCAACTATACATTTGATATTTCCAAAGAATAGATATGTGTGAAAAGAGAACAGCCAGTTGACTTGGAAAAGGCATCAAGTTAACTGTTGCCTTTACTTTAGTTCTATCTCCGGAAATCTTTGCATGCTCCAACTAGTATTTCATTCATTGACAATTTGGGATATCATATCCTCCAGAAAGCCATTAATTGCCTCTTCATCCGGAACACTGATATTATCCAAAACAACATACTGCTTCTCCAGCATTTCTTCACCATCTGCGATCAAACTTAACAATTCTTTCCTCTTTTTAGCTGCTTCATCAAACTTTGTTGACATTGCTACAACATGATTCATCTTGTAGGCAACAGGATCACCATTGAAACATCCACGGACAAGGTTTTGAAACTCTATTTGTACTTCACCAAGATCAAAGTAAGTAACATCTTCATGTCAATATTGGCAAGGGATCTGTAATACAAACGCACTTACAAACTTGAAAGTACTGGCAACCTTCTGTCTATATCCAGGCAATTCTACAAATATTCCTTCATAGGTTTTTACTTTGAAGAGGTGTTGTTCTCTACAAGAAAAAAGCTTCTTGTGTTCTTTTGTAGTGACTGAGTCATAAGCCATCCTCAAGTCGACAATGATGATATCGTCTCTTGGTTTCCTTTTCGCTATATTTTGCTCGAACTCCTGAATTCTTGAGCGAAGATCATGGACGTTGTACCTCAATTGGTACACCTCTGCAAGTATAGATCTGCTCCTAGTGATGAATTCTTCTATCCAATCTCTCAAAGGCTTTCCTTAGATAACCAACTGACTTAGCTGATGTTGATCTGCAGGGACTCTAAAATTTGTGGAAGCAACAAGGTGACTAGTGAAGTACCATGAAGGAGGTTGGAAACACACTGTCCCAACTACCGAATCTCAACCTTAAGGGCAGCCTTATCTTCTCCATCTTTGAGCACTCATTCCTTCAGATTGTCTGCTGCAACCTCGAAGAGATATACATTAGTATGTCGGGTGCTTCTTCCGAGATTGGCCTTGACAACTTTGCAGTCATCAATTTCAACCTCATCAATGTTCTTGTCTTCCAGAGGTGTGGAAACCTCAAGGGTGATCTCTCCATCAGAATTCTTCTCAATATGAACTTGCTCCTTAAGTTTCTTCTCTGATGTGTCTTGGTAGAGGTTGTTAAGCTCTGCAAAGTTCAACTGATAAGAAGGCTTCCTCCTCTTCCTACCCAACAAGTTCTCAAGCCAAGACAAGGAGTCTCTACTAACTTCTCTAGGAGGATCAGTTCTAGCTCCAGCAACACCTAATGGATCAATTGGTGTTGAGACGTTGCGAATTGGTGAATCGTCTTCTAAATCTATATGAATAGGAGAAGGCCTCGATGATGGCGGAAGAATAGGAAATGAAGGCATAGCTTCAACTCGTGAAGCTAATTCAACTAGAACTTCTGGTGCATCTGCTAATTGTTCCTGCCGATTTACCTTTTCCTTCAAGCTCTTTGTCATTTTGTTGATCTTCGTATCTTTTGGAGGATTGCTCATAGCTTTTGCTATGGGTTTTGAATTAGAAGAAGGTACAAATCTATGAACTATTGGCAGCTCTACAACTACCTTTCGTGTCCTTTTACTGCTAAGGAATATCCTGTTGTTCTTGACAACTCAGCTTGTTCTTTCCTTGATGCAAGTACTCTTTTTGGTGAACCAATCAACTTGTGGAAGTGGCCATTGCTCAACCTGATCTTGGGCATACATGGGAAGTAGAACTTCCCCATCATCATCTAACAAACCCTCCACAACTTCTGATAGGAAATCTGCCATCTGCCAAAGTGTAAGTCTAGCGTAGTTGTGTTTGTGCACTTCGAACTCATCTGCACAATTGGCCCAAAAATCTTCAACTGTAGGTACATGTGCATGATTTTTGACCAAGATAAGCTGCAAGGACACCACGAGGATCGTATGAACATTTCTCCTTGAAGTGCTTGAGACCAAACGTTACAATTCCTCACTTATCAACGTAGCATCAACTGTTGATCTACATCTGTTTATAATCATCTCAAATAGAAAGTTGAATGCAAGTTTGCATTTGTTATGCAAAAATGTGTGCACTTCATGAAATATTCCGAGCCAAATTTTTTCGTTTTTTCAATTTACCATTAACAACATTACAAAGCAGTGCACCCGTTAAGGTTAGATGAGAAAACCAAAACGTGCAAGAAAGCAACTCTAACCAGAATGGCACCGATGATGGTGAGCATTGGTCAGAGGATCTAAAATAAACTGCTTATGCTGAAAAAGGAACTCGACGCCAAGTATGTGCTACCCAATCCAAACGGAGTGAGGGGCGACCATATGACGGAGTGATTACAATATCTACTGCTTGAAAGAAAATGCTGAATACAAAATCTACTGCTTGAAGGAAATTGCTGAAAGCTGAAAACCCTCAACACCCAGAATGTGCTTTCTAACCCGGAGTGGGATAGTAGCGACCATAGGGCGGAGATCTATCTATTACAACTTCAATGAAATGGAGCAATACAAATTCAAAGCAATAAGCTGGAGAGTGACTGCCAGTACTACTGGACAGTTTACAATTTCATATTATATGCCTGTCAAGATGTTAGAGCGGAATAGATGAATCATACAATACAATAAAATCTCTTCTTGACTGAGTTCAAGAAGCCATATGAAACCATTACAAATTTTGATGATTAACAAGCTGTTTTTCTGTTTTTCACAAATCTGCAATACCTGGTTAAAAACAGCAGTCTAGGAAAACATATAAATGCTCACAACTCCCTATCCCCTTGCTCAAATGAAGTGATTCCTAAACCATAAGACTCCCAACAAAATGGCGCTCAAGATGATATGAAGAATTAGACTCAAAATGCCCTTAATGGAAAATGCACGAATTTCAAAGTAAGTACAATGGTACGGCCTGCTGAGAAATTCGATTTTCTTTTAAAAATTAATGCTTCCAAAAGAAAATCTGCAACTTTAAACAATGAGGCGCCTAGGCCTAACAAAGAGATATGAGAAGTACCCAGCACTAATTTTTTTGTTATTTTCAAGCTATGAGTGAAAACATGCAATCTGCTGTATGAGACATGCAACTTAGGAAACCTCTAATATGCAGGAAACAGAAACTAAATGATTACAATAATGCATATAATGCACAAACTCAAATGCAACTCACAGTACAATAAATCACCGCTAGATGTTGTCTTGCAAACATGAAACGATGCCCAAACTAGGAGGTCTTCATCCCTCGAAGCAATCCAGAATCAATCCGGCAGCATAACGGTGTATTTTCCAAGATAACCCCAATGATGCACCAAGACTCCTCTTTATAACCTTCAATTGACATTGCAAAACCCTAAAATCAGCTTTTAGGTCAAACTTCACCCTCCTCAAGATTGGGCGTACTTTCTCCTCAAGGCTTAATAAGTGATATTTTAATTAAAACATCATACTTTGATTAAGGCGCCCATCATACCCTGCTTTGACTTAGGGAAATATTAAATCATTTCATAATGAAGGCGCCCCCCTCAAGGAACCACCTTTTAAACACAACATTAAGTCATTAAGTCTAAGCCCATGGTCAACGTTTAATTATAATAATTAAAACGTGACTTTTTAATTTAAATGACTTAACTTATTTCTCCGACAGTGCCCTGAAGCCAAAACTGAAGAAGTCAACTGATCATTCTGAAGCCGGGAGTCAACCATCCTGAGCACATCTGGAAACTGCCAAAAATAGAATTTACTAAAAATAGTAAATTCCAAAAAGTACTCTGAATGCTGAGACGAACATACCACTGCGAAGCCCTCTGAAAACCCAGAAGGAATCCGCCATTAAAACTATCATCTCCGAGCAATGATCTCCTCAAAATTAGGAAACCCTAATTTTAACTTCCGACTAGCCTCCGGGTTCCCAAAGAAAGGCTAACGGTCACTGAAAAAGTCAGGCTTGAAATGGGGACATTACACTTCATGTACTTGCCTCAGAAACTCCATGAACACAACCTCATCCGTTGGATATCTAGGAAGCATGACCAGATCACCTGTGAAGCCATATACTCTTATGTAGGAGAACGTGGGGAATTGGATAAACCAATCAGCCCACTCCACCATTGCCAATTTGGCATCTGCTGAAATCCATATATGCAACTCATGATCAAGATCTTGCACCGTATGTATCAAGAATAGATCATTAACCTGCTTGTAGCGCCAATGAGATTTTGAAAACTCTAGTTGTGGGTAATGATCATACACATGTTGAACACCCAGGGTTCCAATGACAGTCAAACCTCTAAACTTGCCTTGAAAGGCCATTAGATATACGAGGTATGATATCATGTGGAATTTGTGGGCCTTGAAGAACTTTGTCATCTGACAGTGGAGACAATCACTAATCGATCTTGGCCAGTCATAGTGTTCTGTTCTATCAAAAATTTGGGAGATGACGTAAAACATCCAAGGCTGAAATTTATTAGCCTTTGCTTGAACTGTGACTCGATTGAGCAAAATAATCATGATTGCAATTTCATCCTTGAAGTCACTGGGCCCAACATTCCTCGGCAAAGTATTTTGCTTTTCTTTCAGCCACTTCTCAGCCATTCTTTTTTGGCATTTGTCCTTTTGCGCATACCACACCTTTTCACATTCTTCAATAGATATGATGAAACTTTTCGTTCATGGTGGTATTACAAAACACTTCTCAATATCTTTCGGCTTGAGGCTGCAAATGATACGCCCATCTGCTAATATGATTTCTCATGAAGCTAAATTGTAATGCTTGACACAAGCAATTAAAAATTCAAGGCTTTGCACTTAGATGGGGATAGAAGTTGCTGCAAACAAACCAAAATGATCAATATTTTTTACTGTAGTGTTTCTTGTGCCTTCCAAAGCATGCAAATCAAACATTGGATGCACATGATGCAAGTCAGTTTCAAACATTCTCAGGAAATCATAGAGCAACACAAATTTGGTTCTGATTTCAATTGGAGAGTATTGTATGTCTGAAAACTTGAAGTTCGACTATGAACACGCCTATGTTCGGAAAAGTTTTGCACAAAAGCTAAAAATAGCTCGCTGATTTTTCTTTAGAAAAAGGCAGATTTTCCAAATAAAAGTGAGGTCTACGTTTTGAAGATAATCTTATTTCGAAGAGACCCAGATCGTCAGATTTGGAAAAATCTGAGTTTTTTAAGAACATGCAAGATTTCCTAAAATGTAAGGCCAGAAAGCTAAGGTCTAGATTTTGTAGAGAATTTCGTTGTGAAGAGACCCAGATCATCAAATTTTGAAAAAACTAAGTTTTTCCTAAAAAAGAAAGATCTAAGAAGTAGGAGTCAGCATGCAAATTTTCTGAAAAAAGCTTAAGTCTGGGTTTTGTAGAGAATCTCATTCTGAAGAGACCTAGATCGTCAGATTTTCAAAAATCTGAGAATTTCTTGAACATGTGTGAAAAAGTAGATTCTCTTGAAAATTATAAAATTTTCCAATCTTGTAATGTCCCCAATTTAGCCCTACGCTCTTCATTTGGATTTAGCCTATTTCTGGAAACTCATAGGCTAAGCAAAAGCTCGAATCAGGGTTTCCAAACTTCTTGGAGGATGTTTTCGTTTTTTTGCAGAGTCTTCTTTTGGAATTGTTGAACTTGGATTGCGGATTCCTTCTGGGTTTTCTGAGAGCTTCGCATTGGTGGTTTCAGTTCGACATTTTGAGCAATTTCATGAATTTACTATTTTTAGTAAATTTTATTTTTAGCAGTTGACTTGTTGACTCCTAATCAGTTGGCTCCACTTTGGCAGTCAGTTCAGACGGTATGGTTGAATTTGGCTTCTGATGCGTTTCCATGGTGATATAAGATATTTTATATTATAATGTTATAATTTAACATTATAATTCCTTGTTCTAGAATCATGAATTAATATTGTTTTTAAGAGGGTGACATTGAAGGGTATTTTCACATGGAGAAAATATTTTAATATTTCTAAAAGCCAAATATTGCTCAAGAGGAAAAGGGACGCCAACTTTTGGAGAAATGATAATTTTAAATTAAAGAAAAATTGCCTTCATGAAAAAGGACGCCATTTTGAAGGAAGAATGGGTCAAGTCAAAAACCCTAAAAACATCTTGAAGTTAGGGCGCACCTTCTGGAAGCTTTTGGAGGGTCCTCTCAAAATTATAAAAGGGAGCTTTGGGTCCTCATTTTGGCATCTGATGAATTTGCAAAGTTATGTTGCCGGATTGGCTTTGGGATTGCTTCGAGGAATGTAAGCCCCCTAGCTTGGCTCTTCTTCTTGCTTGAAAGACAACAACTAGTTGAGAGGTTTAGTTGTAGTTGGTTTCCTTTCATTGTAGTTGGTTCTTCTCACATTCTATAGTTGAGTTATTGTATTTTCTGTCAATTTTAGAGTTGCTGATTTGTATGGCTGTAGGTTGTTTTTACTCACAACTCAAGAAACAGAAATAATATTGTTCTGGGTACTGTTCCAATCTATTTTCCTATGTAGGGCGACCATATGTGCAAGTTTCCAGAATTTTATTTGAAGTCTATGAATTATCTAAAGTAAATCGCCCTTGCTTGCAGGCAATTTCACTTTGTAAGTGCTTTGGAAGTCGTGCAAAATAAATAGGGGTCTTTGTGAGAAGTTTTTGTGATCCATCTTCATTGTCATCATCATTAGAATGTTTTGCAACTGATTTCAAGTTAAATGAGTGAGTATTGAGAGAGATATGAGCATTTAAGTGAGTTCTGGAGTTGCTGTTTTCACCATTCTTAACTGCAGATCTGTCATATCAGACTTAGTAAAATTATTAATAGGGCTGGGATTGTCTGTCTTAGTCATATTAATCGTTCTGGAGTAGCTCTACATTTCAGCAGTGTGATTATCACTCTAATCCATCGTGCTTGCAGGAGATATATTACATTGTAAGGCTGTTAGTAGTACTAACCAGCCAATATTCACATTTGTAAGCTCTTATTTATATTTCCTACATTTCGTGGAAGAGACTGATCCTTGCCCAGTCTATTGTCTTTCTTTATATCTCCGTCATATGGTAGCTCCCATTCCGTCTCGGGTTGGAAAGCACATTCTTGACGTCGAGTACTTCAGCATTCTTGCTTATTTCCCTTAATTGCATTGTAATTCTTAGCACTCCACCATATGGTCGCCTCCTTTCCATACTGGATTGGGTAGCACATGCTTGGTGTTGAGTTTGTTTCCAGTACTTGTAGCGTAGAAGATCCTCTGACCATATGATCGTCCTTCGCGGACACATTCTTGGTTAGAGTTACCTTCAGTTGCATTTTGTTTAAGGCACTGACGATCCTCTTGCCATATGACAGCCTCTCTCTTGTTGAGATTGAGTGCGCATTCTTGGCAACGAGTTATTTGTAATCTGCTGGTTTGAATTATCTAACCCTAACGGGTGCTCTCTGCATTGTTGTGTACTTGGTAAAAATAAAAATAAAAATTGGCTCGGAATATTTCAAATCTTCAAGAGGAGCAAAGAACAAGTAGACCCAGATCGATGAAAGCTGAAAATTTTGACCACCTGTTTCTGAAAGTGATGCCCTAGAAAAATAGACCATGAAAAAGTGAGCTTTTGTGCTTGCCAATCTTGAATCCACGAAGAATGCTGAAAAATTACTTCCTTTGAGCCTCCAAATCTTGATGAGAAGAAAAATTTATGTTTCTTCCTCTTAAAGCCAAACTATAAATTATGAAAAATGAATGCTCAAAGCTCTCTTAAATAGAATTTGGAGATAAAAGGCATTTTCATGGAAAAACCCTTTAATTTTGGAGCTTGCATGCAAAAATATTTGACTTCATTTGCATCACCTCAGAGAACTCCTAAAAAATAGGGCATCAAAATCATGCATGAAGAAGATATTTTTGAAAAATTTACTAAGTCAAGTTGACTTGGCTGCCTTCCTTGAAATAAGGCGCCCATCTGCTCTAGACTTAATTTATTTTTTGAGATTTTCAAATTTTGCTTGCTTCTGCCTTCGTTGAAGCCTGCTTCTGACTTTGATGATTCGTCAAATTGGCACTGTTGACTGATATTCACTGTTTGACCATGGCAATTGCATCTTTAACCACTGCTGAAGTGATTCCCAACTTCGTTCTAGCATCTGACGTTATTTGATCTTGATTGCAAACCCTTGAAGATGCTAACGAAGGTTGAAACGAAAGAAAACACAGACGAAGGGAGAAAGTTACTAAAGCATGAAAAGAAAGGATCCCTCAAAAAAAGGCACCTGGTTTTGCCAATGTTAGAAACTTTTTTGAGGTTTTCAACTTTTTTCGTTTTTCATGCTTCCGGACACTGGTACCCATTGTTTGTGCATCATTTTCTGCCAATCTGTGAACAACTGAGACTAAAATTCAGTCAATCTGCCAAGCTTGATCATAACTGAGTCAAATCGTACCCCATACTAGCATTCGTTACTACATTCGACTAATTTGCCAAGATCCTGAACCGAGCCAACAATGAGATTTTAACATTTTCCATAAAACAAGAAAAATAAACTAAGTGTTGAGGACTTGGGCGCCCTCCTTGAAATAAGGCGCCCATTCTCTCCAAAGTTAGTTTATTTTTGAGGATTTTCAATTTTTTCTTTGCTCCACTCCGTTTTGCATGAAACACCTCGATTTGATCTGCAATTCCCATTGATCAACAGGTCCTATGAGCTGTATGATGGATTCATTGAAGAGCTTGAACATATCTGATACTAACCTTTGGCTTTCCAAACCCTAAAAGTGCCTTTGACTACATTTGACTAAATCTAAACTAGGCTAATGGAGGGGATTTCACGTTTTCCGAAAAACACAAAAAAAAATTCTAAGGCATGAGCTCATGGGCGCCTTCCTTGAAATAAGGTGCCCAACTTCCTCATACTTAACCATTTTTTGAAGATTTTCAACTTTCCTCGCCAACCATTCACCACCTTCGTCGACCGTTGTTGCTAACGCATTGACCGCGTTCACCATTGCGCATGCATGATTTGCGAAAACTGAAAAATTGGCTAAGGCATTGAGTGCCAGGTGCCTCCCTTGAAATAAGGTGCCTTTATTTTCCACTTAGAAATTTTTTTACAATTTTTCGCTATTTAAATTTTTTAACAATTTTTGCTATTTTTAGATTCCCCTCCTCCATCGACCGTTTTTCAAGCATCTTTCGTAGTAGATTGATTTGTGCAATGTTTGAGACTTTGATTCTGACACCTAGCAGTTGGCCATCCTCCATTCATGACCTCGGAGGTCCTGATTTTTCTTCTGAAAAAGTGAAATAGACCCACCAAATAAAAACTAACTTTTTGATGATTTTGACTGGACCAACATGATTGTGACGTATTTTCAACCAATCAAAATCAATTTGAGCCATTTCTGCAAAGATTCTATTTTTAGACATTTTACAAAAAAAATAGGGCCAAAAAATTGAAGTCTGGGTTTTGCAAACAATTTCGTTCTAAAGAGACCCAGATCGTCAAATTTTGAAAAATTTGAGTTTTTCACAAACATGCATGAATCCTTAAAAAAAACAGGGGCCAACATGCAAATTTCTATTTTTAGAAAAAAAAATTGAGCATCCTTTTGACAATAAACCCAGAAAAAACCCTATGGTCTGTTTATTTTTTAGAAATTTTGACTCTTTTTTTATTTTTGACAACAATTTCACAAGATTTTGACCACTTTTACAAAATGCCTTAATGACCCAAAAATTTTAATTTTGGGTACAACAGATTGGTATTTCCATTCATCGAATAGAAGTTCATTACATCATATATCATCCATGTGTTCCCAACTACAAATGAATTGCCAATATATAGTTGGCCCATGTTTGGTTGAGGACACCAACAGTCAGCAACTACCCAGCCAAACTAGTCAACTGTTGGGGATCAATTTCCCGATTACAACTTATACTAATTCCTTTTATTGTGCACAAGTATTTATTATTTATTTACTTACTATTTGGCCAACAACATAATTAATTACTTACATAGCCAACTACACACTTCTCTTTCATAAATCTGATCAAAGCTTTGTCATTATTTTCCTTCAAAATTGATCACTATGTATATCAAATTTTCTTTATAAATCTGCTCATGTATTTTTCATTCTATCACACACACTTTCTTCTAAAATAGATCAGAATTGCTCTTCATTTTTCTGCCTGTTATTTACCTTTATATCTGCTTTTAACTCAGAAATTATTCGCTTAATTGTTGCCTTTTGGTTTCCACTTCAACCTCTATTTATACTATTTCATTTTGCCAAGGGATGTGTCTTTTTATGGGTGATGTGTTTATTTAGATGGATGTGTCTTTTAAAAACCAGTCGCTGCCCTTTGAAACTTTATTAGTTTATACTTTTGACAAATCTTAAATATCCTTTCATTATAAGTCGCTGACTTTTCATAAGGTAATTGTTTCCTTTATGATGTTCAAAGCTTCTTCCTTTTAATATATTTGCTGTCAATAATCTTTCTCCTCATACACATGAGCACTGCCTTTATAACCATGGGCAATATTCTTTAATGAATAACTACTATGATCGCTGATTTGGAGATTTAACAATTGCTGACTTGGTTATTTATGAATCGTTGCTCTCCTTGTCTTATTCTCTTTTTGTCTTATATGCTTTTGTCTTATTGGCCAGCATAAATATTAATTTGTCTTTAGTAAGTTTTCTGCTCCTTAATACCAAGCGCTGCCCCTTCATATCTCCATAGACATTAATTCATTCATTGCTCTGTTTGTCTAATATATCCACAGCCTTCATTAATTTTTAATACTGCATATAAGTTGGACCTACCTTACTTAATCTTGGCTGATTAATATGTGTTATTATGTCTTTATCTTAGGCACCAATTATGGTTGGTTAAGATGAACACGGGGCAGCCAGCATTCACAATATAACTAGTATAAATTTCATAAACAGCATTGCCACAGATATGAGTTGGCCATGTTTACTAGTTGTATCCTTGGGGTGTAAACTAGATCATACATATTATAATTGTCTCTTTGCATATCTTGCTTCATTCTAAGAGTTGCCTTTCTAAAATATTCCCCTTAATTTTTTCCCCAAAATTTAACAAACAAATCAGCAACCAATCACTGATTAGCGTTAGCTCCAAATGCAAATCAACATGGAAAGTAACTCTAACCAAGAATGTTCACCAAGATCCCAATGTGGGCGAGGTGATAGCATATGGTTAGAGGATCATTAGGAATAAATTGAACTGAAATTACAATTCATTTGCTGATGCAGGCATCCACAAGCAGTGGGGATACTCCACTTATTCAGTGGGTAAGATTATTACATTATTAAAGGCGGCAAGCCAGCCATTTAAATCCTCACTTCCACTTATTAACGTGGGGGAAAAAAAGTCCACACAACCACTTATTTAGTGGGGGGGGAAACTTACAATTAAAGAAAGATGATTATTTAAACTCAACCACTCAATCATGGGAGTATGAAATTTAAACTAATTGCAGCAAATAAAATAAATAGTTGTTAGTACTACTAATCAGCCTTACAATGAATTAAATAGCTGCAAATAAGAAAGATATGCTTTGAAATCAATCAATGGTTAGAGTAACACTTCCTCTAACTCTTACAATACAATAATGATATAAAAATGAAGCTCAAACCAGCATTATATCAAAAACTAACAAGTCTGATATAAATCTGCAATTTTGGAAATGAATAACCAGCAACTATAAGAATCAATTAAATGCTCATGACAAGATGAAGAAACAGCCTCAAAAGTCATCCATTAATTTATGGCACAATTCCCAATGCTCTCCAAATGGTACGGCTCTTGAGAAGGGCAATTTAGCAATATAAAATCAAAGACTTGGAAATAAATTCCAATCTCTTGTGGAAGGGGTCGCCTTAGGTCTAGAAACACTTTGCAAACATACCAAGAATGATATATAATTTGCTCAAAAAGCTGTTAATAAAAAACACTTTCAACTGTAACAATATCAACAACATCAAAACTGAGAATAACTTCAAAATCTTCAACAATTGAACTCCATCTGCTAGTCTGAATGAGAAGCAACAATAAAAACCAATTAGATGTTTGTCTCTCAAACACGAAATTGATTGGAATCTAGGAGGTAAGCATCCCTCGAAGAAATAATCACAATGTCATTTCGACAGCATAACTTTAGCAATTAACAATGGATGATAAATGTTGGAGCAAACTATCTCTTTTATAGAATTGAAAGTGACGTTTCAAATTCCATAACTCCTCCAAGAAAGGGACGCCAAAAGCTCCTTTTTGAAATATTTTACTTTTCAAAATATTTAATTCTCCCAAGGCATATTAAAACAATATAAAATATCAATTATTCCCTCCATGAGACGTCCACCCTTTATGACCACCTTTTAAAACTACTTCAAGTCATTAAACTAGGCCAAGGGGCCCAAATATGAAATATAACATTAATGACTTAAAATAACTCATTTCTCCCTTTTACAGCTCAATAGCCAAATTCAACAATATTCAACTGCTCCAACTGAAATGGAAAACTTACTGAAGAGCTACCAATTGGACCACTGCCAAAATTAGAACTTACTAAAAATAGTAAATTCTGAGAAATGCCAAAAAGCCTCCAAAGAAGGAAACCCTGATTTTACCTCAGACAAGCCTATGGATTTCTGGAAATAGGCTAAAACCAAATGAAGAGCTAATGGCCAAAATGGGGACATTACACTTTCCTTTCATCAATCTGCCTTTGACATCAATGACAATAAACTACCAATCTTCTTTGACATCAATGACAATATTTCCAACATAGGTTATTTATATGAAAAATGGGGCATGTCCAATAATAGGTCATGTGTCGATAAGGTGATGGACCATGTCAGTCGATGGTAACTGTTAATAACTAATTTAAATTATATACTTAAATTTGGTTTATAACATGTCTTGCCATGTTGGGAAAACGTCGGTCTTGAAGCATGGGTGGAACACAGTAACCATATGACACTGATAAATTTCTGGAGGGGCAATGCACAGAATTGAGTTAAATAAGTCCAAGTTCAATCTTGATAGACATCAAATATCTTTGCAAACTAACATGCAAATTGTGTAGAATTATGTATTGATGACATGAATCCCAAGAATTTTCTTAGAATATGGATTAGGAATCAAAATATATATCATGTAACTGTGACTAGAATTCTGAGAGCCTTGGCACCAGAGTTGAATACTCCCTTGAGTGAGGGTATTGATATGGCTCAATTTTAAGAGTTCTTTGAATCTTTGTCATTGACATAGCACTAGTGATTGAATTTTCTCAAGAGGTTTGAACCATAATTTGAACTTACATCATTCAATAGCATTTTTTCCCTTTTTTTCACTTTATTAACACGGAAATTGATTGGCTAAACTGAACTTCGTTTATTGACATATCAATATACTTTCTCTCATATGTCTCTCTTTTCACGCTAGCATCAACATAAAGGATTTAATTATGAGCATGAAGGTACAATATGTAATGTCCCCTTCTAGTTGACATTGACATATTGGCAAGATTAGCCTATTAATGGCTCTTGTAGGCTAATGAGGCATGGTGAGAGAGTCATCTAGCAGTCATTTGGTGATTACTTGGCTCAGTATTTGATTGGAATAAGGTTTTCAATTATATATCATTATTATTTCTATTTATGGAAACCTTATATTATAATTTGATGTTGAGATGCACTTTATTAATTATATTATATTTTCATATTTTATAAAGTGCAAATAATTCAAAATATATTGGAATCTTCTAGAAGTCAAAAAAATAGTATTATTTTACTGAGGCCGACCTCTAGAGAAAATGCATAAATAGACATTGAGGTCTCATTCTTGAGTATCCAGATTTGATGTTGATGATTGGTGATTTCTTTTTAAGCATTTGTAGAGCCAAGTGGTCTGCAGATAATCAATTTATCTTTGGGAACGAAAACTCCCATTGATTCCATAAGTGAGGGAGTGAAATATCTCTTAAAGGGTTGCAGATTGGAGGTGATATTTCAGTCACTTCATTGGGGCAAAATTTGTGGCCAAGGGCCAATTTTGAAGACTATATTATTCGAGACAATTAGCATTGAAGAATATCATTTGAGGCATCGATTATTTGAAGAGGAGGATTAGATTTCTATTGAAGAATTTCTGAAGCAAACAGGGACGCCATTGGAGACTCATCTAAATTCATTGGAGCTCATATATGCATCGATTTCTCTTGGAGATGGGAGCGCTCCATTCCTAGGTGCTTGCTGGCTGTATATGGAGTTATTGAAGGCTTGAATTCATTGCAAATTATTTTATTTCTTCATTCATATCAGAACAGGGGCGACTTCTTTCTAGGAACCCTAGTTTCCTCTATTTCTCAAATCTGACTATATGGTTTGGTTTGTTTGAAGTTTTTGATTTTTTTGACGTTTTGTGGTTTTTGCATAAATAAAGATGAATGCGATTTTGCTTGAAAATGTTAATAAATTCAAATAAAATAAATCAACACTGGAAACTATAGAAGCAATAGTGAAAATGGAAGCCAGGCTATTATTTAATCTTCAGCAATGATTACAAAGAAGATCTACTGACATGCAAATAGAAAGGCGATGACTTTTAATGAAAACCTGGAGATTGCAGCTTGCTGGTAAATAACTTGAAATGGTACGGCTGACATGCAAATCAACTTCTCCCTCTATCTGAAGATGCAAAGATATGCCTGGACTGTAGGCGCCTTGACTGGTGAAGATAGAAGTCAAAGATGAAAGGCGTTTTGCTTCCTCTTGAAATTACGCCCTTTAATGGATGGTACGGCCTGGTACTGTACAGTACGGCCCTGATATTAGCAGCAATTAATAAATAAAGTGTACGGCTTCCTCTGTGGTCTCCTGCTCTGATGAAAGATAGGCGCTTTGATGAATGTTTGTCCTCTGAATGAAAACCTTGAACAAAACCTCTGAAGATGAATGATTTATGAAGCTCTATGATTTCCTCTGGATGAAGAAACCTCTGTGCTAGCAATAGATCGGATGATATTTCACACCCTCTGAACTGCTTTCAATGGAGATGGCTCGTTCCCCAATGAATTCGAGATTGAAACCCTAAGGTTCTGTGCTCAGACAAAACTTGACCAATTTCCAATATCAATAATCACATAATGGCTCGAATCCCAATGCAAATGGCTAATATCCTTGAGAAGTGCGAATTCCACAATAATAGGGCTTATTAAAAATTCGACTTCTTATTTCTTTTAATATTTCAATAGTCTTCAGCCAAATATTTTATTATAATTTAATTGCCAATTTGGCCCCTTCTGATGATGGCGACCCCCTCAATCAAAATCACTTAAGTTATAATTAAATATTATAACTTTATATTATAATCTCCAATTAATTAATATTTAATTAATTCAATTAAATATTAATATCTCTCTCGTTATACATCTAATGCCTGATCCGTCTGAAGCTGACGAACACTGAAGTGATTCTGAACACTGCCAAATCCATACTGCTAAAAATAGCAGGGGTCCCACGCTGACTGCCAAGAACTACTAAAAATAGCAACTTCTGCAAAAAGTGTCCGATCGAGCCCAAACGAAAGCCTGCTGATCAAACTCTGCCAACTGAAGCTGAGCCAAGCTCCAACATCACCCTCTATCCAAATATCACCCTACGAGGGTCGTATGATAGGCTAATCCTGTGCTCCGAGATGTCGAGAAGGGGACATGACAGTCCGCCCTCCTGAAATTGCTTGTCCTCAAGCAATCTCAATCAGGATCTTGCGAGAATATCCTCGCTCTCCCATGTAGCATCCTCAGCGAGCCAAATCTCTCCATTTCACCAGGATATTCCCATAGTCCTCCTCATAGCTGTCTCTCCAGGGATGGACTCAAGTCTGAAATCGCTTTCCTCCATCATCTAAGGGAGGTAGAGCATGACGGTACCACACGATGACCCGCTTGCCTTGAGGCGGTGTGAAATACATGTGTGGAAGCTCAAGCTCATAAGCCACCTCTCAACCCTCCCGAGAATCCGGAAAAGGACCGTAATAACGTGGCTTAAGCTTCTCTGACCCACTCTTCCTAAGAGTGGACTGACGGTAGGGCTGCAGCATGAGGTAAACCGTGTCACCAACCTCGAAATGCCTCTCCGTCCTCTTCTGATCTGCATACTGTTTCTGCTGATTCTGTGCCTTTGCGATATTCTCCTTGAGAGCCTTCATAGTATCTTGACTCTCCTGCAATAAATCTCCTGCACTCGGCACTCTACTGTCGCTCAGTAGCAGATCTAGGAAACTCGGCGCCTCATACCCATACAACGCCATAAAAGGAGACATCTGAATAGTCATGTGGAATGTCGTATTATAGCAATACTCGCACAAGTGAATCCACTTGACCCATGCCTTCTGCTGCCCCGCAATATAATTCCTGAGATATCCTTCCACCCACTTATTCACTCTCTGTCTGCCCATCAGTCTGAGGGTGGTAACTAGTGCTCGGAGTGAGCTCGGTCCCACAAAGTCTGAAAACCTCCTGCCAGAAATGACTCAGGAACCGACTATCTCGGTCGCTCACAATACTCTGAGGCAACCCATGAAGTCTGAATACCTCGCGAAAGAATACCTCTGCTACCTGTGTAGCTGTGTAGGTCGTGGTGATCAGAAAGAAGTGGGCATACTTCGTAAGCTGATCCACAACTACATATATGCAATCTCGCCCTTGGGCTTTAAGCAAGCCCGTAATAAAGTCCATCGACAGGCATTCCCACTTCCTTTCAGGAATCGAAAGTGGCTGCAATAAACCTGCCAGGTACGTGTTCTCCTGCTTGTTCTGCTGACAAACAGGGCACTCACGCACGTATTGAAGAACATCTGCCTTGAGTCCTTTCCAGGTGAATCACTCCCGAATCTGCCTGTAGGTTTTGAAGTATCCAGGATGTCCTGCAGTAGGCACGTCATGAAAGGCTCGCAAAATTATGTTCTTCACTTCTGAACCTGGGATCAAAAATATCCTGTTCTTGTAAATGATCAAATCATTTACAAGCGTATACCTGGTATCAACTGCTGACCCCTCAACAATGATGGAGGCCCAACTATCCTTGGTATACTCTGCCACTATCATATGCCTCCAATCCTCCGAGATATGAACCATAGTGCTCAAATACGGTCTACGTGAAAGTGCATCAGCCACTACGTTCTGTGTACCTTTGATATATGAGATATCAAAGTCATAAGCCTGCAACTTACTGACCCACTTCTGCTATCTATCATTGAGATCTCCCTGCCCCAAGAAGTGTCTCAAACTGTTATGATCAGTTTTAATGCAAAATTTGCTGCCAACAAGATATTGTCGAAATTTTGCTAAGGCATGCATAATCGCGAGCATCTCCTTGTCATATATGCTATACAGTCTCTCTGGTCCTCTAAGCTTGCGGCTCTCATACATAATCGGGTGCTTGTCCTGCATAAGCACCGCACCAATGCCCTCACCTGATGCATCGCATTGAAGCTCGAACGGCTTTGTAAAGTCAGGTAGTGCCAAAACAGGGCATGTGGTCATCAATTCCTTAAACTGCATAAAACACTCATGTGCCTCAAGAGTCCAAACAAATGCCCCCTTCTTCAGTAAATCTGTCATCGGGGCTGCATGTCGTGAATAACCATTCACGAATCTGTGGTAGAACCCACATAAACCGAGAAACCCTCTCAACTGTGTCAGGTTTGCCGGTGTAGGCCAATCAACAATGGCGCGGATCTTTTCAGGATCCATACGCACTCCATCCGCACTGATAATATGACCCAGATATAGCAATTCGGTCATTCCCAAATCACACTTGGATTCCTTGGCGTACAAGGACTCCCTCTCCAAGATACTCAACACGGTCTCCAAATGAGCCAAGTGCTCCTGCCATGTCCTACTGTATATAATGATGTCATCGAAAAAGACCAACACAAACCTCCTCAGTAATGAATGAAAAACTCTGTTCATCGTAGACTGAAAAGTGGCCGGCGCATTAGTGAGCCCAAATGGCATCACTACGAACTCAAAGTGCCCACAATGACATCTAAAGGCCGTCTTCTCTATGTCCTACTCACGGACCCTGATCTGATGATACCCCGACCGTAAATCAATTTTGGTGAAGTAACATGCCCCATGGAGCTCATCAATAAGCTCGTCAATCCTCGGTATCGGGTACCTGTTCTTGATTGTCCTCTTATTCAGGACCCTGTAGTCAATGCACATGCGTAACGTTCCATCCTTCTTCTCACCAAGACAACCGAAGAAGCGAACGGTGATTTGCTAGGTCGAATGTGACCCAGAGCAAGTAACTCCTTTATTGTCTTCTCTATCTCATCCTTTAACCTCTTAGGATGCCTATAAGGAGTTATCATCACGGGCTTAGCGCCCTCCTCGAGCTCAATAATGTGCTCTATGCCCCTGTCTGGAGGTCTACCTGGCGGAATATCACTGAACACCTTATCGTGCTTGACTCTCAGCTGCTGAATGTTCGGATGATATTCTGTCTTTTGCTGTCCCTCCTGTATAGGTGCTAAATGACACTCGGCAACCCACTCTACCATGTCGTGACGCATGAGCCGCTCCATCCGGCGAAAAGAAATTGTTTTGATGTTGCTGTCCCGTATTGCTTTCAATATGTGTGTCTTCCCGTCAACATCAAAACGGATCTCCATGTCCTTGAGATGAAGAGTGACCTCCTCCAATGAATGAAGCCACTTCATTCCCAAGACCAAATCTATATCTCCCATATTGACAACATAGTAATCTGCCTTGAACTCATAATTGTTCAAGCGTAAAGGGAGATCCTTTATCATGCGTTCACATCTCAAGGTGTATACATCAGCCACAGTAACCCTAATGCCCTCGAACTCCTCAGTGATGAGTCCGCGTCTCTCCACGAATCTAGCATCTATGAAATTATGTGTGGCTCCTGTATCAGGTAGGGTAATGACCCTCTGTCCTGCCAACACACCACGAATCTTGAAAGAGCCCTCCTGCTGTATGCTAGATAAGCGTGCCTCCTGTAACTGAAGCTCTGGTCCTCTCAGCTCTAGGCTCTGGAGCCTCTAACTCTGAATCCTCGGAACTCTTCTGCTGTTCGGAATTTTCTGATTCTGAGTCCTTATAGTACGCCCACATTACACGATTTGCCTTGCCCTTAGGTCTTAGAGGACAATCGTGATTGGCGTCATAGGGTCCTTTGCAGTAGAAGCAAAGCTTCTTCCTACGTAGGTCATTAAGGGCCTCTCGATCCAAAGGTGGAGCTGCTGATTTACCTTTTGAATCGGTCCTAAAGTCTGATTTTTCTTTGTTAAAATCAGATTTGTCACTGTTTCTGTTAAAGCCCTTGTTATCCCTGAATGATGAAGAACCTCTGGAGTTAAATTTACTAGACGGTGCTGCTAACTCCATGCTTCGTGCTTTCTTCATCGCCTCCTGTAATGACAGAGGATCAAAGGCTTTGATCCAGCCTCTCAGTGGCTCTATCAAACCCTGCATGAAGAGTACTACCAATCTCCTCTCAGAAATGTTCGGAACCATGACTGATAACTTCTGAAAGTCACCAATGTAAGACTCCAAACTGCCACTCTGTCTCAACTGAGCTAAGTCTCTGAAGTAGGATTCTGGATCCTTCCTGTCAAACCGCTCAACTAACCTGTCCACAAACTCCTAGTAGGATGTGATCCGGTCATGTTGTAACGTCACCATCCTGTGGTGCCACCAGTCGTAAGCTACTCCCTCTAGATGCAGTGTCGCATATCGAATGGCATCTCTCTCAGCCATCGGACGTAATGTGAGGAATGTATCTAACTTACTAATCCATGCCTGGGCTGTCACCTTGCCACTCCCATCGAACATCGCTAGGTTAAACCTGTTTGTTGCATGTTTTAGGTCATTGTTCTGAAATCTAGGTCTCCAATCCTGTCGACCTCTGTGGTGCTCTCGCCTCTGTGTAATAAAACGGTCAAAAGTGATCCGTTCTCTGACCTCAGGTGGTATCAACTCCCACTCCTCATTCGCTGCCATAAGTGTATCAACGAACATCTCCTCCTGTTCCTCACCTGTGCTAACCTCATCGGCCTCCTGTCTCACAAAAGTTGGCCTAGTAGGCCTATCTGCTGTCCGTGAGCCTGTCCTAGGTGCCCTGCGAGACCCTGCTTCACTCCTCTCATCGTCACGATGTGGTGACGGTCTCCTCGGAGTACTCAGTCTCTGAAGTGCCACTATCAACTGCTGCAATACATCATTCGACTGTCGTTGACCTGCACGTAAATCTCTAAGTGCAAGCAAAACCTCAACATCATCTTGATCTCTAGGGTTTTGAGGAATCTCGTTCCTGGGAGCATCTGTTCTATCTGCCCTATCATTCCTGTCAGCCATGTTTCCTGACTGCCTGCTCAAACTCTGTTGCCTGTCAATCAGAGCTCGTCTGCGTGTGTAATACCTGTGTGGCCCAAACTGATCTGGCTGCATAAGACTGCTAAACCCTTAGGATGGCAGGATTTAGCTCTGATACCACAGTAGGAACCCTAGTTTCCTTTGTTTCTCAAATCTGACTGTTTGGTTTCGTTTGTCTGAAGTTTTTGATTTTTTTGACGTTTTGTGGTTTTTGCATAAATAAAGAAGAATGCGATTTTGCTTGAAAATGTTAATAAATTCAAATAAAATAAATCAACACTGGAAACTATAGAAGCAATAGCGAAAATGGAAGCCAGGCTATTATTTAATCTTCAGCAATGATTACAAAGAAGATCTACTGACATGCAAATAGAAAGGCGATGACTTTTAATGAAAACCTGGAGATTGCAGCTTGCTGGTAAATAACTTGAAATGGTACGGCTGACATGCAAATCAACTTCTCCCTCTATCTGAAGATGCAAAGATATGCCTAGACTGTAGGCGCCTTGACTGGTGAAGATAGAAGTCAAAGATGAAAGGCGTTTTGCTTCCTCTTGAAATTACGCCCTTTAATGGATGGTACGGCCTGGTACTGTACAGTACGGCCCTGATATCAGCAGCAATTAATAAATAAAGTATACGGCTTCCTCTGTGGTCTCCTGCTCTAATGAAAGATAGGCACTTTGATGAATGTTTGTCCTCTGAATGAAAACCTTGAACAAAACCTCTGAAGATGAATGATTTATGAAGCTCTATGATTTCCTCTGGATGAAGAAACCTCTGTGTTGGCAATAGATCGGATGATATTTCACACCCTCTGAACTGCTTTCAATGGAGATGGCTCGTTCTCCAATGAATTCGAGACTGAAACCCTAAGGTTCTGTGCTCAGACAAAACTTGACCAATTTCCAATATCAATAATCACATAATGGCTCGAATTCCAATGCAAATGGCTAATATCCTTGAGAAGTGCGAATTCCACAATAATAGGGCTTATTAAAAATTCGACTTCTTATTTCTTTTAATATTTCAATAGTCTTCAGCCAAATATTTTATTATAATTTAATTGCCAATTTGGCCCCTTCTGATGATGGCGACCCCTTCAATCAAAATCACTTAAGTTATAATTAAATATTATAACTTTATATTATAATCTACAATTAATTAATATTTAATTAATTCAATTAAATATTAATATCTCTCTCGTTATACATCTGATGCCTGATCCGTCTGAAGCTGACGAACACTGAAGTGATTCTGAACACTGCCAAATCCATACTGCTAAAAATAGCAGGGGTCCCACGCTGACTGCCAAGAACTACTAAAAATAGCAACTTCTGCAAAAAGTGTCCGATCGAGCCCAAACGAAAGCCTGCTGATCAAACTCTGCCAACTGAAGCTGAGCCAAGCTCCAACATGACCCTCTATCCAGCCTATCAGCCTACGAGGGTCGTATGATAGGCTAATCCTGTGCTCCGAGAGATGTCACTGAGAAGGGGACATGACATTCTTCAATAATTCGATTTGGCTTCCCACGGTCTTCAACACACAAGATATTGATTGCTTCTTCATTGGGAATTCAAGGCGCCATCAAACTTCAGGTTCCCTTATGTTATTTCATGATATTTCATGTTATTTAGATGCATTTTAGATGGTACTGTTGTAGGTGAAAGTTCATATCAGATTCAAGCATTTAAACATATGTATGTGAGCCAAGAGTCTTGGCCATCTCATCTCATTGCCATTGTAGAAGGTTGCATTGTTAATAATAAATCTAAAGTTGGGAGTTCTCTATTGAGTTATTGTCTATTAGAAAGTTTAAGAGGATGTATGCCAACTGTTTGACATAATGTCTATAGACTGTAGCTGCATATTTAGCTCATGAAACTTCATCTATTGCATTTGAAAATACAAAAAGAAATCTGCATTGCATCTAGGACCTTGTCTAAACATCGTAAGAATCTTTTGCAAGTAGTATATGCATTGGGAAAACATATATATCAGACGAAAAACACTCAGACCAGCAAGTTACAAGATTGCGTATGAATTGTTTGACAAAATTACAAGCTGCAATTTAAAGCAAATTGTGATCAGTTTGAGCAAGGCTCATTACACAATATCTTTGTATCTTTTGCAGATAAAATTTTAACCATGTTTTCCTATCCAAACTGGGTATGCATCTCCTATGTTTTTTGACCCCTTCCCCCACCAGAAATGTTTCAGGGACATGGGAACAGGTAGGAAACATCCTACTGCCATCCCGTATTCCAAAAAATCAGAAAAATCCTTAGTATGGAGAAAAAAAAAGATTGTGAAAGGCAGGAAATGCAAGAGCACAGCTAGCCATCCCCTAAAGATTTTTTTTTCACAAAAACTGAAAAGAAAAAGGGGTAGTGGAAGGGCCCACAAGGGCCCCCACAACCCCTTATAACAACCCTAAACCTAAAATTTAAAACAACAATATATTCTAACATTAAAAAACAAAAAAAATCCCCCATTTTGCTATTTTGCATTTTGTGAGAAGAAGACAGAAAAAGAACAGCAATGAGAAAAGGAGAACAGTGAGAAGAGGAGAACAATGAAAAGAAGACAAGAAAACATCAAAACTACGTCATTTAAGGTAAGTTTACTATCCATTGTCTATTGCACAAATTCTTTTACATTTTTTATTTTTTGTTTCTTTCAAAGTCTCAAATTATTAGGTTTTTTTATTTTTATTTTTTTTGTCTGCACTTGCAACTGTATTTTGAGTTTAAAATATATATATATATATATAAGCAGGAGTGAGCATGGTGAAGGTTAAGAGGTTCAAATTTCAAAAAAGAGGCCCTAGGTGTTGGAAGTGTCACAGGTACAATGGGTTCAAATGACCCATTTGAATGTCTTTCTACCTATGCTCCACAGGGTTTCGGGGACGGGGAGTACCCGGTATGGTGGGACGAGTTTTCAATACGGGGGTACTTTTGGGTCATTTTTTAGGGGACGGCTGACAAAAAATAGGGAATTTTTAAAAAATATATAGAAATTTCAAATGTTCATAGCATAACATTGATAAAGCATTCATTCTAGACATTTGTATAAGCTTAATACATATCATTAGACTTGAATTGAGATTTTCACATGAGAATCAACAAACAAATTAACAAAATTCAAATGCTTTTCATTATCAATGTGCACACATATCATATAAAAGTCTAATAATTATAACTAAAATGCCCAAAGGCTCCAAGTCTCAACTATGAAATGACATGCTAAACATAAAACTAAGAAAATATATCGCTGTCCAAGGTCCCTAATCAGCAGAAGGTAGGTCTAAATCAGCATCGCCCTCGCCATTAGAGCTCGAATCTAAGTTAGTGTCAGTGTCCATGTCAATAGAAGGATCTGCCTCAACCAATGGAACCCCAACCAATCCCTCATGTGCATTCTCCTCAATCTGCATAGCATCTTTGGGATTAACATCCCAACGTAAGGCTGGAGTCTGATGATACTGACTAGTTTGGCGATCCTTCACTCAGCTGCTCTTTTTTTGCTCTCCTTCACTTCACAAGACAAATGTAAAAATAAGTTGTTTTTTCTCATTCTAGGGCATATATAAGGCATAAATTAGGTTAAGTGGCATGGGGTGTCCCTTGTGGGCCCGCCCATGCCTTTTTTTCATTTTAAAAAACTTTAATTTTTTATAAAAATGTGTTTTTTTTGCTGCTGGGCCATAGGGTACTTCTAGAAGTACCCAATACGGATGAGGGATGGCTGGGAAGTTTCGGGTACTTCTAGAAGTACCCTATGTCCCTTGCCTTTTTCCAAAAGTCCCCTGGAAGTACCGGGTACTTGGAGGGAAAAAGGGGACGGCCAAGGGATGTTTCCTAGCTGTCCCCGCATCCCCATTTCGTACCTAGTACGAGAAACGGCATAAAAACACAAGGGACGCGTCCCCGTGGAGCATAGCTTTCTACTCTTCTAAAACCTTTTGCAAAAAAGGCCATTCAATCCTTAAAGTTCCCTTTTACAATTTGCAACAGCCATAGACAAAGACAAAAAAAAATTATATCAGATAGTGGAGTTTTGTTATGTCATTTGTGCAAAAAGGATTATAGGGGCTGCTACAAGGGTTTACAATCATCTTTTCTACATAACTAGACAGGGGTAAAAGGATGTGAAGAAAAAAAAAAAAAACTAGCTAACAGGGCTGAGGTGTCTAGGTTGTTCATGGAGGGTAAGGCAAGTAATAATGGAATGTCAGTAGAGACTACACAATCTACTATGCCATTGCCTACCCAAATAGTGGATGTTGAGGCTCAAAGGGGAGAGGGTTCTACCAAGGGAAAGAGAAAAGGACTAATGTTGTAGGGATGTTCAATATACAATCACGTAAAGTGCTAGATTCTTCAATTGATATTTTTTTCTTTGACCATGCCATCCCATTTCATATGGCATGTTCTAGCTACTTCAAACAAATGCTGAAAGTTAAGAATGTTGTTTGCCCCTGATATGCTCCCATGGAGAATAGAAACCATGCACCAATCTCCTTAATAGCGGTGAGTTTTGTGATACCTCGAGGACATGTGGAAAACATGGCTCAAAACAAGCCACTCTATTATCATGGATGGGTGGACCAATATTAGACATCATTCACCCATCAATATCATAGTCACATGTGTAGTTCACTTTTATTTTCTTAGAGCTATTAATTATTTAGGGAAGAAAAACGATACACACTTCCAATTTCAGATTTTGAAGGACACTATAGATGATGTTGAGGCCTCAAATGTTATATAGGTGGTCACCAATTCAGCACATGTAAGTTAGTTCGCATCATGGTGGAGGATGTTGTTGCAATTGCAAATAGAGAATTTAATTAAAGACAATTTACTCATGCAACCTAAGCACAAAAATAGGAAACTTCTTGGTGTACATTTTATCATCCACCGAACACACAGAATAAAATGTCCAAAGACACTCTACCCTCTCTTGAAAAACCACCGCGTATGCTAAGATTGCGAGAAGATCATATGGCGATTCCAAGGTTTCTTTTGTCAGGTCTTGATGTGTGGATAAGCTCAATGGGCATTGTGATATGCTGGTAATACACAAAGGGACTTACGCTAGGCTCGTTTAATTCACAATGAAGGTCTATACAATGAAGCTCTATTGTTTGGGTCCTAGATCAAACAAAATGAAAAAGGAGATAAGGGTTTAGAAGTTCTAATCTACTCCTAAGAATTCAAGAGATGGTAAAGATTAGGTGAAACTGGTAACCACGCTTTGCTTGGCCTCCCTGGGACAACTACACAAAGTGGGTGCAATCTTCAAGGGGTGTGATTATAGTTTTCATGTCTTCGAACAATACTGATCCAGACTGAAGTTAAGCATCCACAATCATAAGCTCAGGCTAACTTTACGCATTGAACAAAAATCATCTATTCAAAGAAAGTATGAGCTAAGTCTCACCAATCAATACTATCAAATCTTTCATTCATTTAACAAACATTCAAATCAAATTCTATCTTAATTCTAATCTAATGTTGACGAAGCTATGCGACCTTGCAAACCACTTGACAATAAAAGGGATTCAAAGCAAATCATGCATGAGCTTTTATTATCGGAAGTAGCAATACGCAACAATCTCATACACTTTCTTCACACTTTACAAATGAGGGGTGAGCTCAATTTATAGGCTCCCCAATTACAATTCAATGGCCAAGATTGATTTAGGATCAACGGCCAAGATTACAAAATAAAAGCCTAATTAGGGTTTGTCACAACCAACTACCTCTCAACCTATGAGAAAATTTCATTTGGGGACACTTGTCCTCCTACTAAATATAAACCAACAATAAAATAGAAAGTTCTTGCATGTTCATTTGGAACAATTTGATTGGTTGGAAGATGACGAGGCGCCACCTCAGCGTGTTGGATGTCTTCCTTGGTCACTTCATTTTTCTTCCACGTGCTTACCTTAGAATATCTTTCCTTGCCAACAACTTTGTCCTTTGCACTTGTTCCTTCCTAGCTTTGATCTTGGATTCCAATTTGTATCAAAAAAAAAAAAATGGAAATTTGTTTGCAATACTTTTCTTGTTACCATCCGATTCTGATTGGAAGCTTGTCTTTAATTCTTCAGGAGATGAAATCCTTCAAGAAGTTGTCCTGATTGCTTCTTCCAAGTGCCTTGAATTTGGAGAAGAATTCCCCTGTGCTTTCGCCACAAGGGAGGAAATTGGAACTTTCTCTGTGAAGTATTTCCCATACTTAGCCAAATTTTGGCTATTCAAGTTCATTTTGTAACAGCTTCATGTGGACCATCTAACACTTAGCCAAGATTTTGGCCATCTCTATGCTCGAATGAACTTTGCCTGTGGATTTGCCTCCAATTTTGAATTTGGCCTGTGCTAAGTAGGGCAAACTCCATCCTTGGACAAGGATTTTATTCATTTCCTCTTTACTTTTCCTTTTATTCCTCTTCATTCTTCCTTCTTTCTTTCCAACACTTAGTCAATTTTCTAAATTTTTTACCTCGAGCGGACTTTACTTTGGTCTTGTCATGATTATTTCCTTCCTAGGCGAACTTATCTTGAGCTTGGAGAACTCCTTGAGGTAAGTCGGACTTTGAGCTGCTTTGGACATGCCTAGATCAAGGGAAGTCGGATTTTCCTAATGCTTTGCCAATTTTTGGGTCTTCTTGGCTAGGCAGACTTTCTCTCTGTCTTTCCATTGCAAGGGCGGACTTTACTTGTTTCTTGCCAAGGCTTGGCGGACTTGGCTAGCACTCGGAAATTTTCTTTCACAACCTAGGTTGGACTTCATAGCATCTTGGACATTTTCCTTTCACCTAGGTCAGACTTTGGAGTTAGCTCGACATTCCCTTTTCCAAGCTAAGTCAGACTTTGAGGCTTGCTTGAAATTCCCTTTTCCAAGCTAAGTTGGACTTTGAGGCTTTCTTGACATTCTTATGGTGGACTTTGAAGTCCCTTTGACAAGTCTCTTAAGGTCGGACTTTGTAGCTAGCTTGCCATTGTTGATTCCAAGGTAGGGCGGACTTCTAAGTGGTTTTGCCATCTTCTATCCTTTGTCATTTAACCATATTTTGCCAATACTCAGCCAATTTTTTTAAGTTTTCTCTCCCCCTCTAGGCTGGGCGGACTTCATCAATGCTTGGACATACTCTTCAAGTGTTGGGCGGACTTTGGAGTGCCTTGGACAAGACTTCAAGATGTTCATGCCATTTTCTCTTCTTCTTCCTCCAAGCGGACTTCATCATTGTTTTGACCATGCTCTATCTCTCCTTATGGGCGGACTTCAAGACATGTTTGCCATATTCTCCTTTTTGACCCTTACCCATTTGCTGAAATTTAATTCCCCAAGGTGCCAATACTTAGCCAAATTTTTTGTTTTCCTTTCTTCCTCTAGCCCGGTAGGACTTTGGAGACTTCTTGCCAAGGCTAGGCAGACTTCAGATGTGTTTGGACATTTTCCTTCCTAGGCAAGGGCGGACTTCATGATGTTCATTCCATGCATGCTTGGGTTTGGGCGGACTTTGGAGTGTTCTTGACACTTTGCTCTCCATGCTTGGGCGGACTTTGCTTAGTCTTTGCCATCTCTAGGCGGACTTTAAGAATGTCTTGCCATTCCTAGGCGGACTTTGAGAATGTCTTTGCCATCTTTATTTCTCCCTCAAATTTCTTCAAACTTCCGACATGTTGAATCTCTACCCTTGGGCACCATGAATTTCATGCTTGTCTCTTTCTAGATCATTCAACCATATGATTTGCTTTTGATTTTTTTTCATGATTTTCTCACTTTTTTACTTGCTTTTTGTTTGATTTTCCTGATTTTTACTTTTGGAGGCTTGCATTTTGATTCTAAAGATGGAAATGTTTACCCCATGACACATGAGACCCAGGTTGACTTTCTAAAAATAGAAAAATCAAAATCCCTAAAAAATAGGGGTCTCAAATTGGTCCAAAAAGCAAAAAAGCAAAAAAGCAAAATCCCTAAAAAATAGGAAGTGTCAGAATTGACTCAAAGCACAAGCGATCCAAGTCTTCTTGACCTTCTGAGCACTTCCATGATGTTTAGGCACTGTTTCAGGCTTGAATTCTCCAATTGGCTCGGGTGACTTCCTGAAAACTCTAACTCCTTATTGTAAAATGGTGATTAGCAGTTGCAACGCCAAGACAAAAAAAAAGCAAAAAAAGGGGGTCCCCATTTGCAATGAAGCAATGTGTGAAAAGGTCACAACAAAACTCAACAGAGTACCCATTAGAAGTTGATTCTTAGAAAGAACATGTATGAGAAAAAATGGTGAAAAAATAGTATATATTGTTAGTAATAGATCTTAATAGATAGCTCTAAAAGCTCCCAAGCCAACAACCATTATATTGTTACCTCCCAACTTCTCATCTATGCTTAAGATGGCATTAAAGTATCCACCAATGAACCATTGAGCTCTAAACCCTCTCAACTCCTCCCATACCTTCACCCTTTCATTTTCTAAATTAGGGCAATACACATTGGAGATAATTTCCCTAAATCTATCCTAATTCCCTATGATTCTAACATGCAGCATATTCTAAGATGGAGCCAAAATGAACCTATAAAGCACTAGTTATCCAATAATAGTTCCAAACTGCAAGCAAAACTTAGCACATCCACCATGGAGCCCTCACTCTTGTGCCACAAACTTCGTAACATATCCTTCATGATTTCTCTACTAATCTTGGTCTCTTGAATTAATGAAATGTTCGGATTGTGCTCCTCCACTAGCCATTTGATCAAATGGTGCTTGTCAAGGGCATTCAACCACCTAACATTCCAACTCAAAAGCCTCATGGATCCTTGGAAGGGAGGTTCTCACTTCCATTTTGGAATAATTTATTAATTGAGTTTGTGTCACCTTCTCTAATTCCTCCATAGTCATAACCTTAGCCTTGCCAACTTTCATTTTCCCCCCCTTGCTATATCACTTCCCATGTCAATCAAACTAGCCATAGAGTTGGAGGGTGGAGCTTTGACACAATTTATTTTCCCCTTTTACATGCAACACTCTAGTCCTTGATTCATGTGCTTGCTTCATATGCGTCCTTAACAATCTCCTCTGCACTACCCCCATCATATTACATATTATTGCTTTTGAGTGTTTCTTCCAATTGGAAGGAATCTTCACTTGAGCTCCCCATTGCAATTTCCTCAAACTCCAATAGATCATCCTTCTTATCCTCCTTCTGCTAAGGGGCTGGTTCCCCTAGACATCTAGATTTGAATTTTTTCTCAGGATATGTAATGTCCCCTTTCCAAGCCTGACTTTTCCAGTGACCGTTAGCCTTTCGTTGGGAACCCGAAGGCTAGTCGAAAGTTAAAATTAGGGTTTCCTAATTTTGAGGAAGTCATTGCTCAGAGATGGTGAATTAAATGGTAGATTCCTTCTGGGTTTTCAGAGGGCTTCGCAGTGGTGTGATCATCTCGGCATTCAGAGCACTTTTTGGAATTTACTATTTTTAGTAAATTCTATTTTTGGCAGTTTTCCAGATGAGTTCAGCTCGGTCGACTTACTGCTTCAGTTGGTCAGATGTCTGGTTCAGTATTGGCTTCAGGGCATCTTCGGAGGGATAAGATAAGTCATTTAATTAAAAGGTCATGTTTAAATGTTATAATTTAACGTTGACCATGGGCCTAGATTAATGACTTAAAGATGTTTTAAAAAGGGGGTTTTTGAGGGTGGCGCCTCATTAAAAGATTATTTTAATTATTGTCAAAAGTCAAGCAAGCTTATGTTGGGCGCACTTTTCAAAGCTTGGCATTTAATTAAAATATCATGTATAAAACATTGAAGGAGAAAGTACGCCCTCTTGAAGAGATTAGGGTTTTGACTTGAAAGTGACTTTAGGGTTACGAGAAGTCAAATGGAAAAATTATAAAAGGAAGGAGTTGAGCATCATTTCATTATCTTGGAAAAATACACCGTTATGCTGCCGGATTGACTCTGGATCACTTCGAGGGATGAAGACCTCCTAGCATTTGGGCATCACTTCGTGTTTGAGAAACAACATCTAGTGGTGAATTTAAGTCTATGTGTGAGTGCATCTTTAGTTCATTCATTGTATGTTCAGTTTATTGTAAACTTAGATTAGATTGGCATATTCATGTTTCAGCATTTTGCATTATTGTAGACAGCAGATTTGAAGTTTTAATCATATCTCAAAAAAAGACAAAAATATCATTCTGGGTATTGCATCATTAGATAAGTTTGTCATAGGTGCCCATATCTTCCAGATCTTAGATTTTTAGAAAGAGTATTGAATTTTTAAGAGGAAGTCGAATTTCTGTACTAGGCCGTACCACTGGCATATGCATTGGAATCCGTGTTAATTAAATCTGCAGGGTTTGGTTCAGTTTCAAGGGTCTAACTTGGTCGCCTAGGTCTTCTGAGTACTTAGCATTTTATGGCATGTCAATTGGATGATTATTGAGCAAGTTGTGAACATTCTTTGGAACTTGTGAACTGCTGATTGCACATTTAAAGTACAGATCTGACAGAAAAAACAGAATACAGAAATCTGCATTTCTGTCTTGTGGTTGGGACACTGTGATTTCTTAAGGATTGTAATTGATTCTTGGTTGAACGTACTATTTGATAAGCATATGATATCTTGACATTGCAGGCAGTCATAATCTTGTAAACTGGCAGTAGTACTGACCAGTGTTCTGATATTGCTTTGTCATTTCTTGTAATAATCATTCCTACTTTCAGTTTTAGAGTAAAATAGTGATAACTCCGCCCTATGGTCGCTACTGTCCATTCTGGATGAGCAAGCACATTCTGGGTGTCGAGAAGTTTCCTCTTTCAGCATTATTTCTTTCAAGCATTATTTTGTATTTACTCCGTCATATGGTCGCCCCTCACTCCGCTTTGGATTGGGTAGCACATACTTGGCGTTGAGTTCCTTTTCCAGCATAAGCAATTTATTTTAGATCCTCTGACCAATGCTCACCATCATCGGTGCCATTCTGGTTAGAGTTGCTTTCTTGCACGTTTTGGTTTTCTCATCTAACCTTAACGGGTGCACTGCTTTGTAATGTTGTAATCTGCAATTTGAAAAAGTAAAAAATTTTGGCTCGGAATATTTCAGGATAATTTATTTCCAGACTCTCTTACCCTAGCTGGTGGACCTTGATGAATTACTTCTACCTCTACCACAATTTTTAGTTGTGTGCCCAATCCACCACAATTGAAGCACCTGATCGGAAAGCCTTCAAAGTCTAATTCCTACATACAAGTACCCAAGGAGAAACAAAGTATGACAGCTCATCTTATAGGTTTGGTTAGGTTTATCTTGAAACAAATTCTAGCATACATAGCCAATTCTTTGGACTCTATGGACATGAAATTATGCAAATATTCCTCTAAAGTGTCTCCAATCTCCTTGAAGAACCGTTCAACCCATAATTCAAGTGGAAGCTTGTACATTTGAATCCACAAAAGGAACCTCCTTAACCAATTATTTTATTGGGTCAAATCCTAGTGTCCAAGCCCTAAGATACATCCCTAAGTTTCCCATACACCATGGGCCACCCTTTAATACTTTATCTCTATTTCCCTCTTCCTAAAATACAATCTAGAAAAACCCTAATGCTAAAAATGTGATCTTAGGGCTTGGGCACTCTAGGCAGAATTGGCATGCCTAGGCCTTGATTCTATCTATAGACATCCAAATTCATAGGAATTTGGCTATGATCACCATTCTCTGTTTATCAACCATGTGGCAGTAGATTGCCTAAGATTTGGATAGTAGGTATATCAATGCCAATTTCAATATTAACAAGGAACACATGTTTTGAGAGGTTATTTGGTCCCTTCACCTTCATTACAAAATTCTTGACCTGCAACTTCTAGAATTTGACAAAGTTTTTGGCTATTCTTGGTTGTGTTGGTATGTGGCAACTAATCATTCAAATATTGTACACTCGTAACATATCCTCGCCGGAGTTCGGGGGCAGCAGCCCCCAATAGCTAGGGTCCGGGGGCGCAACCCCTGAATTTCCCCTGAATTTTATTTTTTCCGTTAACTCATCAAGGTTTTCCCATTAACACGTCAAATGAAAAAATGACTTTGTAAAACCCTAATTCTGGAAGCTTCCAAAAAGCTTGTTATAAGTGGCTAGGATGTAAGTTTTGGTGTGTGTAATTTGCAAGATTGTAATATGTTTTGCACTAGATAATAAAATTATTGGGTGGCAAAGTTTTTGTGGATGTAGCCCATATTGGGTGAACCACATTAAATTTCTATGTTGATATCTTTTGTGTTATTCTTCATTGTTATTTCTGGGTTATTTAATCTACATATAATTGTTAATGTTTATTGCTCCAATCTGCCTGAACCTTAATAGGCTACATGTGTTGTCAAGCCTTCACCCACATGCCTTCTTGTTGTCTTTGCTTGCTTTAAAATGAATTATTTGCCTATGCCTGCTAAAACATCTGAGAAGTGATTGCAAGTCTCTAAATCAACGTCTTTCTGCTTCCTGCCATCCTTGACCATCCTACTTTTCTCTCCCATTCACATTCTTCACATTTTTCACCATCTCTCATGTTTATTTATAAATGATTATAATATAATATAAATTTATCATTTTATATTTATGAAATATATCATAAATAATGTATAAATATGTTAATTGTATATATAATATTATAGATTGTAATGTCCCCATTTTTAACCCTACACTTTTCAGTGATTGATAGCCTATCTCCGGTGTGCTGTCGGCAAGACAGATGCAGAATTAGGGTTTTCGGTTGCTTGGTGGGTTCTTTTGAAGATTCAGGGATTTGCATCTTGGAGTTTGGGATTTTGGATTGCGGATTCTTTCTGGGTTTTCAGAAAGCTTCGCAATGGTATTGCTTTCACTTTGATCCGAGCAACTTTCCGAATTTACTATTTTTAGTAAATTCTATTTTTAGCAATGGTCTAGTCTGCATCGGCTCAACAAGCTTTCCTCTTCTGGCAGTTCAGTTGGTAATATTGATTTTGGCTTTAAGGTGCTCATTTTGGAGAGATAAGTTATTTTAAATTAATAATGTTTTATTTTCATTTTATGACCCCTTGGCCTAGTGTTACAACTTCAAGTTGTTTTTAAAGGGGGACTTTGAGGGTGGTCATCTCATGAGGAAATATTTTAAATATTCCTAAAGTCAAAATATTGCTTGGAGAAAGGGGACGCCAACTTTTGAGGAGGAGATAATTTTAATTTAATAAAAAGGGGTCAAATATTGCCTCATGAAAAAAGGGACGCCACTCTTGGAGGGAAAATGAAGTCAAATTCAAATTGGAAAAAGGGCACACTTTCTAGAAGCATCTAGAGATTCTCTACTAGGTCTATAAAGGAAGGCCTTCTCTCTTCATTTTATCATCTTATGACTTGAGTAATGTTATGCTGCCGAAAGGGTATTGGGATTACTTCAAGGAATGAATGCCTCCTAGCCTTGGCTCAACTTCTTGCTTGAAAGATAGCAACTAGTGGAGAGTTAGTTTGTAGTTGAGTGGATTTTGTAGTGAGATTTTGCATTGTAGTAGTTATTTTGCATTTGTAGTTCAATTTCTAGCATGTTAATGAAGTTCTGGAGTTGCTGATTTAGTATAGCTGCATGTTGTATTTGCTCATAAGTCAAAAAATAAAAATATATTCGTTCTGGGTATTGGCTAGAACCATTTCTATGCCCTAGGCGCGCATTTGTGCAAATTTTGGTGATTTATAATGAAGAATCTGATTTTATCTTGTTGGTAGAACATTTGTAGAGGCTGTACCATTCTGTTCCACCTAGCAAGTGTTTAGAAAAAAAAATACTTCAATTTGTCAGCTATTTCTTTGTCTAGTCTTCATTGTCATCATACTAGCATTCGCTTGCATCAAGTCTCATGGCATTCTGACAAGTATTGAGTGAGTTGTGAGCATTTTAGTGGATTCTAGGGTTGCTGGTTATGCATTTCAAGTTGCTGTTCTGTCATATCAGATTTTGGAAAGTGCATTTTTGGTGAAGGTTTGGTGTTAGGAAGTCTTACTAAGCTTGGTGGAGGTCACATTTACTATTGCAGCAATTGAATAGCTTCTAATCCTTGTTCTTGCAGGCATTCTCTATATTATTGTAAGCTGAATAGTAGTACTGTCAGCATTTCTTCTCATCATTCTCATCATGCTTTGTAATACCCACTGGAAAAGTGGAAGAGGTTGGCTTGCCGCCTATTTACAGTTGATTTGCATTGTAGTTTCTTAGCATCTCCGCCCTATGGTAGCTCCATTCCCACTCCGGGATTGAAAGCACATTCTGGGTGTTGAGTTTACTTTTAGCACTTGTAGTTAGTAGGGATCCTCTGACCATATGTTCGTCCATCTCGGGCACATTCTTGGTTAGAGTTAATCTTTTAGCATTGCATTGAGATCCTCTGACCATATGCTCGTCGTCATCTGGCACATTCTTGGTTAGAGTTGAATTTTTCATCGCTTTGGTTTTTAAGTGCTAACCCTAACGGGTGTATGTTGTTGTAATTGCATTCAAAAATCGGAAAAAATTGGTTCAGTATATTTCATAGATTTATATATGACAGTAAATTGTCTATTGATTGTTATTTATTTTATATTTATATATTAAATTTACTTTTTAGTATTTTACTATATTTATATTGTTGTTATAATTATTTTTATATATTTTTAATATTTTATATATATTGTGTGACTGAACCCAAGAAAAAAAAAAAGCCATACTAGCTGACCAGAACCCTGAACCCAACCCCATACCCAAACTAGCAACTAAGGTATTTAATTTAGTGTTCCAAGACTTAGACTCACCTCAAACTCAGCAAGCTGATTTTTTACTCGAACTTGGACTCGGAGCCCAAATTCAGTGCAGACTCAACAAAGACTCAGAAAATTGAAAAGCCCAAGAAATTCGGAGATTTGTAAGGATTTTGAAATTGTTTCATGCACCCTTTAATAAATAAACCTTAAAGACACAATAAAATATCAAATAGAAACTACTTTGATCCCATACACAAACATACATCGATCAATTAACTATAAACACAAATTTTAGTTGAAGGAAATAACACATTTAGATATATAATATTGTCCAATGTATACAAAACTCATGGAATATGAAATCCATGGCATCAAAACAAATATCAAAACTAAAAATTTAAGTCTATGGCTTAGAGGAGCTTGCATTACTCATCTCAACATCACCACAAGTCATACACTAGCATCTAAGATAGGTCTTGAATGATGATGTAGCCATGATATTTGCTTGTGTCTCAATGATTGGTGTGTATATTCAAGTGAGGAGCTTATTATTAAAGTTTTCTTGAAGCCTTCCAGACTGCATGTTTTGTTGTCAAGCTCATTGACAAATAGGAACGGTTAAGTAAAAAGGTAAATGGTTATGTTCTAGTTTGACCTTAGCTAGCATACCAATAGATGGGATTGTTCTATGAGTTGCCTGTGTAAGGCATGATTGATACATTTTTGCATTATGAAAATGGCATTTCTTGCCAACTATGACTTAACTTGCATTATGTAATATGCAGCCCAGTTTTGCACTTGTTTTTTTGTTTTTTTGATGAGTGTTTTGAGATGTTTTTGTAATGTTTCATACAACAATATATCGCAGCAAAAGAGAAGATATTGCAATTAAACTTTCAACTCAAAATTGAACATTACATAGAGGATTCACAATAGAAAATTCTAGATTTTTCTACAAAATATTGACAACCCAATTCATAAAATATCCCCTAATATCGAAATCAACAATACCCAAAAAATCTACGAGTTACAAATTTGGAACTCACAGGAGAAATATGCTCCAAAACCCTCTAAAATGGACCCAACTGTAGAAGTCACCTCCAATGGTAGAAATGTTGTAAGCACAATGCTCTCCAGCCTTGGATGACCTCAAATGATGCAATACAATCTCTAGAAACCCTAGCCGCCCTTCCAAATGATCAAACCTCCCTCCAAAGTGTACGGCCAACAAGGGAAGCACACAAACAACCTCACGATGCAATACAATCTCCAGAAACCCTAGCCGCCCTTCCAAATGATCAAACCTCCCTCCAAAGTGTACGGCCAGCCTAGGAAGATGGTACGGCCAGTAAGGGAAGCCAACAAACTCCTCAAATTTGTCGTTGATGTATTCAAAACTGCTCCACAATATGATCTCTCAAATCTGAAATGTATCTTTGTTGCCCAAATTGTGAATTTCAATCTGCAATAAAGCTCAACTGTGATTCCTGAAGTGAAATCACCAAGAATTCTCCAAACTATGTCTTCCAACAGCGTAGAGAATGTTGCTTGAGAAGGTTTCCATCCTCACAAACCCTAGAAGAAGAAGAACTAGCTCCTCCAACCGAAATAACAAAGATATCAACCAAGCATGAATGTGCAAATGAGCTCTCAAAAGGGCTTTTTATAATTCCCAAACTCCACACCCTAATTTGCAATTGAATTACATCTCATTTCATTTACTTTTCCTGCCTTATAACTCCCTTTAATATTTTATTTAATTGGGCACAATACTTTATAAAATAAAGTATTCTTTTAAATAGTTTAAATCCCTTCTTAATAAAGTCCTTATGTCTCCCTTTTAAATTGGCACTTAACTTTATATTATAAAGTGCACTTAAAAAATTACTTATATGTGACGACCTCTAACCAAAAATGATTTCCACGAAAGAGATAATTCAACAGTGATCTAAATACAACGCCTGAAATAATCGAAAGAAAAATTTTGTACCAAAATATCGATTACACAGTTAATGCCGAACATAGAATTTTTATTATAATAGATTTTAGTGAACACTTCTAGATCTCGAAGTATGGAATTCTTCTGGTAACAAATACTTGAATGGCAATCGAACAATACAATAGAAAACATCAACTGGCAACAAGTCTGTCTTACAAAGGAAATTCATTTGTCACTTGTATGATCGGGCTTGCTGTGCCTGAAGTGAAAGAGCGATATAGCTTCGCCTGTGAGTTGCATCGCTATGATGCGATTATTGCTTAGCTTCCTTTTTGTTGATAGATTGGGACCTTCCAATGTGTTGAAGCTTAGACTGGTGATTCCTCTGCGTGATGGTGCTCCCAATTGGAAGCCACAGGAGATCATTAGAGTGTCGTCTAGTAAACCACTCGATGATAAGAGCCTTCAATGAGCGCCGCCCAGAGCCAACGGCTCTGCCTGGACGGCGAAGTCAGCCTCAACCTCAATATGTCAAAATATGCCTGCAATGCGAGAGTTGAATGAGGATTGATCTGAGATTAATGCAATCGAATGAAACATAGACGCGAGTCTCCCAGGTTGAACTACGTCCCACCTGAGTGCTTAAGATTGAGCGACTACGTCCTCAGTGTTCTCAACAGGATAAACTCCAAACTCGTGATGCCTAACTCAAGAGAGGAATCGGATATAAATGCTGACTAATCCGCCACTTTGAAAGAAGTCAGCCAGATGCAACAAAGAAAAAATAGAAATTAACTACAAACAAAATTGGCGCCAACCATGAACACGTCGACCACAACTAAAGATTATTCAATTGCCAATTAGTGTTAAAAAACACTAGTTAAAACATGTTGGCCAGATTCAAAAGGAATGTGGGACATGACAGTCCCCACCCTTAGATGGTTGCTTGTCCTCAAGCAACCTTAGATTAGGATGCTGGAAAATCTCCACCCCTTCCCAAGTAGCATCTTCAGCTAGTAGGTTCTTCCACTTAACCAAATATTCCGAAAAAATCTTGTTCCTCAATCGTTTCTCCCTTACGTCCAGCACCGTTTCAGGATCGAGAACGAGTTTCCCTTCATCATCAAGTGGTGGCAACTCAGGTGATGGCGTAATCTGCTATCCTGAGGCCCTCTTCAAGCAAGAGACCTGAAAGATATTGTGTATCCTACTCCCGAGTGGCAGTTCCAGTTCGTAAACAACCTCCCCAATTTTCCTTGTGATTATAAAGGGTCCGTAGAATCTTGGCCTCAGCTTCTCTGCTCCATTTCCTTTGAGAGATGATTGTCGGTACGGTTGCAGCCTCAAGTACACCATGTCATTAACTTCAAAAACCCTTTCAGTCCTTCGCTGATCAGCATATAACTTTTGTTGATTTTGGGCTCGTTGAAGATTCTGTTTCAAGCAGTTTATGATGTCTACGCTCTACTGAATCATGTCTTTCACGCTGGGGACTTTACTATCTGCAAGGAGAAAATTTATGAAAGAAGTCGCTTCATACCCATAGAGTGCCTTGAATGGAGACATCCCAATAGACATGTGGTATGTGGTGTTGTAGCAAAATTCTCCAAGATGTAACCACTTTACCCAAGTTGATTGTTGCCTTGTCACGTAGTTTCTTAGATACCCTTCAATCCACTTGTTCATTATCTCCGTTTGCCCATCGGTTTGGGGATGATAGCTCATGTTGGGAGTCAACTCTGTGTGGGCCAAACGAAAGAGTTCTTACCAAAATAGGCTGATGAACCTGCTATCTCTGTCACTCACAATATTCCTAGGCAACCTATGAAGTCTGAATACTTCCTTGAAAAACAAATCTACAACTTGAGGTGCCTTAAATTCTGAAGTAATAGCAAAGAAATGGTTGTATTTAGTGAGTCTATCCACAACAACATAAATGCAATATTTACCTTGCACTCTTGGCAGCCCCATAATGAAATCCATTGAAATACTCTCCCACTTTTGGTTGGGAATGGGTAAGGGCTGCAGCAAACCCACTGGTGGCACATGCTCTACTTTATTTTGCTGACATGACAAACATTTCCTAAATGCTGTAGCACATCGTTCTTCAATCCTTTCCATGTGAAACGTTCTCTCACCTGTTTGTATCTCTTGCAGAATCCTGGGTGGCCAGCAAGAGGAGTATCGTGGCATGCTTTAATGATTTTGTTCTTGATCTTAGAGTGAGGTACAAGGTAGACCCAGACTTTATAGAGAATGAGCTCCTCCACCACCCTGTACCTATCATCAATTGTTTTTCCTTCCAAAATGTCATTAGCAAATGAATCCTTAGCATACTCAATTGTAATATCATTTCTCCAATCAGCTCATATATCAGTCATCACGCAAAGATAAGGCTTCCTTGATAGAGCATCGGCCACCACATTATTCTTTCCCTTTACATAATCAATATCAAAATCATAAGCTTGAAGTTTGCTTACCCATTTCTATTGTCTATCGTTCAGGTTTCGCTGATTTAGGAAGTACTTCAGGTTGTTATGATCAGTCTTCACCACAAATTTCCCGCAGACCAAGTATTGTCTGAATTTTGCAAGGGCATGCATAATAGCTAACATCTCCTTGTCATAAATAGAGAAAGTCCTCTCAGGTTTGGTGAGCTTTCTACTCTCATAAGCAATGGGGTGTTTGTTTTGCATTAAAACAACTCCAATACCTTCACCTAAAGCATCACACTCGAGCACAAAAGGAGATGAAAAATCGGGAATGGCCAAAACGGGACACGAACTCATTACCTCCTTGAGTTTGTCAAATGCCTGCTCAGCTGTGGGGCTCCACGAGAAAGCTCCTTTCTTTGTCAAGTTGGTCAATGGTGTTGCAAGCTAAGAAAAACCCTTCACAAATCTTTGGTAGTAGCTACAGAGACCAACAAATCCTCTTAGCTGTGTTAAGTTCTTGGGGGTAGCCCACTCCTATATTGCCTTGATCTTTTCCTCGTCCACACTAACCCCTTGGGCACTGATCTTGTGGCCCAAATATAGAATTTCTGTCATCCCAAATTCACATTTTGACATCTTGGCGTAGAATGAATTCCTCTCAAATATGTCGAGTACTTCTTCTATATGCTTCAAATGTTCTTCCCATGTTTTACTAAGAATCAAGATGTCATCAAAGAAAACCAACACAAATTTCCTTAACTAAAGGATGAATACCTGATTCATGCACGATTGAAAAGTAGCAGGGGCACTGGTTAACCCAAACGGCATCACCAAGAATTCATAATGCCCATAATGGCACTGGAAAGTTGTCTTTTGAACATCCTCCTCTCTAAATCTAATTTGATGGTAGCCTGAATGCAAATCAATCTTGGAGAAGTACACGGCTCCATGTAGCTCATCTATTAGTTTGTCAAACCTGGGAATAGGATATAGATTCTTGATTGTCTTCTTGTTGAGTGCTCTATAGTCTATACACATCTTGAGTGTTTTGTCCTTCTTTTTGACCAATACCACCAATGAAGCAAAGGGGCTTAAGCTTGGACATATAAACCCCATATCCAATAGCTCGTTGATTGCCTTCTTCATTTCCTCTTTGTGGATGACGATAAGGAGTAGTGATCACTGGTTTGGCCCCTTCTTCAAGTTCGATCACATGCTAAAACCCTCTATCTGGTGGCAATCTTGCTGGAATCTCTCGGAAAACCTTGCACTTCTTATCCAAAATAGCTTGACTATCACTGGGAAAGGTTCTTTCCTCCTTCAATATGCTGGTATCTATAATGAGGCATTTTGCTGCCCATGCTACCTGATCCTTGCGAAACGATCACTCCATTCCCTTGGCTGAGACCACCATAGGCCGATTTCTAGAAAGGCCCTTGAGCGCAACTTCCTTACCCTCATGCTTGAATTTCAGCTCCATGGTTTCGTAGTTAGTGGTGTATTCTCCTAGTGAATGAATCCACTGCACTCCTAGGACCATGTCTGTGTCACCCACATCACCAATGTAGAAATGCTCCTTCATCTTGTGTCCTAATATCAGTTCTATCTGTTGGATTCGCTTTGTGCAAGGAAGGACATTTCCTCCGGCTGCCAAGACATCAAACCCTTCGAAGTCTTCTGTTGCCAATCGTAATTTAGCCATTGTTCTCTTGTTGATGAAGTTATGTGTAGCTCCACTATCAATCAATACTGTTACTCTTTGTCCTCGAAGAACTCCCCTTACTCGCAAAGAATGATATTGAGGTGTCCCTAATAGTGTCGCTAAGGTACTTCCTATTGGGCTTTCTTCAATTACGATCCCCTGCTGCTCCTTCGAGTTGTCCTCTTCACTGACCCCTTCTTCAGTATCTGCCTCATCATCAGATACCACTTCAATGTAATACACTTGTCCCCTCCCTTGGCACCTATGTTGATTATTCCACTTCTGGTTGCAGTAATAGCACAAGCCCTTCTTGCGTAATTCATTCCTTGACATGTCGTGTGGACCTGTAGGGGGGATCTTAGGTGGTGGACTTGCCTTCAAGAAAGGCTTCTTCAACTGCCCTACTAGGGCATTCTTGATGACAACTTTCCCTTTCTTGGTGGAGTCTTCAAGGCTCAAAGCTTTCCGAATGGCATCCTCCAAGGTTGTTGGCTCCAAGGCCCTCACCAAGCCACGGAAAGAGTCAGATAAGCCTTCGATGAAGAAGAATGTGAGTCTCTTATTAGATACATCCGATACCATCACTGCAAGCCTTTGAAATTTAGAGACATATTCGTCCATAGTGCCCGTTTGTTTCAGCCTGATTAGCTCTTGGAAGTATGCTTCCAGATCTTTCCTGTCAAACCTATCCACCAATTTCTACATGAAACCCGCATATGAATTCACTTGCCCAAATCCTTGAGTCACAATGTTGTGGTGCCACCATTCATGTGCTAGATCCTCCAAGTGTAGAATAGCAAATTTGATTGTTCTTCAATCATGGGGTTGAGAGAAAAATGTGTCTAATTTTTGTATCCATGATTGTGCAGTCATTTTTCCTGATCCATCAAAAGTCGGAAGTGAGGGCTTGTTGATCTTATGTTGGAGATATCTATTCCCTCGATGTTGCCTCTCATCACTTCGTCTAGCACTATAAAACTGATCGAAATAGACCGCAACTTGAGCATTCTCATCCAACTCCAGGTACTCATGCACAATACTCGGATAGTTGCGTTGTTCTTCTCCTTCTTGCCTGCCCTTTGTTTTTGGCAAAAATCTAGGTTGAGAGTGCTTGTGGGTGTGTCCATTTGATGCTTTGCTCTGTTCTCCTCCTGAACATTCCGAGTTGCCTCCTTCCTCATTGTTGGATCCTAATCTAATGTTGACTGCAACTATAAGTGACTGTATTGCCTGCAGCAAGGCTTGATTTATTTGGTCTTGCTATTTCATGAAGTTATCCAACTTGTTCTGATCCTAGTCCCCCATTCTCTCCTTACCTCTGCCTCCTATTCCTTGAGCAGCTTCAGACTTCTTTTCTCTCTCTAGGGCCTGAATATCTCTTTGGCTCAATTGCATAAGCTCACAACCACAGGCTGGCAGGCCTTATGGCTCTAATACCACTATGACGACCTCTAACCAGAAATGATTTCCACGACAAAGATAATTCAATAGTGATCTAAATACAACACTTGAAATAATCGAAAGACATTCTATATCAAAATATCAATTACGCAGTTTATGCCGAACATAGAATTTTTATTATAATAGATTATAGTGAACACTTCTAGATCTCAAAGTATGGAATTCTTCTGGTAACAAATACTTGAATGCCAATCGAACAATAGAGCAGAAAACATCAACTGGCAACAAGTTTGTCTTACAAAGGAAATTCATTTGTCACTTGTATGATTGGCCTTGCAGTGCCTGAAGTGAAAGAGCGATATAGCTCCGCCTGTGAGTGGCGTCGCTATGACACGATTATTGCTTAGCTTCCTTTCTGCTGATAGATCAGGACCTTTCAATGCATTGAAGCTTAGACTGGTGAATCCTCTGCGTGACGGTGCTCCCAATTGGAAGACACAGGAGATCGCTGGAGTGTCGTTTGGTAAACCGCCCGATGATAAGAGTCTTCAATGAGCACTGGCCAGAGCCAACAGCTCTGCTTGGACGGTAGAGTCAGCCTCGACCTCAATATGTCAAAATACGCCTACGATGCGAGAGTTGAATGAGGATTGATCTGAGAATAATGCAATCAAATGAAACATAGACACATGTCTCCCAGGTTGAAGTACGTCCCACCTAAGCGCTTGAGATTGAGCAACTATGTCCTCAGTGTTCTCAATAGGATAAACTCCAAACTCGTGATGCCTAACTCAAGAGAGGAATTGGATATAAATACTGACTAATCCATCACTTTGAAAGAAGTCAGCCAGATGCAACAAAGAAAAAATAAAAATTAACTATAAACTAAATTGGCGCCAACCATGAACATTTCGGCCACAACTAAAGATTATTCAATTGTCGGTTAGTGTTAAAAAACACTAGTTAAAACATGTCGGCCAAATTCAAAAGGAATGCGGGACATGACATTATATACTTTTAAATATAAAGTCCCCTTTTAATATATTTTAATAACGCATAAAGTTAAATTATTTAATCTTTATTATTTGACGTTATTAATATTAAATGCATAGGACCAATATTAACCAATATATCTCTAGGATATAATTATGGCATCATGCCAAAAGTAGTAACTCTACCAACTAACCATACCTGTGACTTACTATAAATAGTAAGTATGGACAAATGGTCTAAAAACCCTTCAGAAAGTGTCAAACATCTCCAAGAAACTATCTGAGCACATTGGTGACATCATATAATCCTTCCGAACAAGCTGACACAAACCCAAAATGTTAGCAATAACTGTATTGCTAGAGACCCTAAAAATTGGGGACATTACATATTCAACAGTACAATGATTGTAGCATGCCAACTTTTCCTATGGTCAGCCTTGTATACTAAACAAGTTTGTCCAATGTATGAAACAAGATAATCCTTGATTATGGCTTTGACTATGAAGATGCACAGATTTGCAACAAAGGATATGTATTATGTAAGTTTTATGATCATGATTCATCACTGGCCTATTGCATGCTTAGACTTACAGTTTGATGGGGGTTTGGGGGAAACACCCCAACAGGGTAAAGGGGCAGCTGAAGTGTCCCACCCCCGTTTTGAGTTTAGACTCTCGATTTTGCTCGATATTTATCAGTTTGACAGATGGAACATTTTGTCAAATAGTTTGCTTACTAACTGGGTTGTGTGTCTTTTCCAAGCTTATGATGCTTGCAAGTTCACTAACAACAACTCAGGGAAAAGAGCATCTCATTTTCATTGCTTTTAGGTTAAAGAACCAAATCATAATATTCATTTTGCATAATAACTATTACTTACATATTTCTAAACTATAACATGAACAGCAATGAGCACAACAGATGTATAGTTTTACAAACTCAGAATTTAAATACCACTTTCAGGCGACCCCTGGAATGAGTGACTGTCCCTGATGTATGTAATGCCCAGCTTCATGCTTAGACTGAGGAACAAGTCTAAAGGAGAGGTTGCCACCAAGTATAGCAGCAGAACCATAACTGGGAAGTGATGACAGCCTGATTTTCATGCACCCAAGTTACCTGACAGCTGCCTGCAACATGCCACGGCCTCCTATGCAACTCTAAGCATTCACTCATCAGGAGATTCACACTCAAACTTCACGTCCTCCCTAATTATCAGACCTGTAGCTGATTAATGGTGGCTGCATCCATTCTCATAAGTGCTGCGATAGAAATATATGGTGCCCTATGACCCCCTGTAACCTCCTATGTCTTCCACAGCCCTGGGAACGTGTCCACGACCTCCAAGAAGGGGTTACCACGCCTCAGATCTGACTGTACAATAACTGAGCAGAGATATATCTTCCAATAACTCTTGATAGCCAACACCCAGCCAAGAAGGGTAACAATTTATGCACCTAGAAAAGCATATAACTTATAAGCAACAAACCCCTCAATACAAGAATAATGTCTTCACGGGTGAAATTAACAAACTCCGGTGTCTGAAATCCAACGCCCAGATCAGATATAAAGATTAATGTGTTCGCCAGCTCCCAAATGTGCAGCAATATACCCTTTCAAGCCTACACCCAATCCAATATGGGCTCAAACTCATTAATCAGCAATATAAATACCAACAAACCCCATGTCCAAACAGAAATATGGAGTTTTACAATAACCACCAGCAATATGTACGCTTCGATCAGGAGATAAATGGCAAACCAACAATATGTAATGTGAACAGCAGATTAAACCATTAGGAAATCCTCTTGAATCATCAAAACCTAGAAAATGAATTCTTTCCTGTAAATCGTTGAAGCTCAAATATAATCCCTGGATAGGATTATCCAATCAAGTGCTCCTAGGTGATCTTCCAGACCTGCAAACACTATCCTCTTTGAGGGTTTTCGTCCTCAAAAAGCTTTGGCTTTCACAATCAGCAAACCCTTGCTGAAACTCTTCTCCAAATTTGCAAAAGAATAATAAACATGAATGAATGAAAAAGCACTAAGTTTGTTTTTTATACTTCTCCAAATAACCCCACGCCCCCACTTGGCTAATAAATGTTTTTAATTAATATTTGATTTTTGATGTGCATTTCATAAAGTTGGCATTAAAATATAATACTTTATTTAAATGCCTTCTTAATTCCTTATAATGCCCCTTAAAATATCACTTTATTAAATCAACCATTATAAATAATATTATTAAAGTTAAACTTAACTTTAATAATATAAATTAAATCATCAACTCCCAATAAATACCAACACCAACTCCAGGGAGTAATCCATCAACATTTTCTAGACATAGGTGTGTTGACAGCTGATCAAACCATGACTTACTATAAATAGTAAGTATGACCAACACATCCAAGTGACTTACTAAAAATATTAAGTGTGGGTAAAAGCGTCCTAAATGGCCTCAAAAAGGTGCACAACAAATAAACTGAGACACTAAGCTGAAGAGTACTGAAATAAGTACCAAAAGTTTTGTTGACAAGCCAAAAATCACCCTCAAAGTGGTCCCCTAAACACCCTATTAGCCTACAGGGACCAATTGGTAGACTAACCACTGCATCTGACCACCACCTAGGATAAAGGGGACATTACAGCAGCACCCCTCACGAGGGTCTGGGGCAATGCACACCATTTTCATTTTTTTTTGTAAATCCAAATGAAGACCTTCAAAACCACATAGACCTTCATGGCGCACACCATTTTCATTTTTTTTGTAAATCCAGATGGGCATGTCATAAACCAAACAAGCATTGAAAGATTGTAAATTTAAAAAAATAAATAATTAACATGGCCGAATCCCAGGCTCGAGACTAGCCCGGACCCAGCGAGTCTCCCACACTCAAAGAGTCTAGCGAGTACTCGAAGCCCGAGTCTCCCAGACTCGTCAAGCCTGGCTCAGCTCACAACTCACCGAGTTTGGGCAATTCTTGGAACTATACTATTTATACATGCCCACAGTTTGAAATCATCAATACTCGATTGATGTCAACCATACCAGTATAATGACAAAGTGGAGAAAGATCTATTAATAACCCAAAGAAGCATCTGATAGTATAACTAACAAAGTGCTGGCCCCTGTATAATTCATTTAGTAATAAAGTCACAACTTGTGACCTTTACCTGATACTGACCCCCAAATCTCTTAATGAATATAAAAGCTCCAACTTAAACATTGCGTAAAGGTACAGATCTAGGTTGATGCCCATTAAAATGCATTCTGCAATCGGTGAAGAGTGGCATATCAACCATGTCTGCAAAAGAAAAGACTTAACTGTTCAGACAATGCAAGAATTTTAAAAGAAAGAATTGAATCCCTGTGCCTGTTAAGCAGCACAAAGCATACATCAAAATAAATGCATTACAACTGCTTCAATACATCCTCAACTTACCCCATGCATGTTGATCATTTAAGTTCAGGACACTTCACACTCAAAAATTTGAACAAAATACTTTGAGAAAATATAATATGGTTACTCTGAGAAAAGTCAACAGTAAAGAGCATTAACAATTAGATCACTAATGTACTGTTTTAAGGGGTTTCACCCCTCTATGTAGCTGAACTAAAATGTGCTTTCTGTTACAGACATCCTGAATGCAATTACACAACTCTACACAGAGGCCCTAAAGACAGACTTACTGAACAACATTGATATAAAAAATTGATTTAACTGCGATATAAATTTCATTAGAATAATCATGGTAACAGGTTAATCAAATTCACCTGTGTTACCAATGGATTGAAGCTTATTCCAAGAGAAGTCACAAAATCCTCAGCAACATTGTGCCAATTAATATCTGGGTATGCTGCAAGATGAGCATTGTAGTTCCCAACGGCACCAGCCATTTTTCCTAGTAATCTCACTCTAGAGACTTCTTGCCGTTGCTCACGTAATCTGAAGCAAAAGACTGCCATCTCCTTTCCTAAAGTAGTTGGTGAAGCTGTCTGTATGAGCTCAGAAAAAACAAAGAATCAGGCCAGATTGCATTGATAATGTTCATTTATGAGATTTAGACAAAACAAAAGGTTAAATTTATGGAAAGAGCAATCAACCATTGGCTCCAATGATATGCTATCATAAGGCAGAAATTTCTTATGCAGATTCAGAAATTCATGCGTAATTTACTTGCTTTTCTAAAGCCTGGGTTGGGAATCGATCACTGTTGTTATTTCAAAAAGTTAAAAAAGGAAAATGCTACCAATCCTCGCGTATCTTCTTTTCCTAATTTAAAATAAAAATATAGAGACCAAGCCAACTCATCCCCAACTTGTCTGATTTTATTATTTAACATGAAATAATATACCAAAATTACATCATTGCTTAGCTTATTGGTCCCACACTATATTTATTATGTGGAACTCTATCAAGTTGCTTTTTGAATTGCACATTAACAAGGAAAAAATGCTGAAAGTACATTAGGCTGCATCATGATTGTTGTACCCCAAAATTAAAATTTTTGTTACACTTAGACATTTTGAAGAAATGAGTAAAAGTCTTGTTAAATCTGTCAAAAAGGTCAAAATTTGGGTGTGCATGTCTTGCCTGAGGGGTTAAAACGTAAAATTTTCAAAATCGGACGATTTGGGTCTGCTCAAAGCGACCTAATCTACAAAACCCAGATCTCAGTTTTTCATCCCTATTTTTTAAGAAAATTGCTATTTTTAGAAATTTTCTAAAAATGGTAACTTTTTCTGGGTTTTTTGGGTTTCTTTTGAAACGAATACTAGCAAAACTTTCTAAAAATAGAAAGTTGGTCCGATAGGGTTCAAATTGATTTTGATTGGCTCAAAATACGTCCATATCAGCCTGGTGCAGTCAAAATCTCAAAATAATCAGTTTTTCCCTAGTGGGTCTATTCTGCTTTTTCAGAAGCATATCAGGAGCTCTGAGGTCATCAGTGGAGGTCAATTAGCTACCAAGCGTCACATTCAACACTCAGGCGTTCAACAAAAGGCGAGTTGGTGAGCAAGCACAAAGAACGAAGAAGAAAGTGAAGACTATGAAAATTTTCTAACTCTGCTTGTCATGGGCGCCCCAGGAGAGAATAGGCGCCCATCTTTTTAGGGCATTAAAAGTTGAAATTAGGGTTTGAGCCCCCAATCAAAGTTTCTCAGTTCTCTTCCAGCTCCGCAACGAATCCAACGATGCAGTCAATGGATCATCCAGTCGCCCGGGATTCAGAGCTAAACAGGGAGGATTCAAATAGAGGTCAGACTGAAAAAGAATGAAAAATATCAAAATTTGACTAAGTCTGGAGGTTGTGAGTGCCCCAGGTGAAGAAGGGCGCCCAGCTTTTTGGAGCACCTAACTCAACAGTTAGGGTTTGAGAATATGCTCAATCTCTTCAGTATTCAACCAACTTTGCAACGCTTGTCTCCGTCAGAGCATCCGACTGCCCAATCTCCAGCAGATTTAGATCAAAGTGGAACATAAAGAATGGAGGTTTGAACTTGAAAATAAAAGGAAGAAGAAAATGGCTAAGTCTGGAGGTTTTGGGCGCCCCAGGAGAGAAGAGGCGCCCAAGTTTTTAAGGGCCTAAATAGATGAATTTGTAGATGTATCTCTAACGTGATTTCTTCACAATTGATCCGTCTCTCCAACGAGATATTCAACGCGTCAATCAGAGTTTGTAGTTGCCAAATATGAGAAGCTGAACAGAGGGTCTAATGAGAGCTAGGAATTGAGATTCAAAAGCAAACACGTGAAAATGAAAAATATTCTAACTCTGGTGAGTTTGGGCACCCCAGCTTGCCAAGGGCGCCCAAGTTTTTGAAGGCCAAAACTCAACTGTTTGATGAAGTTTCTCCCACGAGACCCCTCTTAATATCTCCTCAGCTTCGCAACGAGCATAACCATCAATCAATCCGATGCCCGGATCACCAGATTCAACAAGATCATATGTGGAAAAGGAGTTAATGAAGAAATTGAAAATCATAAAAATGGCTAACTCTGGACAAAATGGGCGCCCCTGGAGGAAACAGGCTCCCATGAATTCGAAGGTCGAAATGAAGTTTTTAGCCAGAGACGCCTCCAGAACAATCTTCTCAGAACGGGTCAAGCTTTACGATGAATCATTCAGCTTGCTCATTAGATTAGTCTGTAAGTCGGAAATCAAGGTCAAAGTAGGGGGTCAATGTTGCGTAAAGTTGAAAATGTCAAAAAAGTGACCAGCACTACTTGAAGTGGGCGCCCCTAGCAAAGAAGGGTGCCCAACTTCTCATGCCTTAGTGAAATTTGCAAGATTTTCAAAAAAAAAAAAAAACTCAAAATTGCAAGAGGATGAGAACATCCAAGTTCAATGAACAGAGATTTTAGGGTTTTGAAGATAAAAGCAAAAGAAAGCAAACCTATTTCAAACCCTAAGTCTATTTAACACCTCTCTTCAATGTAATTTTCATTATTTTTGCAGGTGGCATCCCAAGGAGAAAGTTGGAGCAGCAAGTTTGAAGAGTTTTTCATAATTCAAGAACTCAAGTTTGCTGGTTATTCATCAAATTTTTCAGACCAGCAAGCATAAGGCCTTGCTTTTTCAAGCTTTTTCATCCAGAAGATCAGATTTTTCAAGAAGAAGGCCAAGATTTTCAAATTTTCAGCCATTTGGGTCTTATCATCTCATTCTTCTGAAGAAATTTTTGAGAACTTCATCAAGTTGCAGCAACTGCTTTTTATTTGCATGTCAATGAAATCCTCAGTGCGTTCAATTTTCAATCATCTAGGTCCTCTCAAATTAGTCTTCTGAAGAAAACCCATATCACAGCTTTTTTAAGAAAATTCCAAATCCTAAGGTTGGCTGCTTTTTTCGGTCAGCCATCAATATTTTTCAAATCTAATCAACTGGGTCCATTTCTAAGTGTATTCTGAACAAAACCCAGGTGCCAGCTTTTTTAGTGAAAAATTGAAGAAATTAGGGTTTGCTGCTTTTTTAGTCTAAATTCAAAATTTTCAAAAACGGACAATCTGGGTTGTCTTGCAACAAAATTCTAAGCAAACCCCATATCTCAGAAAAATTTCCAAAAATTTGTCCGTTAAAGGAAGAAAAATCAGCATTCTAAAAATAGTAAGTTGCTCAAAACTTGTCTGAACCTAGGCGAGTTTATAGTCATTCTTCAAGGTTTCCGAAATGGAGTACACTCCCAATGTTTTCAAGACTGAATCAGCTCTCTATCATGATTACATCAAAACAGCTGAGACGGACTTGCATCACATCAAGCTGGTGTTTGATCTACACGCTTTGGAGAGCGCAGGCAACACTTCAATCAGAAACCTGGGACACTCTGGACTCCTCGCAGCAGCGTCTATTCCTATATCAATTCAGAGTCTCGAGTTCGTAATTGCTTGCATCAAGCATTACAACCCGGCTACAAGGGAGATTCAATTAGTTGATGACAGATTGATTTGCAGTTTGAAGCCTGATATGATCAAGAAGTGTTTTTTCATTCCCCCTTGGCCTGAAAGTGTCACTATCTCAAAGGGTGAATGCGAGAGGATATGGGAAATGCACAAAGACAAGTACAGCAAGAAGATTGCACAAAGGTGGATGAAAAAGAAGCATAAGACTTTGCCTAAGAACGTCGGGCGAGGAGAGTTCAAAGATGAGATTGCTATCATAATCACCTTGCTCAACAGGGTAACTAGATCAGAAGACGCTACCAAGTTTCAGACTTGGATGTTTTACGCCATACCCCATATCATGAAGAAGACCGAGTTCTATGATTGGCCCACCTTGATCAATGACAGCCTTCATCAGCAGATAACAGAATACTTCCAGTTTCATGAGTTCCATACGATTTCTTACCTAGTCTACCTAGTGGCCTATCAAGGTCAATTCAGAGGGTTGAACACCAAGGGATCATTGAGCGTACAGCATATCTACAACTACTATCCCTAGTTGGAATTCACGAAGTCACTGCATCACTACAAGAGAGTGAACGAGGCTTTTCTGATGTACACAGTGCGGGACCTGAACAATGAATTGCACGTCCGCATCTCCTCAATTGCCAGGGCAGCGATGGCAGAGTGGGCAGATTAGTTCATACAATTTCCTATTTTCACTTATCTCAGAGTCTATGGCTATTCAAGTGCCCCGCTCATGCTACCAAGGTACCCGTTAGACGAGGTCGTCTTCATGGAGTTCTTAAGGCAGGCACACGATGTCCACGCATTCCTGAGGAATAGAAAGAAACCCACCCTCAATTTTCCATTGGGACTGGGAATCTATACATGCAGGACAGCAGCAAATGCTAAAACCATGGGAGATGAGTTAGAAAAACTCGGCCTCAAGCCTTACAGCGAGAGACGATCATTTGATCCTCATGGTGTCTATGCTGGCCGGCTTGAGAAAAACTATGCTTATATATCCGCCCTTGAAGATTTTTGGGCTAATTGTACAGATGAGTTCGAGATGCGGAGGCGTGGTTACAACAGGCTCACTCTTCACCGGATGAAAGACTACTTATCAAAAGACAAAGAAGGGTTATTAGATGATGATGAGGATGTGCTTCTCCCGATGTATGCTCAAAAACGAATTGAAGATTAGCCCCTTCCTCAAGTTAATTGGGCTAATAAAGAGTCCCTCTCAGTTGAAGACAAGACAAGACAAGTCCTTGAACATAACAAGGTTTTCCTAATCCTTAAGAGGAAAAACACCATTCCAGTAGCAGAGCCACCAAAGACAATTCCCTCTTCTTCCAGAGCACAGTCAAAAGGGAAGGGCATAAGTCAGTCCCAAGAAGGCGTCAAAGGTAGTAGGTCAAATAAAAATGTAAGAAGGTTAGACTTCTCAGGCATAGTCATACATGAGCAACCTACAGTTGTAACAGAAGTTCCTCCTGACAAGCCCGTTCCTTAGAAAGAAGCAGAGGAGCTGCCTTTAACACATGTTTTTGTACCTTTGACAGAGTCTTCACCGATTCACATCGACCTTGATATTGAAGATGATGAAGAAATTGCAATTGTACCTCCTAAGGAAGTTAGTAAAGATACTACTGTGTCTTGGCTTGAGAACTCCTTGGGAAGGGTGAGAAGAAGACCTTCATATCAGGTAAATTTTGATGATCTTGACAACATCTACCAGGAACCTCCTAAGAAGAAAGCAAAAAAGCAAGTTCACTTTGATAGCAATCCTGATGGTGAGATGGTTATGGAGACTGCTGTACCTCCCATAGATAAGAACAGGGATGAGGTGAATATGGATGACTTCGTGATGGTCAAGGCTAATCTTGGTAGAAATACCAGACAATACGGATGTCAGTTTGTTCAGAGTTGTGTATGAAAACCTTCAGGAAAGAGTGCTCAAGGATGGAGAAGACAAGGCAGCCCTCAAGGCTGAAATACAACAGCTCAGGCTTTATATTTCTAACCTTGTCCATGGTTCTTCACAACAGACCAGTTGCTGCCCCAAGTTTTAGAGACACCAGCTGATCATCATCAGTTAAGACAGCTGGTCATTTGTGGGAAAGAAACTCAAGAGTGGATCGAGAGTTTCATTGTTAGAGGAAAGGAGATCTTGGTACGGATGTTTCAGTTGAGAGAAAACGCTCATGAGCTACGTCAAGGTATCCAAGGGTTTGAACTAACAGTGGCTGAAGTAAAACCAAGGCATGAAAACATCATTGCTGATTTAGATACAACCTATGGTTCAGCAATTCCAAAAGAACACAAGAGGCAGATCCTTGCTTGGAGAGAGCGTCATGTTTTCAAAGTTAAAACTTACGAAAGGATATCCGAAGAATTTATTGCCTACAGACAAAGGGTGATCGAAGCTCTTCTTTTCATCAATGAGTTTGTCACAGAGATTCCTTCTCGATACAGTCTTGAAGATGGTTCCTACGTTGGGCTTGATGAAGTGCAAGCTCAATTTCAGAGTGTTGTTCACAGCTATGATAGCAGCAATCCGGTTGGCAGGAGAATGAGTCATATTTCGATGATGTCAGCAAAGTTTGAAAAGGCGGCCAATGAGGTCGAAGATTTCCTTAGGTCAGTTGCAGATGGTGAAGATATTTAGAAAAGTGGTGTTTTGCTATTGATGGCATAGATGCACCAAACTGGGACACAATTTCTAACTTTCTAGTGGATGTGATCGAGCTTTAAAGCAGCTTTCTTCCAAAAGCTTTCTTCCCGCTTTCTTTCTATTCTTGAAGCAATTTTTATCCGTTCTTTGAATAGAAAGAAGATAAATGTAATAGTTGGCGTTTCCAGCTTTTTCCTGCTTTCTTAGGTGTTAGATGTTATCTTCTTTCTAGATTTAGAAATACAGTTTGCTTGCTGAGCAAGCCCTAGATTGTGAAAGCAAGGAGATTTTAGGGTTCCCTACTCCTCTGCTTGCCTATAAATAAGAGTCTTTGCTCATTAGTTTTCTTTAACCATGCTAGTGATAACAAAACGCTGAGTTTATTGTGCCTTCTATTTGTTATTCGAGTGTTGTTCAATTGTTTTATGATAGCGAATTGTTGAGTCTCTTTTAGCCAACAAGGAGTTGTTGTAATTGTTGTTCCTATTGTGTAAGAACAAGATTGCAAGCCTCTTTAGCTGCAAGCTCTTGTTCCAAGCATGTTAGTAGTAGATTTTGTTCCAGAAGTTTGAGAAATAAAATCATGAGCCTCCTTTGCCTTGGTATAACATCTCAGATTTCCATTATTTGTGTTATGCTTTTATGATCTTGATTTCAGCTTACATTGAAGTGTGTATATGTTTGTTGGAAAAGGGTTTATTGAAGCACTTTGTCAGAGAATCAACCTTGTTCATTTCTAGTTTCTCTTGCTCTGCGTATTACTTGAGAAGTTAGAAACATCTTTAGCTTAAGTTAGTCGTGGTTGAAGTTCTTAAAACAGAAAATCTCAGCTGCAGCGTTTGTGTTTAATAAACCTTGTGCTCTAGCTGATCAAAAAGATAGGCAACTTAGTTTTTAGTTTACTTTCTTTCAACACCATCAGCAAGAGGGAGCTTCCCCTCCTAATTTGAAGAGCAGTTTTATTGTGCATAGCTGTCCGTTTCAAATACGCATTCCAGAGGTGCGAATTTAAACGCCAACAATGATCACAGCCCTCAGTGAGATATTCTTACCTTTTAAAAAGGATTATACAAGCTTGAATCATAGAACTTTAGGACATGACAAACTAACTAGCCAAAACCCTTTTCTCAAACAACACAATTGATAACATTTACTAGAATGTTATGTGCACCTGTCAATAAGTTTTGGTAAGTTCACATTAATGACTTCTGCCTTGAATTTGTTTACCAGTGTTACAAATGACTGCATTCCCTTTTTTATGAACTTGTAACATTTTTCACAAACCACTAAGTCGCTTGCAGATGTGGTGCTAAGAAGTTGAAAATGTTTAATACAACCTCCTTTCCTGTGTTTGAAAATGCCTTGATAGATGGTGAGTCTATTATAATGTAACTACTTACACCAAATCAACCAATAGCTTTCTCACCCAAATTCTGGGAACAAATAGTTCTTTAGTTCATCTTAGGTTTAAGATGCATAGTTATGTATATAGCACCAAATTCACAGGTGAGATGAAGTAATTTGTGAAGGTGATTCAGGCATGAATAACTGATGACTGTGCAATTAGTGTCAGTGAGATAACTAATGTTGGATAACATTGTACATTGACTCCAATCACATTTGGGACTTGAGCACACATCAATCAAATAATGGCTGGCTTGTATAACTGTAGATGTTCCCTCTTATTGTAACCTGGAGTTTACTTCAAATGGAACTTGGAAACCGAGGGATATGCATGCAAGTGAACTCTAGTCAGCATTCCAAATATTATTTACAAATAATTGAATACCCTGTTATTTAGGTTTTCGGTTTTGTCACTTTTCACCCCCACTATTGATGATTAGGTTGGACTCTTGTAGCCCCCCACTATTTATGATTTGGGATGCTCTCTTTATAACCAAATTGTTCATTATTTAGATTTCCTTTCTGTGCCCCTCACTCTTGATGATTTGATCAGGCATCATATGGCCCCCACTATTAATGAATTGGGCTCTTCTCTTGTGACCTCCATTATTCATGATTTGAGCCGGCACAATGTGGGCCTTATCATTTATGATGGTGCCAGTTTGCTATGACCCCTGTGGTTAACGATTGGACTATTCTCATATGATATTCATATGATATGTGCTCTATAAGATACTGAAAAGTTTGGTTGGCAAGTTGGCCAAAGCCATATGGTGAGCTTATTGCCCTACATGATCCTAAAGATACTATAAGATACTATGTTTCATTTTATCAGAAATTAGACTCTTCCTGATATGAAGCAGAAATGGCTATTTTTTAAAGATAGAGCAACACTACGAATTCAGGCTACCTTCACAAACATGAACACAGATACCATATGTCAGCTAATCACAAAAAACGGTAAAATATATAAAAATATATTAGACCAATCAATTGCAATTTTCAACTTGAAAGGAAAAAAAAGACAGTACCTGGCCATGTGTTCGAGATAACATTGGCTTGTGTGCATATTTGTGTGCCAAATTCTGTATGGATTGAATTAACTCATCCATTTTAGGAAGTATTACTAGATCAAGACCGTCCCGCAGCATCAAGGCATGTGCTAAATTATTTATATCCTCAGATGTGCAAGAGAAGTGGATAAACTCCAGTACCTGAAGAAATCAATAAAATCAAATATGCAACAGACTACAAAGGAAAAAGATCCATGTCATAACTAGAACCACAAATTTCTAAACATGAGGACCTTGGGCACTTAAATTTATAAAAAAAATTCTCTGATATCACACAATAACACTTTCAATCCGCCCGTGATTAATTTAAGCAGTTAAAGACTATTTACTCTACTGCATTTCCTGACAACAATCCTGATTTTTATACATGGCATACAGATGAGGCTTATCACAAACAAACATTCCCCTGCATTTCCTGCTAATCCTGAATTATATGCATGTTATAGAGATGAGGCTTATCACAAACAAGCATTCTTTACTGGAAGAGTGGGGAAAGCTCTGATACAAGTTCTTATCCAATATGTGTATGGGAACTAAATAAACAATGTCCAGTTGGCAAACATTCAAGCTAACCTAATGAAAAAAGACATCAGATAAACAACATTAAAATAAAATTCAAAAAGGGGAAACTGTTCCTTCAACTCAAAGTGCTTTTGTACCCTACAGCTTTCACATACAACATAGTAGAATAGTTTACCTACCAGAATCTTCACTTAAGTACCCTTTTTGATGCACTGAATTAATCAGGCATAAGAAGGGGAAAGAACGACAAATACAGCGGTAGAAGTCATGGCATTCAATTCAAACTATTGTAATTCGTGACAATAAGAAAAATGGATATTTTTGGCAATGTTTGACAGTTCAATTGAGATAATCACCACACACTCATAAACATAGCAATAAGAAACATTGCAAAAGGGTCCCAATGCAGCAACGGCATAACATATTGACCTTGGCTAGCTCTGGATGAGTCTGGCATCTCTTTTTCAAAACATATTCAACTGCCTTGACATCATGGTTTGTCACGTTCTCCACTCTTTTCACTTCAAGAGCATCCTCAATGTTAAAATTCTTCGCAATATTTTCCAAATATGATCTGGTATCTTTGCTGAAGTTTGGAACTTCAGTGATTTCAGGAATTTGAGTTAGTTTCAGCAACCACTGAACCTGTCAAAGAAAAAAGCAAAACATCATTATATGTCAACCATCTAATCATGAAGAGTGCTCACTGTTAAAGATTTTAAAAAAGAGCAAATATGTAGCTTATAACAAAAGCCATCACAGAAGATATGGGAACAAAATTTTCTGTTTGAAAGATAAATTACTATATGCACAATTGGAAACTCTTTCATTCCTGTAATATTAAATAACTTTATAACATCCAAATAGAACTAGAGACGATTTTTTAATTCCATACCCTGAGTTTCACGGCACTTGCTGCCACTGCTATAAATGCAATTGATTAAAGTGTTCGCATTAATTAACAATGATGTGTAAATGCTGCCATGAACAGTTTTCCACCCTGGTTAAGTGTCTATTGCAACATTTCTTAGATAATATATGAATTCCAATTACCTTTCTTAAAATGAACTTCTCTTCCTCACCTGTTTAACTCACAGGAAAAACATCAACAATTTTTATTTTGCATTTTATTCTACCCTCTGTCTGTCAACCTTTTTAGAATAAAACTAAAAAATGTCAAGAATAAACAAAACTTGTTTCTTTTTCTCCTCATGATATTCATATTTTATCATTCTCAAATTGACCCAAAATGGATCTTGGAAAATGTTCAAAACCCAGGTTGTTAATTGATCAATCGCACTTCTTAGTTCATGAGAGTAAAGAAGAGGTTAAAACATGCTTTTGTTAAGACAGATTCGGGCAAGGCAAAGACACAGAGTCAGTTGCAAAACAGTGAAAACATTTCCATTGGGCTCCAGAGGTAATCCAAACATCTTATAGCCACACAATTAGAAGAAAATGTCCTAAGAGACTGTTTTGACCACATTCAAAACCGTTTGACAGTTTCAATGACAGAGCAAACATTAGCATAGAACAGGGTTGTTCAAAGAAGTTCAATTGCAGCAGAAAACATTCCATAGGGGGCGAAATAGCAGAGCCAAACTGCAAAGGGAAATTAAATTAATCTCTTCATATAAGGGGGTTTTAATATTATCTATTTGACTCACTGCTTATCCCTTATTATAAATACACCCTCTTGGATCAAGTGAAGGCATTCTAGAAGCATTGCAGGCAATTTGGTAGGATTCAACCATAGCCAAAGGGAGTTCTTAAGTTAGAAGATGCTGAACAATTATGAATGGCTACGGCCAGTAGTCAAGCATGTTAAAGAAGTAATCCACAATATTCGTAACTGTTAGGATACTATCGATATGTTGTTGGTATCCTTATGGCCATCAAAGGAGAGCAAGCCAATAAATAGCAAGCAGATATAAGAGATGAGGAAGCATAGCTTCAATCTTATAAGAGTCTCCCCACACTTGGTTTCTCCAGGATTAAATTCTTGTGGCTATCTATCATTTAATGTTGTATTTTATTCATTGCTTGCTTATTTATGTTCCATGCAACTTTGACAATAACTCACCACTTATGGGGAAGCAGCTAGTTGACACTTCAGTTGATTATAAACATAGTCCTTGTTTAAAATCCATTGCATGTAATATCCATTCTCGCATTAGTTTAAGAATCAGCACACTCTTGTTTTATATAAAGATAAAAACGGGTTTTGAAACGGTCTGGACCTTTTACAAAAGCATAGTAGCCATTAGGCAAACAGAACAAGTACCATGAGATATGGGACTAGCAAAAAATAAAACAGCAGTAACAGAAAGAAAGCAAAGTAACAGCAACAACACATCAGAAGAAGCACCTATTGTTATCAGTGAATTTTTGGAGCCCACTAGCAGCCTGCCATTATTTGGTGAGGAAATTAACCTGATCCATCAAAGAAATCTCCAGGGGGTCCTCTTCACCAGCACTGGTTTTGCCTCTCTGAGTTGTGGACTTGACCCTGATTCTCCTAGTTGGCCCTCCTGTATAGTCTCCCTTTGTCATTTTGAAGCGGATAGGGCCAAGGAGGCTATAAGAAATTATTATAAGGGGAACAGCCTCAAATTTGATCCCATTTGGGAGATTATTGACAGGAGGTGGAACCATCAACTCCACCAACCCATCCATGCAGCAGGATACTTCTTGAACCCCTGTTTCTTCCATTCAGGCATCTACTCAGATCCTATTAGAGAGGTTATGGAGGGCCTCGCTACTTGCATTCAGAGGATGACACCCCAGTCTAAGGTGGCAAACCTCATTGTTAATGAATTGCAAAATTATAGGGAAAAAAAGAGGTACACTCTTTTCTTCAGACCTGGCAAAGAGAGCAATAAACAATCAGTCACCAGGTATAAAATTTGAAATTTACAAGTTACAAGTTACAAGTATTGATAATTTGATAATTTGATAAGATATGTTTTGAACTTTTGACTTTCCTTTCTAAGTTTGTAACTCTTATTTTATTTTTTTTGTAAATGTTTGGTGGACAAATTAGGGTGGAAATACCCCAAATCTCCAAAGATTTTCCCTCTGTGTCTTATGCCAGCCTTGTAGTTCATCCAATTGTGAGCGCAATTGGAGCTTGTTTGAGGCCATCCACACAAAGAAGAGGAACAAACTAGCTCAAAAACACCTCAATGACCTTGTTTATGTGCAATATAATCTTTGGCTGCACACAAGAAAGGTAGAGGAAATATCAGATAATCCAATTGATTTCGATGAGATAGATCCTTACAGTGATTGGACAAGGCGGGATGAGCAGCCTCCATTGTTTTCCGAGGATGATATCTACGATTTAGAGTGATAGGCAAGGGAGGAAGGGGGTGGATTTGGATTCTCATTGGATGACATTGAGGATGAGCTTGAGGAAGAGTCATTGCCAGTGCCACCAGCAGCAGCATCTACATCCAGGATGGAAGTTGAGGAGCCACAGCAGAGTCCTAGGGCTAGGACTAGACCCTCTTCCCTAGTTTCCACTAGACATGGAAAGAGGTAGATGTAAATTTGTAAAAACTGAAATATATTACTGTAGTATTTAGTATTTACTTTCAGTTTTACAAAAACAATTTACTATTTTCATTTTGTTTCAGACTATCAGTATCAGCGCATTCCACATGAGGATGCCATTTTGTATCCAATTTGCATTCAAATCAATCAAATACAACTAGACTCAGCTTGTTTATTCTATGTACTCATTTATTGACCCATTGGATGCATCTTATCATTAAATTTTGGCAAAAAAATGCATTTTTAATGAAATTTAAGCAATTTTTTAAGTTGACGAATTTTTACCGAGTCGATTTTTTTGGGCTTGGCAAGTTTTTCAATTTGGCGAGTTTTTCAACTATGCTTTAGATCAATGGCGTACTTCATCCTGTTGCTCTCGATGGAGAGTGTGTTTCGTTTCCATTTGTGGTCCACCTTGGCTGCAATCAACCACCCTCTTACAAGTAGCACATCGTATGCCTTCTTTTGCAATGGGATGACGACAAAGTTTGGCAAAAATTGTTGTGTCAATGGTCACCTTTTGTGCCATGAGTGTACCCAATGGTTTGATAACATGTTGATCAACGCCTACCAAGTGAAATGTTGGTGGCCAGAGAGTTGGTTCCCTGAGACACTTCCAAGTCGCCTCCAGCAGTACGTTCACTCCCAAACCTCCATCGATGATGGTGTTTGTGAGTATCCTTCCCATGATTTCCATCTGTACAATGGTTGGCTTCCTCCCAATGTTCACTGTAACATTGGATCAAGGACTTGGTTCACCTTCTAGTAGCAGTACTACCATGTCCTTGCTTGGACTTCCCTGTCGAATTTGGTTGTCACCGACTATGTTTGTAATTGCCACTCTCAGTTGTGGTATTGTCTGTAGGAGATCTGTTTACCTTGATAGGTACGGTCATTTGCAACATTTGTCATACGATGTTCTTTTCCAACTCCAACCACAATGACATACTTGCTGCTTCATTAGAGGTTATGCTTTCCTTGGCCATTGCTTGTTCTACTTCCACTTTGGCCTCTTGAAGTCTTTCCTTCTTCATACGAGGGTTTGGGTACAAGGCCTTCTTCGTTTGTGCCCTCATAATTGCTAGAACCTCCTCATCCTACACTTCCAATATGTTGATACCTTTCTACTTTGGGTAGTCGATGTCTTCATGGTCACTCAGTCCGCACCACTTACATAACATTCCTCCTTTTCCTTGATTGTTCTAGCATTCTCTGGCGAAATGACCCCATTTATTGCACTTTCAGCACTGGATCATGGGTCTTCCTTTAGAAATCGTACTAGATTCGGCTTCTCGGCCCAATATTGTAAGATCTCCAACCCCCAGATGAAGCGAAATTTTTACGATTTTCCCACGTTTGACAATGCAAGAATTTTGTCAAATAGTTGTCATGCTAACATTATGCACTTGTTTCCAATTGTTTCAATGATGTATAAATGTTTGATGCAGATTGGTCGTTGATATTACATAAGATTAAACTCAGGATTATAACCACTCAACAAATGTATATTAAATTAGAGCAAGATTAGTATATATTGAATATGCTTGGGGTGTTGTTACAACTTCAACTACTTACAGAAGGTATAGTCCATAATATTCATAAATATTTAGACAATGATTTTGGCCTTGTATATCATGCAAAAACTCTTCTAAAGACAAGTATGGCGGCCAGAAATTATGACGGCTCTTCCCAAAATGTAGGCGTCACTCCATAAGTGGGTGCGATAATATGTAATGTTGGGCAATACCTTTTTAAAGGTTTACAGCATCAACTGAGTGATAAAGTAGAGTCCAAACACCTTACGCATCCTTTTTGACTAGTCTTCATACCACATAACCCCTATTTGATTTCTTAAAAGATACGACTCTTATTTCCCATGCAGTGATTCATTTGCAATTGATACAGCATGGTTGGAAGGGATCATACAATTCCTCTTTGGACTGTATTGACTGCTTATTAACACTACTAAAATATTTTCCAGCTGCAATAGGTGTTTGGTATTGCCTTACATAATAACAAATCCTCCTGCTGTTGTGATAGGAAATAAACCCTACAACCTCCAAGAATAATATTTGTTGGCAGTATTAAAAACTTGAAATGATTATATTATTTTGGTAGAGCCATGCCCTCTAAACTGCAAACAAAATCTTCCACTGAAATTTGTCTCCAAAGGAGACTTCACAATTTTATTCAAAAACTCTGACAATGATGCCCAAGGTGAGAAACCTGAGTAATTAAGATATAACTGTGAATGTAGAATAAGTATCACTTGTAAATTCCTCTCTATAAATAACCCAATGTTGACTCTGAAATTTGTCTCCAAAGGAGACTTCACAAATTTCCGAACAAAAGTTATCATGCAAAAGCGAAACCTAGTTGATTCCACCTAAATCCAACTAGGGAAGATAGTTTCACTACTGAAACTAGATACCCTTGGGGTTTTCGTCCTAGGGTTTTCGAACTTTGAAAAGCTCCTCAAAATACCCAATAGAATAATAAACAAGCCTCTCCAAATGAGCTCTCACTTCCCTTTTTAATTCCTTGCAGAGAAACTTCTAGAATCCCCTTTTTAAAAATTTCCCACTCAAAACATTAAACTCCTTTTAATTGACTTTATAAAATGCCTTTTAAATATTTCCTTAGCATCACTTTATAACATCACTTTAATCTAATTATTTAATATTAGATTTTTTTTAAATGTACTTTTTATCAAGCAATATCAAATAATTAAATTAAATTTTGTGGTGGTGACTCAGAAATCGGGGACATTACAGTCCTCCCTTCTCAGAGATTGCTTGTCCCCAAGCAATTTGTATCTATATACCATGACCAAATACCAAGAACCCAAATGAACATGTAGAATGCTCCACCATATCTCTATTGTATCACCTTGATACGACTAAGCCCATCAACTCTGTCAATTCACTATCATAATACTAAGCAATCTATCAATCATATATATTCCTGAATACCACAACCAAATTGGAAGTCAACCATTCCCAATATCCATTGACTTTCGTTGTGCCACTCTAATAACAATTGGAATCCCAATGTGCCAAGTCTCTATTCCCTGTTTTTGTATCCAATCATAATAACCATCTGGTAGAAACAAACTAGGAGACTTACAAGATTTGGATTCTCCTTCTGAAGACGGAAACACCTCATACCAGAGTGATCTATGTAATCCTTTATCCAAGCCACTTTTATGTCATCAGAAACATGGTCAAATCATTTGTATGTGGGCTAAAAGTAAAATGATGAGGATACCTCACAATGCAATCAAGGTGAAATTCATCGGCTTGTGCCAAAGGAATACCTAAAAATCACTTTGATTCCATATCTCACCATTCCCATCGCATGAATCAAGAGGTGTCTCACAACTCAAATATGAAGAGTTGATTTTGCATTATTAATGGAAGATATTTCATCATGCAAAATTTGCTTGTCCAGCCCAACTGAATAGCACTTATGATGCCTGTCCCAAGTGCTATCATCATGTTGAATCTCCGTGATAGTCGAGTTGTTGGAGTCATTAAGTGATTCTTCATCACTTCCAAGTTCATTAATTCCTTCAATCATCTTTTTAACCTCCATAGTAGTTGTCCCACATTCTTGTTCCTTCGATGTGGTTGCAACATGTGACTGATTTTCTGCTTTGTAGAAAGAAAAGTGAGCCCAACTTAACTCAAGGTTCAGTTCATCAACTTCTTTCTCTTTTTCTATGAATGCTCTGTAAGTCTTCTCTGCAAACTTGATGGCAAGCTCTCTATCTAAAAGCAAATGTAGGTAATTTAATTTCATTACCCCTAGAACATGTTTGAGAGTCTGCAGATTTGATATAGCAGCTCCAACCATTAACCCTTTCTACCTTTCTTCAAGTTGAGCTGTCCAAAGGAGGTATTCAATGAACTTGTGTGTGCTATCAAAATGAGTTAAGGTTTGTACAACCTTATCTTCAGTGACTTTCAGCTATTCCTTCAATTCACGTGACCCACTAGGCCAATGATCACAATCAGCTTCATAAAATGCATTTTCTGATTTGCTTTCATGTATAGGAAACATATCATCATAAATATCAATTTTTTCACTAGTTGATACCCTACAATCCTCAAGTAAAAATGTTGGGACGGCATTATGATCTAACACACTAACCTCAAAAGAATCTGTCTCCTCCTCACAAGGCTTATCAATAACAATCTCTACATCACCAACATAAAGACTTGTGCACATTTCACTTGTAGATGCAATTAATGGTTCTTTTTCATTAAAGCCCATTGTATCATTCCACTCCTTTTTAATTTTAACCTTTGCATCCACTTCACTAGTGTCATCTGAGCCTGTAACCAAGATTGTTGTTTCCACATCTTCATTAAACCCATTCCCACAATCAAAAGATGCATGCGCTTCCATGAATTCATTAGGGATATTTGTCATACATACCTCATTAGATAAGGCATTTTCCTCATCAAAAATTCTTGCTATGAACTCATGTTCTTCTTCTTGCTCCTCATGATTTTGTCAATCTAAGTGCTCCTTGTGCTTGACCATCATTAGAGGCTCTTCCCTCAAATATTGAGTACCACTATCATCCTCATGCGTTATGGCAGCCATCTCATGATTATGTAAAGGTAACAAACTGCTGTTGCAAAACAGAGTCCCTACCTCATGTCTTCGTGTAGTGTCTTCAAGGTCCCCAAGCACTTCTTATTTCATTGTTTTATGCTCTATATCAAGTGCTGATCTAGTGGATGTGGAGCACTGTAAATCACATGTATCATTTGTCATAATTTCTGCCTCATGGTTGCAAGTTATATCTTCATGTGTATGTCTCTTCCATCCTTAAGACTTCACAATAGGGTCCCTCAAATTCATCTCTTTGTCTGTCTAGTCTTCACACTCTTCATATAGGATTGTTGTTCATTGGATGTGGCTGCCATAGATGATTGAGTTTCTGCTATGGATGATGAAGAATGTGCCAAACTCAACTCCAAACAAATCTCATCAACCTGAATTTCTGATTTTTGAAGGACCATTTGAGTGCTCTTCAAGGAATCCATGGTAACCTTAAACTCATAGGTAAGCTTATCAACTTCCTCTTCTTTCCCTCTTAGAAAATCAAAATATATCTCATCAAGCTCGAGAAGATGATCTCTATTTGAAAGTAGGTGTAGATAATTTGATTTCATTACCACCAAGGCTTCTTTGAGTACTTGTAAGTCTGCAAGAGATAGTTCTTCACAGTTCTTGTGTGTCCCTGGAGCCTGTTGATGCGTGTTTTATGACACAACAAACATTCTAGAATAAAGAGTCCAAAGACGCTCTATCCCCTCTTGAAAAACTACCTCATATGCTAAGATTGCAAGTAAGATCATACGGCAATTCCAATGCTTAAGATGAATGCGGATGAGCTATGTGGTTTGATGTGATTATGCTAGTAACACAAAGGGACTTACGCTAGGCTTGTTCAATTCACAATGACGGTCTAGACAATGAAGCTCTATTGCTTGGGTCTTGGATCAAACAAACTGAAAAAGGAGAAGGGTTCAGAAGCACTAATCTACTCCTAAGAATTCAAGAGACGGTATTGACTTGGTGGAACCAATAACCACGCTTTGCTTCGCCACGCTCAACGACAACTACACAAAGAGGGTGCAATCTTCAAGGGAATGTGCTTATGATTTTCATGTCATGAATAACTACCATCGAATCGAACAATATTTATTCAGACAAAAGTTAAGAATCCACAAAGTAAGCTCAGGCTAACTTTACGCATTGAACAAAATCATCCGTTCAAAGAAAGTATGAGCAAAAGTTTCACCATAAATCAATACTTATCAAATCTTGCATTCATCTAACATACATGAAAAGAAATCTAAACTATGATGAGGGATAAGAACCATGACAACTCCAAAATAAGAGAAGCAATCACCATCAGAACAATGCATGCATTACTTATTACTTTGGCAATCTTACAACAGTTGCTTATCTCAACATGTTTTGCAACATGCTCCCATGCTTTACAAATGAGGGGTTGAGCTCAATTTATAGGCTCCCCAATTACAATTCGATGGCCAAGATTGATTTAGAATCAACGGCCAAGATTACAAATAAAACCCTAATTAGGGTTTGCTACCCCTCGACCAATGAGAAAATTGCATTCAAGGACACTTGTCCTTTTTACCAAATATGAACCAACAGATAAAATAGAAAGTTGTTGAATCTGGATGTGCTGACTTGGAACAATCTGATTGGTTGGAAGATGACGAGGCGCCACCTCAGCGTGCTGGATGTCTTCCTTGGTCACTTTGTTCTTTTTCCATGTTCATTCCTTAGAATATTTTTCTTGCCAGTGACTTTATCTTTTGTGCTTCGATCTTGGATGACTTTGTCTTCTTCTTCTCACCTCGCCTTGGAGCACCTGTTTAGACTTGAAGTCATTAAGTCTTTCTTTCCAGATTGCTTTGGAATTCCTTCATGCGCCATGAATTTGGAGAGGAATTCCCTGTGTTTTCGCCGTAATGAAGGAAAATTGGAACTTTCTCGGTGGAGAATTTCCCATACTTAGCCAAATTTTGGCTACTTTGTAATACCTTCAAGGTTTTGGCCGTTTTTGAGCTCAAATAAACTTCGCCGTTAGGTTTGTCTTCAATTTTGAATTTGGCTTGCGTAAGTTGGATGTACTTGACGGTGTGCCTGCCGTTGTCCTCATTATGCCAAACTCTTGGCGGACTTCCTGTTGGTCTTGCAATGTGCGATGGTGGACTTCCAAGTTTTCTTTCATCTCCCCTCAAGTCAGACTTTACACTTTCTTTGCCATTTTCTCCTTCGCCTTGTGTAGTCATCCACCTGCAGTAAAACAAAACAAATTTATTTTAGATAACTTTTCAAGATAAGCTTTGAAAGAATTTTACAAATTCCAATTTCATTCGGCCATGATTTTCTTGCCGTCCATTTTGTTTGGCCATGATTTTCTTTCTTTTTTCAAAATTTATCCCGCCATGTCCAATTTTATTTGGCCATAAATATTTTCGTCCAACATTTCTCTAGCCACGTCCAACTTTATTTGGCCATAAATCTCCTTCTCGTCCAAAATTATTTTGCCATGTCCAACTTTATTTAGCCATTTGCCTTCTCAAAATTTATCTAGCCAAAATTCATTTCAACTTCCTAGGCATTTTGGATTTGGACTTAGGCAAATTTTCCTTCTTTTCAAGCATGGTGAAATTTTAAAGTGTCAAGCATGTAATTTTTTTGATTTGTCCAAGGTTTAGACTTAGGCAAAATTTTAAAACATGGCGGACTTTAGCTTTGACATGGCCACCTAATTTTTTTTTTTATTCCCTCATGCCAATTGATCATGGACTAGGCTGAATTTTCCGAGTGTTGGGCTATTTTCCTTGGGGCGGACTTTAGCATTTCTTTTGCCATTTCTTTCATGTTCAAGGCGGACTTGAGGTCTTCTATTGCCATTTCTTTTTAGACTAAGGCGGACTTCTTTTACTTGCTAGCCATTCAAACTTTTCTTAGCTATGCCTTAGACTTTTTCTCTTTTTGCCTTGGGGCGGACTTTCTACATTTTATGGCTATAAGTCTTGGCTTGGGGCGGACTTCCTCATTTTCTTTGCCATTGGACACTTTTGCTAAGGCGGACTTTGGCTTTGACCTGTCCATTTAATGTGGACTTAAGCTTGTGGCTTGTCATCTTCCTCATCTCACCAAGGCGGGCCTTAGCTTTTCTCCAGCCATCCTCACTCTAGCTGGGCGGACTACATACCTTTCAATGCTTTGGAATAGGGGCGGACTTGCTTAAATGTTTTTCCATTCAATATTCCTCAAGGGCGGACTTTATGCTTTCCCTTGCCATTTGATCACTATGGTGGGCGGACTTCAGCTTGTGGTTGACCATTCATAGGGCGGACTTGGGTCTGACTCTTGCCACTTCATTTTATGCCTAGGGCGGCCTTCATACTTATGCTTGCCAATTGCCTTCTTGGCTGAGGGTGGACTTTGTGTCTTGGCTTGCCATCTTCTCTTTCTCCCAAGGCGGACTTCAGCTTCTTGCATGCCACTCACCCTATGTTGCTGGGCGGACTTTAGCACATGGATGGCCATTCATAGGGCGGACTTTGACCTTTGGTTGGCCATTGCCAACTTTTACCCAGCCATTTCCTCTTTTCCTTAGGCAAATCCCTCTTCTCCATGGGCGGACTTGGCTGATGGTCTGTCCATTGACCATATGACTGAGACATTTCCCCCTTTCCATAGGGCGGACTTCTTGGTTTTCACTGCCATTGGACAGTTATCTTAAGGCGGGCTTCCTTACTTCTTTAGCCATTGTCCAGTGCTAAGGGTGGACTTCAGCAGATCCATTGCCATTGCTCAGATTTTATGCCATTTTTCCTATGTCTAGAGCGGACTTGCTCAGATCTGTTGCCATTCATTGCTTGGCTGAAGCTTCACCATTGACTGTGAGCTGAAAGTCCTCTATACTTAGGAGAATATCTCAGTTTTCTCCATGATTGTTCAGTCATTGCCTACCTTCACCATGATCAGATTGCCATGAACGCTCAGATTCCCCACGAATTTCCAGATGTTTTCATGAATGTTCAGTCATTGCCTCAGATTTCTCATGAGTTTCTCAGATTTTTTTCATGAATGTTCAGATTTCTTGACTGGTTCTCCAAATTTTCAACCATTTTTTGTGATTTTTGAAAGATTTTCTGTGATTTTTACCAGATTTCTCACCATTTTTGAGCAAATTTTCCAGATTTTTGAACTTTTTAAGTGATTTTCCAGAATTTTACCAAAATTTCAAAAAAATTCAAATTGATTTTCTGAGAGTTTCGTTGATCTTTTCGAACTTTTGAGTGGATTTTTGAAACTCGTGACCCTTCTAAAAATAGAAATTTTCCAAAAATAGCAACTTTCCAAAAATAGACCCTAAAAAATAGTGATCCCAGAATTGCCCAAAAGTGCCAAAAAAGTAGGTCCTAAAAAATAGGGGCCTGGGGTGAGAAACCCTAAAAACTTGGAGATGTCGGATTTGACTGAAACGACAGTCGATCTTCGTCTCCCAGGCCTTCTAAGCACGATGGTGACGTTTATACAGTGATCCAGGTTAAAACTGACTGACTCGATTCGGGTGACCATTCAAAATTAAGACTCCTCATTACAAAAAGACTGGTGATAAGCAGTTGCGACGCCAAGGCAAAACCAAAAAGCAAAAAAAACGAAGGGTCCCCATTTGCAATGGGGCGATGTGTGAAAAGGTCACAACAGAGCCCTCCAACAATAATTTGCCATCAACTTGTGAGTATTATTAAAATGGGTTAGGGCTGCAATAATCATGTCTTCGTTTACCTTCAATTGCCTTGCCAAATGACAGGACCCTTGGGGCCTATCATCTCCATACAAATTTCCTGATTTGTATTCACAACCATGCTTCCCAATATCAGCTTCCTCTTTGCCATCCTTCATGCATAACTCCCAAGATGAAGTTAGAACAGCATCAAAAAGAATTTTATCCAACACCAATTCTTCGTCATGATTAAGTGCTAACACACCCATATCCCAAGGTCTTATGGGACGGTTGCTTTGTTCAAATAAAATATGTTCATTTTGCCCTTTATGAGTAATTGTCTCTCTGATTAAATTACTCTCCAAATCACCAATATTAAAGTCATAATTAACTGATTGAAGAACATCATCATATATGCTCTCAATATGTCCATCATTTGCACTAGTGTTATCAGCTTCATAGGATAGTTCTAATTGTGTATTTAAGGCTGTTGTTTTGTCATTTTTGTTGCACACATCCTCATCCTTAGGGGTTACATCCATAATCAAAGAATCATCTTGAAGTTTTGTAACATATTCCTCATGCTCTAAGGCCAACTCTCCATCAATTCTTGTTGCATTAGCCTCCTTAATATCGCAGAAAGGTTTCAGCTTCTTTTTACACTAAACAAACACCATTTCAGCTAAGACCTTCTTCAAAGATAGAGATTCTTGATCACCCTTCAACCTATTAACCGATAAGATAGAATAAAGTGACTGTGGCACTTCATCAATTTCATTAACAATCGCTATCATAATGGATTGCATAGCGGTAATAACATTGTCTGCATGATCTTTTCTAATGGAAGCAAAGAAATGGTGGAACATGCTATGGATCAAATCCTGCAATTCCAAACCTACCATAAGGTTATGTCATGTCCCCCTCTCAGTGACATCTCTCGGAGTACAGGATTAGCCTATCACACGACCCTCGTAGGCTGATAGACTGGATAGAGGGTCAATCTGGAGCTTGGCTCAGCTTCAGTTGGAAGAGTTTGATCAATAGGCTTTCGTTTGGGCTCGATCAGAGACTTTTTGCAGAGTTGCTATTTTTAGCAGTTCCTGGCAGTCAATGTGGGACCCCTGCTATTTTTAGCAGTATGGCTTTGGCAGTGTTCAGAATCACTTCAGTGTTCGTCAGCTTCAGACGGATCAGTCATCGGGTGAAGAACGAGGGAGATATTAATATTTAATTATATTAATTAAATGTTAATTATTTAATGATTATAATGTAAAGTTATAATATTAAATTATAACTTAAGTGATTCTATTTGAGGGGGTCGCCATCATCAGAAGGGGCCAAATTTGTGATTATATTTTATTATAAAAATTTGGCTGAGGACTATGGAAAATAATAAAATAATAAAAGTGCGAATTTTTAATGAAACCCTATCTTTAAGGAAATCGCACTTTTGAGGGTTATTATGCTGTTGCATTGGGAATTGAGCATTATGTGATTATTGAGAATTGAAACTGATCAACTTTGATCTGAGCAAGAGACTTTAGGGTTTCAAGTTCGAATTCCTTGGGGAACGAGCCATCTCCATTGGAAGCAATTCAGAGGGTGTGAAATAACACTTGATTTATTGCCAACAGAGGTTTCTTCATTCAGGAGGAATCACAGAGCTTCAAAGACTAACTATCTTCAGAGTTTAACTCATAACATTCAAGGCGCACCATTTAGGAGGGTTTGGACACTATTTCAAGGAAGCCGTACAAGTGTACTTGTTGTTTCTGACAGGGCCGTACCTGCTGTCAGGCCGTACTCCTTCATTTCCTGGCCGTACTTCCTTCTAGAGCAAAACGCCTTACTTCTCTTCAGTTTCTCATCACTGACAAGGGCGCACATCTATCTGGCTTGGTTCTGGAACGTCAGAAGGAGGGAGAAGAGATTTTTCATGCAGCCGTACCATTTCAAATCATTTACCAGCAAGCTGCAATATTCAGGTTTTCATACAAAAAAATATTGCTTTTTCTATTTGCATGCATTTGGACTCTTATTGTAATTGTTCCGGAAGAGAGATATATATATTGGCATCTGTATTTCATCATTTCCAAGAGTCATTTATTTTTTATTGAATTTATTTCAATTATATGCAAAAATCGTACCATTTCATTTATTGCTCAAAAAACTCAAAAACAAGCAAAAAACCAAAATACTTCAAAAAAGTCAGAAAAACAATCAGATCCGGAGAATAGGGGAAACTAGGGTTTCTACAATGGTATCAGAGCTAAATCCTGCCATCCTGAGGGTTTAGCCATCATATGCAACCAGAGGAGTTTGAAACATACAGGTATTATACTCGCAGACGTGCCTTGATTGAAAGGCAACGCAATTTGAGCAGGCAGCCAGAAAACATGGCTGACAGGAATGACAGGGCTGACAGAACAGATATACCTAGGACAGAGATCCCACAGAATAACAGAGATCAGGACGATCCAGAGGTCTTGCATGCACTCAGAGATCTTCATGCAGGACAACGGCGTTCCGATGATGTATTACAGTAGGTGGCAGTGGCACTACAAAGATTAGGTACTTTGAGGAGACCGTCACCTCATCGTGACGATGACAGGAGTGATGCAGGGTCACGCAGAGCTCCTAGGACAGTGTCACGGACAGCAGACAAGCCTACCAGGCCTACATTTGTGAGACAGGAGGCCGAGGAGGTAGATGCAGATGAGGATCATGAGGAGTTGTTCGCTGATACGCTTATGGCAGCGAACGAGGAATGGGAGTTGGTACCTCCTACAGTCAGAGAAAGGCTTTCTTTCGACCGTTTTGTCACTCAGAGATGAGAGCATCATAGAGGTCGACAGGATTGGAGGCCTAGATACCAGAATAGTGATTTGAAACATGCAACAAACAGGCTTAATCTGGTGATGTTCGATGGAAGTGGTAAGATGACAGCCCAAGCATGGATTAGCAAACTAGATACATTCCTCACACTACGCCCGATGGCTGAGAGAGATGCCATTTGTTATGCGACACTACATCTGGAGGGAGTTGCTTATGATTGGTGGCACCACGGTATGGTGACGCTACAGCATGACAGGATCACTTCATACCAGGAGTTCATAGACAGATTGGTTGAGAGGTTTGATAGGAAGGATCCGGAAACCTACTTCAGAGACTTGGCACAGTTGAGGCAGAGTGGCAGTCTAGAGACTTATATCAGTGACTTTCAGAGGCTATCCATCATGGTTCCGAACATATCAGAGGGCGTTTGGTAGTACTCTTCATGGAAGGTTTGACTGACCCACTGAGAGGCTGGATCAAAGCCTTTGATCCTCTATCATTATAGGAGGCGATGAAGAAGGCACAAAACATGGAGTTAGCAGCACCTTCCAGTAGATTTAACTCCAGAGGTTCTTCATCATTCAGGGATAACAAGGGCTTTAACAGAAATAAGGACAAATCTGATTTTAACAAAGAAAAATCAGACTTTAAAAACGATTCAAAAGGTAAATCAGCATTCCCACCTTTGGATTGTGAGGCCCTAAATGACCTACGCAGGAAGAAGTTTTGCTTCTACTGCAAAGGACCATATGATGCCAGTCACGATTGTCCTTTAAGACCTAAGGGCAAGGCAAATTGTGTGATGTGGGCGTATTATGAGGACTCCGAATCAGAAAATTCCGAACAGCAAGAGCATTCTGATGATTCAGAGTCAGAGGCTCCAGAGCCTAGAGCAGAGACAGAGCCCGAACTTCAGGTACAGGAGGCCCGTTTATCTAGCATTCAGCAGGAGGGTTCTTTCCGGCTTCGTGGTGTGTTAGCAGGACAGAGGGTCATTACCCTACTTGATACAGGAGCCACGCATAATTTCATAGATGCTAGATTCGTTGAGAAACGTGGACTCATCACTGAGGAGTTCGAGGGCATTAGAGTCAAAGTGGCAGATGGATACACTTTGAGATGCGAACGCATGATTAAGGATCTCCCTCTACGCTTGAACAATTATGAGTTCAAGGCAGATTATTATGTTGTTAATATGGGGGACATTGATTTGGTCTTGGGAATGAAGTGGTTACATTCATTGGAGGAGGTCACACTTCGTCTCAAAGGACATGGAGATCCGTTTTGAGGTTGACGGGGACGGGAAGACTCACATACTTAAAGCAATTTGGGACAGCGACCTCAAAACAATTTCTTTTCGCCGAATGGAGCGGCTCATGCGTCATGACATGGTAGAGTGGGCTGCCGAGTGTCATTTAGCACCTATACAGGAGGGACAGCAAAAGACACAGTATCACCCGGACATTCAGAAGTTGAGAATCAAGCATGACAAGGTGTTCAGTGATATTCTGCCAGGTAGACCTCCAGACAGGGGCATAGAGCACATCATTGAGCTCGAGGAGGGTGCGAAACCCGTTATGATAACTCCTTACAGGCATCCTAAAAGATTAAAGGATGAGATCGAGAAGACAATAAAGGAGTTACTTGCTATGAGTCACATTCGACCTAGCAAATCACCGTTCGCTTCTTCAGTTGTATTGGTGAAGAAGAAGGATGGTACGTGCGTATGTGCATTGACTAGGGTCCTGAATAAGAGGACAATTAAGAATAGATACCCGATACCGAGGATTGACGAGCTTATTGATGAGCTCCATGGGGCATGTTACTTACTAAAATTGATTTACGGTCGGGTATCATCAGATTAGAGTCCGTGAGCAGGACATAGAGAAGACTTTTCAGATGTCATTGTGGGCACTTCGAGTTCGTAGTGATGCCATTTGGGCTCACTAATGCGCCAGCCACTTTTCAGTCTACGATGAACAGGGTTTTCCATTCATTGCTGAGGAGGTTTGTGTTGGTTTTCTTCGATGACATCCTTGTATACAGCAGGACTTGGCAGGAGCACTTAGCTCATTTGGAGACAGTGTTGAGTATCTTGGAGAGGGAGTCCTTGTACGCCAAGCAATCCAAGTGCGACTTGGGAATGACCGAATTGCTTTATCTAGGTCATATTATCAGTGCAGATGGAGTGCGGATGGATCCTGAGAAGATCCGCGCCATTATTGATTGGCCTACACCGGCAAACCTGACACAGTTGAGAGGGTTTCTCGGTTTATGTGGATTCTACCGCAGATTCGTGAATGGTTATTCACAACATGCAGCCCCGATGACAGATTTGATGAAGAAGGGGGCATTTGTTTGGACTTCTGAGGCACAGGAGTGTTTTATGAAGTTCAAGGAGTTGATGACCACATGCCCTGTTTTGGCACTACCCGACTTTACGAAGCCGTTTGAGCTTCAATGTGATGCATCAGGTGAGGGCATTGGTGCGGTGCTTATGCAGGACAAGCACCCGATTGTGTACGAGAGCCGCAAGCTCAGAGGACCCGAGAGATTATATAGCATTTATGATAAGGAGATGCTCGCGATTATGCATGCCTTAGCAAAATTCAGGCAGTATCTTGTTGGCAGCAAATTTTGCATAAAAGCTGATCATGCTTTGAGACACTTTTAAGAACGCGAGATCTTAATGACGGCGGCAAATGGGTCGATGAAGTTGCGAGGCTTATGACTTTGATATTTCATATATCAAAGGTACCACGAACGTAGTGGCTGATGCACTTTCACGTAGACCGTACTTGAGCACTATGGTTCATATCTCGGAGGATTGGAGGCATATGATAGTGGCAGAGTATGCCAAGGATAGTTGGGCCTCCAGTATTGTTGAGGGATCAGCAGTTGATACCAGGTATACGCTTGTAAATGACTTGATCATTTACAAGAACAGGATATTCTTGATCCCAGGTTCAGAGGTGAAGAACATTGTTATGCGGGCCTTTCATGACATGCCTACAGCAGGACATCCCGGATACTTCAAGACCTACAGGAAGATACGAGAGAGGTTCACATGGAAAGGACTCAAGGGAGATGTTCTTCGATATGTGCGTGAGTGCCCTGTTTGTCAGCAGAACAAGCACGAGAACACGTACCCGGCAGGTTTACTACAGCCACTTCCGATTCCTGACAGGAAGTGGGAATGTCTGTCGATGGACTTTATCACGGGCTTGCCTAAAGCCCAAGGGCGTGATTGTATTTATGTAGTTGTGGATCGGCTTACGAAGTATGCCCACTTCTTCCGTCCTACGACTTACGGCTACAGTGGCAGTATTCTTTAAAGGTATTGAGACTTCATGGGTTGCTACCGGTCGTGGCGGCGAGATGATGGGTTCGAGTAACCACGGCAAGAAGGTTTTCAGACTGTGTGGAACCGAGCTCACTCCGAGCACTAGTTACCACCCGCAGACTGATGGGCAGACGGAGATTGTGAACAAGTGGGTGGAAGGTTACCTCTGAAACTACATAGCAGGGCAGCAGAAGGCGTGGGTCAAATGGATACATTTGTGTGAGTATTGCTATAACTCAACATTCCATATGACCATTCAGATGTCACCCTTCATGGCGTTGTACGGGTATGAGGCGCCGAGTTTCCTTGATTTTGCTCTTGGCGGCGATGGGGAAGTGCAGTCACGAGGAGGTTGAGTTCTTGGGAAAGTCGGAACCTTTATATGAAACTCTCAAGGAAAATATAGCCAAGGCACCAAATCAGCAGAAGCAGTATGCAGATCAGAAGAGGACGGAGAGACATTTCGAGGTTGGTGACATGGTTTACCTCATGCTGCAGCTCTACTGTCAGTCCACTCTTAGGAAGAGTGGGTCGAAGCTCAAGCCCGTTATTCACGGTCCTTTCGGGATCTGAGGAAGTTGGCCGAGGTGGCTTCTGACTTGACTCCGACAAAGAAGCCCGAGGGGTACCTAGCGTTTTCATGTATCCGCCTCAAGAAGCGTTGGGTCATCGATGTGTGGTACCATCGCGGTTCTACCTCCCTTAGATGATGAGGAAGCTGATTTTAGTACACGAGTCCATCACGGGTATAGGGAGACGATTAGCGTCGGACTATCGAGGGAAATACTCGGTGAAATGGAGAGATTTGCCTGTTGAGGATGCGACATGGGAGAGCGAGGAGATTCTGCAGCATCCAACATTGAGATTGCTTGAGGACAAGCAATTTCAGGAGGGGCGGACTGTCATGTCCCCCTCTCAGTGACATCTCTCGGAGTACAGCATTAGCCTATCACACGACCCTCGTAGGCTGATAGACTGGATAGAGGGTCAATCTGGAGCTTGGCTTAGCTTCAGTTGGCAGAGTTTGATCAGTAGGCTTTCGTTTGGGATCGATCGGAGACTTTTTGCAGAGTTGCTATTTTTAGTAGTTCCTGGCAGTCAGTGTGGGACCCCTGCTATTTTTAGCAGTATGGCTTTGGCAGTGTTCATAATCACTTCAGTGTTCGTCAGCTTCAGACGGATCAGACATCGGGTGAAGAACGAGGGAGATATTAATATTTAATTATATTAATTAAATATTAATTATTTAATGATTATAATGTAAAGTTATAATATTAAATTATAACTTAAGTGATTCTATTTGAGGGGGTCGCCATCATCAGAAGGGGCCAAATTTGTGATTATATTTTATTATAAAAATTTGGCTGAGGACTATGGAAAATAATAAAATAATAAAAGTGCGAATTTTTAATGAAACCCTATCTTTAAGGAAATCGCACTTTTGAGGGTTATTATGCTATTGCATTGGGAATTGAGCATTATGTGATTATTGAGAATTGAAACTGATCAACTTTGATCTGAGCAAGAGACTTTAGGGTTTCAAGTTCGAATTCCTTGGGGAACGAGCCATCTCCATTGGAAGCAATTCAAAGGGTGTGAAATAACACTTGATTTATTGCCAGCAGAGGTTTCTTCATTCAGGAGGAATCACAGAGCTTCAGAGATTAACTATCTTCAGAGTTTTTAACAGTGTTGCATTCAAAGAACTCATAACATTCAAGGCGCACCATTTAGGAGGGTTTGGACACTGTTTCAAGGAAGTCGTACAAGTGTACTTGCTGTTTCTGACAAGGCCGTACCTGCTGTCAGGCCGTACTCCTTCATTTCCTGGCCGTACTTCCTTCTAGAGCAAAACGCCTTACTTCTCTTCAGTTTCTCATCATTGACAGGGGCGCACATCTATCTGGCTTGGTTCTGGAACGTCAGAAGGAGGGAGAAGAGATTTTTCATGCAGCCGTACCATTTCAAATCATTTACCAGCAAGCTGCAATATTCAGGTTTTCATACAAAAAAACATTGCTTTTTCTATTTGCATGCATTTGGACTCTTATTGTAATTATTCCGGAAGAGAGATATATATATTGGCATCTGTATTTCATCATTTCCAAGAGTCATTTAATTTTTATTGAATTTATTTCAATTATATGCAAAAATCGTACCATTTCATTTATTGCTCCAAAAACTCAAAAACAAGCAAAAAACCAAAATACTTCAAAAAAGTCAGAAAAACAATCAGATCCGGAGAATAGGGGAAACTAGGGTTTCTACAGGTGACCCAATCTGATATCTGCAAGTGTTTTAAGTATTGCAACCCTTCTATAAAAGTGAGGACTTTTGATATCACCAAGATCCTAAAACTATCCACCATTAATTGAATTACCTCTTTCATTGTATCATCATAAGGAACTTGGGGTGCTAAAATTCTCATGATCTCACTTAAACAAGAAGTAACCATCAGTCTTATCTCATCATCTGTATGTCTCAACCACCTATGTTGACCCAAAGAAGTCACTATATGAACAAGAGCTATCTACAACAATTTTGAAGGTAATTGCTCAACAAGGATCAAACATTCTCCCACCTTTTTAAGTGTGTTCAAAGCATTATCATGTTGACGGGTGTTTTATGACTGCACCAACACAGAATAAAGTTTCCCAACGACTACTCTATCCTCTCTTGAACAAAATCTCCTACATGCTAAGATTGCGAGAAAGATCATGCATTCAACTCCAAGGTTCCTTTATGCAGTGGACAAAGTTTCAATTGGTTTGATGTGATTTGCTGGTATCTCAAGGGGGACTTACGTAATTGTTCAACCGGAGATCAAAGAGAAAGGGGGTTTTCATAAGCTTCGAAAGATTTAGCAATAAAGCACAGGTTTCCTAAACTAACCAGAAAAGTACTGAATTGAATGGTTGCAAGGATTAGAAAATGCCATGATTTACTTTAAACACGGGACGTGGAGATCAACTCTTGCAAACTTCAACCAAGCTCTGCTTCACCTCACCTTGGACAGCTTCCATAGAACCGGTGCAATCTTCAAAGGAGTAACTAAAGGTATTCAGATCACAATTCAGTATGAAGACACCATCACAACGACGCATGCCAACATGTAAACCATAATCGAAATTAGGTCCAAATAATTCCAGTTGACCACGCAAGGCGAACTCACCATCAATGAGCCCACTAGTGGTATGGATTAACGAAGCTTGCTCAAATCAAACACCACATTCCACAACTACTATCTACTTGCATGAATTAAAATCTACTTTACTCTATTTAAGCTTTACTTTAAGATTCTAAACGAATTGGAAGGACGAAGAAGTCTCGCTAACTACCCACAACAAAAGATGAAACCACAAGCAATGATAACTCTTTTTATTATAGGAGTGTTCACAACAACTTCTTACAAAGCATTCAATTTGAAAACTTTCCTTCCTCTTCAATCTATGCTATGCTATCAATCTATCAATCTATGTTATGCTATCAATCTATCTCCTAGTTGTCTCTCTATCTTCTAATCTTCTAATGATGTACAAATGAGGAGGGATGCCCCTTTTATAGATGGCCAAATCCAATGGACGACTCAGATTGAATTGCAATGAAGGCCTCAAATTGAGCCACATAAGCCCTAGTCAAGATTCTGCCCTAAAAACTACCAGAAAGAGGAGGGGGGTAATAAATGAGCAAAAGATTCCCACTTTCTCCCTTTGAACACTATGAGCAATTAATGCCCACCATCCTCCAAAAGATTCTCATCCAGAAACGCATTCCCACTGTCCCTTTCTTTGACTGCAAACTGGATGAATCTAGTCAACACTGCTTCAACCTCTTGAACTGCCATGGCAGGCACGTTCTCAATCTAAAACTCCAAGACTACAACTTCTTTCTCTTGTTTGATGATGATTTTCCTCCTAGCTATCATTGCATGTTGGGTTGTGCGAAGTATGCTGGAGAACATTTTTTGGGTCACTGCCAGAGGACTTCACACTTAGGAAGAATTCCTCTATTTTGTTCTTCAATCCATCTTGTCGTCACTCTTTAACGTTGAAGTTTTTGCTCATTCCTCCTCCTTAGCCTTGAGGACATTTTAGTGCTTGAGGACGATCTTTAACGCTTGGGTCTTCATCTTTTCCTCTATCCTGATCTTGAAGGATTCTCTTGTCTTGGACTTGACCATTTCTTCCTTGCCACCTGTCTCCCTAAGTTAGGCACATATTAGATCTTTGTGGAGAAATTCCAACACTTAGTTGTTTCTTCCAACATCTCCCTTCATGGTTTGGGCGCAAATGAGACATCATGGAGGAGCTTCAAACATGTAACTTCTCCTTTTCCAAGGTTGTAATATTGTTTTGGAGTACTTGCTCCATCACCCCAAGTCATCAGGCTTTGGCCCTAGTGTTCAACCTGCAAAACAAACAAAAAGAAGAGAATCAAAACACTTATAGTATAAATCCACTTCACTTACCTAATTTCCATGTTTTGATTTTCGAGGTCTGATTGATCTCAGGATCTAATAGTATAAATCCACTTCACTTACCCTTACAATTTTCGTCCTAGGGTTTTCGAACTCCGAGAAGCTCCTCAAAATACCCAATAGAATAATAAACAAGCCTCTCCAAATGAGCTCTCACTTCCCTTTTTAATTCCTTCCGAAGAAACTTCTAGAATCCCCTTTTTAAAAATTTCCCACTCAAAACATTAAACTCCTAATAGTGTGACTTAATAAAATGCCTTTTAAATATTTCCTTAGCGTCAAATTTTATAACATCACTGTAATCTAATTATTTAATATTACCTTTTTAAATGTACTTTTTGCCAGGCAATATCAAATAATTAAATTAAATTTTGTGGAGGCAAGTCGAAAATCGAGGACATTACAACTATTGTTGTACCGATCATTATTTCATTTTTGTTTTGGTACCCACCAGGAGATGCATTATTATTGTTATTATTTTATGGTTTAGGAGGAGTGGTCAAAGGGCTTGACTGTTCCCCCTAGGTAAAGAGTACTTGTGTGCTTGTCTTTAAGTTGTACGAGCATTCCTTGATGGAATGTCCCAATACTTGATAGATGTCACAGAATGATTTTTTCAAACAACTTTTTTTGTGTGACCTTCTATTTTACAACCGGTGCACCATAGTCTATAGATTCTTTTGAGGTTTCTTTGTCGGCCTTTAGTTCTTTCATCTTGTGCATCATATCTCGTCGGAGGGCCTGAATAGTTTTAGATTCTCCGTCACTACTCTTGTTTGTACTCTCATCATCTGTCTTTCATTTTGTTTGGGAAGATGTTTTGTTTTCACAATCCATGTCCATCGCCCAATTGCAAGCCTCCACATATGACAATGGAGGTACTACCTTCATTTTCTTGCGCAGCGAGGGGATTAGTCCTTCAATGAACCAACGCTTCTTCAACCCGCCTGTTGGTTGATGCTCTAGGTTTACCAACAATTCTTTGAGCCTATGATTGTAAGCTCATACATCTTGTGCTTCCCCTATTTGGTGTTATAAATCTCATCGATGATCTCATTGTTGTCTCATAATAATCTAAATTCTACCTCGAACGCCTTAGTGCATCCCAAGAGGTTGTCTTCTACTGCCAATTCGGTGAACCAATCTATTGTTATGCCTCGTAGCATTGTTGGGAACACTCTCAACCAATAATCTCGGTCTTCTTGGCTGCTCACTATCAATATGGTCTCACAAGTTTTGTAATGTCTCACCGGATCCTTTATCTTTGTTCTCTATCTTTGTCGGCCCGAATATCTTGCTATTAATCTCAGTAGTCTATCGAGAAGGCAATAGACCTTTGGGTTGACAGTCAAATTGTCCCAGATGGCTGCCTAAGGGACCTCTCGCCTGAGATCTTCCCTTCGTTCGTGTTCCTTCAGTGAGATATCCCACAAGTTTGGGAGGTCTTCTGTCAACACGTCTTCTCTTTCCTTGTTTGATTATATCAACTCTTCAGCTGGCTAACCCATTATGATGCCATTATTCTCGCCTATGTGTTGTGTACGAGAGTTCGTATCGGCAATGGCGCCAAATGTTAACTCGCTTAGCCTACTTGACGGTTACAAAGTAAAGGGAAATAAATAGAATATAGGACATGATATAAAGTACTTGTAACAGGTTCATGAAATAACTTCATTCTCAATTCTCAAATATGCAATAAGTACATGAAAATCATAACAATGGTCCCTGACTATGAACAACAAGTACATATAAATAGCAGACTGATGTTGGTTAAGACTAGCAACTATCAGTAACTACCAACCAACTACAACAATTGTTGGGGACTAACACGTAAATACAAATCATAACTATTTATTTATCTATTACTTAGCCGACTAATCCATAGTCAATTACTTTCGGCCAACTACAAACTCTTCTTGTATAAGAAAGTAAGGAGGTATTTCACTCATCCAAGGGTGCAATAAAGTTCACTAGGAAAGCACTAGTTTAAGCAGCCTATGACATCAAAGGTTGCACCATTTCCAAATATTTGTACTCTCATATTAATATGAAGTTGAATGCTTGTTCTTAACTTCTTCCTACTTGTTGTATATGACAAGAAAGGTAGAAGAAGCACTCCAAACTGAGAAAATTAGCAAAGACAAATGAAGGAAGAAAATCATAACACAATCATGAGTGATGGGTTCGACCACGGAATAGCTAATACAACAATTTTGGCTAGGATTAAAAAAACTACAAGGATAGCATGATGCTATCACAAAGGTTTGTTTCAATATCACAAAGATATAATAAACTGTTTACTATTTCTCCATGCAAATCTAATTTGTTTGAAATGACAATATTGTTATGTTATGCATCACAATGGTTGTAGAATTAATGTATTGATCTTCTTCCAACACAAAATTGATGTACCATGTATTTTAGCATCACAATGATGCATACTATTTTCCAACTTTCCAATGTATATCTAGTATGTAAGTAGTATATCTTTACTTTTGTTGTAGTCGGCCGTAGTCGGCCTTGGTCATAGTCGGCCTTGGTTGTAGTCGGCCATTTGCTAATAAAACTATAGTTAGTGGGAATAATACATGTCATGTACTTTCGGGTAATCAAGTCTCGATTAGTGATAACTGTTGTTATGAAATGTCATGTCGGTTGGTTACTTAACTACCGCCAAATGTTATATGTACTCAGTTTGCTGTAGTCGGGAGGAGGTTATGTGTGAATGGTCATAGTTGATAGCACTGTTGATACTTCTGTGATTGTACATGGTGATATTTCTGATAATGAATAAAAATTTGATGCTCAAACATGATATATTTCTATTCTATTGTTTGTTCCATGTTTTGCACATGACTTAGTTTGCTCAGTAGTACGTAGTACTTGAATTACATTCCGTAGGGAAAAACATTTGGCGCCGTTGCCTGAGCGGACTAGGGAATCACTCGTCATGGCAGCGTAATGGGTCTCCCCGCAGATGAACTCGTGAATAGCAATGAGGAAAGGGAAGACCTATTGACTGAAGATTTTGTCAATCTGTGGAAGATATCATTACGAGATCACGTACGTAGGGAATTCCGCAGATGGGAGATCCCTGAGGAAGTTATCTGGGATAGGTTGGAAGTGAACGACGAGGTGAATCGCCTCCTAAATCGTATGCCCAGACTACTAGCCTGTCATTTCATTATTCTGCAAGACTTGTGAGAAGAAGAGGATCGGGAACGCCAAAGGCAGCAAATACTGCAGGGGTACGAAGAGAGAACCAAACGAGAAGAAGAGGAACGAGACACTAGCCGAAGATGTACGTCCACTAGTCAACAATGATCGCCTGAATAATTTTTAATGCCCGTACGGCTGAACAAAGACAAGAATCGAGTACTTGGCGGGCACGAGACTCAAGAGGCGAAGGTTCGACGATCACTCAAGCTGCAAGAATAAGAAAACCAGCGAAGAAGACTGAAGCAAGTTGGTAAGGAATTTGATGAGGATCTAATTGAAATAAACCAGAGTATTAAAAGAACACATGAGAATCTGACAAGAATAGACACATCCATTGAAAGAGCAAATCAAAGTTTGGTGGAAGGAAGGGACGAAGGACCCTTTGACACCCCGTATGTAGGAAGGTATGATCCTTATGAGAATGAAGATGAATTAAGTAGTAGCATCAGACGTTTTCGGGAGTTGTCCTTGTTGGACGACGACGAACGGCTGCCGAGTGGAAGATCTGAGCCCAGTACCCCAAGGCGGAGAGAGTACCAAAGGGAACCCCAAGAGACTCAAGGTGTCAAGGACGCTGACACAAGACGTGGGAGTGACTCGTACATGGCTGAGAGTGCAAGTGACACACCGGAACGTAGCAGGGAAACCAGTCTAATCGGGTCCAATACACAAGGAGGACAGCGGGGAAAGATGGTGACTCCTGAGCGGCAAGCTACCGAAGTTTATGGGGAATGGGTCAGAAGATCCAGTACGGCACTGTAAGACGTGAAACTATCTGGATAGCCAGCGGACAGGATGATCCAAACCAGTGGCTGAAAGCATTTCCAACGACACTCAAAGATAGTGCCATTGATTGGTACTATGAATTAGATCAAGCACACAAAGCTACATGGAGATTATTGAAGAAAGCATTTCAAGAGGAGTTCAAACTCTTGTGGGATGATAGCGAGATTGTTGTGGAGATATACAATACCAAGCAAGGAAAGCACGAGAGTGTGCGGACCTACAACCAAAGACTCAAAGATTTGTTGGGGAAATTGGAGGCACAGCCGGCCGACGGTTTGAAGAAAAGATGGTTCATTGAGGGCTTGCTTTCATCATTAAGAAAGAAAATGAAAGTCGTACCTCCTTCGTCGTACGCTGAAGCATACAATTGGGAAATGGACATAGAAAGTGAAAATAAAACATCCTCCTGAGGGAAAAAGAAGACAGACGACGAGGAGAGTACGGATGACAGCGACGGTGAATCCAAGACTATACAAGCACTCAGGAAAGATATGATGCGAATGATGAAATAATTGAAGGCCGACAAGGAGAGTACGAGAGAAGCTAGAGAATTGTGGTGTACGGACTACAATGCAGAAGATCACACGAAGGCGAACTATCCCAAGAACTTATTCTGTGATATTTGCCAAGTGATGGGACATTCCGTCAAGGAATGCCCATACAACTTAAAAGCCAGAAGTGCACAAGTACTCTTCGCACAGGGAGAACCGTCGACACCGCCGAACACACCACCAAAGCCCCAGTACAATAGCAATGCATCCCCTGGAGGTTACCGAAGCAACAAAAGTCCAAGAAATATGATACAGTATGATGCAAAAGGAAGGCCCATGATCCAATGCAGGAAGTGCAACGAATGGGGCCACTTCGCAAGGGATTGCCAGAATAGTCAAGGTTTGAGAGGAAGATTGTGTAAGTGGTGTGGACCAGGCGATCATGAAGATAATGAATGCCCTAAACAAAAGGGTATCCACATGTTGGAAGTAGAAGAACAAGAGGTATTGGCAATCACCAAAGCACAAGCAAAAAAGGCCACTTACCCATATCCATGTACGGAGAAACAAAGGATGAAGAAAGCAAAAACCGAAGTGGAACTGGCGATGGCGAAGGAAAACAAAGTACCTTTGGAGAAGCCAAGAACCTCTCGGCAGTCGGAGGCGAAAACCAACATTGTACGGCAGGTACTAACCACCATATCGATCAAAGTAACTGACCTTCTCCAGACTATGCCGCAGTTGAGACTGGCGATCACAAACGTCGTCGAGGATGGCAAGCAACTGCGATTGGAGGAACGAAGGCAAGAATTGATACCAGAACAGCCACCGTACGGTGAACAAACAATCGGCCCAATATTGCTCACAGCGAACATCAGGAAGATGCCAACGGTCGTGCATATGGAGATCAGAGGGAATATCTTGACAAATACTATTGTCGACAGAGGATCGGGAGTCAACGTACTACCCGAAGACACATGGAAGAGTCTTGGGAAGCCTACACTTTGGTTGCCGACATTCCAACTCATTAGCGCTGATCAAGATGGTATCAAGCCGTTGGGAACACTGATGGCGCAAAAGGTGACAATCGGGACACAACAATTTTTGCTAAATTTTTCGTCATCCCATTATAGAGGAAAGCGTATGATGCACTACTTGGGAGAGGATGGTTGATAGCCGCGAAGGCAAATCATAATTGGAAGAGGAACACACTCTCGATCGAGAACAATGGGCGGAAGTATGTCATCGACTTGAAGAACCAAGCCGTGAGCAAAGAATTGGCTTCCTCCGGATCTGAATCGGATGGAGGTGAGTCGGATGTGGACGAAGGAAGGAAAGCTATGGAACCAAACACTGAAGGCATACTTGAACTCAAGAGTTGTTCGAAGGACGAGACAAGCTCACTAAATGGCTTATTTCATTGGCAGATGGAAGACTATGAAGTGTTCCACCGAAAGTGTAACATGCTACAAATCGCGGAAATCAAGGAAGAAGAGAAACAGGGAACGTCCAGCCAAACACTTCCGGCCGAGTATGGAGAGTACAAAGAAAGAGTATCAAAACTGGATGATATGCCAGTCCACAAATCCGAACAGGTACGAGATGAAAAATTTGTGTTGGAATCAAAAAATGAAAAAATAGCAAAGGAGAAAATAATGGAGTTAAAAAATGAAAAAATTGAAAAAATAAAAGAACAGTTGGAAATAATGGAACTAAAATCCGGTGAAAACAAAAAAAGTGGAATAGAAGAAGAAAATTAAAAATTAAAAAAAATTGAGCTTCCAGAAGAAAAAAATGAGGAGATAGAAAATAAACAAAATTTGAAAAAATTAAAAATAGAAAAGAAACAAGCTAAAAGAAATATGAAGGAGAACTTAGAAGAAATTAAGGAGAGGAAATTAAACGAAATTGAGGAGAGAGAAAACAGGAGAAGGAATGGGGGAAGGATAAAAATCATGGCCATTGGTAAAATTGGGCGGCTACGAGAAAAAGCAATCAAGTTAAATAAAGTTTGGAGAAACACAAAGGCAATTTTCAGCGTACGGCCTTTTAGCTACGAAGACAGAGAAGGAAGCAACAAGGGTCCGTACAACATCAATATTAGGAGGGACATACGGCAGCATGGAAGGTTAAGCACAAAGAAAGAACACAGGAGAAAAGCCAAGGTCGTTCGGCATCCTCAGGATTTCCAAGTCGTACAGCATCCTCAAGTTCTTCAAATCGTACGGCGTCCTCAAGTTTTCCAAGTCGTACGGCATCCTCAAGTTCTTCAAATCGTACGAAGTTTACAAGTTGCCCAGGTAGTACGGCGTACTCAGAGCATCGTACGGAGTCTACAAGTTATTCCAGTCGTACGGCACCTGTAGGAGAAACTCAACACTTCCACCGTACGGCATCAGTTGGCAATTTCCAGTCACAGAGTACAGCCTCAAGCATTGACGAGTGTACGACCTTCAGCATTTATTCAAATCATACGGCATTCAGAATGTATCCAAATTGTACGGCATTCAACATCTATTCAATTTGTACGACATTCAACATCTCTTCAATTCGTACGGCCTTCACAATCAGAGGTTCTCCAGGCCGTACGACATCCACTGCCAAGGTTCAACGTACGGCATATTTGGAGTTTTCAAATCACGCCAGGCATAACATCAGGTTGTAGCGTACGACTCAGCAAAAGTAAAAACTCTGTACGCCCAAATTAGGAGGAGACCGTACGCATCAGACCAAGAAGCACTATACCAAGCCAGAAAGAATGCCATAAGGAGGCCATACGAATTAAGGAGATCGTACGTATCAAGGAGGAAGTCGTACGTACCAAGCATCGACCTAGAGAAAGTAAAGTCTAAGAAAAACAATGCAAAATCTATATTTTTCAGCTTCGTTAGCACTATTTGGAACCTCTGGAAAAGTCATGAAAATGAGGTACGCGATGCAGTTTCGAGTGGTTTCAAAAGTGTTAAATTGGTCTTGGCGGCAAGGGCGCTGCCTCTCGACCCAGCCCTGTACTGCGACAGGGAGCGCGCCAAGGGCGCTATCCCCGGACCCCGCGAGGGGCGCTGCCCCTCAACCCCGCTGGGGGCGTTGTGCCCAAACTCCCACAAGGGGCGCTACCCCCAGACCCCCATCAAATTTGTTGGAATTGCCAACTTGCAATACAACCAACCATCATAGTACAATTACAAGAGCAATTGGCAGCCGAGCAAACGAAAGTGCCAACTCTCAAGGAGAAGTTGGCAGAGAGGGATAGAGTATTGGGTGAGTGTGACAATCAGTTGATAGAGAAGGATGCCCAGGTGGCCGATGCACAACGATTTTCAGCACAAAGGGAGAATCAATTACAGGAAAAGGACGAGGAGTTGGCATCTTTTGTTTTCAGTCGTCTGGAAGACAACTTCTTTTTAGGGGGGGATGATGTAAGTAGTTTATCTTTACTTTTGTTGTAGTCAGTCGTAGTCGGCCATTTGCTAATAAAACTATAGTTAGTGGGAATAATACATGTCATGTACTTTCGGGTAATCAAGTCCCGATTAGTGATAACTGTTGTTATGAAATGTCGTGTCAGTTGGTTACTTAACTACCGCCGAATGTTATATGTACTCAATTTGCTGTAGTCGGGAGGAGGTTATGTGTGAATGGTCATAGTTGATAGCACTGTTGATACTTCTGTGATTGTACATGGTGATATTTTTGATAATGAATAAAGCATTTGATGCTCAAACATGATATATTTCTATTCTATTGTTTTGTTCCATGTTCTGCACATGACTTAGTTT
>VDFB02358134.1:117386265-117419219 GCA_007258455.2 Sequoia sempervirens | reverse complement strand
ATTAATCTTCTTATTCCTCACTGTTTTATAACTATTTTATTTTATTAAATTATTTTGGAAATTAAGAAATATAATTTAGTAAATTATAAAATAAAGGATAAAATTAGTAAATATGTTTTTTTTCTGGTCCTTACATTTCAACAACCAATTTTTTTTGGAGCAACCGAGCAAATTCTGGAGCATCGTTGAAAGATGCCATTAGAAGAAGGAAACAACAAAATTCCAGAGCATTGCTGAGAGATGCTACTGGAAGGAAGAAGGATGTGACATTTTGGCCCTTGGCTTCCCAAAGCATCATTGAGTGATGCAACAAATTGTGAGATCAAGACGAGGAGTGGGACAAGTCAGTTGTATAGGTTTTAGAGCATGGCAATAACAAGTTTCTGGAGCATCACAACAACCACGTTGATAAGTTCCAGAGCATTGCAACAGGGTGCGTTGAAATTTGTGTTTACCCAAGAGATGAAGTCCTACAAAATATAGAAATAATGTAGCCAAGTCCAAATGATGAAGTTGATGAAGAATTTGAAGAATTATTCTAGAATGAAATAAATTCACTCTCTTTTCTTTTTTTTTGAATTTATTTATTTTACGGGAAAAACTATATTGACCCAGCCACATCAGAGTCAATGCACTGGATTTCTCCTTGCATTTCTACCATTTTTGTAAATTCTTATTTATTAATAGGCTTATGGTAGATGCGTAATCGGTGTCCATTAACTAGGGGAGTTCAGGTATCACCATCAATGGGTTTCAGCTAGATCGAACCATTGGCAAATACTTTAGAAATTTTGTATGGCTTGAGCTAGTGTGTTTTGAGTTTCCCTTGATGATCTTTGTATTTGGAACCGAACAATAATGCCCAATCCCCATTATGGAATTCTTTCTCCTTGATATTCTTATCATGCCATACCTTGTGTTGTTGTTGGGCCAGTTCAGTTTGATGGATGACATCCAAATGAAGTTCATCCAGTTTGCTAAGCTATAAAAATCTCTCGATTTGGGCTCGTTTAAGATCTATACCCAACTCCATGGCTGTTCTAAGGTTTTGGAGTTCAAATTCAATGGGAAAGAGGGGTTTCTTTTCAAAAAATAACTTGTATGGACTATAGCTAGTAGTTGATTTCCAAGTGGTGTTGTAATCCTAGAGAACTTCAGGTAGTTTCCTAGCCCAATCTTTCCTTCTTGAAGAAACCATTTTTGTTAAAATGTTTTCCAATTTCTTATTAGTGACTTCAACTTGTCCATTCTCCTGAGGGTGGTAGGGTGAAGACTTCTTGTGACTTACCTCAAAATGATCTGTGAATGCTAACATAACTTTGGACATAAATTGGGGGCGTTGGTCCATGACAATTGTCCTTGGAGCTCATAATCTGAGGAAAATTCTATTATAAAGGAAATTAGCTACCTGTTCTTCCCCAACAACACGCAGGGCTTGCACTTTTTCCCACTTAGTCAAGTAGTCGGTACAAACCAAAATATACTCCTTTCCTTGTTAAGGAGGGTCTATAGGTCCAATAAAATCTAATACCCATTTTTCAAATGGTTCAAGGACTACCTGAGGCTTCAGGGGCATTTCATTAGATGTAGTTGGTCTTCCTACCCTTTGAAATTCATCACATTTGCGAACATATTTCTTAATGTCCTTATGCATTGAAGGCCAGTAGTATCCTACTCCCAAAACCTTGTGAGTTGTCCTTTTAGCAGAATAATGCCCTCCAAAAGGATCATCATGATAGGCTCTAAGGATACTATAGGTCTTGTCTGCTCTAACACAACATCGTAGAACCATATCAAGTCCACATCAAAATAAGATCCCATTAATCCATTTGAAAGGGGCACTTTCTCTAACGAGGCGTTTCTTCTATTTTGATGAAAAATGAGATGGAACTTCCATAGTGGCCAAATAATTTGCAATATCGGCGAACCAAGGGGTTTTAGTAGAGATGGTGAACATATTTTCATCTAGAAACTCGTCTTGTACTGAAGCACAGTTGCCATCATGTTTAATCTGAGATAAGAAATCCGTGACTACATTATACTTCATTGGTTTGTCCATAATTATTACATTAAATTCCTGGAGAAGAAGTAACCACCTAATTATCCTTGCATTTACCATAGGTTTATTCATGAGGTACTTGATAGCTGAGTGATCCATGTACACTATGACTTTGTATCCCGTGACATAATGTTGAAATTTCTTGATTGCATGGACTATAGCCAAGAATTCTTTCTCCATTGTGGTATGATTATTTTTTGTTGGCGTCAAATTTTTACTGATGAAATATATGGCATATTTTCCCCCATTCATCTTCTTGTCCTAGAACGTCTCCAATGGCATCATCAACCACGTCAACATAAATATGGAACAAAAGGTTCCAATTAGGTCCTCGAAGGACAAGAGCAAAGATGAGTTTTTCCTTGATAATTTCAAATGATGACTGACACTCAGGCATCCAGATGAACTCTACATTCTTTTGAAGGAGGGAAAACATAGGGGCTATGATTTTGCTGAAATTTTCTATGAATCTTCGATAGTATCCAACATTTCTGACATCAGTCTGGGTTTTTGGAATCTCGAGTTGTTGTATTACTTTAATTTTCTTAAGATCAACCTTAATCCCCTTGGCTGAAATATAATGTCCCAACACTATTCCTTGTTCCACCATGACCAGACATTTATTGTGGCTTAGGGAAAAATGATGATCCTCACATTTCTTTAACACCTTATCTAAATTCTTGAGGGCTTCATTGAAAGTTGAACAGTATACAATGAAGTTGTCCATATAAACTTCCACACACTCATTTACCAACTCAGTAAATATGGCTAGGATAGCCATTTGGAACGTTGCAGGAGCATTGCATAGCCCAAAGGGGAGAACCCGATATGCAAATTTCCCTCAAGGGAAAGTAAATTTTGTCTTATCCTGGTCTTTTGTTGCTACCTGTATCTGGTTGTATCCACTAAATCCATCCAAAAATGAAAAATATTTCCTCTCGTAAAAGTTATCCAACACTTGATCTACGAATGGCAGAGGGAAATAATCTCTGTGTGTTGCTTTGTTAAGCTCCTTATAGTCTCTACACACACTCTCCACTTCCCATTCTTCTTTGGAACCACAACCAAGGATGACACCCACTTGTTGTCAGAAATTGGGTAGATAAACCCTACTTGTAGGAGTTTTTCTTGATCTTGTTTTTAATGATGTCTTTTAGAGCAGGATTGAGTCTTCATTGTGGTTGGCGAATAGGTCAAACATCCTCAGTATAGATATGATGAGTACACACACTAGGATGTATTCCTCTCATATCTGTATAGTCTCAAGCGAACACTTTAGATCTATTCACTAGGGTGTCAATGAATCTATGTTCTTTTGACTCAGTCAACCAACTATTAATGTTCAAAGTTTTTCTTGGTAGCAACATAATGGTTTTAACTCCTGGATGGTTGGATGTGACAGTATACATGGGCCTTATCAGGGTGTTGAGAGGACAATTATGAGTTATAGTTTTATGAAGCCTAACAACATCTGCAAAGAAATGATGAGTTTTTGGAACTAAGTTCATCAAAGGACAAGCTAATCCTATGAAACTGACATCATCACATTCTGTGTGATCTATGCTGATTGGGTGTCCTAGGATTTCTTCTACGTCTATCATCTCCTCACCACTCAAATCCATAGTAAGGCTTTCCACGTTGTTTTCCAATTCATCCTCTAATTCTTTGCCATGTTGCTTGATGACTACCATGGCTAGTGAAGCCAAATTTTCCTGTCTGTTTGGACTTCTTGGTTCATCAACCCATACTTTATTGTGTTCGGTAGGATTGATAGGAGGATACAAAAACAAATGTTTGCTATTAGATCCATGTGAAATGGTCATTCCTCCTTCTCTATAGTAAATTTTGGATGCAACAGTAGCCAAGCATGGTTGTCCGAGAATTATTGGATAACTATCTTTGGGTGTAAGGGACTCAATTATTTGAAAATCTACTAGATATTCCCATCCATCCACCTTAACAAGAACATTTTCAATGATTCCCTTGGAAATAGCTATGGATTGATTTTCCATATGCAAGACTGTAGTTGTGGGGAATAAATTAGTAAGTCCCAACTTTTCCATCACATCAATAGTCATTATGTTAATGGCTATTCCAAGGTCCACCAAAGCATTAGATATTGCTACCTCATTAACTGTTACTATTATAAGTGGACTACCAAGATCATCATATTTCAGAGCAGTGGTCATCCCAACCAAAAAGTCAACTAGGTACCCATTTATGTGGACTATATTTATTCATTTTGGTTTTCTCCCTAGACTTTTGATACACAACTATTTAATCAAATGGTTTAACTCAGGAATATTCTTAATCACTTGTAGCAAAGGGACTTCAATCTGCAATTGTTTAATTTCTTGTATTAATGCAGTTTCGGTGGGTGACGTCATTTCTAAAGCATCTTTCATAGTAATTGGTTTCAGACGCTCTGGAAAAGGTGCTTTGATTTTGTCCTTAAGAGTGGAATCCTTCGGAAGTTCAGTTGGAGACTGACCCCCCTCCTCTTGAGGTAGGTCAAAATCTCTAGCTGAAGATGGTGGGTCGAGCTTGTTTTGAGTATCTTCTGGGGTTGGTTCTAAGGATGTAGGCATTATCATGGTTTTCTTAGCAGACTTTTTAATAGGTTCATCTATAATTTCCTTAATAGTCGGCTGTGGAAGTGTTTTTCTAGACCTTAATTGCAAGTTTCCATAGTGTATTACATTAAGTCTAGTGATATTGTCCTATTCCGGGGCATATACTAGAGTATTTGAGCGATTGTTCTTTGGGTTCATAACAGGTTGCGCTGGAAGTGCTGGTTGGTTAACTGGTTCGGTTTGTTGAGTATTCTGGGAAGGTGGTAAAATATTTTGTTGTTGAGTAGGCATCCTTCTAGGGCCAGTATAAAACTGATGCTGAGGTTGATTCCATTGATGAATGGGATTCTAAGGGTACCATTTTTGTTGAAGTTGGCTAGGCCATTGAGGATAGCCCCAAGATTGATTTTCCCATTTAGGTGGTCCCCAAGGATAAGTTCCCCAATTAGTTGATACTGGAGGGGGTGCCTGAGGCCAGGGTGTTTCCCATTGATTATTGTTCCAGTTAGGCAGAGGTCTTCAGTTAGAGTTTGAATTCTGGCCATAGGAAAAATTTCCTCTAGTTCTTTGATTTACAATGTTTACTTCTTCCTCAACCAGGGTTGTTCTTTACTTGGAATTCTTGATGGAATTCAAAAGCTCACATTGATCAGTGGGGTTATTTTTTTCACATACTTGACAAACGCCAATTTTGTCAACTTTGTCCAAAGGGCATTCCCTTAGCAAATTTTTGTTTTGACACTTGGGGCAGTAAATGGAAAAATTTTCAGGATTTTGCGTTTTAGCTTGTATCCCATCTAACATGGTGTTTAACTGAACTAGGATGTCAGTTTTGAAGTTGGCTATCTCTTCACTAGTTTTCCTATTTCATTGGAACCTCTTAAGGGGGTGGAATTTTTGATACCTCCTTGAGTTCGAGAGAAATTCTGACACAATTCCATAATATCATCTAGTCCTAGTTGGGACACATCTTCTTTTCCCATTAAATCCAAGCTCCTCTGAGCTTCGTCATTGAGACCTTTAAGGAATAGGGTCTTTAGAATATCAAAACTTATGACTTATCCAATACAATGTTTAGATAAGAAGATAAACTTATCTAGGTAATCTTCTAAACTTTCATCCTCATTTTTCCTTATTTTGAACAGTTTTTCTTTCCTATCGCTAACCTTGGAGTAACTTTGGTACTTCTCCAAAAAGGTAGACTCCATTTCATCCTAGGTGGTTATCAACTAAGAAGCTAATCCAATAAACAAACACATGGTTGAGTCTTTCAAAGTAGAAGGGAAAAGCTTGAGTTTCTAATTATCATTGTTGTAGTCATATTTATGACACAAGACTTTAAACTCAAATAGGAACTGATCAGGGTCCTTAGTGGACAAACCTCAAAAGGTTGGCAAGAAGGCCGGTGAGATATTTTTCATTGTCGTATCATCATCTGCGTCAATAGCAATAGGATAAGTGAATTTGCATGGTGGTGGAGGGTTATTATTGTTGTTGGCACCATTTCTATGGTCACCATGATGTTGAAGGGGATGCAATCCTCTTCCAAAATTCACTCAGTTGGGCAAGGTCCTGGAGTTTACAAAGGAATATACTCCTCGACAACTATATGTTCTCTTTCCGGGGTATGTGGGAAGGTCTCAGGTTGATCCTATTTGGTTAATTCCTCAGTAAGTTCTTGATCTGAGTTTCCTTCCTCCCTACTTGCTGTTGGTACATTGATTGGGGGGTTTTGGTATGAATCTTCCGTGGGGGCCTTGTTTCTTGACCATGTAGAAAAGAAGCTGAAGGACTATTTCTATTCCTAAAAGAGGTATTCAAGATATCTCCTACTAACACTAAGAAAATAAGGGTACCCAACAACGGCGCCAAAAAGTGATGGTATGTCGTTAGGTCCTAACACTTTAGTTAATAAACACATTAATATATCGACCGGGTAGTGTCCAAAGGCTATATGCAATAGAAGACATATTGACTATCTCTCTCGGGTTCTGTAAATACCAATAGTTGAAATAAAACTTCTAAACTAAAAAGCCTCCAAACTTTGAAAGCAAGAAATCATCTATCTAGAAAGCTTGAAATAACTATGCTAGAAAGCATAAAACTATGAATCTAAAAAGCATAACCACTATACTAGACAACATGGTTCAATGATTAAACTAAGAAATGTATAGATTGCTAAAGAAGTAAAACCGATAAAGAAACTATGAAACATTGAGTTAATCAAAGGATAAAAATGTAAAAAAACTAGCATAAAATGATTTAACAATTTGAAACAACTAAAAGAAGATTCTCCGGAACTTCATACATCGAATTTAGAGACTACAAACTTAGCTATAGCCTACAAGATTGATTTTAACAACATGACACACATGAAAATAAGTTCCAATTTTTATTATTATCTACTAAAAGAAAGTACATAATGAGAAGTAAAATACTTATCTATCTAATGTATAACCCTTGAGTGGCCAGCTCTCGGGTGTTTCTACGACTACCGTAGATCACATGCACTGGTAATCTCCAAATTACTTCATTCACAAAAATCCGTTCACATTGTTTAGTAATTCCAAAAGTGGCAGGAAAAACTCATTTTATTCATATGGAAATTTAACTTAGAAAAATATAAAGGCAACATAATGATATTCTTCTCTCCTCATTGTTTTCAATAGTTACATATTTATATGAAAGCGACTAACAAAATCCTACTTTTCAGTTGATAAAGTCTTCAAATGATTGTCAACAACTAATAGACTTTAGAGCCCACAACATGAAATATTAAAGAAGCTCAACATGAGCTATAAAGTGTTTAGAACTGAAAATAGTAGAAACTATGAAGACTCAGTCCATAATGTATGCTCCTGAAATTCTGGTGCCCACTCACTTGTCTTCAACAGTGTTGAAACCTGTGTTAAAACCTTCTTGGCTAGAATGGTAATAGATTATGGGAGTTGATTTGTGAAATGCTCAAGAACTAAACCATTAAAACAACACAAATTAGCTTATTTCAACTAATTTCAAGAAATAAAGATTGCACGCTTATTCATAAAAGAGAGTGATTATTTATCCTAAAGGTAATCAATTGGCAGGGTAAGTTTGATTGAAAGGTATAAGGTTGAGTATTGAGTCCATTATATTGATGAGGTTATTTTTACCTCATCAAAGATCTCAATGCAAAGGAGAAAGAGATCTTGCAATAGGGCTATCTTAGGGACTGAATGTAAACTAATAAGGGGTTCACCACCAAGTAAGAACTTGGAAAGGAAAATGCAATGCAAGTTGTAATACTAAGCCCTAATATGATGCAATGACTTACAAAATGACCTAGAAAAGTAAATGAAACAAAACATAAAGCTGCAGGCAAGACTGTGTGCACCAAAGAACCTAAAGATGACTGATTGAAGCTTTGAAATGCTGGAAAATTTGAATTTTTGACCTACTAGGACTCATTTGCCAATTCGGGCGAATTAGTCCCAGACCTAGATTTCTGCACAAGAACCAGTTTCAGGGAAAAGGGCATCTAAATTTGCAAACATTTTTGGAAAACACCTAGAGTGGGACTCATTCAACACTTTTGGAAAATCAGTCCCGTTTCAATTTTTCAAGAATTTAAAGTTTGGATCTGTGCTCCAATCTATGCCCTTCCCTTCCAAACTAATTTCTGGATTTGAATATGAGAAAATACTTGCAAAATAGAAGATATAATTGATTTGCTTATGGGGGGTTTACCTTGGTCAAACCTCTAGTTTGGTAATTAAAACTTGATAGAAACAATGAAACTTGAATGTAAATGTGAACATAAACCTTAGCGTTAAGTGTGTTTAAGACTAGGAAATTTGAAACACAATGCAACCCTATTCTAATGTGTAAGAATGAGATACATGAATGAAATATGACAATGGATGAATCACTTTGAGAGATCTCAAATCACTCAAATGAGCACTAATGATGCTTGTACTTGCCTTAGGCTGAATGTAGAGTGATAATGGAGGATGGAATCACTTAGGAAACACGTCATTAGGCTTGGCTTAATGGCTAGTTGCATCTCCCCAACCTAGAATCCATCATGATTCACCATAGACAACCATGAACAACCCTTGGAAATGCTAGATCTTGAATGAAAGTGAGCTTGAAGACCTACAAAAACACTTTAATGTTGCTCCAAGACTTCAACTTTACTTGCTTTTGATACTTGAATGCTCTTATGAAAGAGTTCTTGAAGATTCTTGATGCTTGTCTCTTGAAAATGTTTGCTTACATGATAAAAATGAATTAGAAACTTGCTTATATAGGCATTAACACCTAATTTACCATTATTCAGATCTCAAAGGCCGACAACAACCAAAAATTTGAATTAAAAAGGTGATTTTATTGCTCAAATTTGAAAAAATACCCAAATGGGACTCATTCGCCCAAGGTTGTGAATGAATCCCACCCTAGATTTTTGAGGTGGGTTTTTAGGATTTTTGATGTTTTAGATAATTTTGTCAGGTTTTTAGCTGTAATAAGCCTTGAGATCCAAAATAATGGGTCGTAGGGGCCTATTAATGATGATTTGAAAAGGTAATTAATGCAAGGTTGCCAAAATAGGTCCAAATTAAGTGTGAAATTGCCTTGCTTTCAAGAGCGTACAATTTTCTACACTACACATAGAATGAACATACTCATGTGTGGTGAAAACAACATCCAAGATTTGGCACCTTGGCACAAACCCTTTTTGGTTGTCAGCAATCAGTCTATATAACACGTTTTATTCTATTAACTATAAATTTAGAGAATATATTATACATTGTATTAAATAAGCTAATAGGTCTAAAATCATACATAGAAGAAACCTCATTTTTTTTAGGAATCAAGCCAATTAAAGTAGCATTAAGTTGCCTAAGGAGTTTACCTATTTTAAAGAAATCATGAGCTGCCATAACAAGATCCTTTGAGATTATATCCCAAAAATCTTGAAAGGAGGGAGGAAACCCATTAGGTCCGAGTGCTTTATAAGCACTAAAGGAGAAGACAACAAAATTGAACTCTTCTAATGATATTGCATTTTTAAAAATTGAATATCTCTGTCATTTAGAATTTGGGGGATAACATCTATGATCTTCTCCAGACTAGAAAAGTCTTGAAAAGGATTAGCCAAGGTTTCTTTAAAGTAAGAAACAACAAAATTAGTTATATCGACATCCTTAGGGATGGTGACACCATTTTGATGAGTCAAAGATCTAATAGAATTTTGGCTTCTACACTTTAGAGTTGATTGGTGAAATAACTTAGTGTTCCTACCCCCTTTAGAGAGCCACTTGATTATTGACTTCCATTTCCAAAAAATCTCCTCCTTCAAGAAGTAGTACCACTCAAACCTTAAGAGTCTTTCCTTGTTGCAAGTGTTAATATCAATCAAACCTTTCTCCATTTCATCCTAAAAACTCTTCAGATCTATTATTAGTTTTTCTTTTAAAGATATTTCCAAAGCTTAGTTTGTTCCATCCTTTAATTTTTTCCTTAATTAACTTCAACTTTTTGAGAGCCTATGTATAAGGGTACCAATATAGGGATAACTGTACCATTATTCCACCATAATTCTAAAATTAGGATGAGAAGTCCACATCATTTTGTATCTAAAGGGAAATGGGCCTTTAGGTGTAGTACCATTCCACCTTAGCATAATAACATTATGGTCAAAACCAGTCCTAGGAAGGACCAAAAGGGATAGACACTGTAAAATATTCCAATTATTTTAGATAAGGAACCTATCCAATCTAACTTAAATCAGATTGTTACCTTGCCTTTGATTATAGTAGTAAAAGCAACACCTTTAGGTCTAAGTCCAAAAGACTAGTAGAAGACAAGAAAACAAAAAAATCCACCATACTATTAGAATAATCTTTGAAATCCTGCCAAGTTTTTTAGAAGGAACTAATAGGGTACTGAAATCACCTGCAAGTAACCACTTCTCTTTGTTTCTAACTCCCAATTGGTCAACTAAAAGGTCCCACAAGATTTTTCTAGCCAATCTAGTATTGGGAGCATAGATATTATTAGATTCCACTTAGATGAGGTGCTTAGAAATTCAAAATTAATCATTAAGATATTCCTACCAAATTGGCCTTTCCACCCCTTTAACATGTTAGGGTTATAAAGGATAGTTAATCTCCCCGAGGTACCCTCCACCGAGGAGGCACAAAAATCTACAAAAAGCCAAACTTTTTTAGAATATGAGAAAAAGTAGAGTCTAACATTTTAATTTCTTGGATCATGAGGATATCCACCTTATTTTCAATAAGAAAACACTTAAGAAGGTGTTGTTTAAAAGGGGTTTTTAAGCCTCCTAAGTTCCAAGATAGAATCTTCATAGAAAAAATAACTCAAAGAACACTCCTAAAACCCATTTACTAATTATAAGAAGGAGACATCTCCTACTTAAGAAAATTAATAGCTTTTTTTTGTTTTTTTAGACACGATAACTCCAAGGTCCTTTGTTTTCCAATAGCCACATCCCTATGTCCCTATGGGAAGGATGACCCTATTTACAATATCTGCACCCATAAAACTTTTTTTTCCTACTTCCCATTTATCTGAGTCCATTCTTCCACCTCCAAATCTACAATAAGCTCAATTGTTATACTAGAAAATTGATATAATTATCCTAAAAAGGAAAATTAATTAAATCAATTAATATATATAAGTAATATATAGATTTATGCTATAAGATTGAAAAAACTAAACTAATTAGTATAATTAAATAATTTATGCTATAATTATAATTCAAATCAATTAATTAAACTAGATATTGATTAAAATAAATTATACTATATAATTACAAGAACTAGAAAGTGTTAAATTTATGATTAGAAAAATAATGCTCATAAATATAAGCACTAGATAAAATTAACTTGGAACAAGGAAAGTAATCAATACATAATTAATAATGATACATACATACATACATACATACATACATACATACATACATACATACATACATACATACATACATACATATACATATATATATACACACACAAATACTAATTAGACTAATAAATAACAAGGAAATTAAGCATAAGAGAAAGAGAAACTACGTGGTTAAAAAATTAGAATGACCGAATCATAAATATTACTAAAACTATACCAAAATATGCATTAAAATATAATACTAGAAATTAAGCTCAATTATTATACTAGAAAAATTAAAAAATATAAATATATACATATATATACATACATATACACACACACACACACATATATTTAGATTGCAAGAATTGGGCAGTATAGACCTAAAGATCCCTAAACTAAGAAGTTCATCATTCAAAAGAGGGCTTCATTAAATTATCAACCAAGGACTCATAGACTTTAGATGATGCTGGCAACATATATGCATTCATGAATTCTAAACATCCTACATCGACTTAGTATAGGTATCAAACACAAATAAATGCATTAAAAGCTTTTAACTGAAATCGAATTCTATTTTCCAAAACATAGTAAATATATACAAAAACTAACTAATTGCTATAGGTACTTATTGCTTATGATTGTAACCAAATAACTATTATATTGAAGTATGTATTTATCCAATTAACCTTTGAATTACTGAACAAAGTATCAACTAAAGATTTCTAATTTTAGATTTACAATACATCATTCATAATAACATAAACTAAAAACTACCAATTAAACTTGCAATACATAATCTAATCTATCAATATAAAATAAGGTGGTTCTATAGTACCTCAAGTGGCCCTTGCTTGAGTTGTTGTGCCCACAAAATCTTCTTCAATTACTCACTCAAGAAAACATGTTACTAAAATATCTTTTCTTTATTGCATTCCAATCATACACAAAAATATTAAATAGATTTCTTATTTAATCTAATACATGCAAGATTTCGATGTCTTCTAGATAGGGTACCCCATTATATAGGGTCCACGAGAGTCCATTTATTTGTAAAACTAAAAACAAACTTAAAGGAAAATTTCAACTCTCCCATAGGAATAGGAAGAGGACTGAGTTTTCTAAAACAAAAAATAATAACTATCAAAACAAGAGTATAAAAGTCAAACAAGGACTCTATACTCAATCAAGATTTACTGTTATAATTGAAAATATGCCCAAATAGAGAAATTTTTGTTATAAATTTTCTTATTCCTATTGGGAATAGACTCCTCCTTCATGACTTACTAAAAGATAATATTGACACTTGTTCATCCATGATCTTATCCTTAAATGACCACCTCCATTTTCTTTTGAAAGTGATTGTGTTGTAGTAGATTAACTCCGTTGCATCAAACTATCATCCTTATGCTATGAGTTGAGAAGTATATTGATGTGAGTTGACAAGTTCCTTGTTGCAAGGGTTAGTCCTTATTCTTCAAGGAATTTTCATTGCTAACAACTATAATTAAGTATGAAATCTTACTAAACTAACACACATTCATAGCTCATACACACACTTATTAATATAATATATATCAACTTCAAATACTTTAAACTGCTTAAAGTATATAAAAGGTCTGGTAATGTCTTTCAAGATTCGACAAAAAATAAGATAAAAGTGTATAACTTCAACAAGGAAATAGGACATTATTATGACTCATCATTCCCCCAACTTAGGTTCTTTCTTGTCCTCAAGAAAATTATGGCCTCACGTTATATTGAAGTGCAACTTCCCTGTAATTCTATTGGTAACCCCCTCCTCTCGCTTTAGATATAATCCTCTCTGTTTTGATATCTTTTCCCATTTGGTGTCTTCTGCTGAATTGAATTTTTGTCTTTGTCCACTCTAATGTGGAATTGAGAATAGGAGAAGAGGAGGATGGAAATACAAGGGGATCTAGGAGATATCATTTTTAAGGGAGGCTAATATATACTTATGGGCTCTTTTCACTGCTGCAAGGTAGTTAAAAACTAAGTGGGGTTCTTTTCTTCCCAATGTTGATGTCGATTCTCTCCATCTGTCTTGAGAGAAATCAAGTGCCTCTTTTCCAATTCCTATTGTAAGCTCCTAATTTTTTTTGTAATAATGTTCTCTACATTGTAGAATCTTATCCCTTTCCCTTTCTCATTTTATCAATCTAATCCATTCATCAACCACCTCATGAGGATTTTTAGCCTCTACCCTGATTAGGAGGGGAAATAAATTTTCCCTTTCTTGATAATCCCTTTGTATTTATCCTCTTTGATGCTCATTCCTTATAAATGAAGTTAATGATTTAATCTAAACATCTCTGAAAAACATGAGTGGATTTCATATAGAATGATGAGGGATAGACAAGTTATGCAAATAAAATTCACATAATTGATCCTTCGTATATGAGGTTAATTGCTTATATATTTCCAAGAATAGAGTAGTAAGGATAAAGAGACTAAAAGATCACTAATTATTTGACTGAATTGAAAACCTAGAAAATTTTCTTACAGGTATATTGTATAAACCCTAGTAGGAGGTATGGACTTTAAAATCTGTATTGCCTTGTCAACTAATTCTTCTATTTTGACCTTTAATTTCTTAATCTTTGCATATTTTCTGTTAATTTCCCTGACATGTGCTGTTATCAATTCAGATATTTCCCTCTCCCAATAATTCTATTTCTAGGAGAATTCCTTGATCTTTTTCCACAATTGAATTCCAAGGCTCACCATAAGAAGGGATTTGAAGCATTATCAGGGTTGTAGTTTGATTTATAGGATGTGGAGTCATGTTGCTAACATAAAAAATGGCCAACTGTGCCAACTTCTCCAATCTTGATCCTTGTTGATCAAAGGCATGCAACCTTTTATCCAACTCCCAGATTCTACTGTCTAATCCTTCCTCCCTCTTCTAGTATCCCTTAATCTATTCTTCTAACTCTTTAATTATCTACAAGGATTCCTATATTTCCTTGCTCTCTTTTCATCCTTTCAGAAGTAACTCCTCTTCTTTTTCCAAAAAAAATTTCTTCTTCAACCTCCTCTGATAGCACAAACCCTTCTTTAGAAATAGGGATTTTTGGAGGTCTACTCTTCTTTTTAGCTATAAATAAGTCCTTTGAATCTGAATCCAAACTATTGCTTAGATATAGAGGCTATAAAATTTTAGGTTGTTTATCAAAAACCCTTTCTTCTTTAGAATTTGTTTCAGTGTCAACCACAACAATCTTTTATTTTTTATTTTTGGCCTTCTCTTTTATAGGCCCTTTCCTTCTAAGGTGGTGTGATCTCCTCCTTGATTGTGCGAGCCTCTTCTATTTCTTCTTAGGTTCAGAAGTAGAGGCCACACTTTTTATTGTTTTGGGCCTGGAAGGGCTCTTGACGGATGCAAGGGTTTATGACTCCTTCTATTGCAGGTTGTTCCTCAAAAGTTGTAATTGAGTTTCTTGCACTTCTTGCTTTGTATGTTCCCCAATACTATGGGTAGGTGAGAAAATATGGGAAATAGAGGGTATATTTCCCTCTTTTGCAGCCATAGAAGGTTCTCTCATTTCTTGTTCTTTCTCCATTTCCTTTGCATTTTTCCTTAAAATAAGAACATTATTGATATTGTTGCAAGCTGAGAAATCTTTTGAAGATACATTGGGAAATTGGATTTTGAGACTTTGTTTAATTAACAAAGTGACCAAACAAAAATGTGATAAGGTAGACTGGTTTATTTTCTCTTGTATTCAACAAAAAAATATTTTTAAAAGATTGTACAAGAAATTAGGGACATTCACAATCCTCTGATGGCATAAACGACTAAGGAGTTGAAAGTTCATAGTGTATAAGAGTGATTGCCTAACATCATAGGTTAAGTATTTAACAATGTAGGAAGCAACATAAGCCCAAATCTAGGGTAAAGAGAGTCATTTTTTACCTTGAGATGTAGAATCTAAATTCTCTTCTAGCACTGAAAAATCATTTCTAGCCGCAATTGCATATGCTCTTACTGGAAATTCCTCCCTTGTTCTTGGTAATCCTGATACCTCTACCATTAGTGCCTTTGAAGCATCCACCCTTAGTCCTCTAATAATGGCTTCATCATTCTGCAAGGTACTTTCAAATTGGTAAGTCATAAGTTAATTATATTTAGTAAGCTAGAGGAAATAATCCAACCACCCAGCTTTTTGGAATATTGATAGACATTGCCAATCTTCCAATAATAAAATTGCGTTGTAGGTTCTCTTCTTATGTTATCTCCTCCCATTGTTGCAACTTGACCACCTCTATCAACCTTTATTTTTGTACTCGAATCTTCTTAGATATTCTCTTCTTACCTCTATTGCTTTTATACTCTACACTTGTTATTGCCATTTCGTTGTGACCAACAAAGGAAAGTGGAGGAAATTGAGAATTGTATATCTAGTTTCTAAAAGGTTTTATGATAGCAATTAAAACCTTTTTCGTCCCCTCAACTTAGGTGTGCTATTTGTTCTAAAATAACATGTATGGAAAGGATGGGAAGGATAATTATAAATCATTTGAATAATATGATAAATAAAATTTTAAATGTGTGCATGAATTTGTATGCATATGGAAATCAATAGGTATAAATATAAATTATAGATAATTAACAAGAAGAATACCTGTTATTATGGAGTGATGGAAATATGACATGTGCAAATGGAATTGCACGACATCATGCAACTTGTAGGAAAAGATTTGAAATGGTGGTACTTTATTGTGAAGTAGTATGGGTAGTTGAGTGATAAAAAGTAGCATGGTGTGATTTATAACACGTGTCCAAGAATTGCTAGGGGTGAATGAAAAGTTGTGGAAAGGATGTATTATGAATAGTGGAATTTATTGTTGCATGGAAGGTGTGTTGGAGTGAATATGCTACATGGTAGGAGGAAATGTGAATGGTAGTGGCTATGGGTATGAATGAAGTGGAATGTATGCAAGTTCTATGGATAGCTAAACAACAGGTCTCATGTAAGTGTTGTTCCTCAGGGATTGTTGCTATAGATCTCGTGAATTTTTGTTGCACGTCCAAAAAAATTAATGTTGGAAATCATAACTTGTGCATGTGTGTGCATGTGAGCGGTTTTAGTGAGTAATTATACTTGGAGACCATCATTAGGCGAGCTGTTTGGATCATGTACTAATACTTCACTTGACATGTCACCTTCGTTTGTAGGTGGATCATGTAATTTTGGCTTGAATTGCTATTGTAGATTATGTCCAAAGTCTTCCTTTTGTAATGGCTTCTTGTAAATATTTAGTATGTGGCAATTTAATAAGAGGGAGAATCTTACCGAATCAATGGTGATGAGAAGAACTACTCCATTGTGGAAAAATTGCTTGATTTCATAGGTCCAAGCCAACATGTCTGTAATTTACCCTTATGGTCTTTGAACCTAGAATCATATAGAAATGCCTAATCACCTGCATTGAACTCCTTTGTCTTTATGAACTAGTCATGCCATTTCATTCTTTGCTTCTACATAATTTTTATATGATGAATAGCCTCCATTCTAATTTCATCTAAAGTATTTAGGGTGTGTAGTCATTCCTTTTGAGCTGTTGATATATCCATCTCAAGTGCTACTGCTATGCAAAGTGTTTAATATTAAAACTCAATTGGTAGTGAAAATTTCTTTCCACACACCAATTCATTTGGTGTAAACCCTATTCTACTCTTCTAGCTTGTCCTATAAGCCCAAACTACTTCAGGGAGCCTTGCTGCCTAAAACATAGAAAAAGAGGGTGCAATCACCAAATGAGATAAACAAATAGGTGCACCCAATTTTTTGCTTGATATTTCACTCAATTATGAGGGGTATAATGCATAAATAACAATTAGGAAACAAACCTAACTGTTATAATAGTAAAAAGGAAGGTTTTTAGATGCTGAAATGATGTGTACCTTTTTGAAAAAGTGTTGTTTCGGGCCTCACTAAGGACTCATTCGCCCAGTGGCGAATGGGTCCTTGTTAGGGTTTTGGAAAATCAATTTCAGGATCCTTTTCTTCAATGTTTTCTCTCCTAGATCCCAGGTTTTCAGCTCCTGAAAGTTGGAAATAAATTTTGTAGAGCACTTTTTGTGATCTTGCAAGAAAGATGACAACTTTTATAACTTTGCAACTTTGACAATTTTTGCAACTTTTGTTCTACACTTGATCTTCAATTTAAAACATGCAATCACACATCAAGAGAGAATAAAAATTGTTGATTGTTAGGGAATAGGGGTTTGCCTTGGTCAAACCCCATTTTGGTAATTAAACCTTATGATGAAACAATGAAACATGAAAATGAAACATGAAATATGTAACAATGATACCTTGGATGAATTCTTGGAGTACAAATCAACAATCTAGCATGAAATAGCTTTAAGGAATGTAGATCTTGAACTTGAATTTGGATGTGGAACAATACTTGAATTGGATCTTCAATGTTACATCAGCACATTAGCTCAACAACATGCACGATGCACTAAGCCTTTGACATGATGAAATAAATCTTTGATTGCTACAATAAAACTTCAATAATTTTCCCTTGAATGCCTCCTTGAATGCTCTTGTGAACTCTTAGGATGCTTGTGTATACACCTAAAAATGGTCTGGAGAATATAATTAATAAAATATGATTTATTTGATTAATTAACTTTTATTTCATCTACTATTAAATAAATATAAATATTTATTTATAGTTCATCTTAAATTCTTTAATCTTTATTCTATTATTCTCATCTTCATTAAATAAATGAATTTCACTTTGTTTTATTTAATTATCATAATTAAATTCATCTACTTAATAAATAAATAGAAATATTTATTTATAATCCATTCTCCTATTCTTCAAATTTTAATTAAATATACAACTTCAATAGTTTGTGTTATTTAATTATCACATCATTTTATCTTAATTAAATAAACAAGGTTAAATACTTTGTTGTTGAATTATCATATCCCTTGTATATTTATTTAATAAACCAATTCTATAGTTTGTTTTATTAAATTATTTATTCCCTTTTGCTAATTTGAATAAAAATCATAAATTATTCAAATAAAGGCATAAAGGCAATTTCCTCTATTCACTCGCCTACCAAATTAGACATCAAATATCCAATTTAATTCAACTGGAATTCATGGAAAAGGTTTGGAGACAAACTTGCAGGCAATCTTCTTCAATCTCCTTCCTTTGATTCTTCCTATCATCTGGCCTGATGTTTTCATAGGGAGAAACCATTCCCATGATCAACTCAAGATTCTTCATCTCTTACCATTGAATTCTCCAGATTGAATCCAAGCCTTTGCTGTGCTGCCCCTTCACAAAATTGCTACCGTAAATCTATAAATACAACCTTCTTCTACAGGAAATGGACCCCGAATCAAACCTTTATGCAAAATTACTCTTTAAGAATAACAATCAAGCAATTGAGCAATTAAGCATTTGGAAATAGAATCTTAGCATCATAGCAATCATATCATCAGTAGAATCATAATCATGGCTGCATCTTAGTTTTACTATAGCTTTCATTCATCTGGTTTCATGTCAACATAGATTATAGTAGCATCAATATCATCTAGAAATCACCATATAGAATTAGATCATTGCATTTAACATCATTCTATTCTCTAGATTGACATTTTAACAGTCATAGTGCTTACCAAATCTAAGAGCCCTCTGTGATTTAATAAATCTTTGGAGATAGGAAACAATGCGACGCTTTCAATTTTTTTGTGCTTTAAATTAGTTAATTGTTGTTGAATCTTGATATAATGTTTCATTCAGAAGTGTTTTTGGTTAATTTACTTAATACTTATTTCACATTTATAGCTTGTATAAAGTTTATTGGGTGATCTTAGATGAAACTATGTGGAGTAACCTTATATTTATACTTATCTTAAGATTAAATCCCAAAATTCAAATAACACAAGCCGACATAAGATCTAGGATTTGAAACCATTAAAAATAAAAAAGGGGTGTCCTAAGTTAAGGAGGACCCATTCTCCATAGGGTGAATGGGTCCTAGCATACTCAACTAGGACATGCTTCAGAGATATGAGATATCATGCCAAAAGGGGGTCCTAGGACCTGTGGACATGGAAAGAGTAACCCTTCTACTTTTTCTCATGTTTGGGCGCTCCTAGTGGCTTTGGATTGATCTTGCCTAGATTTAATGTTGTAATGTGGTCAACACATTCACATTAGGTCTTGGACCCTTGAGAATCATTAAGAATCCTAGGATGTCTTGTAAAAGTGTTGTAACCCACTTTCACACTTTTCTAGGACGGTTTCATTATAATTCACCTAAATAACCCCTTTTTATCACTTACCAAGTCTTATTTCAAAGTTTTGTAAAGAGTTGTAACAAACTCTCATATTTTTCTAGGCTTGTCATCACTAATTTGAACCTTTCTTATGTTTAAATGACCCCTTAATGCACTTTTCGACCATACTTAAGTGTATTTTTGAGAATATTCCCGTTAAACCTCATTAAATACACTTCAATCCCTGACACCCATTAAAATTGCCCTGGTGGGACCAAGTCGCCACCTGGCGCAACTTAGTCCCACTAGGCAAAAAATCAAAATAATTTAAATTTTCTGGCAGGATTTTATTCTCTTGACCTTAAGGTCGGCCTGTGATGTGTTATTTTTTGGGAAATATTAGAAAATAAAGTATAAATAAAGGGTTTTCCCCTCATTTTTCATCTCCTACATTCTCCTAATTTCCATTTCATTATTCAAGCAATTCATTAATCATTACCAAGCATTCTAAGCACTTTCAAGCATCCATTGGAGCATCTTGTTGCATATCTTAAGATTTCAACATCAAGGGTTTGGTGAGTTTGTGACATTGCATGTTATTCATTTATCATTCTCTCTTTATTTAATTTCATTATCTATGGTTTGATTACCAAATTGGGGTTTGACCAAGGCAAACCCCTATTCTCTAACCCTTAACCCCTTTTCCCCCTCTTTGTATGTGTGTTTTGTAGGTCTTGTATGCAAATTTGTCAAAGAGCAAGGTGTTAAAAAGTGGTGAAAAATCCATCAAAGTCATTCAAGTCAACAAGGCCCTAATTGAAGCTTGGAGACCTTTTTTAGCCCATTTTCTATAAAATGTGAACCAGACACCTATTAGGAAGGGAAGTGCAAACTGAAAGCTACAAATTCCTATCCTAAATTTCCCAAGATTCCTAGGTGGACTAAGTTGCCATCTATGGTGAATTAGTCCCACTGCCAGGCCTGAAAAGTGATTTTTACATTTCCGAGTACCCATTTGGTAGATTCTTGTTTCAGGAAAAATCTCCCAGAAACTGGACTAAGTCGCCTAGCTTGGCATAAGTGTCCCAGTTGGCTTCAATAGAAAAATCTACAAGATTCTAGAGCCTCTTTGCATCAAAATTTAGATTCCAGGTGCACCTTTCCAATCTTGTTTAATTCTGTCATTGTTTACTTGCATTCTTAGTTCATTTTGCATACATTACCGTGTTTTCAAACATCTTGTATTTCTTAGATTTTGCATTAATAAATCATTTTTTTATCAATTTATTGCATCTAGACATTGCATTTAGGCATATTCCATCCATTCTTACATTGATTTTGAGTTTGGACATTTCCCATTTTGGCCCATCTTTCTCCTTTTAGGTGAAAAACCCTGGAAGTGCAGGAAATAATTAGGGTGCAAAAATATTTGTTTACATTTTGGTGAACCCAGATTTTGAACATTTTCTTTCTGCTTTCAAGTGCATTTGTATCCTAGGGTTAACTTGCATCAAAATTGCATTAGGTTTTGCATTGTTTAATTTGCATCCTAGGGTTTTAAAAATTGCATTAGTGAATTCTCATATAGCTTGCATTTTTGCATCATATTTCATTGGAAAATAACAAAATTATGCATTTTCACACTGTAGCTGCATTTGTGCATTTGAAAAGCATAAAATTGCATTTGAAAATTTCTAAAAAATCTCAAAAAATCATTATTGGGACTAATTCACCACACTGGGCGACTTAGTCCTCCTACACATTTTGCATTGTAATTTATGTCATTTTCTGAGTATTTTCTGCATTTTTACATTTTCTGTTATTGCATTATTGTTACAGTTGTTTCCATACTTGTAGTTATCAACTTTTTATTGCTCCTAGTTTACATTGCATTTCAATCCACCCATATTTAGAAACCTTAGCATGAGTGTTTGGTGTCCTATTTCTAATACCTTAGTGAGAAGAAGCTCAAGACTCATGTTATCCTATGATAATACACATGTTGTGGATCTTGGATTGTCTAAAACTTCCACTCCTAGTATTGCAACTAGTACAATAGGCATGGACCCTACCTTTAGCAACTCTTTTCCTTCCAATAACATGCAAGTTGACACATCAAACGATCACATTCCGCAAGAAAAAGTCATTAACATTCGTGAGGACTATCACATCTCCAACATTCACTGTGTCTTGAAAACATTTCAACCACTGTGATTCCTACTATAGAAAACATTCATCACATTATTGAATGTGATGAAGGCCTAAACATTATGAAACAAATTGCTGAGACATACCACAAACATGTTCCTTCCACCTCTCGTACATCTCAACCAACAAACATTGTGGTTAGTCAAGGTGGACCTAACACTCCTCCTCCTTCAATAGTAGCATCCATACCTACCTATACTACCCCTCAAGTCACCACAACAATGCAATAGGTTAGCAATGTGATTCCTTCCTCGACTATTCCTGCTATCATTCCTAATTCTTATGTGGCATCACATGTTCTATCCTCTTCCACCATACCATCTATAAGCATGCCCTTCACTTTCCCCACCACTACATACACTCCATCACTACTTTCCCTTCCACCCCATACCACTTACACTGATCCTCTCATAACATAACTTTTCCAAACTATCTCCTCCATGCAAAAGAAAATATCCACCATAAACCAAAGTTAGAATGGACCACCTACCTATTATGTTTGTAACAGCCCACTATCTCTAGAAATATTGCGAACACCGATGCCACAAGGAATAGAAATTCCTAGATTTGAGAAATATGGAGGGAAGGGAAATCCTTCTAACCATGTTAAATCTTACACCACCTTATGTAGTGACTTTTTCCTTGACGATAAACTATTAGCCAAACTGTTTCCTAGGACTTTAAGACACTACCTTAGAATGGTTTTCATCCTTACCAAACAATTCAATTTGTTCATTCAATGAACTAGTTGATGCATTTATCAATCATTTCCAAGTGCATATGACTCCAAAGAAGACCTTGGACGATTTGATGAGATGCAAACAACACGAAGAATAAAATATAACTAATTTTATCTCACGATACCAATCAATTTACTCTCAAATCGATGTCAAGATTCCTAATCCACATCTTCAAAAGATGTTTATTGAAAAATTGCAAACTAAACTTCAAGACAAACTCATAATGATGAAATTTCCCTCCTTTATGCACTTGTGTACCGCCCTTTGTGATTATCACAATTTGGTTAGTAGTCATGATGCAAAGTCCACTTCTATCCAAGCTGAGAAATTTGAACATGCCAATCCAAACAATTTACAACCATTTAGAAAACAAAACAAAGGGTTCTTACAATTCAAACCCCCCTCAAAAAACAAGTCAACTCATCAATAACCAAGTAGCTGCTATGATATCTTATAGTTATCGAGATTTGAAACGATAGTTTATACCTTTACTAGACACCCTTCATAACCAACGCCTATTATCATTATCATAGACAAAATGGACATGACACGAAAAATTGTAAGCCTCTTAAACACCTTGTGCAAGACTTCATTGATTCTAGTCGTCTATCCATTGGAAATTTTAATGTTAAAGGCAATAAGTCTGTTGCCCCACCCAATCAAAATTTACAAATTTTCACCGATCCCATGCCAAAACATAATGTGTCATTTTTCAAAGCTAGTGAAACTCCAAAAAATGATGTGATGAATATTCATACAGATATTGAACATCCTAATCCTATTCCACATATTACCACTATTAATCCTATGGATGAAATGGTGGGTACTATAGACATTATCCCTCGTGAGGGCCAAACTAAGAAATATCTTGATATTACTTTTTCTTCTCAAGACATACTAAAAAATATTCCCAATGGTCCTCTTTACATAGCCAGTCGCATCTATGATAAGGCCACTAATGGGATATTAATAGATCCCACTTGTGGCGAGAACGTGATCATGGAAGAGTTTTTAGTATTACATGATCTTTATCAAGATGATTATGACAAACCAACAATATGGATCAAGACACATAATGGGTTTGCATGCCCTACAATAGGATCGATCACCCTTCCATTACATATAGGACCTAAAACAGTGGATGTTACATTCTCCATCATCCTGCAGTTGGACTATTTTCGTTTGTGGCTAGGCCATCCATGTCTTTGCTCAATGAAATTTGTCCCTTCGGTCATACACAAATGTTTAAAATTTTCACTTGATAATGAAATATTCACTGTTCACCATAGTGTCTTTAACCCTTTGTCTTCTAAAGGAAATTTCTCCTTAGAAGCCTTTTGGCCTGAGCCTATGGAACCTATAACACCTCGTAAAGACTTCTTTTTCATTGCTTACCAAAAGTTTAAAGCAAAATTTTTTACAAAATTGTCCCTCCGCAACACATCCCCGTCCACTTCCGACATTCCTATCCTAGATGAAACAATGCTTCAACCTTAACAAGAACCAACCCATCAAACTCAACACCCAAAACCTCCCCCACATCATCCAAATGACTGTGAGATAATAATAATAAATCTATCATACCTCCTTGTATAAAACAAGTTTATAATGCCAAGGAGAAATTGGATGAACAAGCTTCCATGGTTTCTTCCGTTCCTCCATTTAGGGAAGAAAAGCAACCAATGGTTCACCAACCCACTTCTTCACAAGCACAACTTGACAATAAAACCAAAAGAAATCAAGGAGCTAGGGAGCGTAGGTGTCAATGTCGTGCCCTTTCTCACAAGTAACAAGATGAAGAAAATAAAGAAAATCAAAATCCACACTTGACAGAAGCAATGCATGATGACTGCCCTCCCCAATCACAACAAAATGATCCCATACAACAACCACAACTCGTGATACACCCTTCATTGGACATTATCATCCGTCCTCTTATCATGATTAACCTGGATGATGATGATGAGATTACTAAAATAGACAAAGAGGTACATAATGATTTGAATACATTATTTTCCTCTTCCATGAGCTTAAACGACAAATCTCCTACAACAAGTGTAGAACCTGGTACTTCCCCTAGTTTGGCACTTGCACTTGTCCCTTTGGCTAGTCATCCACCCTTGGCATATCCTGAACATGATTGGGAGGTGGATGACTTACTTGACGGTTGACTTGCATCTGCCTTACTAGTATTTTTCATTTTCATTTTCTTTTTATTTTGCGTGTTTGCATGTGCATAACATGATGCGCTGTTTGATGTTCTCTCTCTCTTTGTGAAATTCTTCTATTTGTACCTTCATTCTTTTGTATATCATACATTGCTTTTTCCTTTTCTTTTATTTTATCTTTTTTCTTGTGTTTTCCTTTTGGGGATGACACAAGGCATTGAGACATTTCATGCCTCTTTCATGTTGACCCAAAAGGCCCTTTTTCCTTTTATTTTCCTTTTATCTTTTTTCTTGTGTTTTCCTTTCGAGGATGACACAAGGAATTGAGACCAAAATGTCTCCTTGATGTTGACTCAAAATATTTTTCATTTTATTTCACCTTTTCATTTTCATTTGCTTGTGTCTTCCTTTTGGGGATGGTGCAAAGTGTCAAGACATACTATATCTCTTCCATGTTGACCGAAACATATCTTTATTTTTCTTTGTTTTCTCTCTCTTTGTGTCATTCTTCTAGTTCTATGTATTTGGGGAATGATGACAGTTCCAAGCTCTTTACAAAACATTACAACAAAGAACATACTGACCCCAAATCCATAGATCCCTTATGTGTTTGGTGTTTTCATTTTGAGGGAAACTTCCTTTTTCTTTTCTCTCACATGATGTAGCCTTACTCAGAAACATATGACTTGGCATAAGGGATTTCCAAGTTGGCTCTCATGTCTTCTATTTTGTTTGCATATTTTTTTCCTTTAGTACTTTAAAGTAATTGCTCACAGTACGGTGTGTAGCAATTCCTTTAAAGTGGAGGCATACATTGACATTATTCATTTGCATTTTTCATTTTTTTTGGTTATTAATGCAACTTTGTTACTTCATACAATGCATTTTGTCACTTTGTGGATGACATTGGGTGTGGTGTCCTTCATGAGCGTGATCTCTCTTAGCATATTACATTCCTCTTGGTGGCTTGATGCGACACATTGCATCCCTTAAGTTGTGAATCTTCTATTCTTTGATTAGTCCTGTCTTGGAGACATTACATACAATGTTCCCTAAGTTAAAGACATCAGATGAACTAAGCAAGATTCCTTTGAACATATTTTGCATGTTGCATTTTTCATTTGATATATGACCACCTTGCATAACACAACTTGCATCCTTGTAATGCCATCGTGTTTGTTCATGAGCTCCAATAATACGAAGCTTTGCTTGTCTCATGAAGCTCAAAATGTCATTTTATTTTGTGGCACCTTATTAAAGTTATCAGGAGGAATAACTTTGGTATGGTTGAGCAGGAAGCCCATTCCAAGGCATGAATTTTCCCCATAGCCACCTGCGCGTGTGTGAGTGCATACCAACCATGAGTGTATGTTTCTCACCTTTTTGGCCTTCTTACCCGACAGACAACCATGAGTTCCATTGCCTCATAGTGAGTATACATTTATTTTTCCAAAAAAATAGTCTAGTTCCAATCCACAATGGGATGGACAAATGATCGAAGCTTGATTCAACTTTCTCTCTTTCCTTCTCTCCTTTTCATTCTTTTACATCATTTTCATGTGTGTGTTTCTTGCACTCATGTTTGGTTTGCCATAGGATCTTCATCTCGGGGGATTGATCATCCCTCTTGATCATTGTTATCTCATCTTGCTAAGAATTAGTTCATTGAACCCCCTCTTGATATGCATGTTTGGCTACTTTAGTGTGAGTTTGAAGTCAGTTCATCCTCTCACTAAAGTGGGGGCTAACTATGGACACAGAAAAAGTAAGCCTTCTACTTTTTCTCATGTTTGGGCCCTCCTAGTGGCTTTGGCTTGATCTTGCCTAGATTTAATGTTGTAATGTGGTCAACACATTCACATTAGGTCTTGGACCCTTGAGAATCATTAAGAATTCTAGGATGTAGATTGTAAAAGTGTTGTGAAGTGTTGTAACCCACTTTCACACTTTTCTAGGACCCTTTCATTATAATTCACCTAAATAGCCCCTTTTTATCACTTACCAAGTCTTATTTCAAAGAGTTCTAAAGAGTTGTAACAAACTCTCACATTTTTCTAGGCTTTTCATCACTAATTTGACCTTTTCTTATGTTTAAATGACCCCTTAATGCACTTTCCAGCCATACTTAAGTGTATTTTTGAGAATATCCCTATTAAACCTCATTAAATACACTTCAATCCCTGACACCCATTAAAATTCCCCTGGTGGGACCAAGTTGCCACCTAGGGCGACTTAGTCCCACTGGGCACAAAAAAATAATTTTAATTTTCTGGTGGGATTTTATTCTCTTGACCTTAAGGTCAAGCTGTGATGTGTTATTTTTTGGGAAATATTAGAAAATCAAGTATAAATAAAGGGTTTTCCCCTTATCTTTCATCTCCTACATTCTCCTAATTTCCATTTCATTATTCAAGCAATTCGTTAATCATTCTCAAGCATTCTAAGCACTTTCAAGCATCCATTAGAGCATCTTGTTGCATATCTTCATATTTCAACATCAAGGGTTTGGTGAGTTTGTGACATTGCATGTTATTCATTCATAATTCTCTCATTACTTCATTTCATTACCTAGGGTTTGATTACCAAATTGGGGTTTGACCAAGGAAAACCCCTATTCTCTAACCCTTAACCTCTTTTTCCCCTCTTTGCATGTGTGTTTTGTAGGTCTTGTATGCAAATTTTTCAAAGAGAAAGGTGCTAAAAAGTGGTGAACAATCCATCAAAGCCATTCAAGTCAACAAGGCCCTAATTGAAGCTTGGAGACCTTTTTCAACCCGTTTTCTGTAAATGTGAACTGAAAACCTATCAGGAAGGGAAGTGCAGATTGAAAGCTACAGATTCCTGTCCCAAATTTGTCAAGACTCCTAGGTGGAATAAGCCACCATATCTGGAAAATTAGTCCCACTGCCAGGCCTGAAAAGTGATTTTTACATTTTTGAGTACCCATTTGGCAGATTCCTGCTTCTGGCAGAATCTCCCTAAAATTGGATTAAGTTTCCTAGCTTGGCATAAGTGTCCCAGTTGGCTTCAACAACAAAATATATAAGATTCTAGAGCTTCTCTGCATCAGACTTCAAATTCCAGGTGCACCTTTCCAATCTTGTGTAATTATGTCATTGTTTACTTGCATTCTTAGTTCATTTTGCATACATCACTTTATTTTCAAACTTGTATTTCTTAGATTTTGCATTAATAAATCATTTATTTAATCATTTTATTGCATTTAGACATTGAATTTATGCATATTCCATCCATTCTTGCATTTATTTTGAGTGTGGAAATTTTCCATTTTTTCCCTTCTTTCTCCTTTTAGGTGAAAAACTTTAGAAGTGCAAGAAAGCATTAGGGTGCCAAAATATTTGTTCACCAGGACCTAGGAAGGATCCATTTGCTAGGTGGCGAATGGGTCCTAGGTCACTAGCCTAGAACTCAAACCTTTCCAAATTAAGTGTTGTGAAATATTATTAATGAGTGTCAAGCTTTATCCCTTGGAAAATATAATTAATAAGGCTTGAATTTGAATTTAAGGGGTCAATTAAGCTCAGTTAACCTCAATTAATTAATAAAGGCCTAGATTACTGTGAAAGTGCAAAGAAACACTTTACAACACCCCAAATAAGGAACAATTAAGTCCATTTAGTTAAAAGGGTTCCTAAACTTAATGTGAATATGAAATACATATTACAACACTAAATTAAGGCAACATTAGGCTCAATTTTTATTAATTATTCCGAATTAAGTAAGGAAAAGGGATACTTTATCCGTTACTACATTTTCCTCATACTTTAGTGAGAGTTTTCCCCCATGAAAAACTCACACTAAAGTAGGCATTCAAGACACTTATGTATGCAACAATGACAAAGATACATAATCATACACTATCAAAGACCAAGAGAAATAAAGGAAAATAAAGGATTAAACTTCAACCATTCCAACGCGATGTGGAATGTGGTTGTTTGTCTAAAAAAGGATCAAGCTTTGATAGTCTATCCAACGTGATGTGGACTAGGTCTAGGCTGTTTTTCCAAAAACATTGACAAGTGGAACATGATGTCCATTATGTAAACGACACACACTCACTCACTTTGGGGTAGTGGAACCTTAGGCCGTCCACTAGGTGAGTATCTTGAAAAGGGTGGAAAATGAGAGAATCATGTGAGGCTCCCATACCATATCAAATTTATCCTCCTGGAGACTTCAATAATGCACCATAATGCTATATTCTTATGGATATTATGTCTATAAGTTTTTGTTAAAGCAGATCTCTCTTCATGTAAGGTCTTCTTCTTAGGGAACATCATGCCTAATGTCTCCAAGAGAGGACAAGTCAAGAATATTAGATTGCCACTTATGGGATGCGTCACTTTGCATCATGCCACTAAGGGAAAGTTGTACGCTTAGACATATCACACTCTTGGAGGACATCAAACCCAATGACACCACCGAGAAAAGGAAACATCACAAGAAAAAGAAAATCACACCATAAAATATATAGAATGTAGAAATATGTCATCGATGTATGCCCCCACTTTAAAGTGGTTGCTAACACCATTGCTACGAACAAATAATTTAAAGTAGCCAATGTTTTCTCATTATACATGAGAGATTTCCTCAGAAAACCCTATGCCATGTCATATGTTTCCAAAATAGAGCAACACCATGAAAAAGGGAGGGGTTTCCCCCAAAAATACATAAGGGAATTTAGGGTCAGTATGTCTTTGCTATAATGTTGTCATGGAGTGCAAAAATATCATCATTCCCCAAATACTCATATAACTAGAAGAATGACACAAAGAGAGTGAAAACAAAGAAAAATACTTCAAGTCAACATGGAAGAGACATAAATGTCTCAACACCTTGCGTCATCCCCAAAAGGAAAACATAACACAAGTGAAAAAAAGGATAAAATGTTTGCGACTATAATGACAAAAAAGAGTCCCCCTCTTGCTTAGTTTGGGAATAATTAATGTTGCCTTTATCTAGTGTTGTGATGAGTTTTACACATCCACATTAGGTTTTGGGCCCTTCTAACCTGAATAAACTTAACTTTTCCCTAATTTAATGTTGTAAAGTGTATTTATTTACACCTTCACATTAAATTTTAGGCCACCTTTGCATGTATGATATTTATATCATCATTAATAGGCCCCTATATTCTGCATCCCAAGGCATATTTCAATAAAAAACCTAACAAGATCAACATATAAACTTAATTTCTTGACTCCTCGACACTTTAGGCATAAAAATAGCCCTTGTGGGACCCATTCGCCACCTTGGGAAAATGAGTCCCATCCAGGTGGGACTCACTCACCCAAGATGGCGAATGAGTCCTATTTGGCCTATTTTTAAGGTTCTGAGCGAGAAAAGTGGGTTTTTAATTCAAATTTCTTCCATTTTGGCCTTGGGGATCAAATAAATGATCATTTGAGTGGATCGCCTATATTAAAAAGCTTCCAAATCATTATTTCATCAAGCATTAATATTAGCAAGTCAAGCATTCAAGAGTTAAGGCATTCCAAGACTTCACAAGATTGTTAGGAAAGTTTTCAAGACCATTTCTAAGGAATTCAAGGGTAGATTCTTCATCAATTATTGTAGAAATTTTAGATCCATCATTATGGAAAGGTTCTAATTGCATTATTTCATGTTCATGCTTCATTATCTTATTTCATCATTTGGTTTAATTACCTAAAACGGGTTTGACCAAGGAAAACCCCTATTCCCTAACAATCAACACTTTTTCTCTCTTTGTGTGATTATAGATTTAGGTGCTTTGAAGAATTGAAAGATAATTGAATATTAGGTTGCAAGATTTTTGGAGTTTTTCCCTTATTTGCAAGGTCATAATCTTCACTAAAAGGTCACCTATAACCTCGAAATCAGGGTTTTAGATTCGACAATTTGCAGGAGCAGATTGAGTAGATCGAGAGGTGTAGATCAAAAATTTGAAGTTATAGAAAATCCAAACTCGACTCATTCACCACAAGTGGCGAATGAGTCCCACTATGGGTGTTTTTTAAAGATTTTAGTAGATTTGGATACCCATTTGTTTGAAACCTGTTTCTGTGCAGAAATTCAAATTTGGGACTAATTCACCCAGAGTGGAAAACGAGTCACAATAGGTAAATTTTTTAGGATCAACAGCATTTCCAACCTTCATTCAAGCCTCTACAAGTTTTCAGGTGTGCACTTCTAGTTTTATAGCTTTCTATTCTAATTTATATGCATTTCTAGGTCATTTAGTTCAAGTTTGTATTCAATTAGGGTTTTGCATTATAGCTTGAATTTCATTGTCTTTTCCAAGTATAAAATTTGTGGTGAAACCCTCATTAGATCATATTCAGCCCCTAAGACAACCCTTTCACAAGATCTATCTCTCCCTTGCATTGAGATCTCAAGGGTTATCCTTGAATGAAATTGGAAAAGTGGGTATGCTCTATGTCCAATACCATATGATAGCATCCAAACCACTTTTTCACCATTTCATTTTGGTGAACTTGCATTTAGAATACTAAATTTCTGATTTGGAGTGCATTTTCATCATAGATCTTGCTTGCATTAACATTGCATTAGGATTTGCATTGGTTAAATTGCATTCTAGGGTTTCAAATTTTGCATTAGTGAAAGCTCATATAGCTTGCATTTTTGCATCTAATTTCATTGAAAATCATTGAAAATCTATATTTTCATCTTAGATCTAGATCATACAACATAGAAAACATAAAAATCAAAAAAAAAATTTAGAAATTTTTGGAAAAATTCCCTACTAGGACTCATTCACCACCTTGGGTGAATCAGTCCTAGTCGAAATTGTGAACTATATTTTACAGAGTTAATTTGCTATTTAAAAGCTTTTGGTTGTTGTTGCTTTTCTGTTTCAGTTTGCTTGCTTTTTGTTACATTGAAATCATTAGAAATAACATCATTTACATTCATTGTAATTGTGGATAGAATTAGTTTCTTTCATTTTTCATTCTTAGCATTAGTTCATAGTTTAATTAGATCAGGTTACATTTGGAATTCATTTGAAAACAAAAACAAAGACAAAAAACAAAAAGAATTAAAAGAAAGAAACAAAAAATGGTTAACTTTAGAGAGAGCATATCATTCAAACCCTTTAATAGTGATGACTTTGAAATGTTAGATGAAGCCCTTGATTACTTCATCTCTCCTAAACCATCCATTAAAGGTTTGATACAAGAGGATGCAAGCATTGACAATCATGATAATAAAAATTGTTCTTCTCCTGATATCTCTCCCATTGGTGATGAAGGTATCTTGGTGAAAGAAGATACAATCATTGAAGATCTTGAAAGTATTGTTTGTCTTCCCCCTTGGAAAGATACTATGAAAAACGAAGCTGAGATCATGGTCACTACTTTACCTAGTCTCCATTCATCTCCCAACACCTCCCCTACTTTTGAAAATGCTTTAGTGAATAAGAATACAATCATGAATGATCATGACAAACACATTTGTGTGGAGGATATGTTGATATTAAGAGATCCAATAATTGAGAGCTATGAAAATCCTACCTCTCCTGCTTGGGAAGACATTATAGGACATGGGGATGAAAATATAGATAATCATGACAATCAAACCTTTCCTTCTCCTAATATCTTCTCAAGACATGAAGAAGATAGTTTAGTGTTAGAAGATATCCTTATTGAGACTCATGAGAATTGTGTTCCTCCCTTTCCTAACACCCCTACCATTTGGGAAGACCTATTTGAACAAAAAATTTGGTAACCATGAAACTCATAGTTATCCTTCTCTTGATGCCTCTCCTATTTGCGATGAAGCTACTTCACAAAATGTAATCTTGAAACGTATTGAACCTATTGTTTGTCACTTTCCTAAAAGTTCTCCTACTAGGGTAGATATTATGTCACAAGAGAATTAGACCTTAGCAAAAAAGGATGAAATTATGGACAACAATCAAATTTCCCCCTCTCCTAATATCTCTCCTAATATTGGTGGAGAAGATATTATGGTCTTACAAGATCCAATCAATGAGAATCATGAGGAAAACATTA
>VDFB02358134.1:117173038-117386165 GCA_007258455.2 Sequoia sempervirens | reverse complement strand
ATAAAAGAATTCGAATTGATCTTTTATTAGAAGACATTTAATATGTGTTTATTAGTTGGAGCCGACTTCATTCTCCTTGGGATACGATTTCTTAAAGGTGGCCGACATCGTGTGAAGAGGTGTGAATATTCATTCAGGCCGACATATGTTATTAAGAAGATACGTGATTTCTTAAGAGGCCGACATGAGGGATGTGTCTCTCCCATTCATTAGTATATATTGACATTGATTCGTCCATTGTAATTTATCCAGTTGAGTTCAGTTATTCACATTAGTTCTGTATCATCAAGTACGAATACATCATCAAGTGCAAATATATCATCAAGAGCGAATATATTAAGCAAAGTGCGAATACAAGATACAAGGCGAACATATGCAGCGCTAATACAGTATTCAGTGCGGACTTAATACAGTGTGGATGTCATGCCAGAGCGAACTCTTTATTGCAGGTTGTGAACCACCAATAATTCCGAATATTGCCAGATCTGTGTTCTGTCAATTTCGAATATTGCCAGGTGTGAATTGGCAAGCTGTTACCAGTTATTCCATATTGCCAGGTGTTGTTTATTGGTCTAGTGTTAGACCTCATTGTAAAGTGAAATGTTATCACTGATATTCTAAATAAAAGAGAGATCTTTGTTGTTGGGTTTTTCTCCCTCAAGAGGAGGGTTTTCCCAGGGTATCTGCTGTGTTATTTTGTCTGACTTTGAATTATTTTCCTGTGCATTTAATCTGTTCACATAAATTTAACATGGTATCAAAGCAGGTTGATGCAAGATCTGAACAGATAAACAGATAAGCTGATCAAAATTGTCTTTAAAATGGTGAGTGCCAGATGTGGACTTCATATCGAGTGTCCTTGAAAGTCGGAGAAGGCAGAAGTTCAAACAATAAGGGCTCCTTCCTATCGCGAGCAACATCTTAGTCGGATCATGATTTCTAGAAGACCCGAAACATACCTCACAGGCAGAGAGAAATCGTTGCATAGTTCGAGTACCTCAATTTTTTTGTGAAGCCACTCGATCAATCTGGAAATGATGTCATCAAGTCAAGCTGAGAGAATATTACCTGGGAGTCTGTGTGGGCCCGTCTGTGTGTATTGGGATCCTGTTTCTCATTGGTGCAACCTGGAGGTATTCTCTCCTACATGTCACCTCACCGTCTCCACTGTTGTCGGCATCTCTGGCTCGTGTATCCTCTATCTCAGAGGTCTTAGCTCACTCTGGTCGGGTTCTATATATGGCATTGGCTCCATGTCTGGAGCATATATTTCTCTGATCAAGTAACTACTATTTGCAACATACAGAGCATTCGGCGCTGTATATGAAGCTACGATATTATAAACTGACAACATTATAGTGTCATGCTATGCCTCAAAAACCTGGATACCTGAATTTTAGAGGAGTTGTAGTTCCTGAAGACAGGACTATATTCAGAAGTATTTGGGATCGCTTGTTGTCAGGCAGAGCAGTTCATGAAATGAAACTTTTGTATAAGCATCAACGGATTATGATGAGATGATACGAGGTCAGCTATTAAAACCTCCAACTCAGAGATCTTTGGAGGATTGATGATTCTGAGCGATGTGCTCATTGGTGCAATCTGCATTCATCCTGAGCGATGGAGTGGTGTATGCAATGATCAAGAAAGAACAATTGATGGATTGCGAGGAACATAAAGAGATAAGTATTCTCTGTTTGTTTGAAATCTCTTTCTAGGCCGAATTTCAGTTCGCTGAGTTATTTCATTTATTTGTGTCTTGTGTGATTAATAAAGAGAGATAGTGATCTCTCTTGAACTGTGTTCCTTTGAAGATTTCAAATTATTTATTGTGAGTTGATTCATGATAATCATATAGATCCTTGAAGTATGACTTTGAGGTGAAATAAAAAAAAAAGGGGAAGAGAATTGCATTTCTTCGTTGTGATAGGTTGATCACATCGATATCATTCTCCAATGCATGCTTTGTGATAGAACCTTGGACTCTTGGAGAGAGTTGGTTCTACATACTAATTGCATAATGCATTCAAGAAATCTGTAGTTGTGTAGATTGTCTTTTTTTTTTGTTTGTTGTACTGAGTTTGACACTCTCGAGAGGAGTAAAAGACGAACGAAAGGGTTATATCAAAATTATATAAAGATAATTTTTTTTATCCCTTTAGTTTGATCCTTTAATATATTTTTTTTAGGATGATTTACTTATTCATGTTCTAACATTATGCATAAATTCTTATGTGTTCATACTATAACCTGAGATAGTAAACCTTGTATGATTCTAGTCTTGATATTTCTTTGGATAGTCATAAACTGTTAGTAATCTCTCCCTAAATGCTTTGTGAACAGCTAGAAGCAGGAAAGTGATGAGAGATTGCCTAAGCGATGAAAAGATTGAGGCATCTTATGAGGAAGGTATGCCAACCAAAGAAATGATCAACTTGCAGCCATGAGACTGAGTTGGTGACTAGAGGGAGTTCACTTCCAGAAGTCTTCTTTGCAATCTCTAAAGCAGGGATCAAGAGGGAGTTTTGTAACTCACTGAGAAGAAGTGAAGATTACTGTATTGCAAAGCTAAGTGCTAAATACTTAGAAGATCCTTTCAGCTGCTGAGATCAGAATTGCTCAAGACTGTCATCTGGATTTGTCATTGGTAGCTCCGCAAACCTATTCAGAATAATGAGATCTGAGATGAGGTCGAGGAGGACTATTTTGAACTCTCTTCAGTACCAAAGGTGTGCGCTGGAAAACATTTATCTAAGTCAAAGTGTTGCAGGCAATCTTGGGCGAAGAGGTCAGAAGGTTGATGCAAGTGCTTGAAGATTCAGAGGGAGCTTGCTGAGCCTGAAGAAGATGGTAATCTTGTTGCAGCTAAGCATATCCTGAGATACTTGCGTGGCACAGTTGGATATGGATTGAGATATTCTTCAGGTTGGGTCTGCTATGACTCTCTGGTGTAGCAGGAAGCAGTCTTCAATAGGACTGAGTACAACAGAGGCCGAGTTCATTGCAGCTTGCATGGCAACTCGGGAAGCAGTGTGGCTTCGTAAGCTCCTTGCAGGATTGTTTGGACAATCAATGGAGCCTACTATTATTTATTGTGATAATCAGAGTTGTGTGAAGCCTTCTGTCAATCCTGTGCTTCATGACAGATCCAAGCATGTTGAGATCAAGTACCACTATATCAGAGATATGGTACTGCGGAAGGCTGTACAGTTGAGGTACATTAGCACTGATGAGCAAACGGCAGATATTCTCACCAAGCCTCTCACCAGGATAAAGTTTGTATACTTCCGAGATAAGCTTGGTATGGTGGAGAATCCAGCCTTGACTGAGTATGAGTCTCAGTATCAGTGAGCCTTGTTAATGCATTTTCTTCTATGACGGAAGAATTTGAGGTGAAAGCCCTTGTTTCCACCCTCTAAGCTGAGTCATGGTGGATGTCATGTGTGAGACTCCATGACATATGTTGTACTTGTGTTTCACCCTCTGAGAGAGTCATGGTGACAACATCACGCAAGTGATGAACACTTGTACTTACTATTGCATTTTCTTTTGTGACGGAAGAATTTGAGGTGAAAGCCCTTCTTTCCACCCTCTGAGCTGAGTCATGGTAGATGTCGTGTGTGTGACTCCATGACAGCATCACGTGAGAGAATCCGTGATAATTTCTTGTGTACTTGTGTTTCACCCTCTGGGAGAGCCATGGTGAAAGTCACGTTGAGGTGACAACATCACGCAAGTGATGGACACTTGTACATACCATACATGGGTTTAGCCATGATGGTTTATATCACATTGAGGTGATATGCTTTCACGATGAGGTGAGAAGCTCCTTTCCATACATGGGTGTAGCCATGGTGGTCAATATCACAATAAGGTGATATGTTATTTCACACATGGATGTAGCCATGATGTTCGTCATCACGTTGAGGTGATATCCTTCTCTTTATATCTAATTGCAGGAAATGATGGCTGATGGATCTCTTATTGAGATGATTCGTATTGTGCAGCTGGAAGTTCTCTCCCTAGCTGAGAGGGAGTGTTAATGATATAGCAGCTTCGGTAGTTCCTTCCAGCTCAGCTCTTTCGTGGAAACATAAATTGAATGATAGCCGTTGGCTATTTAATTTATGTTCATTGTTTTGTATTATACTCATTTCATATTATGGCCGACATAAAAGAGTTCGAATTGATCTTTTATTAGAAGACATTTAATATGTGTTTATTAGTTGGAGCCGACTTCATTCTCCTTGGGATACGATTTCTTAAAGGTGGCCGACATCGTGTGAAGAGGTGTGAATATTCATTCAGGCCGACATATGTTATTAAGAAGATACGTGATTTCTTAAGAGGCCAACATGAGGGATGTGTCTCTCCCATTCATTAGTATATATTGACATTGATTCGTCCATTGTAATTTATCCAGTTGAGTTCGGTTATTCACATCAATTCTGTATCATCAAGTACGAATACATCATCAAGTGCAAATATATCATCAAGAGCGAATATATTAAGCAAAGTGCGAATACAAGATACAGGGCGAACATATGCAGCGCTAATACAGTATTCAGTGCGGACTTAATACAGTGTGCATGTCATGCCAGAGCGAACTCTTTATTGCAGGTTGTGAACCACCAGTAATTCTGAATATTGCCAGATCTGTGTTCTGTCAATTTCGAATATTGCCAGGTGTGAATTGGCAAGCTGTTACCAGTTATTCCATATTGCCAGGTGTTGTATATTGGTCTAGTGTTAGACCTCATTGTAAAGTGAAATGTTATCACTGATATTCTAAATAAAAGAGAGATCTTTGTTGCTGGGTTTTTCTCCCTCAAGAGGAGGGTTTTCCCAGGGTATCTGCTGTGTTATTTTGTCTGACTTTGAATTATTTTCTTGTGCATTTAATCTGTTCACATAAATTTAACAGCACTAAAGTATTTTTTTTAATTATTTTAATAAAATTAAGCAACCTTAGTAAAATAATTAAATTAAAGCCAATAATACACCTGAGTTGCAGAAACTATCGGCAAGCATTGGCATCGAAAACTGACCATATTGGAATCGTACTAATGATGAATAATGAAAATCAAGGCCGATCGAGTGACTTACTATAAATAGATGCTCTCTACAAAAATCTTGGAGAACACACCAAAAGCTGGAATTCACTTTGTAAAGTGTCATAGGAGTCCTCAAAACCAATTGAGTTCATTGCCAACATCAAATATCCCTCCTGACAAGGTTGACGGTCACCAAGAAAGCAGGAGCTAACTACAATGCTAAATTGACCGAAAATGGGGACATTACACTAACACTAAAAAATTCATGTCTTGTAATCAGTTACATTCAAATCTGTCTCAAGTACAATACATAAGAATGCATCCCAAGCTCGCCACATCCATAAATATTATAGCATAATAAATAATAGATTCAATAAATAATATGAATACAACAAAGTTAAGGATTTGGACAAAAACAACAAAAAAAATCACATATAAAAATAAAAATCCAGCAAATATCCCAATGCCTGTAGAACTTCCCTCATAAAGCAGTTTCAATTTTGAGCAGTAAAAGTCTAAAATTACAATAGAATGAGGTTCAAGAGAATGGATAAATGTCGACCTACCCTTCAAAAAAGGAAAGTTCAATACATCGTATATGATGCCTAAAAAACCAGGAAGCATGTATAATTTCCTTTGTTTAAAATTTGTAATTCAATGCTGTAAAAGTATTAAATTAAAATTTAAGATTATATAGAAATTTCAGAAGTGTTGACCCACTCTCTCCACCAAAGTTCTATATATGCTGCTAAAAGGAAAGAAAAAAATGATAATATTTCAAAAAAAATTCAATTTTGAAGGTTTTTGTGCTACCATGCTTGGCATCGAGAAGCACATTGTATCATAGTTAAGCATATGAGACTTTTTTTAAATGTGTACAACCACCTGGATTGAGCTCATACAACATCAGGCATAAATTCAATTTAAATGTGGGTTTTTGGGACATTAATTGAATACACATGAGGGTTTTTCAGCCATAAATAGAATTTACATGTGGTTTTTTGTGACATTATTGCAGAATAAACAAATCCACCAAAACCCTTACAAACCCACAGAAACTCCCAATTGACCCACCCAGAAATCCCAATTATTCTGCTTAAAATCCTAATAACCGACTCGACCTTATTTAAACCCTAGTTAACCCACTTAAAACCCTAACTGGCCCACTTTAAAACTCTGAGTATCCCACTTTTAAAAATCTGATAAACCTTCAGCAGGAAGCCAAACCAGTGACAGTGAACACATGTATTGGGTAAAGAAATTAGCTTGGTTTTAGCTGATATACTTATGTTAATTTCAAGTGATTATTCGTAAGTATGTTAAAAATGAATTGAACCAAATACAAGCAGACGTTGAAGCCAGTGTCAATTGACAAAGCAATGTCCAACATTTAGTGTTATCGAGTGCTCACCGATGGAAAGGAAGCGCTTGAGTGGAGCTCTGGTCATTTTTTCGTTTCATGTAGCGAGCTGATCAGCCTTATATCTTTTATGCTGCATATCACATCTGCATATGTTGAAATTTTACTCCTTTTACGACCCAGGGAAAGAACAATGGAGTCCGCTAAAGTAAAACTGATTTATACTTCAGCTGACAATTTCTTCAGCTCAAAATTGTAAATATTAATTATGGGTGTATATGTAGAAGGCGGTGGCTGTTCTCCACAACAAATACTAGATACAAGGCATCATCGCATGTTTCACTGTACCATGGGAAGCCGTGCCATCTCCATATTCTTTTTTAGAGTCGTCAATTGATTCAATACAAAGAAAAATAATAAGCAGTTAGAAAAGGGGACCGTAAAAGGGGGAGAAATAACAAAACAAAGATGGCTTAAAAAATGCACGACATTAATTAGCATACAACATTCGAATACAAGAGTGGCAATAGATGTCCCAATTTTGAACAATTCTAGTGACCTAAATTGGCATTAATCAAGAATGAACCAACAAGAAGTTTTACAAAACAGCAATTGAAACATAAATTATATTCAAGATTTAAACAAGCTTTGGAGTTGTCTAACATTAGATATCCTCTTTATGAAGTTGCAAAAATTGATATTTGACCTCATCCAAAAGCTTGTTGTATTTAGCATCCTCTTTCAACTAAATGCACAAAGAGACGAGTTGTAACATGATGTCAAAGTAAAACTGTAGTATTTCTACTTTCTAATGAATAATATGATTAGAAAACACAGATAAACATCTACTTTTTCAAATATGAAGTAAAATAGTTTCTCATAGAATCAGTAACCACATTCTTATGAAGCTCGATACCCAAAACTGCTTCTTTCCAAACGCAACACATGCTCAAAAATAGTAGGGAAAAAATCAAATAGAACATTCCATTTTCTTTTGGCCCAAAAACAATCCCAAAAAATATGTCTTAAGTTTATAGTATGATGGCAGAAAGGACACTTGACCAGTTGAATCTTTAAATATTTCAATCTATCCCCAACCAATAATTTATGGTGCAATATTTTCCACGTTAGAATTTGAGTGTTTGCTTCTACTCTAGACCTCCAGATTTAGGCACTTAGGTTTTTCCATTTTTTTCCTCGAAATCTACAACTCCATTTAATGTTAAGTCTTGGATTTAATTCCATACTTGGGAGGAGTTTAAAATAAATATTCTTCAATGGAAAACAAAAAAAGGATATTTCTCAATCCATAGCCAATCTTTGAAAAATTGCAATGTAGAGGAGTGCATAATTTCATAAGAAGATCCATAGGAACCAATGATTTCTCAAATGTCACAAAACCCTTGGACTTGCTATTTAAACTAAATGAGTTTTTTAAATTATTTCAATGAATCCAATCAAGAGAATTGAAGTCCCACAAATCACCAAATTGTTGCACACCTTTCTTGAAAAGATAATGAGCCTATTTAGGAAAGGTAATAGCCAACGGTTGTCCATGAATTGTACTAGTTTGTTCCACCAAATTGAAGAAGTTGTGAAACTAAAACCATGTTGTAAGGAGTTCTTCCAATTTAAAATTTGGCAAACTTATTGTCATGCCTTCCAAATAGATTATAAGGGGAATGAAGTTTTAATACGAAAGAAAGGGGCAGGCAGAATTTTATCCAACCACCCAACACCCTGCTGCTTGTTATTCATAGAAGCAAGAATAATATGGTAACGAACTAATATTTTCCATTGTTTCTCTCTTGAAATAAATCTGATTATTCATTTTGTTGATAAACAATTCCCTTGTGTCTTAGGATCCAAAAGACCTAATCCACCCTTATTTTTAAGTTGTATACAATGTAACCAAGAGGGGGATCTAAACCAATTTTTTCATCCCAATTAGTTCACAAGAATTGTAAAATTATTTTAATTAAGTCATCATATCCCTTTTTGGAGTGTTGGAAATTGAAGGTAATATTGTAGCTTAAAACTTGTAAAACTATGTGACTATAGATTTAATTTAGTGTTTTTTGTCACAATTCTTTGTGTATGATTAATCTTTTTAGATTCATTTTACCAATTGTAGAAAGAGATAGAAGATTGTAGAAGAAAGAGACAAGAAGATAGAAGTGATACAACATATACATGGAGAAACCCTTTCTGGAAAAAAACTCCACCACCAGAATCAATAGTGCTTGTATTATTTAACCTTAGAACAAGATTACAATAACACTGTATCAATCCTTGATTGAGAAGCTTCTTTTTCCTTCAACAATTCTTCTTCACAACCTACAATAAAGTCTTATGTGTCCAAGCATGAATCAACACATCCCATGCCATGCTTCACAAAAGTACTCTCTTAGAACTCTCTTCAACTTGCTGCAATAAATAGACAATTGTGAACATTGTAAACTCCAAAGAGTTGACAATTACAAGAGGATAAAGCTCCTCACAAATATCTACGCTATTCTTGTGCAAGTAGAGTTCTTCCATGAAAAACAATGTCAAACCAAGTCCTTCATTAATTTGGGCATCCCAATCTGAAGTCTTAACTGATTGTTGGTTTTGAAGATATCTTGTAAGCTTCTCCTCAAAGTTGGCACCCAAGAATGGGCCCCACTTAACTGACCCTTGTAAATATCTTCTCATGCAAAGGTGTTAACTCAAGATGCCAACTTGGGCACCCAAAGTGGGTCCAAGTCAATCTTTGTTAACTAGAACATATCTCTCCATCAATTCATGCAAACATGATGGATGATTGATCATCCCCACTTAACTGAATGTAGCCATATGTTATCTATCATGAAACTCAAGTCATTAGCATGCAACTCAAGTCAATTGAAGTTAACTAACATGCAACTCAAACTAACTACATGCAACTGAAGATAACTAAATCATAACTGAACTGAACTGAACTCCACTCATGTAAATATCAATTTCTAACTTCTAGGATCTTTACATGTCTTACTGAAGTGTTATCTTTCTCCAAAAAATTAACTAAACTCAAGGTGGGTTCCACCTTCCATGTGGGTGCCCCATGTGTTCCTATTTTGTAGGAGCTCTTCTTGGGCATCCCCACATGTTCCTATCATTTAGAAATAATTACAAATGTCAATTTACATGTTCATTTCATTTGAATTTAATCTCTTTCTAATCCTAGTGTTGGGGAACACTTTCCAAGGACTTAGGAGATGCATGAAATATGTTTAGGATTGCAATTAAATGGAATCCTATTCCCAACATTCTCCCACTTGACATTATACATTACAATTATTCAAAACAAGGAATCGTTATTATAAATCAAGTATAGGACTCAAGGCCAATGGCCTTCCTACACCAAGAGAACTTATATGTAAGATAACCATCCAAAATCAACAATGGATCCACATCATTACCAAATTCTCCCACTAAATCGTGATACTGAGCAACCCATGGCATCATGATGCACACAACCAAAACCACATCATTGTCATAAGCTCACACCAAACCTATGTATCTAAGCTCTCCATGACATTATGATACCAATCTACAAACAAGTCCATGTATATCCACCATCTGCAAAATAAGACTCCAAGGTAATAACACACATATACATGCGATAAAAAACCTCTAAAGTAACTCACTGTAGTAAAGTGCAACCAGTCCAAGAGAGGTGCCCCTCTCATATAGAACACATATACCTTCTAGAACTCCCACTACACAGGTAATGTCAAATCTGAAAAACAAGATCACAACATTAACAAGTCCTCAAATAGCACTTCACGTAGAGGATGTGGCTAACTCCTCTATCATAGTGTCAAACTGTGTAAAGTAAGATCTCCTTCAACACTCCTAAACTGAAAGGATATCAACATCTAACCATTCAACTTATAATGAAACATGGCAGAACTTATTTGTAAACCTCTCATAGAAAGTAGATCAAACTTAGCCAAACATTCCCACAAACATAAAGGAATATGCCCAAAGCCACTAACTATCTCTTGTACCTCTCCTACCCAAATCCTCAGAACTAACTCAAGTTTAAGATTGCAAGGAGAACAATAGAAATACATAAAATCATGCATCTACTTCTCAAGACCAATGCATAAGAGAAGACAAGATACATATTAATAATGCATCTAATAATTAGGTGGGAAACACCTCTTAGATCATTTTACCTATCGAGTAGACCAAGAGTGGGATACAAGATTGTCTTGTGCATACAACACCAAGCAATATAGGCTTTCAATAAAGACAATCTTCTCATCAGATCTATGATGGACTCACATCCATTTTCAAGTGCAGGCTTCACGGTCTTTACTGTCAAAAAATATTTTCTTACAAGTAACCATTCCAACATATATCTCTTAACATAAGAAATATCTGACCTAACCCAAGTCTCTTTAGTATCCATGAGCACCCACCAATCAATCCATGCCAACTTCAAATGCAACTTGCATAATCATGAAGCTCCAAGAAAATGATTAATACTCAAAACCAAAAAGAACTACATCCTCTCCAAAAGGAAGAACAATAACGCCTATACCAAAGACTCTAAGGGTCCTCCATGAAACAAGATGTTAAAACCTCTTCAAATCACATGAAGATAACCATACCCTCCCAAATCTCCCACTAAACTATGATACTGAGCTATACATGGCAACAAGATAAACATCAAACCATCACTGTCAAAAGCTCGCACTGAAACATGTAACCAAGCTATCCATGACATTGTGATAACCATCTCCTAAATGAAGACCATCCATAGATGCAAAACCATGAGCTCCAAAACCATGGACCATTACAACTAGCACAAAACCATGTGTTAAAGACCACTAAAGGTTAATCCACTAACTCTAACCCAAGAACTAGTTTAACCCAACTGCCCTCCCCTTACCACCTGGGAGCACTCCTCTCTCACCAGGCCTTTCCTTTCAAGGATTGAGCAAGTCATACCAGGTCTTACAACCATCAGCCCAAATACATTGTAACATACTTCTTTTACAAATCTGCAATAACACAATAGTAAAAGCTCCCACTATAGCCAAAAAACCTTCAAACTTTTAAGAGAAAGGTGCCCCAAACTCTACCCAACTGTTAGCTCTAATACTGAATGTTGAAAATGAAGGTAATTATTATAGCTTAATACTTTGTAAACTTATGAGATTGTAGATCTAATTAAGTGTTCTTTGTTACAAATTCTTTGTATGTAATTAATCTTTTTAGATTCATTTTACCAATTGTACAAAGAGACAGAAGATTGTAGAAGAATGAGACAAGAAGATAGAAGTAACACAGGATATACAAGAAACCCTTTCGAGAAAAAACTCCACCACCAGAATCAATAGTGCTTGTATTATTTAACCTTAGAACAAGATTACAATAACATTGTATTGATCCTTGATTGAGATGCTTCTTTTGCATTCAACAATTCTTCTTCACAACCTACAATAAAGTCTCATGTGTCCAAGCATGAATCCACACATCCCATGCCATGCTTCACAAAAGTAATCTCTTAGAACTCCCTTCAACTCGCTACAATAAATAGACAATTTTGAACGTTGTAAACTCCAAAGAGTTGACAATTACAAGAGGATAAAGCTCCTCACAAATATCTATGACATTCTTGTGCAAGTAGAGTTCTTTCATGAAAAATAATGTCAAACCAAGTCCATCAATTCGGGTGTCCCAAACTGAAGTCTTAACTGATTGTTGGTTTCGAAGATATCTTGTAAGCTTCTCCTCAAAGTTGGCACCCAAGAATGGGCCCCACTTAACTGACCCTTGTAAATATCTTCTCATGCAAAGGTGTTAACTCCAAGATGCCAACTTGGGCACCTAAGGTGGGTCCAAGTCAATCTTTGATAACTGAAACATATCTCTCCATCAATTCATGCAAACATGATGCATGATTGATCATCCCCACATAATTGAATGTAGCCATCTGTCATGAAAACCAAGTCATTAGCATGAAAATCAAGTCAACTGAATTTAACTAACATGCAACTCAAACTAACTACATGCAACTCAAACTAACTACATGCAACTGAAGATAACTGAACCATAACTGAACTGAACTAATACTGAACTGAACTGAACTCTACTCATGTAAATATCAATTTCTAACTTCTAGGATCTTTACATGCATTACTAAAGTGTTATCTTTCTCCAAATAGTTAACTGAACTCAAGGGGGGTTCCACCTTCCATATGGACACCCCATGTGTTCCTATTTTGTAGGAGCTATTCTTGGGCATCCCCACATGTTCTTATCATTTAAAAATAATTACAAATATCAATTTACATGTTCATTTAATTTGAATTTAATCTCTTTCTAGTCCTAGTGTTGGGGAACACTTTCCAAGGACTTAGGATATACATGAAATATGTTTAGGATTGCAATTAAATGGCATCCTATTCCCAACATGGAGGGAATCTAGCAATAGGAGAAGTAAACATACCATCCAATGATAGAAATTTATTCCCCCAATTAAAGATTGTTCTTTTCATCTTGCATATGAACCAATTCCACATATGAGATAAAGTAACCTCCAATCCAAAGGGTATACCCAATTATCAGGTAATATATTGATGCCTAATTTGCTTCCATTCTCTGGGAATCTAATGTGGGGCCGGATCAAATTGGATCATGAGAAATTCGATTTTATAATGAGCAAGTTTTGAACCTAAGACAAAACAATATAGATTTAGGACTATCAAAACATTATTTATTTATGTTTAAGAATTTTAAACAAAGAGAACGTTGTCATCAAAAGATGTTTTTCACATGAAAAACAACAAGAGTAAAATATTTTCTTATAAGTACAATAGATTTGAATAAACTCCAATTTGATTATATGGATTGAAATGCACATATGGTGTCTTATTTATACAGGTAAGGTGAAAAATGGGACAAGACAAGATTGTGACAAATGTTTTAATCTCATGTAATAAGATAACTAAAGTAAATGACAAGATAAGATAAGATAAAATCACATCATACCTAAGATTTCTAGAACTTTAAATAAATTTAGCATATGAACATGTGTGAAAAAGACCTACTAGGTGAACTAGTTAGGTAAAATACCTTGTTCATACCAACAACCCCCTTAAATGTAATTTAGAGAGAATAAAAAACAAATGCAAATATGCAAGATGATGATGGGTCTTGTAGGGCCTATCTAATATTTTTATTAACTTGGTGCTATAGGTAGACACACAATTTAGAGGATAGATTCCTAACTGAATAGTTCATCTTCTATAAGAGGCTTCATTTAATTATCAATTAGGGCTTTGTAAGCTTTTGACAATGTCGGTGCTATATGTGCATTCATGGATTCTAACACACCCTATATTAATGAGTATTGGTGATTACACAAGTACACAAAAATGTAAAAGTTGGAAAAAGAAATGAAACGTTAACTTGCAAAACAAGGGAAATAAAAATAAGTTGTTACTCGTGTTACAGGTACTTATCACTTAAGACTATGACTATTAACTTTTAAGACTGAACTATGACTAATCACTCCAAGAGTATGAAACACACATTAAGTTATATAATCCAATTTAATTGCACAATTATATTCATGAATTCCACATGCATGTAACTAGAAACTATTTTAATTCAACAATGCATGAATTAATCTAATAACAGGAAAAGATAGTGGGTAATAGTACCTCAAGTGGCCCTTGCTTGAGTTGCTACTTCCATAACAGATGTCAACACTTACTACTTAATCAGCAAACCATGATATTGAACTAACTCCTTTATTGCATGAAAACTCTAAACTTTGGCAAGAATCTACTATAGATTTGTCATTCAACAATACATATCTATTATTCAACTGATAACATAAACTAATAGTGATTAACTATCAACTAGTAATTAGAAAAAACTATCTAGATAACTAACTAGATTCACTCTTCACAACAGATCCCCCTATATAGGGTTTGCAAGGAGTCTTATTCATTCTAGGACTAAAACAGAACCATAATGTATTTGTCCACTCTCACTCAAAGATAGGGAGAGGACTTAGCCTTTGTAATAGAAAACCATAATTGAAAAGTAGAAGATGAGAAATTAAATTAAAATTCTGTCCTAACGGTTAACAACTATGACACAAACATGTTTCATGGGAAATGTCATGTCATGGGTTAATCTACTCAGATAAATTTCTTCTTTCAGTTGTCTTATTTGGTGGATAGGAATGTGCTTATGGTGACTCATAGTTGGCCATTCAATGGTCACCTTCATTCTTCTTTGGAACTGTCGTGCTTTAACCATTTCAACCTTCCCCTACAATTACTTGTGATCCTTATGTTGCGGGCTGGAAATCTAGTTGTGAGTTATAGTTCTTCGAGCTTTAAGAGGTTAGTTTCATCATAAGGCATACACATCATTAACAATCATCAATTAATCATAGAATCATATTGAATCTCATGAACATTCATACATTCATACATTCACACATACAAATGTTAACATATCATATTTTCATTTCCACATGTACTAAAGTCTTATTTAAAGTGCCTGAAAGGTATAAAAGGTGTATAAAATCTTAGGAATGTCTATGAAACTTGGTAGATTGAAATGATAAAAACATAAACTAATGAAGGATAACTAGCCATAAATTAAGCCCATCACTTCCCCCAAATAAGCCATTGCTTGTCCTCAATAAAATTTTAAGGTTGGAGGTTATAATGTAGATCTATCTCCCTTAAATCAACCACAATGTCAACTCCTTTGACTTGCTTCAAGTAATAGCCTTTCTAGTTGGAGAGCTTCGCCAATCTCATGTTTTCCACTACTTCTTCTTCCCCTCTTTTCTTCCCTATCTAGTATGGTATAGGAAATGGGAGGATAGGAGGGTGGAAGACAAGTGGAAACTAGGTAACTCCATTTTTCAGTGCAATGTCTATGTACTTGTGACATCTACGAATTCTAGCTACATAGTTGTAAATAGAGTATGGATCCTTTCTTTTCAGCTCTGGTGAAAGATCATCCCATCTTTTCTAAAAAAAATTAAAGGCTTCATTGATGGTCCCCATTGCTAATCCCTTCATCATGTTATAATATTGTTTTTTGATATCCATTATTTTCTTTTCAACTCCTCTGTGATTCAAGATTCCTAACCACTGGTCTATTATTGCATTTGGATCCACTAACTCTTTCTTAAGATGTAAGGTAATAGATTTTTATTTGTCATGGTATTCTTGTAGAATTGTTACCCTTTGATGCTCATTCCTAACATAAGAGGCCAAAGCTCTTATTTGGAGATCCCCTACAAAAATCAATGGATTCCAAGCTATGTCATCCGAAAGAACATAATTTTGTAGATAGAACTCACACAGTTGATCTTGAATTTCTAGTGTGGAGTTGTAAAAAGTTTCTAAAAACAAACATTTCATGTTCATTGCAATAGGAAGATGACTAATCAATCGGATAAACTGAAAACATAAAATTTCTCTTTCAAGAACAAAGCATAAACTTTGGCAGGTGGCTTGCACTTCAATAATTGTGTTGTTTTTTCTGTCATTTCTTCAATCTTCGCCTTCAAATTTTTCACTTATTTTTCCTACTTTTTTAGTGCCCTGGTGTGGTTGGATACCATTTCAACTCTCTCCCTTGCCCATTCTTTCTCTTTTTGGGAGAATTCATGTGTTCTCTTCCATAGTTCAACACCTAGGGACACTACAGATGGACTAGTGGGAGTTTTAATCATTCCAATTGAACTTTTGGGTACTATTTCTTTCCCTTCTGCCTCTACCATGGAAAGTTGTGTCAGTATCTCTAATTTTAACCCATTCTCAAACTTGTGGAGTCTCTCCTCCAATTCTTTGATTCTAGCATCTCATTCATTGTCCTTATGTTGATATGTTTTTAACAATTCCTCCAACTATTTTATCCTTTGAATTGCTTCTTGAAATTCCTTATTAGTATTCCTTTTTCAATTAAAAGTTCCTCATCTTTCTCTAAAAACTACTCATCTCCCATTTCACCTATATATTCACAACCCTCTGAACACATGGCTTTTGGAGATCTTTTCCTCATCTTTTTAGCTACTAAAATATCTTTTGAATCTAATTCAGAAGTGGTAGAAAAATACAATGGTTGTACAATAGGTATGTTTATATCTTCACCAAGGGAATCCCCCTCTAATCCAAAATCTATCTCAATTATAGTAATATCCTCTTTTTTTTCTTTTTACTTGTGCCTCTCATTGGCCCCTTCTTCCTGAGACGATGTGACCACATCCTAGATCGTGTGGGATTTTTCTACCCCCTTTCAAGTGCAAAAGAAGAAGCTCCACCCTTTCTCTTTTTACCTTCCAGTGGCCTTCTTGAAATAGGGATTTCTTGATTTCTTTTTGCTATGGGTTGCTCGGTAGAGGCTGCAGGCTATGTTTCCTGCAAACCTTGCTCTTCTAGTTCTCACATGCTATGGGTGGATGTTGCAACAAGGTGACCAAAGGGAATTTCTTCCTTTGGAGCAACAACATTAGGCTCTTCCATTCTTTGTTCCTAACCTCTATTTTCTTCATTAGGCAATTCAAGAATATTATTGATATTACTGCAACTGAGAAAATCTTCCCAATACACATTTAGGAATTGAACCCTAAGGCCCCTCTTTACTAGTAGTGTAACAAAAAAAAATGAGATAATGTTGATTGGTTTCTTTTCCTTTTATACTAAGAAGATATTATTTCTAATAGGTTATACAAAAAGTTGGGAACATTTACATTCATGCCATGGCATAGATGATAACAATTTAAAATGGACTGTATACAGTAATGATTGTCTCTCATCACATGTTAAGTATTTAACTATGTAAGAAGTTATTGAATCCCAAAGCCAAGGCAAAGACAAACGTTTGGTATCTTATGATGAAAAGTTCAGATTTTCTCTTGGCAAGAATAATTCATTCCTTATTGCAATGGTTTCTGCTCTTATTGGAAACTCCTCTCCTACTCTTGGAAAATTGGATACTTCAACTACATTTGATTTTGATGTATCTACCTTCAGACCCCTAACAATTGCCTCATCATTTTGCAATTTTTTGCTAGCAAATTATTGGGTTATTACCTCGTTAAATTCTATAATCCTCAAGAAATAATCTAGCTAGCCAACTTGCTAGAAAATAGGAGAAATTTAGCCTATCTTCTAGTAGCAGGTTATGTGTTGTTCCAATTCCCTTTGTATTATATCACCCCCCATTACAATGCTTCACTAATTCACAGTCTCTTCATAATTTATGCTCTGTTCAATTATTTCTATGTCACCCTAATTATACCACTTCTACTATGCTTGTATACTATATTACTCAAATGCACTTCTTCCTCTCATGTGAACTATGTATCTTTTGAAAATGGTGGAAAATGAAATGACAGATTTAGGTTTGCAAAAAGTTTTAAAAATTAAGAAAATTAAGGAATAGACATGACTACCCCTCCCCCCAACTAAAGTTATTAAGTGTCCTCACTTAGTGTGTATGGTTTGGGTGGATTCATAAATTAAAATTAGTGGAAAATTAAACATGATATTTGGCATGCACGAATGAATGATAAATATGTAGAAAAACAGTAATCTTCAGTGTTAATTATGATAAATTAATTTGTAGTGTACCTATAGGAATTACTATTGAATTGAAATGCAACTCATGTGAAGCAGTGACGAGGTGAGGAACTCTCCCTTCTCAAACCACAAATGAAAATCACTTAAATGATTTGACTTAAATCTGAAATAACTTAGAAAAGCAAAATAATGCAAAAAATTTGCAAACATATTTCCAAATTCTTTATTCAAAGCTCTCTTGCAAACATTAGAGTATCTTCTCCAAAATGAAAATAAATTTTTTTGTAGCCTATTGGACTGATAAATACACATTAAAAATTAGATTCAAAAATTATCCTAATAGTAAATAACAGTAAATATAAACTATTGATTCAACTCCTTCAAATCACTCTCAACCTACAACCTTCACCTTACAAAATCCAATCTATAAACTGTATCCATCTTCAACAATAGATTCTATGATCCATTTTTTTTGTCACAACACCTTCAAACCCGCCATAAACCTATAATAACAATGTCCATGACCCTCCTAGGAAAAGAACTACACCTGCAACAACCTTCAAAATCTAGCCAAGAATGGCTACCAAAACATAGTTCCAATTGCTTATAATCTTCAAAAATAAGCTCCAAAAAAATCTCCAAGAAAAAATCACAACCAATTTGGGAAGAAGCTCCCTAAAAATGCATGCCAAAAATATTTAATAATATAGAAAATTCTTTCCTCACCCACTTCCTCCAAAATTGTCAAAATGGGAGTCCATTCCTAAATTTTAGGGTTATTTCCAATGTAACTCTTGTCAACTCACCTTGGGCACCCACCTTTTCATGCATGATTTTAGGAAGTCTTAAATGTGTTTTCCAACTCATACACCCTCCAAGAACCATGCCCAATAATATTTATTGCTAATTTTGAATAGTGAAAAAATTCTAAAATTTGCCCCCTAATTTATTGCCACACCATTATCTTGCCACAAAATGACAAAGGCGTTTATTTAATAAATAATTTAATCTAACCTTGCAAATTACCCTATCAAATAAATCACCTACAGGTAACCTTAGGAAAATAAATTAAATATCATTTTTGGTTGATGCAAGATTACCAATCAACTGTGGATGCTCCTGCATCAAGTAGTTGAATGTCGCTTGTAGCTTGATTTTAAGTGACATGTAATTGTTATGAAATTTGTGTAGTTATGGTTTGAAATTGATGGAAAAATATGTGGCACATGGAAATATATTGGAATTATGGATGAAAAAGGTTGTGAAAAGTATGTTATGGGTGAGGTGATATTAATTGCATGGTACGGTGGAATCAACAAAGGTGGTAGGATGGCTATGTGTGTATGGAAGAAATAGGCTACATGCAATGAAGTGTAATATGTATGCATGCATGTGTGAATGGATATGATATGAAGTAATGAACATGCAATTAATATGGGTGTATGTGAAATGACTGACAGGCAAGTGCTATGGGCTCACGTAGTAATAGGTCCCTTCTATAGTTTTGTCGCCTAGAGGCGTGATGTTGCAAGTCCCTGTTGCTTCTACTACTGGTTCAAAAAATGAAGATTTTTGAATGTCACCTATGTAGTGTGTGTATGTGAGATGTGTGATAGAATTATACCTATGAAATGTCAGTGGGTGAGTTGTATTGCTCATGTACTGATATGTCTGAAGAACTACTTGTTGTCAATGAATTTTGTATTGGTGGCTCAAATTGATGGTGTAGTGATAAAATGAACTCATCCTTTTGTAATGGCCATTTGTAGGGATTCAATCTATGACCATTAACTAGAAATGAAAATTGTACATCAATTGTTTATAACTGAATTGCTCCATTTGGAAAGACTATTTTTATCTCATATGGCCCAAGCCATCTAGTTTGTAGTTTCCCTTTGTAATCTTTATACCTTGAATCATACAATAAAGCCCAATCACCTACACTAAATTCTTTGGTTTTAATAAACTGGTCATGCCAATATATCCTTTGTTTCTGGATGATTTTAGTATGGTGTATAGCTTTCATTCTTATTTCATCTAATACATTGAGGTTATGTAACCTCTCCTTTTGTGTTGTTGATAAGTCCATGCTCAATTTGGTTGTTGTCCTTAGAGTCTTGTATTCAAATTTCATAGGAACTATTGTCTTTTTATCATACACCAATTCATATAGTGTAAAACCTATTATTGTCTTCTAGGTTGTCCTATAAGCCCAAACTACTTCAAGTAACCTGACTGCCCAGTCCTTCTTGTGGAGTTGCATTGTCTTTGTGAGGGTGTTCTCAATTTCTCTATTAGTGACCTCCACTTCTCCATTTGCTTGAGGGTGGTAAGGTGTAGAATTTTTATTTCTGATCTCATATTATTGCACTAGTTTTGTGATTAGATATGATGTAAATTGTGGTCCCTAGTCTGTGACAATCTCTCTAAGAACACCATATCTTGTGAATATATCTTCATAGAGAAATTTTACCACATTCTCACCTCTTGCAAATTACAAAGCTTTAACCTCCACCCGTTTTGTAAGGTAATCTATAAAAACCAGTATGTATTCTTTATTATTTGATGTTGGTGAGATTGGACCAATAAAATCTAGACTCTATTTATCAAATGGTGCTATTACTAGTTGTGGTTGTAATGAAATCTAATTTGTCTTTGTTGGCCTTCCCATTCTTTGACATCTATCACAACTCTTGGTACAATTGGTTGCATCTTTATGAAGTGTTGGCCAATAATAGCTAGTGTTTAAAGTCTGAAGAGTTATCCTCTTTGTTGCAAAGTGTACCCCATAAGGTTCATTATGGCATGCTCTAAGGATATCATATACTTCATCTTCTCTGATGCATCTTCTCTTTATGTTGTCAGGTCTTGTGTAGAATAAATATTCATTCATCCATGAGTAAGGAAAACTTTTTTGAACTGTCTCTTCTCTCTTGGTGAGAGATGTGGTGGTGTTTTCTCTACTACTAGATAGTTGGCTATGTTTTCATACCAAGGTTTATGCAGAGAGAGAGAAAATAGGTTCTCATATGGGAATGAATCATCTACAACATCTTCTTCTAATTTGGTTGGAAGTGTAGAGAGGAAATCTAATACTACATTGGCTTTCCTTGGCTTGTTCACAATAGTTATATCAAATTCCTGAAGTAGTAGTAACCACCTTTAAATTCTCCCACCAACTATTGGTTTGTTCATTAGATACCTTATTGTTGTATGTGTTATCGAATTAGCAGCAGCTCCACCGATAATCCTCTACTTAAACTTGTCCGTTTCCTAGGATTCGTGAAGTTCAAGTACGCACAACGGGGTAATTTTTGAGTCACCTCGAAGTGTTCCCAAGTCTCGAATAGTCAATTCGACATTCCACCTTGTTCTCCTCGCAAAGACCTTCAAAATGAGATCTTTCGCGACTTTTCACTGTTAATACTTTGCAAATTACGGAAGATGCAGTAGCACTCAAAAAGTGCGCCCCTGCAGGGAAAATCCAAAATTTGGCTAAGTCTGGAAATGTAAGGGCGCTAAAATTTAGCGCCCCTGCATGAAGTGAAAATTCTAAAAAATGCAAGAGCGCTAAATTTTAGCGCCATTACATTTTTTCTCAACACTTAAACTTTTTTCATTCCTCTGGCACGTTTCTTCACAATTTCGCGTTTTTCGTCAATCGTGCCACTTTTCGTGCCTAAATTTATTGCACGACTTGAGTTAGGTTTTTAATTTTCATTTGCAAAGTTAAGTGAATGAATTCGCCACTTTTGTTGTTTATGTTTTATTTCTTTTGCATCTCCTCTTGCTGTGCGTTTGCCTTTCATCTGCAAAATCACGTTTTTTGGAGATTCGCCATTTCTCTCTTCAACAAGCTTCGCGTTTTGCCCTGGTAAGACTTTCATTTCGGCTTTGTATTGTCATTTGTATATGATCTTTGTACATTCGCGTTTTGATTTCTTCATTCACGTTTTTATTTCATTCGTTTTTTCTATTCGCGTCTTCCTTCATTCGCGTTTTCCTACACGTTTATGCAATGGAACCTTCATTCATGGTTTTGAATTCGCGTTCTCCCCTGTGCGTGTTCATTTAGTGCTCATTCCTTCTTTTCATTTCCATGCTCTTACCCTATACACTCGCGTTTTTTTTCTCGCCTTTCAAAGTGTTCTTCATTCGCGTTTTCTGTCCATCGTTTGTCTTCATCGTGGCGAGCCTTTGTTACCCTACGCATTCTTCTCTCGCCACCTACGCGTTCTTCTCTTATCCGCCAATATGGTCGATGTTCTGTGGGCACTCGTATCTATCCAACATATCCATGTTGTCTCTCGCTATGCGTTTTGGTGAACGTTGAAGAGATCTGTTATTGTGAAAAAGAATTCCCTCAAAAATGGGAGGCGTATGTAATAGAATGAAAGCAAACTCAAGCTCTCATGATTCAAACAAATTTCCATCTCCAAGCCTGAGCGCTATCGCCATTCCCTCTTGCATCTACATCTCAAAAGTTTCAAGAAAAAGCAGAGGCGCTGAATTTTAGCGCTAGAACATTTTTGAGAAAATGAGAAATTACCTAACACTGTAAGATGTAAGGGCGCTAAAATTTAGCGCCCTTGCATCAAAATCATCTTTCACCAAAAAGCTAAAGCGCTGAATTCTAGCGCCATGACATCAAAAGAATGTCATAAAATTGCCTAACACTAAAAATGTAAGGGCGCTAAAATTTAGCGCCCTTACACCAAAAGCAATTTCTCAGAATGTAAGGGCGCTGAATTTTAGCGCCCTTACACTTTTTTCTGGCTTTTTCCAGACCTTTCCAAATGCACCCCATTTTTTGACCAGTGCATCCTTGAGCTCCATTTTTCCTCATTCGTGCATCGTTTTGCGTGCCTCGCCATCATCTCTATGCTTTTCCACCCTCGTGCTCGTTTCACGCTTTCCCATGTTTCCTAACAAATTGGTGTTTGTTCTGGCTAGACGGATTGCAGTCTACTCTCAGAGATCGTCCAGTTAAGAGTGCTCAGTGTTCCAGTTTCTTTTGATGACTGCAACGAAACCTCCTTCTTCGAAAGCAAAAAGCAAGATGAAGTACAAATATCAAGGCGTCTATCCGCCAACTATGGTACTTTCGAAAGTTGAAGAAATAAAGGATACAGAAGTTGGCCATCAAGATTTGGTTGACTTTGCAAAGTTGACAGAGACGAAGCCTCTTCCTGATTCAATGAGGGCAATAGTACACAGTAATCTCCACTTGGTGGCAATGTTCCCCACAGCTGCGCACAATACTGAGTTTGTTCTTCAAGTTGCGTCTCATTACATCCGAGAAAGCAGAAGTGTGATCGACTCTTCCGGGCATGAGATTTTAAGACTCGACCCCGATTTCTTTGACATCGTCTTCAAGGTTCCTCACATGGACAAATATATTGACATTTCTATATCAAAAGCACAAGAGATTTTCGATGCTGATCCTAATAAAGCCAAACAGTTGATAAATACTCAATGGCTTAAAAAGCCTAGATCGTCTGTTTCCAGATGGCCGAAAGGACTCTTGAGAAGTGACTTCAAAGATGACGTCAAAGATATGATCACGTTTCTGAGCAGAGTGAAAGGTTTGCCAGAATCATCCACCTTCCACGATTGGATGTATGAATACATCAGGATCATAAGGAGGCAGAAAGTGCATATTGACTGGGGTAAACAAATCAGTGATGAGATGCACGAACAGTTGATCAATGCTCCTTCTACATTGAAGTTCTACATGACTTCTTACCTGGTGTACGCAGCAGCTGTGATGAGGCAATTCCCAGGTCTATCTACAAAGGGGAATCGAATGATGGTGCCTGTGTACAGATATTTCTATCAGTTGGAGCTAAAGGAAAGCTTTCATCATTTCAGACGGGTCACTGATGCTTTCTTTGCGCCCTTACTCTTCAACTTTGATCCATCCTTGGAAAGAAGAAGAGTGTCTGATGAGGCTTATAAGGTGGTAAGTAAAGTTGGATGTATTTTTCTTCAATTCCCAACGTTTACTTACTTGAGAGTAGGTTGTTACACCGGTTGTCCCTACATGCTACCACGTTATCCTTCGGATAAGTGGGTTCTCATGGAAACATGCAGACAGTGATGTCGGTGCAAGAACGAAGAAGCAACCACAAGCGGATTCAAGTTCCCATGACCATCGGCAGATATACTATCCAAACTGCACAAAAGGCTAAGTCTGTCTATGCTGAGATGTAGATCATGACCATCAAAACCCTCACGAGGTATAGGTTTGATTTTGACTCACCAGGATGTCGAGAAGAAGTTGCAAAGGTCACCAACCGCGGGTACCGTTTGAAGACATCACGGGCAGATTGAGAGATGGAAAGAAGCCGACCGAAGATGGACTATTGCGGTCAGCGATTCAACAAATCGGAGATCGTAGCTGACCTACGAGAGGATTTTAGCGAGGATCGGTGATATCGCCGAGCGGCATCTATGATGAACAAAGTGGTGCTAAAGGGCGTTACACACTGTCTGATGGTCTAGGAAAAGAGGTCACCCGGCGCCAGAAAAGTGAGACCAATCATAATACAAAAGAATGGTTACACAAACATGGTTATGCAATGAGAAAAGTTCGGAGACGGACTTCGAGGAAGGAGAGTCGCATAGCAATAAGAACAGCGACAAAACAGAGTCGGCCGGCCCGTTCCACTTCTTGTGGAGGCCCTAGGATTACAAGTTCCTTTGTTAATGCAGAAAGATACCGAGGGCTGTCAAGAGGCCGATGACGGAATCTCACCCATCTCGCTCTAAGGGTAAAAGCCCATCTCAGAGGAGATAGATTCCGATGAAGAAGATACTTCAAGCGACCAATCCGCTGAAGATGAAGATTCAGCAGAAGCAGACTCCGATGCCGAAGAGGTTTCTGAAAGCGGTCAAGAGTCTGATGAAGATTCTGAAGAAGGATCTGAAGGTGACTTCGAAGGTGAACCAGAATCGGAGAGGCAAGAGGGTGATCAACAGGAACCCGATCATGATGAAGAAATAACTACTTCTCCTCCCGAGAACGTAGTTGAGGAAATTCACAGAACATCATCGCCCGTGACTTCAAGCGTTCCTCATACCCCTTTTGAGTCAAGAATTCCTTCACCTCCTGCTCCCTCGTCACCTATTCCTACCACGAGCATTCCTGCAGCCGAGATATCCCCTATCCCTGCAGCATCAACCCCGCTTGATACTCCATCAGTCACAAGCATTCATACGGTTGATATACTGTCAAGCCCACCATCGTCCATTCCTAGCTTGTCTTCGCCAATGTATGATATCACTTCTGAGAATGAATTCAATCGTTTCATGAATGAGTCAATGCGTGATCAGCTCAATGTGTCAACTACAGGAGTGATGATGACAAACACTTCTCCAATTGTCACGATACCATTGGTGAGTTCAGATGTGACAATAACTTCAGAGGTGGCAATGGCGACCGACTTGACAGTAAATCCAGAAGTTCACACTTCTTTTCTTCCTCCTTGGCTAATATCTCAAGTGTCGAAGCGTAAAAGCAAATGATTTCTCCAGAGGAACTCGACCTTGAAGAGATAGTTCTTCCAAAGGCTAAAGGGAAGAAGAAGGCAAAAGTATACTCGAGGCTGAATGTTGATAAATCTGGCCACAAGTATGCTGAAATTGGCATACCACCGAATCAAGAAGGTGATGTCAATATGGAGGACTACACAGTAACAAAGGTCCAGCTTGGCAAGGTTACCAACGAAAGTGCAAAAGCCGATGCGCAAGTCACTTTGGATATCTTGGCAGGAAGGCTGGACAAAGTTGAGCAATCTCGTAACATGTACAAACAGAGGGCAGAGCATTATGCCACTGTTGTAAAGAGACTTGCCGGTTCTCCAAGCAATGCACAACCGCTGACAGTGGTAAGTATTGAAGACCCAGCTGTCAAGAAAGCTGAGAAATTCGCCTCCAAAGGCAGAGTGTTGTATGACTTTGTTGAAAAGATCATTGAACACGGATCTCAGATAATTTTGGCTGCGGATGAGAAAACCACCATGTTGGCCAAGCTCACCACAGAGCTTGACAAAGAAAAGGGCGTACTTTCCCAGGAGCGCAGAGACATGGAAAAATGCCTGTTGTCATGGTCGGAAATGAAACAGGTAAAGCTCAGCAAATTGGTGGAGGTTGGGGTAATTCCCGACAAAGAAAAGTTTGTAGAGGTAAAAGAATCACTGAAACACAGGATCCAAGTGGTTCAATCTCTCATTGAAGACCTTCACCAAGTACAGGAAGATGTCGACGGGCATCGCAACATTCTTGACAAAAGTATCAGAGAGTTGCCTGGTCAACTTCTTGAGGACAATCGTATCTTCCTACCGGCCGCAGAAATATCCCTGATCTTCAAAAGAAGCCATCATGAATTTGATTGACAGTTCAGACTTCTCAGAAGCTTCGCTGAACATCATTTGTGATACAAGGCTCACATTGGACAACCTGAAGACGCATCTTGACAGGTGCAAGAAGGTTCACTCATCCGCCATGAGATCGATCACGAGAATCCACACCATTGTGGATTACACCGTTGGTCCAGATGAGAAGTTCGTGCAGGAGACTAGGAGGAAATTTGAAGACTTCCGCGCCCAATGCAAAAAGACGTGAAGCAGCCTCCTATTCTCCAGTGTTAGACATTTCCGGTGCATCCCATTATGCATCTTGTAAATATTTCTCGACATTTTCGAATGTCATTTTGTAAATTGTAATTACACCAAGTCCAAAGATGTAATATTTTGAAAACAAATTACACTTTGACTTTGGTCAAAGTTAGGTGAGATCTCCAAAAATCGCTCACCTAACTTTCCTTAATTTTCTCAATCTCTTTCCTTATTTTGCTCATCCCTCTTTCTATATATTGTGAGGGATTTTCATTGTAACATATCTTTTAGCCTTTTGCAACGAAGTGCTGCCCTTTTGTAAGAAAACTTGTGAAACTTTGCGTTCATATTTTGTGAATGAGATTCAATCAATAAAGGAAAGGATTGCAAGCCAAACTTTGTGTTGGATTCGATACTTTTGTAAGTTGATTCGATTTGGTAGTGATTAGTTCGAGGAATCTGAAAGACTCTAAGTGGTTGATGTAAACTTTGTGTTACATTTATTATTTAGATTGCATTGTTATTTTGTTTATCATTGGTTGAGTGATCTATAAGACTTTGCGCTTATAATCATTCATGCTCATGCATGTTCTTGTTGGATAATCTATGAGACTTTGTGCTTATAATTATTCATTCTCTTGGATACTTTGTCGAAAGATCTACAAGACTTTGTGCTTGTAATCGTTCGTGCTCGTTGACATTTTGGTTGGATGATCTACAAGACTTTGTGCTTGTAATCGTTCATGCTGTTCGAAGAATTGTTGCGTCTAAGAAGACTTTGTGCTTCTAACGTAGCAAACGGTACGTTTATGCAGATCCGACATTGATAAAGCTACGGAACGACTTTGTGCCTTCGTGAGCTTTCCCATTTTATTTTCTTTTGTTTGTTGTTGATTACTTCTGGTATCTCTACGCTTCGCTTTGACGAGATAGAGATATTGGCATTACTGCTGGTTGTTAGTTTTTAGTTATCAAGAATTCGGAACTTCCAACATGTGAAACATTGTAAACATCTTCTCTGAAAAAAGAGAGAAGGATGAATGTAACACACCCCCCACTTCGTGACTTTCGTGTACATTGTGTAATTACTTTTGTGATTTACTATTGTTTCTCTTAGCAAGAAGAAGGGCGCCTCCCCTTTCCGAGAGGAGAGATTCACATCTCACATAGCTGTGGCTGAAGTCCAAGTTGTGTAATCTGTCGAAAGTTGATTACATAATTTTCACCCAACAAGATGGTCAATATGTATGAATACAAAATACCCTTTAGTGTTGTGTCTGATTTTTTTTTGTTGCATGAATCACTACTAACATTTTCTTTTCAGTTACTGTATAGTTGAGTTTTTCCCTTTGAAGATTTTTACTAATATAATAAATGGCATACTCATGGTTTCCATCCTTTTGTCCTAGCACAACTCCTATTGTAAAATCAGAAGCATCTATATGGATATGGAAAGGTAAATTCTAGTTTGGCACTCCTAGGAAAGGGATTTTGGTTAATGTTTCCTTGAGAGTTTCAAAGGAATGTTGACAAGCAAGTGTCCATTCAAACTCTACATCTTTAGACAATAAGAAAAATAGTGGTGTTGTGAGTTTACTAAAATCTTGTATGAATATTCTATAGTACCCAACATGGCCAAGGAAGCTTCTAACATCCTTTTGTTTTTGGGGTACAATCAGGGTTAATATAATTTCAATTTTGTTGGGGTCTACTTTGATTCTTTATTGGACACAAAATGTCCCAAAACTACTCCCTCAGTCATCATCATGAAGCATTTTTCATGACTCATGGATAGGTGATGATCTTGACATCTCTATAGTACTTTCTCCAAGCTGGAAAGTGCTTCTTCATAGGTATTCTCAGAAGTTGTAAAATCATCCATGTAAACCTCCATGGAATCATGAGAAAAGTTTGAGAATATGCCCAGGATTGCCCTTTGGAAGGTGGCAGGTGCATTGCATAGCCCAAATGGAAAGATAGAGTAAGCATATGTACCCCAAGGGCATGTAAAGGTTGTCTTGTCTTAGTATTTTGGGTCTATCTTAATATGATTGTATCCACTAAAGCCATCCAAAAAGGAAAAGTATTGCTTGCTACTAGTGAATCTAGTACTTGGTCAATGAATGCAAGGGGAAAGTGGTCTTTCCTAGTTGTTGCATTCAACTCACAATAGTCTACACACACTCTCCATTTCCTTCCTTTCTTAGGTACAATCACTAATGGGGACACCCATTGACTATCATAGAATGGATTCATGAATCATGCATCCAACAACTTTTATAATTTTGCTTTGACTATGTCACAGACTTCAAGGTTCATTCTCCTTTGTGGTTGCCTAATTGGTTTATATCCTTAATTAATTTAAATCTAATGCATGCTTAGATTTAGGTTTATACCTTTCATATCATGGTAATCCCATGTAAATGTCATTGCATGTGTTTGTAACACATTCAACAATGAAGTTTTTTGTGCAACAGTCAATTGGTTGTTTACATTTAATGTATTGTTTGGCATAATCTCTAAAGTCAAGGATGATGTTTGAACAAATGAAATGTCAAGACATGATATATTTTGAATACAATGATGTGGAAATAATGTGTGAAAATTTTGAGAAATAGACTCAGATGTATTGGTAGGAATTATGTTCTGCAAGGGGTCTTACAAACATGTTAGATAGTCATGTTTTTGCGGGACCCTACCATAATTGTTCTACGTGATGTTTGCAATTAGTTCATCTTCATCTTGGTTTTCTAACCAAAGACTGTGTTAAACAATCATCAAATTTTGTAAGGAGTATTGGTCTTCTTAATCTAGGGTAGGCCATATAATTTTCTCCAAATCTACATGTGGCTAGGAAGGTGGATAGAGGACTAGTTTCTTAGTCACATTTACATTGGAAATAATCATGTTACCATACTTGCAACCTATAAAGTCATTTGCAATTTCCAACCAAGGTCTTTCCAAGATGAGGGGATATCCTACAAGATTAGCTTTAGGATGCAACACCATGAAGTTTGCAGGGTACTCCCATGAGTTTAATGTTATTACCAAGTCTTCTATGATTCCCTCAAGCTTAACTATAGACCTGTCTACTAATTGTAGCATAGTAGGTGTAGGTCTAAGCTCCACTAGTTGTAATAATTTCATAGTTTCTTTGGTCATTACATTAATGGCTTCCTTAAGGTCAATTAAGGTATTCTTAGTGAGAGTATTGTTCATTTTGACATCAACTACAGGGCTCTCAGGATCTGCATACTTAGGGACAATTATGTTTCCCAACATAATGTCCACAAGTTACTAAGAAATATATAGTTTAAGGGTCCTTAGTTTCTTTCCTGGCTTTTTGAGGCATAATTATCTCACTGTTTTGATATAAATGGGTACCTCCTTAATGGTCTGGATGAGGGGTATCTTGATGCAAACATCCTTGAGTTATCCTAATAGATCAGTTTTAGCCTATGAACGATGTTTTTGGACTATTAATCTTTCAAGGAATGGAGGATTTGGACTCATGGTTTTTGGGTTGACCTGATTTGACTTGAGTTCCTTAGGTTATTTGTCCATAGGCTCTGTTGGGAGTTCCTCATCAGTCAATTTAGTGATATGAAGAGATGAAGGCCCAACTAACATTTTACCTAATATGTGGTTTACATCACTCACCTTAACCCCATAGGTGGGGTATTGTATGGTGTCATTAGCATAAGCCTATTGGATAGGCTTATTATTTGGGTTATGTGTAGGTTGTGTTGGCAATTGAGGTGCTCTTGGTGGAATTGGTGCAACTATTGAAGGGTTTGGAATTATGGCTTTTTGTTGTGGCTGTAAGGGTTGTTGTGGTTGTTGATAGTTGAAATTTTGATTTTGCCACTGCTAACCTCTTTGCCACTGCTAACCTCTTTGCCACTAAGGTTTTCATTGATTTTGTTGGGGGTGGCCATTGAGAATTATAATTAGGTCCTTAGAAATTTTGATGTGGTCACATGTTTTGTTGTTGTTGATTCCAATTGGATTGAGGCCTTGACCATTGTGAGTTTTTCACATTGGTCCAAGATTGAGGGTTCCAATTTGGGAAATCTACATTATTGAATGGAAATTCTAGTTTCCCTTGCTCGTCCTCATAAATACTGGCCAACTTCTTGCACTTGCAATTGATTTTTTTTTGTCTAGAGTGTGTCTAGTATTCTATGAGGGTTTCTTTTGCTTCCTCTTACTTTTTCTTGATGTGGAGGGTATCTAATTGTGTAGCCAAGTGGCTTATAATATCTTCCTTCATGTTTGATAGAAGATTGCTTAGCTCCACCCTTGAGACTCCAATGGATGATTTGTTTATAGAAGATGTCATGTCTCCTCTGACCTTCTTGGTAAAATATTTGGAATAGATTCTACATACTTTGAAAATCTCATCAAATGATAAATGTGAGATGTCTCCTGCTCCAACGAGGTTAAGTGCATCCATATAGTCTTCATTGACTCCCCTTAAGAATACTAGTTTCAAGGATTCATTAGAGAGTTTGTTTTGATGGGATTTCTTGAGGTAGAACTGAAACCTCTCAGCATAGTCTTCCAAAGATTCATCTTCCTTTTGTGACATCCTGAAGATTTCATCCCTCTTCCTATCTATTCATTTTCAACAATCCTGGTATTTCTCCAAAAAAAATTCTTAATTATATTCCAATTGGGAACAACATCTCTTCCCAACCCCATGAACCATCTTAGAGCATCATCTTTTAGTGTTGTTGGAAAAAATTTGAGTCTATGAGAATTTGTTGTATAGTCAAAAATTTGGCATAGCACATCAAACTCAAAAAAAGGTGTTTGGGTCTTATGTAACCAACCCATAGAAGACAAGTAATGCTAAAGGAGGTATATTCTTCAAAGCAACAACTCTCTCCTAGTTGGATATAAGGAGCTCAAACGTTATACATGCTCTAATGGGTCTTCTATTGCTACATTACCCATGATGCTTATGTGTATGTGGGAAGTCTCCTCTGTGTCTAGTGTAGGTATTGGTGTCAGGGATGATTCTTCTTCAGGAATACCCTTGTGTTATTCGTTGTGTTCACTAGTATCTCCAATGCTTCATGTGCTGAGGGGAGAAATATTTCTAGAGAGTCTTGATTCCTCCACATGCAATGTTTGTAACTTTGTAGTTCAACAGTTCCTGCACATTGTTAGTAACTTGTGTTGTGTTGATGGCTAAAACCTATTTATGCTAATGTTGAAAACAAAATTTCTAAAATAGGAAAGTTTTGAAAAGAATTGAAAATACACATGAGAATCTTGAACTTAGCACCATCCTCAACAATGACACAAAAAATATAGGGCCTCTCTAATTTTTTTATTAACTTGGTGCTATAGGTAGACATACAATTCGGAGGATGACTTCCTAACTAAATAGTTAATCTTCTATGAGAGGATTCATTAATTATCAATCAGGGATTTGTAAGCTTTTGATAGTGTTGGCGCTATATGTGCTTCATGGATTCTAGCATGCCCTATATCAATGAGTATAGGTGATTACACATGTACAAAAAATTATAAAAGTTGGAAAAGGAAATAAAACGTTAACTTACAAAATAGGGGAAATAAACATAAGCTACTACTTGTGTTACAGGTACTTATCACTTAAGACTGTGACTATTAACTTTTAAGACAAAACTATGAGTAATTACTCTAGGAGTATGAAACACACATTAAGCTACAAAATCCAATCCAATTGCAGAATCATATCCATGAATTCCACATGCATGTAACTAGAAACTATCTTAATTTAACAATGCATGAACTAACCTAATAATAGGAGAAAGAGTGTGCATAACAGTACCTCAAGTGGCCCTTTCTTGAGTTATTGCTTCCACAACAAATGCCAACACTTAGTACTTAATCAACAAACCATGATATTGAACTAACTCCTTTCTTGCAAGAAAAATTTGAACTCTGACAAGAACCTACTATAGATTTCTCATTCATCAATACATATCTATTATTCAACTAATAACAAAAACTAACAGTGATTAACTATCAACTGGAAATTATCAAAAACTATCTAGATAACTAAGTAGATTCACTCCTCATAATAGATCCCCCTATATTGGGTCTACGAGGAGTCTAATTCATTTTAGGACTAAAAACATAACTATAATGTATTCATCCACTCTCCCTCAAAGATAGAGAGATGACAATTTTTGTAATAGAAAACAATAATTGAAAATAAAAAGAAGAAAAATCAAACTAAAACTTTTCCCTAATGGTTAACCACCATGACACATATGTGTTTCATGGGAAATGTCATGTCATGGGTCAACCTACTCAGATTAGACTTCTTATTCTTCCAGTTGTATTATTCAATGGATAGGAATGTGCTTGTGGTGAATCTCAGTTGACCATTTAATGGTTGCCTTTTTTCTTCTCTAGAACTGTCGCACTTTAACCGTTTTGACCTTCCCCTGCAACTACCTACACTTCTTATGCTGCGAGCTAGAAATCTAGTTGTTGCGGGTTACAATTCTTCTAGATGCAAGAGGTTAGTTTTATCCTAAAGCATACACATCATTAAAAATCATTAATTAAGCATAGAATCATAATGAATCTCATGAAAATTCATACATTCACACATACAAATGTCAACATATCATATTTGCATTTCCACATATAAAGTTTGGTTTAAAGTGCATGAAAGGTATAAAAGATGTATAAAGTCTTCAAAATGTCTGTGAAACCTGGCATATTGAAATGATAAAAACATAAACTAATGAAGGAAAAATAGCCATAAATTAAATCCATCAGGTCTCGGCCACTAGGTCATGTTAGGTACCCATGTACAAATAATCTTTCACAATGAAAGAAAAGGAGAAAATTGATGCAGGGGCTTCCGAGAATCATAACTTTTGACTTGAAAGTTTGTTTGGGCTGAAATTTTACATAGAGGTACATTTTGAGGAGTTGATTGGAATGCCAAATGAACTCAGCTCATTTGGAGCTCATTTCAAGGTTTTTTTTAGGACCAAATTCTTTCATCTGAGGCCTCAAAATTAGCTTTTAGCTATTTTTTGGGATTTCCTACAATTATTTTTTCTTAATAATTTTGAACTCATGTTTCTAATTTGAATTCTAAGTGACAATTAGTGTCACCATAGTGGTCAGAAGATATTTTTTAATTTTTGAGGTCAAAGGGGTATGCATGCAAAATTACCAAAAATGACAAATTATGATAATTGTAAAAAAATGCCAATTTTTTTTTTTTCAATTTTTAGTAGATATAAGGGTATTTTTCAGTTGTAGAGACATGGAGGAATAATGATGTATGGCATTGAATCAATTCTCTAAGTTCTATTTTTTTGCAATAATGGTGAATTTTGTTTAGTGATTTGTTGGTTGCATAAAAAACCCAGTGGGATAAAACTCTTATCCAAAAGAGAAAAGATACAAACAAACATAAAAATAACTCATGTATGGAGAACTCGAAAGCCTCTTAGGATGAGATCCATCACAATTATACACTAAATTTCTCCATACAAGGGATAAAGAGAGAGAGAGAATATGTAGCCCCTCCCCCATAATGTAGAATCTCCTACAAAAATGGTGAATGCTTGAAAACAAAAAAATATTCACTGCTTACAAACAACTTGTCTTCCTTTGAGAAGAAACAAGAACAAGTACAAATGCAATAATGCTTCCAATTTTGGATATGAATTAGTAGGAAGAAGAACCCAAATGCATGATTATTGTGTCTTTGAAAATTTCTCATGTGTTGCCAAGTCCTTGATGAAAATGATGCCACAATCAAATCAAGTACATGTCAGTTCAATAGAAAAGGTGACAAACATGATCAAATGGTAACTAATGTTGAAAAAGATCCAAAGACAAAGATAATGAAACAACAACTATGATGGAGTAATCATCAAAGAGGAGAGACAACCCCTCAAATTTGTTCTCCAAATCTGATATGTGAGACTCTATCCAAACAAGTATGAAATGATTATTAAGTAATCATTCCACAAAGATGATTCTAAAAGAATATGATTTACCTGTTACAAATAATCATTGCAAGCTCTTGAGGAAGCATCTTTCAACTTTGATAAAGCAACAAAAGATGGATTTGTGATCTCAATTGGAGGTGTAAGAGTAATAGGAGAGGTCTCTTGATTATCAAAATGCTCAAGCATTACATCATATTCAATATCCTCTAATATATCATTAAAGGGTAGATTATCAACAACATCGAGTTAAATGAGACAATTTGATGCAAGATAATCTAGGAATGGAGGATTATATGGATCTCCATAGATTTCCCAAATTTTGGTCCAAAGTGTGCTTAAGCACCCAATTACTAAGATCTAATAATAGGCATCTCAAAAAATGCTAGCACTAATTCTTGTACCAATCAATCTTATGATATAATCATTTTTATCATCCCAAACTAATTTCTTCCAGGGTGTATCTAGCTTAGAGACGAATCCATAATGATGAGGCAAAAAATTGAGCCACCTTCAATGTGTTAGGATGCATATTTTCCAAGATTCATAATTGTCAGGTTAATCAAAATGATTACGGATAGATGTGTTGCATAACCCATGATTATTACAATGATATTCTTTTAAAATGATTAAATTAGATATCAATACATATCAAGTAGTTGAAATGAAGTGATCTGATCAAAATAAAACTTTACCAAGGGACAACATGTTCAAGTAATCCTCGAGAATGTAAATATGGAAAAAATTGAATAAATTATACCTAGGGTTTCATTTAGAAAAAGTGTATTGATGGATTGATAGATCTCCTCAATGACTTTCCAATGTTGCAATAATCATGAAAATCAAAGATCTAGGTAAAAAATTATGAGCTCAAAGGCCAAAAATAAAGATTTGACTTTAATAAATAATTAAGTACACGTGTAGCAAAATATGGTAAAATATATTGCACCACTATAAAGTTCTTAGAACTAACTTTCCATCAATATCTTGTTTGCAAAATTTTGACACCTTGACAAAAAGTTATGGAAAATTAAAAAAAACCTATTTAGGATATTGGGGAGAAAATTTAACCCCTAGGCACTAGCATCATGTTGGTAAACAAATTTGTCACTGCAAATTTTAATGTGACTCAATGGACAGTGACAATGCTCCAACAGTTGGGTAAGTTGTTACTAGCATAACAACTTTCCTCTACATTTGAGAGGGGCAACTCCTTCACATAATAGGGGTTTTTTGGGATTTTTGTGTACTTTTAACCTGAAGGTACATAAAGAAAAAGGGAAAAACTAAATAAAGTGAACCAAAGAAACCCTAATGGTATACACACAATTACCAATTGGGGTTTTACGACTTATGATGAATCATAAAGGGGTTTCACCACAATGGCTAGAACCTACGTTCTTGATCTCATATGATGAATTTCATAATAATATATGATATTATAACAATATAGAAAGAAAAACACACTAATCTCAACATGCAAATAGCTAGGCTTACATAAGCAACATTTAAATCAAGACACCAAGATTATAACTGCATTTCCTTACAAACATTGCATATTTTATAAATGACTCAATGGATGACCAATGATTTCTACAAATACAAAAGAGATTACCAATTTGACATACAAAAAATTAGTACTAGTACTAATTTTTTGTATGTTAAATTGGTAATATCTTTTGGCCAAATAAATAGTTCTGAGCGAAATATTTTCAGCCAGAAAAGTTTCGCCCGGCTAAGTTTCTACCGAAACCATGTGGCCTATTACGTGGCAAATAGATTTTGGCCGAATCCCAAAATTTAATTTTTTTCGTTTCCTAGTTTGAAATTGGCTTTGAAATTGCATTTTTTAATGTGTGAGGTTTCTATAGAAAGAGTTTCGGTAGAAACCGTTTCTATAGAAAGGGTTTCGGCCAAAACCCTTTCTATAGAAACTGTTTCTACCGAAATTGTCTGTGGCATCCTAGTTGGCAGCCAACTCAACTTTTTTAAGAATTTTTTGAAACTTTCAACTTTAGCTAGGTATTTCTTTAGTCAAAATGATTTTTCTAAAAAAAACAAAAATACCCTTTTGTAGAGCTCGGAGTGGGAATCCAAATATATAATTTTTTTAATATTTTGATTAGTTTTAATATATTTTATTTTAAAAATAATGCAAGTAGGTTTTAAAATGAAAAAAGTTAATTACAAATAAAAAAAAGATAGTAAAACTTATTAAAAAACTTTAAATCTTATATGGGGCACAAGAGGAGAGAGTCTTCTTTAAAAAAGTATAATTTGTTTTTTGAAAATGATTAAAAAAATTGAAAATAGTTGACCCATGAAAACTGTCAAATTAACATGCTTGACTTTAAAATGTTATTACGAGAAAAATATACATCAAAATTTGATTTTTTTCCATGCACAAGATATTGAAGTTACCTATTTGGAGAAAAAAAATTAGGGAGAAATGAAGTTTTTTTCAATTTGTTTCTTGACGGCCCGTGAAGTCACTCTTTTCTGAAATTTTTAGCATTCCAAAATCTATCCTTAAATTGATAAAACATAATGAAATCATTTTTTTTTAAATTTTAAAAACTATAGCAATAAACTTTATCAAAATTTCAAAATTTCATTAGTTTACACCATTTTGAAATTCAAAACATAAAGACCACTTTTATGTGGTCGAAGTTCAGAATTTTTTTTCTTGTTGGCCAATTCATTTATAAAGTGTGACATAGGTTTGTGCTTTTACCAAGTAATAATAATTGAAAAGTACATTCAAAACATATGATCCAAATGCTTTCTTTATTATCTTTTTGAAATTGTACAACTCCAAAAAAACTCTTAGGTACAAAGTATCAAACCAAAATTCCTCATAAAGTCTCTCCAAAAAGTTCTTTGAGCAAAATCTCCTCCTTTATAAGAGTGTCATTACATTAAAAATAGCCTTGTATTTATAATATTTTTCTCTAATAACTACCTTGTAATTACCTCGTAACCACTTCCTAACATTTTTTGAAGAATAATGGTTTTGAGAATAATAAACCTTATTTATTTATCAATTTGATCATGTGTGTAGTTATTTGCATCAATATTTCAAATCACACTATGTGATCCATCATCAGGATGAAGTAGAAAGTGATGAGCCCATTTATTAGCTAGTTTTATGGTATCTTTATCGTGCTTATAAGACATTCCTAAGACAATTATTCCTATAGTATTCCATATTTTATGTTTATTATGCAAACATTGAACTTGGTTAAAGTATATGGAAATGCAATTATGATATGATGGTGTTGTATGATTTATATGTGAATATGTATAAATTATACTTGATATATGTGTTCAATTATGGTAGTTAGTATTGTGTACTATATTTTGTGAACTAACCCCTTGCAGCCAAAGAAGACACTATAGCCCGTAACAACTGCAAAATGCAACCCGCAGTCAAAGGAGTTCTTGGACAACAAAATAGGGGATGTTCCTGAGCACACTGAGCATAATAACTACAACATGGAGACACCTGATGAAGAAAATTGTGCATCATTATGACAACCAATAAAGGCATTGAAGAAGGAGAATCCTATTATCATTAGGATTTTGGCACAACTGATTCTATGTTCCATGTTCCAATTCTATTATTGTAGAGTTCTAATCCTATTTGGATTCTTATTCATTTTTAGTTGTAGTTAGGATAACTAAATCTTATTATGCTTTGATATATAGGGAGTTGTAATTAATGGTTTCAGTTTAGAGTTGTGTTTTGAATAAACTCCCCATGCATGTATATAGCTAGTGGTTGAGTCTTTAGGATAGTCAGTTGATTAATCTTTCAGTAGTGGATTTGGTTATCAATCACTTTTCAGTTTCTAGTTGTTAATACATAGACATGTTGATTGTTTAAACATGGTTTTTCTTAATAAAATATTTGAGCAAGATTTCATGTGATATTTTGGAATGTTTAATGAATGATCTCGAGTTGATATGATTGAGTTGAATCTGAAGATTTAGATTTGGTTTAGTTTAGTGGAGACAACCACCTGAGAAAGGGTCACTCAAGGTAGTTTCCTTCACTACATTTACAATTTTTATTTCTATTAGTAGTTACTAATTGCATAATAAGTTAAGATAGATTCTCATATCAAAGTTATCAATAATTTTTGTTCATGTTCATGATTGCATTCATTTAACTTGTAGTACTCCAGAGTCTAGAATAGGTTCAACTATTAGTTTCCAGTTAGTTCCAACATTTTACTTGTTAACAGTAGTTTAGTCACAGACTATGCTGTAAGTACCCGTAGCCAAAGCACTAACTTTACTTTTTTTATTGTTAGACATTTTTATGATTTTATAGTAAGTATTATAATACCTTCACTAGGATAAATTAGGTAATCTCAGATCTTTGAAAGCACATATAGTGCCAGTACCATCACAAGCCTACTAGCCCTGGTCAATAATTTAATGAAAGCCTTTTCAATGTCAAGTGGACCATTTAGCTAGGTTTTCACCTGAATTGTGTGATTTCGACCAAGTTTATTAGACATTAGAATGGACTCTACTTTTTTGGCATCGTTGTCGGGGATGGTGCTACTTTCAAAGATTAACTTCTTTTATTTCCATGCTTTCCTAGTTTAGAATTTGTCTTAAATATTAGGATTGTCAAGTTTAATATTATCAAATACTAGAACATTCTACTAACATTGTGCAAGAGTCATTGCTATACAAAGTTCTACCTATTATATGCGAAGGCAGAGAGACACATTGGGAAGGTTCCTCCCCTCAACAAGCCAAAAAGATAGAGAAGATATTGGTGACTACATTCATCAGAGTGAGGGTACTACTGAAGAAGAATCTTCCCTTTCACCAATATCTACTACACCCATAGAGGGGACATATTGAACAATGGGAGATGCAAAAGTGGATGATCCACCTGAACATGTGACCTTTGAATTTCCAATTACCAACCAAGAAAGGGCTACTGTGCTGAAGAATATCCCTCCTTCAACATTACCAGTCTTCTATGGGTTGGTGATTAAAGATCTAGACACATTCTTATTCGAGTTTGATGTCCTATGCAGGAGCTATGACTACACAATTGATGCCCATAGGCTCAAGCTATTTCCTGCTACCTTGAAGGATGCTGCCATGAGATGCTTTATGGGACTAGGCAAAGATGTTCCATATTGGGATACCGTGAAAATAAAATTATTGGAGAAATACCAAGATTATTGTAGAGGAGTTGATAGGAGAAGAGATGATATATTTAGGATGACTCAAAAAGAGGATGAACCATTGAAAGATTATGTAGAGAGGTTTCAATTTTGCTTGAAGAAAAACCCATAGAATAGACTCTCAGAAGAATCTTTGAAGCTTGTATTCTTAAGAGGAGTCAATGATGAATGCATGGATGCCCTTCAATCTTATTGGGGAAGGGGATGTGTCTCAGTTACCCTTTGAAGCTATTTGTAGATTCTATAGAAATTAATCAAGGTCTTTTACCAAAAGATCAAGGGGAGAGAGAACATCCACCATTGACAAAACATCTAATGGGGTTTCCAAAGTAGAATTAAGCAACCTATTGTCTAACATGAAGGATGACATTATTAATCATCTAGCTACTCAGCTGGGCACTTTACATATAAATAAGAAGTAGGAGGAAGTTGAAGCAATGCTCATTGAATATTTCCCCAATTATAGACAAAGAAAAGTAAACTGCAAATGTAAATGGGTTGCAAGTATCACAGAGAACAAATAAGAAAAAACTAGATTTTCAAGCACTAGAAGGAGAAGATGGACAACTATTTTACATTGCACAAAGAAGGCCATGGAAACAAAGAAAAGGTATGCCGTAGGACCCTCTAAATTTCAATACATCTTTTCCAATTAGAAATCATAATTTTTGTACTTAGAATTCTCATCCTTGGCCAAATACCCAAAACTAATGGCAAAATCCTCAACAATGGAAAAACCCTCAACAAAATTGGAACCAATAATAACAAAATACATGGCCACAATAAAATTTCCAAGGTTTCAACTATAACCCTCAATGGCCAGTGCAACAAAATCAATGGAAACCATAATGGAAAAAAGGACAACAGTGGCAACAACAAAACATGAAGTTTTATATATGCAAGTAACAATTAAAGACTAGTTGAAGATAATGATTAGATGACTGGGGTGAGGATGAGCGGGAGCAGGAGTGGGAGCGCTGGTTCAAATTGTGATAAGGAGGTTGGAGCGGGTGAGGAGGATGGTGAGAGTGATGGAGATGTTGATGGTGTTATGGGCGGCTAGCTGCCCTATGCTTGGGCTGATTGTTGCTTCCTAGCCGTTGTTCATGTTCTCACGACATGGCTTGCTAGAGGGGTCTTTTCTATTGCCTACAGGATGAGGTTTTTCCTCTTTTCTTTGCTCATGGCTGGCTTTGAAGGAGCCATTCTTGCTTTCCTTGGTGTCCTTCTATATGTCTGGATTTTTTTTGGTGTGGTGGTGGCTGGTGCTACGACGGTTGGATCTTTAGCCCCCCTATTTTTTTTTTCTGGGTGCTTCCTAAGAGTGGGTGTGGATGGATGTTGGCCACCTCTTGGTTGTTTGGCTATTGAATGGGTTTATCTTTAGTCCTATTCAACATAATAGGATGGATTGGTGGTTCTTAATCCTAACCTATTCTGCCTCCTACTTCCTCTTGGTTATTCTTTGTTTCTTCCTGCTGTGTGGCTGGAGGTTTGGTTTTGGGGGTTTTTGTTCTCTATATGGGTGGGTTTCTTCTTGCTCCCTCTTGGTGGCTTGGTCATGTTTCCCTCTGGCTGGGTTTGAGGAGTTTTGGCTCATTTCTGGCCCTGACCGGCGTGTCGGGGTAGCTTGGGGCTCTTTGTTGTGGGGCCTCCTTTTTCCTGTCTTGGTTGGGTCCCCCTGCTCCTAGTGGGACTTGGATTTTCTTGCTCTTTCTAAGTTTGGGACTTTGTTTTAGTTGTGGTTACCTTCTTGGTTTTTCTGTTGCTCTCTTTGGGTTTGGGTGTTTACCCAGCTGAACTTCTTATAGTTTGGCATTTTGGTGGCCTTTTGGTAGCTATTTTTGGTCCCCCTTTGTTTGGGGTTGCAATTTCTTATGTTTGGCCTTTTGGTTGTGAAGCCCCCAGATTTGGTAAAGTTTATCTTTATGCTGGGAGGTTATTATTTAATGATGGTTGTTTTGGGGTTTTGGTGGATGAGGCCAGTGGTTATGCTCTCTGTGCTGGCTGTTGTTGGGTTGCTGGTGGTTGGGTTTTCTTTGTTGGCCTAGCTTTATTTTCTCTTTGTTATGGTTCTTGTTCCTTCATGTCAGTTCTTGAGGCTTGTGATGCTTAAGGAAGATGTGGTTGCCCTTCCTACTGAAGTCGGTTGCCGTTGGGTTTTTTAGCTTAAGTCTCCTATAAGGGGGAGATTATTCCTTTTGAGGTGGAACTCTCTTCTATTGAGGTGAAGGTGGAAGCTGTCCTGTTGAGGTGGAGCTTTGGTGGGTAGGAGTGTAGCGGTTTTGGTGGGAAGGTGCTCCATTTTTTTCTCTCTGGTAGAGGGGAGCCCTATCCTTTAGATGTGGATGTTGGGATGGTTGATCGTGCGAGATGGTGCTGCAGGGAGGCGAACAAGTTCTCTATTTTTCTGGATTCAATTTTGGTTGTTGAGCAGATGGTTTGTTGTAGATTGGCTACTTGGGTGCTTGACTGTTTCAAGTGGTTACTTTTGTTTGTGATTAGGGGTCTGATGGTGTCTTACACCATCATGCATATTATTTTTCTTGGCTTAAGGGTGACTTCCATGAGCGGCTAGTTTGTTGATGCCTGGCAGATGCAGGCGGGTTCTGTGAGTATCTAGATGGGTTTTTGGTCCTAGTTAAAACTAGGTTGTTAAAGGGTCTCAGGCCCTTTCCTATTTGTAAGATGCAATGTGTGTAGTCATGATCTATCTTTAGTGGTTGCTATGAGGTTGTTGTTGGTTTATGATGTATTTTAAGTGTAACTTGCCTTTCTTTTTTTTGGGTTCTGGGCGCCATCAAAACCCATTTTTTACCCTTAATCAAAAACAAAACATGAATTACCATCAACCTTTTCTTCCCTCTCAGCCACAACAACAAGCTATTATGCCCAATCCCACAGACACAACATCTTGGCCACCAAAAGCATCAAATTACCTACCCAACCTGCACCTAACCCAAATAACAAGCTTGTCCAATAGGCATATACTAACAAGGCTATGCAATACCCCACCTATGGGGTAGAGGTGAGTGATGTCCACCTTAGGTCAAGAAAAAAACTAGCTAGTCCTTCATCCCCACAAATTACTAAAATGGAAGATGAGGAACCTACAACTGGAGCTCCAAAAAATTCATCTCTAGAGCCTAAGTCAAATCAGGTAAACTAGAATATTCCAAGTCCAGAGTTTCCATTTCCTGATCGCTTAGCCATACCAAGACATCAAAGTCAAGCTAAGACAGACCTATTGGGTCAACTAAAGGATGTAAGTATCAAAATCCCTCTCATTCAAGTAATCAAGGAAATCCTAATTTATACCAAGATTTTAAGAGACCTTTGTCCTAAGAAACTAGGGAGAAAGAGTAAGGATCCTTAAATAGTTCATGTCCTAGGAAACCTTGCTGATATTATGCTAGGGAATATGACTATCCCTAAAAACACAAACCCTAGTAGTCTGATAGTGGATGTTAAGATTAATGGGACCCTTATCAAGAATGCCTTGATTGACCTAAAGGAAAAAATTAATGTCATGACTAAGGAAACAATGCAACTCATTCAGTTAGCCAACCTTAGACCTACACCTACTGTTTTACAGTTGGCTAATAGGGAAATAGTAAAGCCTGAGGGAATCATTAAGGATTTAGTTATAACATTAGATTCTTGGGAATATCTTTTTGATTTCATAGTCTTGTAACCAATGGTCAACCTTGCAGGATATCAACTCATTTTAGGAAAACCATGGTTAGCTACAACTGATGCATTAATAGGTTGTAGATTTGGAAATATGATCATATCTAATGGGACTGTAACCAAGAAATTGGTTCTCTATCCTCTAGCCCAACCTTATGATGATCTTGAACAAACCATATGGCCCACCTTGGATGAGGATGACCAGTACTCCCTAAAATTTTTAAGGACACTATAACATATCCCCTTATTGGATGAACAAGATGACGATGATCTAATTGCTCACATAATACATAATGACTGTGGTAGGAATCTACATCAATAGGACTATCTTTCATGCCTACAAGATATTTTGTAGAACATTATACTTGCCAATTCATATGAGGAAATATCTCATATTTTCCTTTCTTTACTACCACAACAGTGTATACCCAACATTCCTGGACTTGATCTCTTATCCGTGCAAGCATCATCTAAAACATTAGAAATTATACCTAGGAAAAATGTTGAACATAAACAATGCACTAATTGAAGAGCAGTAGAATTCCTTGAATACTGCGCTGGAGGCACATGCAACAACATTTGCATGGGACTACCATGACATGAAGGGTATAGATCTTGATTTGTGTATGCATAGGATCTATATAAATGATTGTTTTAGGCCCATTAGATGGACTCAAAGATGAATGAACCCTTCTTTGAGAGAAATAGTTAAAATTCAACTCCAAAAACTACTTGATGCAGGCTTCATTTATCCTATATTTGATAGTGAATGGGTATCACCCTTAGCTATTATCCTTAAGAAAGGTGGAAAATGGAGGGTATGTGTAGATTATAGGGAGTTGGACACAACCACTAGAAAAGACAACTTCCCATTACCTTTCACTAATCAAGTACTTGAATCTTTAGCAGGGAAGAAGTACTTTTCATTCCTAGATGGTTTTAGTGGCTACAATCAAATAAAGATTTCTCTAGAGGATCATGATAAAACATCACATTCCCTTGGGATACTTATGCCTATTTTGTCCTACCCTTTGGGTTATGCAATGCCCTAGCTACTTTGTAGAGGGAAATGCTTAGAATCTTCTTTGATTATGCTCATGACTCTATGGAGATATATATGGATGAATTCATCACATATGGGAAAACTTATGAAGAAGCCCTTACTAATCTGGAAAAGGTTTTGAAAATATGTAAAGAACATAGCTTGTCCCTAAGTAATGAAAAGTGATTTATGATGATGACTTAGGGAATTGTTCTAGGACATTTCATATCCAGTGAAGGGATTCAAGTCGACCCACATAAGATAGAGTTCATTTCTACATTACCTATTCCACAAAGACAGAGAGATGTTAGAAGCTTCCTAGGCCATGCACGCTATTATAAGAGGTTCATTACGAACTTTAGTAAGCTTGCAACACCATTGTTTGTTCTGTTGACTAAAGATGTAGAATTTGATTGGACATCACAGTGCCAATCCTCTTTTGAGGAGCTTAAGGCGGCCTTAACCATAGCACCTATTTTGAGGGGGCCAAATTGGACATTACCCTTCCATATACATACTGTGCTTCAAATTTTACTATTGGAGCAGTTTTGGGTTTGAAAGAAGGTAATAAAGAATATGCTATTTACTACATTAGCAAGAACTTACAAGGAGCAAAGCTAAATTACATTGTTACAAAGAAGGAAATGCTAACAATAGTATATGTTGTCAACAAATTCAAGCATTACATCATTGGATATGGAGTTTTTGTCCACATAGATCATACAACTATAAAATACATAATGAACAAACCTGTGGTAGGGGGAAAGCTAGTTAGATGGCTAGTCCTTTTACAAGAATTTGATATCATAATTGTGGACAAGCTTGGGAAGGCTAATGTAGTAGAAGATTTTCTATCAAGGTTGCCAACACAATTAGAAAAAGGGGTGGTAGATGACTCATTTCCAGATGAGAATTTGTTTGCTCTTAATATACATACACCCTGGTATGCTGACATTGCAAATTATTTAGTGACAAGGCAAATAGCAACACTTTTCTTCAAGGGAAAAGATACAACTAGTTTACAAGTGTTTCCCATATTCTTGGGTATCTAGTTATCTATTCTACATAGGCCCAGACAATATCATGAGAAGGTGTATAAGAGAAGAAGTCTTTGATATAATGAAGGCTTGCCATGATGAGCCCTATGGGGATCACTTTGCAGCCGCATGGACAACATTCCAAATTCTCACAACAGGTTACTATTGGCCAACTTTACACAAGGATTCTATCGAGTACACAAGAAGCTGCTACAAATGCCAAAGAATGGGTAAGCCAACCAAAATTGATGAAATTCTTTTGCAACCACAATTGACACTAGCACCCTTTGACAAATGGGGTCTAGATTTCATTGGCCCAAATTTCACCTACATCTAACAACAAGGAGTACATTCTGGTTTGCACTAATTATTTGACCAAGTGGATGGAAGTAAAGGCATTAAAGTTTTCTAGAGATGACAATGTTGCTAAATTCTTGTATGAAGAGATTTTTACTAGGTATGGAGCACCTAGGGAAATAGTAACTGATCAGGGTCCATAATTTACTTTAGAGCTCATTACAAACTTGGTTGAAGAATATAAAATAAGGCACAAAAGTCCACACCTTATCACCCTTAGGCCAATAGCTAGGTAGAGGTTAAAAATAGGGAAATTGAGAGTATTATGACCAAGACAGTGCAATTATATTGAAAAGATTGGGGTACTAGATTACTAGAGGTAGTATGGTCATACAAAACATGGAAAAAACTACTGGTTTCACCCCCTATGAACTAGTATATGGGAAAACAACAATTCTCCCAATAGAATTTGAGTATAAAACACTAAGGACAATAATGGAATTAGACATGGACCTCACAATAACACAAAATGAGAGATTTCATAACTTAAATGGGTTGGATGAAATCAGGATGGAAGCAATGCATCATACAAAGATAGTACATAAACAAAGGACAAAATGGCATGACCAATATATAAAGATAAATGAATTCAATGTAGGAGACTGGGCCTTATTGTATGATTCAAGATGTAAGGGAAAACTCCAGTCTAGATGGTTGGGACCCTATGAGATAAGCCAAGTTTTTCCTAATGGGGTAGTCCAGTTGCAGACCATAGATGCAGTAAGGTTCTCACTATTGGTTAATGGCCACATGTTGAAAATTTATAAAAAAATTGTACAAAAAGAAGATTTCATTCTTTCTCTCATTCAACAGTATGGTCCTATTAGTGATTCAAATACAAATACATAACCACACAATGATGACTCAACAACATATGTACCAAGTTCTTCAAGTGATTTAGTGGTTGAGCTACACAACTCATCCCCTAAGGTCACACAAGTTTAATTTAGTAATCCACCTCACATGCACACACAAAAAATTTACAATGATACACATTTATTTTGCAGCATTCTCCATATTGCAGCATGTACTTATAGCACAATAGACATGAGTTGTCAAACTTTAGTTTGAGACTTGATGCCGAAGGAACCTATAGAGCTATTTGTCAAAAATTTCAAAATTTGGCACCATATTAATTTTCGATCATCACCTTTCACTCCACTTTTTCATCACACATGCATCAAATAAACCTATCATATCGATAGATGTGACAATGCTCATTTCATTTCATGATGCATATTTCAAATTTCAAGAATTCAAAGTATCACTTCCACTTCCATCATCCATACATTTCATTTCATTTCAAGCCACACACAAAAATAAAATGGTACGTATCGACCTCTAACTCAGATTCAAAGGATATTTTTGTTGCTTATAAAACCAAGAAGAGAACCCCAGACAACCCTGACAATGAGGTTTTTGAATACACAGGGGGTTGTGATGATCATACTTTAATTGATGAGGAAATATTTGTAGAAGAAAGGAGTGTTAGGAAGGAATTGGAGGAAGCATTAGAAAGAATTAAGCTATTGGAAGAACAAGTGAAAAATTATGAATAAAGGGATAAAGAGAGAGAGATGAAGATTTAGGAGTTGGAGGAGAAACTATAGACATATGGACACAGGGAAAAGCTGGACATGTTGGCACAACTTGCCATAGTTAAAATAGGGGATACATAGCTTGCAACAAAGAATAGAAGACCCCGTCCTATAAAGACTCCAAATCATCATACAACTCTATCCCTTGGGTATCAATTATGGAAAACTATTAATAAATTTTCACAAGAGAGGGGAAAATGTAGAAAAGAAAAAGAGACCCTAACTACAGAGCATACCAAAGTGTTGGAGAGGAAGGACATTGAGTTGAATAGGTTAGTAGTTAGAGGGAGGAGGTAGTATATAAAGCTACCCAAATTGTTAGATGTAGATCCCTAGAAAGAACTTATGCATTGTTTTTGCAAGAAAATGTTTTTAAGTTTTCAGTTTAGCATACTAATAAGTAACTAGTTAGTTGGAATGAGCAAGAAATTTGATTTCCTTAATGTTTTTGTTGACTCTACACTAGATGAACAAGACCAAATTTGTGAATACTATCTACATAACTATATAGTGCCCAAGGAAATAGAATGGAACCCCTTGATGTTTGTGGGGGATTTACAGGTCAAGGCACTAGCATCCTACTTTATGAATGAAAGATTTAGGGGCGAACTTCTGGAGGAATATGAGGAGAGAGAAAAATCTATTGCTCTCCCAGTAAGAAAGGAAACCAAGAACCTTGATGCCATCACAAATGAATGGTTACAAATTTTGGAGTACAAGGGATTAGGAGGAAAAATCATGAGATTGAGGATGCAAGATTATAACAGAATGCAAACATTAATAGTTGGGTTGGTTCATCATTGTTATAAGTATGTGCAGTAGAGATGGGACAATTTGACTTTGAAACTACAGGGGAAAGAGCCACCTTTAGTGTAAAACTTCATGGCCATGATTGAGAGAGTGCGCGAGTACATGGATATTGCTTCTGAACAAGCACTTAATTGGCTACCACTAACATTCCAACCACCCAAGCTTCTTTATCTAGTGCCACATTGGATAGGGGATAAAATGGAGGAATGTGAGTAGGTTGAATGTACCTGAATGAGGAGGCTTTCATGTTATAGGGGATTCTACCTGAAGCAGATCAAGGGAGTAGATACTATCATGGACCTTAGAGAGATTAAACTACACTATAATTTGTCCCCCTAGTTCATTTGCTTGAGGGCAAGCAAACATGCAGTTTGGGGGAGTGATGAACCCATTTATTAGCTAGTTTTATGTTATCTTTATGCTACTTATAAGACATTCCTAAGACAATTATTCCTATAGTATTCTATCTTTTATGTATATTATGCAGACCTTGAACTTGGTTAAAGTATATGGAAATGCAGTTATGATATGATGGTGTTGTATGATTTATATGTGAATATGTATGAATAATGATTGATATATGTGTTTAATAATGGTAGTTAGTATTGTGTATGTGTTTTGTGAACTAACCCCTTGCATCTAGAGAAGACATTGTAGCTTGCAACAACTATAGAATGTAACCTGCAGCCGAAGGAGTTCCTAGACAACGAAACAGGGGATGTTCTTCAATATACTGGGTGCAATAATTACATGTAGACACCTGATGAAGATAATCGTGCATCATTATGACAATAAATACAAGAATTGAAGAAGGAGAACCTTGTTATCATTAGGATTATGGCATAACTAATTATATGTTCCACATTCCAGTTTTGTTATTGCAGAGTTCTAATCCTTTGGATTCTTATTTCTTTTTAGTTGTAGTTAGGATAACTAAATCTTAATTACACTATGATATCTAGGGAGTTGTAATTAATGGTTTTAGTTTAGAGTTGTGTTCTGAATAAACTCCCCTGTGCATGTATATAGCCGATGGTTGAGTCTTTAGGATAGTTAGCTGATTAATAGTTAAGTTGTGAATTTGGTTATGAATCACTTTTCAGTTTCCAATTGTTAATACATAGACATGTTGATTGTTTAAACATGGTTTTTCTTAATACAATCTTTGAGCAAGATTTTATGTGATATTTTGGAATGTGTAATAAATGATCTCAAGTAGATATAATTGAGTTGAATCTGAAGATTTAGATTTGTTTTAGTTTAGTGGAGACAACCACCTGATCAAGGGCCACTCAAGGTACTGTCCTTCACTACATTTACAATTTTTATTTTTGTTAGTAGTTACTTCATAATTGCATAATAAGATAGATTCTCATACCAAAGTTATCAATAATTTTTGTTCATGTTCATGATTACATTCATTTAACTTGTAGTACTCTGGAGTGTAGAATAGGTTCAATTATCAATTTCCAGTTAGTTTTAGCATTTTACCTATTAATACAGTTCAGTCACAGACTATGTTGTAGGTACCCGTAGCCAAAGCACTAACTTTACTTTTTTTATTGTTATGGATTTTTGTGATTTTATAGTAAGTATAATACCTTCACTAGGACAAATTAGGTAATATCATGTCTTTGAAAGCACATACAGTGCTAGTACCATCACAAGCCTACTAGCCCTGGTCGATAATTTAATAAAAGTCTTTTCAATGTCAAGTGGACTGGTCAACCAGGTTTTCCCCTGAATTGTGTGATTGCCACCAAGTTTATTAGACATTAGAATGGACTCTACAAAGATATCAAGGAGGGAAAAAGATTAGTTGCAGACCAAGAATTGTAAAAGAAGGTATATGAGATAGGGAGGAGGGCAAGGGGTGGCACACGAAACAAGGCATAATGATGCAACTGACTTGACCAAATAGTTAGAATGCAAACTTACAAAAGAAATTCACTATTAGGTGGACCAAACAAAGGCCTTAAAAGAGTAAGAAATTAGTTAGAAAGACAAAAAAATCTATATGAGATAGTTTTCTATATTAAATTAGTATACAAAAAATGAACAAGAAATTATAAATAAAATGATTATACTATATACATATAGATCTATAATAGTTATAAATATTGTATGATACATATAAATATTGTTAGTAGGTATGATAGATATAAATATACCAAACAATATTAATTACTAAAATTTATTAAAGAAATTTGATTTTTGACACTAGATATTAAATGATAGTTACATATGATGATTTATAACAATAATGGAACTATAATTATATGCTAAGATATGTGAGAAATTATAAATTGATCTATATTTAGGCTATAACATATAAAATGGATCTATAATATAGATATATAATATATAAATATAAATATTAAACTAGAAATTATACAAAAAATTTGCCAAAATATTGATTAGAATATTATATTAGATAATATTCTTATTATTTTTTTAAATAAGGAAGGAAAAGGGTCCTAAACCAATAGTTTTAAGATAGTAATAAAGAGACATTAAACTATAGGCACACAGACCAAAAGGAGAAGTTGTAGGGCACACAAGCCCACCAAAACATCAAAATAGAAAAACAAGAACATATGCCACTAGAGAATAGTAATACATGCAATCAAAGAAATTACACTAGGGTCACAAAAATACTCAACTTATAAGGTCCCAATTATTCAGTAGAGCATTCGACGATGCCTCCCAATCATCATTAGTGTGGGCCTTCTTCCTTCTTTCATTTTTTTTAGTCATCTGATGGTCTTCAAAGCACCAAGTTTATTTTTTGTTTATTAATTTTGTACTTTTTTGACATTGTCCTCATGATAGATTTCAACATGATACCTTGGGTAACCTTGGTGAGATTGCAAATGGCCTTCTCCATTTTTTTAATTTTTTCATTATTGGTTCTAATAGTGGCTTTTAACTTCTTAACCTCCTGGTGTAATTTCTCTAGTTGATACTTAAATTGAGAAGGCATCCCCTTCTCACTACTCGTAATGACAACTCTATTGGCCTCCTTGTGATCATTGTGGTGAGGAACAACATAAATATTTTCTTCAACCACCTATTTATCAACTTCCTCAGCTTCATTAACTTCATAACCCTTGATTTCATCTTCTTCATCTTCAAGGAACTCTTTATCTTTGTCCTCCTCAATTTCCCTCAAACTATTCTTCCAAGGCCTCAGTTTGCAACAAATCCATCCTTTCATCATAAAGGCATTCATCCTCAAACACCTTTGGTTGAGGGATGAACTCCTCATCCTTTGAATCATCGCCCTCCAAGTCTAAGGAGGGGGTAGTCTCTTTACCTTTGGACACTAAAGAAGGTTCCATAATCATCTAGTTAACCAACCTAGCAAATATTCTACCCCCAAGGATAGTAGAGGATTATTCTCTAACATTAGCATGAATTTTAGCTCACCTTCAACATCCAAAATATTGATGGGGCTATCTTTAGACACAACTATGCAATGTTTTTCTTTTTGCTTTAGTAGAAATGGCATAGGGGGGGTTTCCCTTTCTTAGGGGAGGCCTCATGGATAAGCAAACTCTCAGTGAATTGAATGTTATCAACATGAGGCATTGGGGAGTACTTTTTGTCAGATAAGACCAAACCTTTTTTTTTCTAGGGTTTTTATGTGAAGATCCTTAAGACTAGGAGGTGGGGTAGCAACCCCAGGAGACACCTTACTAGTTTTAGCCACTTTTTTCCCTCTGCACTTGAGGCCTGAGCTAGGGCTTCCTTTAGTAGAAATAGACAAAGCGGGGGGTTCAATTTCCTTAATTTTAATAGTGTTATGCCTTCTCAAAGGGTTATTTTTGGGAGTAATTTATTTATTTATTTATAAAACATCATGATGAAGCCTTGGTGAAGGGGTGGGTAAGCCCCAAAAACAATGCAATTATGGAGAGACAAAAGAAGGTAAAACAAAAAATTTATCTTTAACCCATGATAGATATGATTTAAAATCAGAAAGTGGTATCCATGGATGGTCTAGAAATGACCTTCTAAAGTAAAATATTTCATGGCATGGAAACTTACCAATCCCCAAGGTGTCAAAAGTATATTCCTACTATAACTATTTTGACACTTTACCAACTTTTCACCTTTCTCCAGGAATGCTGCCATGAATCTTTCATAGTTCCCATTACTCTTCTTCTCTATTCACTCTCTCTCACATCTCAGACCTGTAGCTTTCACAATGAAGTCCTCCATAACCTTGAATCACACATTGTCAATAATGACCACACCTTTCTGCCAAGAATTGATGAACTTGGAAGTTAACTTGTCATTAAAGCCTTTCATAGCTTCAAAAAAAGGAGAGCATCCCCCTTTTTTGAAGAGCTCCCAAAGCTCAACATTCTACATTAGAGCCTTACAAGACTATGGTTTAGTTCTCTTGCAAGGGCCCATATTTTACTCTTGACTATTATGTTTCTTTCAAACCATAGTAAAAGGACCCATAATTAGTTCTCTTACTATTCTCAAACTTGAAATAGGAAAAATATTTATTAACAACAATCTTTATATGACTCTACCACCTTCTCATAAAAAAATATCAAATTTATGTCCCATCAACCATCAATTCTCATAATCAATATTGTCCCTAGGGCCAAAAACATTATTTCTCCCCACATCACTTGTAATTATGGAAATATTAAACTCCATCTCATTGTAATCATGCAACTTAATATCACCCACGGGAGAAGTATAGGGACGAATCAAAATTAAACTTTTAAAATACATCATTAACTTACCAAGTATGAGAGGATAACATAAGTCACTCAAAACACTAAGTAGAGGGAGAGATATCATCACCAAAAGGACAACCATCACATCAAACCAATAGATGACGTTCCAACAACCACATCATCCTTTAGATATAAGATCAATTGACATTTCATTCACATAGTTGGACTCTTTTTAATTATGTCTTTCAATAGACACCTTCTCTTTCACTATGTGTGAGAGATCATGGTAGAGTTAATACTTCCAGTTCAAACACTCCATACCTTCATTGGAGAGAGCATCCACAACTAAATTACCCTCTCTATAAATATGGTTGATTTTAGTGTTAGAAAATCACCTTATCATACTTTTACATTCCCCCATTATATTCCTAATCCTCCAAGGAGAGTGAGCCTTCCCTTGAAAAATTTGAATAATTTCAACTTGGGATCACCTTCAATTTCAATGTTATAGTAGCCCTTATCCTTTATTTTAGTTAAACCCCACCAAGCCACAATAGCTACAACCTTGTTACTAGACTTTTTACCAACATAATTAGCAAATCCCTCAATAAGAATACCTTGTTCATCTCCGATGACACCACCTGTAGCTACATCTCCAGTGTTATTCTTCAAGCAACCATCAAAATTGAGTTTTATCCAACCTTTTTTAGGAGGTTTCCATTTTACCATTTTTCTTAAAAAAGTTTTTTCCAAGTCGATCTTAGTAATATCTTAGGTTATGCCCCAATTTTATTTTAACCTAATTTCAAGATAAGAGGGCCCAATCTTAACATTTTTAAAATTTAAAGCATTGATATTATTCCTTAGTTTAGTCTGGATACTCCGGAAAAGATCCTTGTCATTTTTTGAAATATCCTTAAAAATCCTATTATTTCTTTCTTTCCAAATACCCTAAGAAAAAATAGGAGGTATTTGTCTCCAAATTTCACTAATCACAATGAGGAGAAGGCAAACTCCTGTATCAAGAGATAATAAAATATTTTATAGTCTCAGGGAAGATCCAATCTCGATTGAGGTTATGCAAAACTTTATTCCAAATATCTCTACAAAAGTCAAAATGTAGGAGAATATGATCAATTGTTTCCCCTTCCTCATAGAATAGGGTACATCTATTAGCAATCTAAAATCATCTTTTGTTAAAATTATCTATGGAAAGGATTTTTTTGTGGGTTATAACCCACTAGAAATGATTTATCTTAGGGATCAATCTATTGTTCCAAACCATAGACCAATTGAAATTATTTTCCTTATTCTTGTGATCCAATAGAGAGTAAGTCGATCTGACTGAGAAGGACACTGAAGGGGTAATCGTCCAAATGCAATAGTCTTCTTTATTGAGGGAGAAGAACCTACAATCTCTGATATACCACCTTAGTAGTGCCACTTCTTTCTATTGCTTTTATTGTCTTTCACTTATAAGAATTTTTCTACTAGCCAGTTGTTCCCTAAAATTCTTCCATTCAGGCTTTAGGCCAGTCCAATCAATATAATTATGGATTTTTTCTCCATTTTGGCTTATAAAAAACTCTTTGATGTTTTCTAAATTTTAGAGAGAGGAGAGGGACAAACCCTCAACCCAAGAGTCATGCTAGAAATTAACCTTTTTCCATCCCCCATATTCCAAAGAAGACCCTATTTAACTATGTTTCTGGTTTTCAGAAGGTTGTTCCAAACAATTGAACCATGAGGGATGTCAGGGGGTTTCAATAAACAACAATGGTCCAAATTATCCAAATAATTAACTTTGAGGATGGAGCCCCAATCATTGGAATAGTTGATGAAGTTCCATCCCACCTTCATAAAAAAATCCTTGTTGAACCTTGGAGCCTTCAGATACCCAACCCAACCCGCCTTTTAGGATTACACACATTTTCCCATCTTACAAGATCAATTCTTGCTTTATCCTCCATGTCACACCATAGGAACTTGTTTTGTATTTTCTCAATTCTATCTGCCATATGGGTTGGTATTTTAAACAAAGAGAGATAGAAAATTGGGATATTTTGAATAGAGACTTTTAATAATTGAAGTTTACTAGCTTGACTAAGAAGCTTCCCTTTCTAGCCAACCAACTTATGTTGCAAATTCTCCACAATGTTTAGCTAATAATGATTAGGGAGATTTTTAGTGGATAAAGGGAGATCCAAATAAGTAGCAGAGAGGTAAGTAATTTGACATCCAACTATTCTCATAATCCTTTATTTAAGAGGGGGATTAATTTTGAAAAAATAAAGCATACTTTTGTTGTAGTTGATATATTGGGATGACACTTTAGCATAATTATCAAGAAGGTTTTTCCAATGTTTAGCTTCTACAATAGAATAAACTCTAAAAAAGGATGGTGTCATCCACAAACTGTTGGTGAGAAGAGGGGGGAGGTAGGAAGCAACATTTATCCCTTTTAGAGACCCATCATTAATAAGCTTTTGGAAGTTTCTTCCTAGGACTTTGAAAAATAAAATAAATATATAAGGAGACAAAGGGTCACCTTATCTAAGACCCCTACCATTGGAAAATAAAACTTTGGGGACCCCATTAACCAACACAAAATATTTAAGAGTGGTAACACAGGCAGTGATAAGTTTTAGAATTTTTCCTTTAAACCCATTTTTTTTCAAAACAACAAAGAAGAATGACCAGGACACTCTATCATATGCCTTGGATATGTCCAATTTGAGCACCATACCAAGTTTTTTGTTGTGTTCCATAGTGAAAGGGAAAATTTTGTGCGCTTTTCTAGGGTCTATCTAGAAAGCTTGAAATAACTATACTAGAAAGCAAAAAATTATGAATCTAAAAAGCATAACCACTATACTAGAAAGCATGGAAATGATTAAACTAAGAAATGTATAGATTGCTGAAGAAGTAAAATTGGTAAAGAAACTATGACACATTGAGCTAATCAAAGGATAACAATCTAAAACAACTAGCATAAAATGATTTAACAATTTGAAACAATTGAAAGAAGATGCTCTGGAACTTCAGACACCAAATTTAGAGACTATGGACTTAGCTATAACCTGTAGGATTGATTTTAACAACATGACACACATGAAAATAAGTTCCAATTTTGATTATTATCTACTAAAAGAAAGTACAAAATGAGAAGTAAAACACTTATCTATCTAATCTATAACCCTTGAGTGGCTAGCTCTTGGGTGTTTCTACGACTACCTCAGATCACATGCACTTGTAATCTCCAAATTACTTCATTCACAAAACTCCATTCACATTGTTTAGTAATTCCAAAAGTGGCAGGAAAAACTCATTTTATTCATATGGAAGTTTAACTTAGAAAAACATAATGGCAACATAACAATATTCTTTTGTCCTCATCGTTTTTCGATAGTTACATATTTATATGAAAGCGGCTAACAAAATCCTACTTTTGAGTTGATAAAGTCTTCAATTGATTGTCAACAACTAATAGACTTTAAAGCCCATGACATGAAATATTAAAGAAGCTTGACATGAGCCATAAAGTCTTTAGAACTAAAAAAAATAGAAACTATGAAGACTCGGTCCATAACGTATGCTCTTGAAATTCTGGCACCCACTCACTTGTCTTCAATGGTGTTGAAACCTGTGTTAAACCCTTCTTGGCTGGAATAGTAACCAATAGTGGAAGTTGACCTATGAAATGCTCAAGAACTAAACCATTAAATCAACACAAATTAGCTTATTTCGACTAATTGCAAGAAATGAAGATTGCACGCTTATTCATTGTTAGAGATCCAAATCTGCACCCTAATGCCAAGCTATGAACGAACTTAGCAGGTTTGGATGTAACATGGGACTACTTTTAGGTTGTGGGTGTCCTATTCAAAAGTAGACATCCGGATTATGGGTCAGCTTCCCCTTTTGATGTCACCTAACTACTCATTTCTGAGATAAAGGGTAAGAATTGCATAAAAATGAACCTAATACTGAAAATAACTAAGGTGATACACCAAAACAACTTGGACCTAATAACAACCTATCACATTCAAATCAATATCATAAAACTTGATTTACACAACTCACTTTCCAATGCAGTTTACATAAGTAATTTATAAGGAGGTCTTTAAACAGGGCTTTTAGAAGGAAAACAAAGGTTTCACAACTAACAACACTATTGAATAACACAACTTATAACCTGTTAACATACATTTTCTACTAAAAAGATGCGTAAACATGAAACAACTTTGCAAGGAAAGATAAATTTTCACAAGACAAACTGATAAATCATTAACAACATGCCATGAAACATGAAATGAGAAGGTAAAATGCTCTATTTTTATTGATTCAAAGCATTTATTGTACCACAAGTCCATTTGAGTTATAATACTGCTCCATCATGAAAACTAGCTCCAAAAAACAAAGCTATCACTCAGATGGAAAGAAAGAACTCCCTCCAAAATGCAAAAAACAAGCTACTTAAGCAAAAAGATCACACAACTCTCATGCCTTCCCATCTAGAAGGTTCTGGTCGGATGAGGCACGAAAGCCAAAAAAGAACCTTCCAAAAACACTCCAAAAGGCCTCCAAAAAGGTTAAAATTCAAGCCAAGTCCAAGATCACACTGAAGGTGTGATAAAACAACCTCCAAAATGGCACATGTTTCTCCAAAATAGTTAGATTCCTCACTCACACACTCTCCTCATGTATGCAAGTCATCAATTTTGTCTCCTAGGTTTGACCCATGCAATATGTGTGTTCTGCAAACACAAGACTCTAAAAAGGAATTAAAGATAATAACTTGATTAGGTGATTTATAATACACCACTTAATCAAGTTATTTTACATTTTAAAGCAAAATATAAGAGGGCCCACCATCAATAATATATTACATTATATTTGCAAGTGAAAAATATCAAAGTGACTAACAAATCACTTAAATGATATTTTTATGCTTTGAAACAAAATGGAAAAATATAATGAAATGTCAAATGCTTTCAAAAGCATTACCAACATCACAAATCCTCCAAGGCACTTGATCATTTTACTTTCTTCATTTTGCATTCTAATGCCACATGTTTGGTCAACATCTTATGATTTTCAAAGGCAAAATAAAAGGCTCAAATTTGGCCTATATGGCATAAAAGGCTTCCACACTCCTTGGAAGGCACACTTTGAAAGTCTTCAGGGCACCATGAAATTATATGACTAAAGGTCAAAGGCATAGTATATGGGATTTGGCACACTTTATATGTTTCATTGTTTGAAGGACTTCAACAAATTTGAAATAAGGCATAAGACTTAAGGAATAAAATGCCTAAGTCATGAACTTACCATTCAGCCCCCATTATGCATTAACATGAGTTTCAGTTTTTAAAACATGGGATAAAATCCCATAGACATCAAAATAGGGTAAAACCCTAATCATCAAAAGACAAAAAAATTTGAAAAACACCATCATTTTATCATCGATCATTCTGGAGCTCCACCTCTGGCCGCCATAGGGTTTTCAAGAGCTTTCAATGGTGGATTTGATTGTAGAAATAACACAAGTCTTGCTCGAATCTATGTGGTAAGGCTTCATTCCTGCTAAAAATGGGTTTCTCTTTTTAATTTTTGTGAATAGAAGCTCATTTTGAGCTCAGTAAATACAAGAAAAAGCAAGCATTTTGCTTTCTTGTACTCCTTTGTGATTTTTATGCATTCCTTGCTTGGTATTATGCAAAAAATGAATGTATTGCAGATTGCGGATTATCTTCAACATTTGCTTGTGGAATTTTTTGGCATTTTTTTGTAAAAAAAAGCTCATCTCAAGCTCTGTAGTTCAACGCCATGGCTTTGTATTTTTGTAGAAACTATAAAGGAAACCCCTTACCTTTATGGCTACGGCCCCATCACTTCCTTTTGCATATTTTCCTGTCTTTTTGGGAATGGCTATGGCGCAGCCCTAGGGTTTGTTGGTAAAAAACATGCAAAATTATAATATGAATGAGATTTCATGAGAGGTGGTCATTTAAAAAAAGAGCTATCACTGTCCATCATTCCACAAGAAAATGTTGTTATGTGTGAATAAAAATGGTCTGCTTATGATTTAATGTCATTGCACAACATGGGTGTAAGCTCAAAGCTCTTGCATCTTTTCCATTTCATCATGAACATTTCCTTTTCTTCAGATTGCTCTCCTTCTCATCTTCAAGAAAGATAGCTTTTCTCCTTATTCTTCCATTTTGAAACTCTGACACCTCTCTCATATTACATTTTAGATGGGGCTGCTCCTCATTGTTAGACATGTTTGTAACCTTTTCTTCTAGTAAGTTAGTGTTGCTAATGGCATTTCCATCATTTCCATTTGGAAATTTTTTGTTTGAGGAATGGTAAAGTTCATTGCTTCTCCTTGTATCATCTTTATCTGAAAACTATCAGAATATGAACTAGAATCAACAGTATCTGCTAAAATAATACAATTAAATAAGCTCTGACAATTTTCTCTATGTTTTCCATGACCAACACTTTGATTACCATTTTTTGTTTCTTTGTCATTATTCTTTTCTTCATTGCTTTGAAACTCCTTGAGAATGACAAAGAAGGAAAATCCCTTTCTCTCTATGCTGAAGCTATGCAAGTTTCTTCTATTGTTTATTAAATGAATGCATAACGTGACTGCCCCTTTGATGTTTATGGTCACTATACCTCCCTAGTTGTTGGGCTCCTTTCATTGCATTATTCAACTATCGTGCACATTTATAATGTTTCTCTTCACCTATGTTTACATGATGAATCCTTGTGAAGTTGGATTTATTGATTCAATTGTTGTTTATGATGTTCATTTGTAGCTTAATAGCATGCATTTGTAGCTTCATTCATGGCTACCTCCTTTAATGTTGTTATAAATTACTCTGTTATGTCCTTGATGTACCTGTAGCTTATGTGGACTTCCTTTTGATGATGGTACTGCCCCACTCTACTAGACTTTGCTCCCTCACTATTTAAGAGATGCATAATTGAACTTGATTCATCTTTTGAATCTGATAATGACAGTTGATCAACTGGTGTGATTCCATATTTATTTAATGCATTAATAACAGGTATATCTTTGATCAAGTTGCTCAATTTCCTATTTCTCCCAAAAGCATGTTGAGCTCTACCCTTGTGGGAGCCACATTTACCCCACATGTTGCATTTAACTGAATTAGAACAGTAACCAGACTTGTCCTAAATCTGCACATGAATCAAACAAGTTAGAAAAATAGATGCATATTTTAGATGTGTTTGATGACTTCATTGTTTTCCAGGACATCCAAGGTTTGCATGCTTATTTAATGCACTTAGGGATCAATTTATACATGCATAGGTAAGTGTGAATGTAAGGTTTGGGATCTTTCATTGCTTAGAGCATTGCTCTAATGTCATTTTTTTTTCCCAAATGCAGGAGCTAGGAGCACTATGGAGCTGGGAAGGACATAAGCAGCTCGGGGGCAGTAGCAGGGCAAGGATGACAACTTCAAAACCAATCATTCTCAGGCAATGACTGGTCTCCACCCTTATATGCACATTCTATTATTTACTTATTCATGTATAAATTGTTTCTTTATTTTCATTGAATAAGTAAAGTTAGCCCCTTGGCTTGTGAGGGACATGTACACTTCATGATTATCAATAAAGATTACATTTGTACACATATGATTCTCTTTTCTCATTTGTTGTAATTGCAACATTGGAATGAAATTGTAATTTGTTTCTTTTGACAATTTTTTTCATGGATATTGAGCTTAGCAAACTATGGTTTATCTTTTAAATGTTTAAACAAACAACACAATGGAATAAACACTAAACTTGGTTTCAACTAAAAGCTAAAAATTAGGTAACATTCATAAAAAGAGAGAAATTATTTATCCTAAAGGTAATCAATTGGTAGGGTAAGCTTGACTGAAAGGTGTAAGGTTGAGTATTAAGTCCATTATATTGATGAGGTTATTTTTACCTCATCATTTCCTCCCCTTCCTAAGCCTGAGCAGGTCCTCCTGCTCTCTGGTGTGTTCCCTTTCCTTCATTCCCCTTATTTATCTTCTCATACTTGGCACTAAGATCATACAAGTCATCTACCTTTGTATCCAGCTCCTCTAGCTCCCTTAGAAATCCCTGATGAAAAGTGACTCTTTGTACCCATCTTGCAAAATTGTCACCACTCTAGTCTAGATTGGTATATGCTGAAGGAGGTGGTGAAAGAAGGAGAGGAGGTCTATACCTCATACCAATCCAATTAACCTTCAATTCTTCAAGGATTTTGGCCAAGGCTACTACCCTTTTGTAGGACCATCTAATACTAAGGGGTGAGATTAGTTCCCTTTTCTTGAGATACATGGGAAGAGGGGTATATCGTTCTTCACATGCATGCCAAGCTTTTCCTATCAATTTTGGTCGTTGTTCTTGAAAGTGATCATAGCATAGCTGGAGGTTATTATTGTACTTTCCTTGTACCTCCTTCCTAAGTCAAATGTACACAAACTATGCTTTGAAAGAGAAAGGATTCCTATGGGGGTATCTCATTTGCAACCCAACAGTATTTTCTACATGTGCATATTCCTTTGACCGATCTTGCCAGTGAAGTTGATTACGCATTATGGATAGGAATGATCTCAATTGGACTTCTCCCACAAAGAAATTAACAAAGAAATCTATATATTCTTCCAGGAGAAAATTATGAGCAAAGAATTCACATAATAAATCTTGCTGTTCAGGAATTGACTCGACAAATATCTTCACAAATTCCTTATCATCAGGATCATGTGGCTAATTTTGGTGAATTCTTTGTAACTTCCATCTTAGGAGTTGTTCACTAAGGAACATGTAGTACAACCTAGATGGTCTTCTACAAGCTAATAATAGTTCACCAATTTCACAAGCATCCTGTTTTCCTCTATATGCTTTGTGAAATGATTCTTTTAACATTACTAATTCCCTTCTCAACCTATTATTTTCAAATTCCACATCCCTTAGAAGATAGAATCACTCTATCCATTTCATTAATATTGAGGGGATGTGTAACTGAAACCATTCTGTAACAATGGGTTCAATTTGTGTCTCCTTTGATTCCATTATTGGTTTAGTGTCACTCTCTTGAAAATCTTGCTCTAATTCCACAATTAAACTCATAGAAGCATTCAATTCATTTTCATGTCTACTTCTTTCTTCTTCAAAAGAATTAAATAATTGTAGAAAATTATTTTTCAAACCTTGAATATGTTGACCTTTTTAGACAAATCAACCTTGTGCTGCTTATCTTGCTGATTCTATTGTTGAATTTAGTACTACAACTATTTAATGAGTTTATCTTTTTGCTCCATCTACATTGTCAATCTTGCAATTTCTTGGTCTCTTTTATTTACAATTGCAACTTGTGCCTCAACCTCTTCTTTCTGCTGGATGATCTTTGCTTCATTACTCTGTAGCCTAGTTTTTGATTCAACAATTTATGCTTTCAATTTTTCTAATTCCTCCTCTCTCTAGCTAGATTTTGTCTCCCCTGTGTCCACAGAGAAGGATAGATTGGGAATTTTCGTGTCAGCATGAGGTGTATTTTCCTCAATTTTAGGTATACTTCCAGTCCTATCAAGAAAAGGAGAAAGTCCCTCTACAAGTTCATCTTTAATTTGCACAGAATGTGGTGACTGTATTTTACCCTCCTCCTGCTCTTTTGGTGATGGTGTTTTCTTGTCCTCTTCCTTAGGGGATTGGTCACCCTATTTTTCTATTTCATTTATTTCCTCACTACTAGGTAGACTTTCAATTTCCACTTCCCTTGTTTGAGTCCTGACCTTCTTTCTTTTTGAAGTACTTCCTATGTCATGGGGTTTGGTTTCATTGGATCCTGAAGACAACCTCTTACTTCTTCATAAAGGAGGAGTTGTTTGAAAAGTAACCTTATTCTGTTTCTTCTTCTTATGAGGAGGTTCTTCTTCTTATTCTTCTCTAGAGTGCACAATTTCCACATTCCATGTCTGTCTTGGGGTTTCTAGCTCATCTGGAAAGGTTTCTGACACATCGCTGCTGGGAGCTGTTGAGGTCTGTTGGGATTCAGGAGCACCCATAGCCTCAGTGGAGGGTTCTTCTAAAAACTGTTCTTTTTGCTTACATGATTCTCCCTCCCCGAGTGGTCTTTCAAATTCTACTTTTTCAAATTTTTGCTAGAACTTTTTCCACTTCTTTTCTGGCTTTTTGTGAAAATGATATTTGCATATCAGCTATATGAGGCCGTCATGTTTGAGGGGTCCTATCCCAACTTTGTATTTTTCTATCATGGAGGTGACTGAATGACATATAAAGGCTGGTAGATTAACCCTAGGAGAGTGGTCCTCAATGTTGTGGTGCAAATGAATTAGCAAATGAAAAGGGGGTCCCACTATTGTAGTTATTTGTCCTTCACAGGTGAAATATTTGATTATCCAGGCTACAACAGTTCTCAAGGGTTCTAGAAGAGACATTCTATGGAAACCTTTGTTTTGTCCCCTAGTACTAATAGTAATTATGGGTTGGGACTCCCCTTCCCTATGAAATAATTCTACCAGTCTTTGATAGGTAACGTTGGAATTTTCATTCAAATCAATTCCCCTTTTTTCAAGACTGGAAAGATGAGCAATAGTTTTTGTACTTACCTGGAATCGCTTGCCACACACCGATGTCTGTCCATATGGAAATTTCTCGACAAATTATTTTATGAGCTGCTCTATATACCCTTCAAACTTTTTCATGAATTCTAGCCACCCAGCTTTTTGAAATAGAGCCACAATATTTCCCAATGCCAACAATTGAGTTGTAGAAGTTGGTTCAAACTTTTTCTTAGCTCCTCCCATTTTATTTTTCTTTCTTTCCTTGCCACTCTGCGAAATTCTGCAGAACTCTATAATACTTTCCTTGCTGAATTGCAGATGAAAAAGGGACTTTGTGTCGATATTCCAAATGGAGGAGAAATTAATCACCTTTCTTGTCACCTTAATGAGTAATTATGACAAGTTTTCATGGGGAATTACACAACCATTGCCATACTTTTAGCAATCGTGTGATGGCACAAGCTTCAAAATTATAAGAGGGAACGGTTCATGCCAATTAATTAGCCTTTATTCAAAATAAGTACTAACTTTTAAATAAATAAATTCGTATGCACCTTACGTCTATTCACTAGATCGAATGTCACTCACCTGTGCTGACGTAATTGGATAGTTATATGATTTGGTGAGGGTGGCAGTGGATAATAATGACATGGATGGAATAGTTGAAATGGCGGCAAAAATTATTATGACAAAAAGGGGTGTCATAACAATTTTATTTATTATGGGAAAGATTTGTTATGATATGGCTGAAGGATTATTAGGGAGAAGATCTCAAGGCGGTAGAAAATCAAGTGATGGGAATGCACAGAACTCAGGAAAAATCAAAATACTAAAAAGGAAAAAAGCTTACAAAGATCTAGGGCATTGCCGAAAAATGCATCCGGAGTGGAGAAAGAGAAAGTTTCAGAGCATTGTGGAGAGATGTCATTGAAACACAACAACAAGATTGAAAATTTCGGAACATCATTGAAAGATGCAGCCAAAATGAACAACTAAATTTTTTTGGAGCATCGTTGAAAGATGCAGCCGGAGCAACAACCAAATTTTTTTGGAGCATCATTAAAATATGCAACCAGAGTAGCAACCAAAAATTTCTGGAGCATCATCGAAAGATGCAGCCGGAGTGTCACGACCACCCCTTTTTAAACATCTAGTTAATTCAGGATAACTTTGGAAATAATATTTATCAAGTTGTTGAAATGATAATATTATTTCTTTCAATAATCAAAATAGTTAAAATTTCTTGGAAAATAATTGATTGTTCAATTATTCTATATAACTGAAGGAAGAAGTTGTAAATATAAAAAAATATAAAAATAATAATAAGAATAAATAGATATGATCATTTCTTTTATTAATTTGATTTGGAATAACTATCCAAGAAATGCTATATTATTGCATGTTGTTTTTAGAATTCTTAAACTGACAATAACTATTCGGTTACATTATTAGAATCATTTATTATGAAACAACTTCTACATATTTCTTATTGGGGGTGCCAGTTGCATCTTTCTACCATGACCCTATGAATTCACAACGCATTGAGCAACCTTCTTAAAAGACACACAAAATAGCATGGGGGAGGTGTGCAATAGGGGTAAAAAAAGTCAAGTTTTGGAGAAGGCGTGAAGGGTGTGAGAAATTTCATTGGGTGCAAAGTGTGGTCGAGGAAAAGCAGAGTCAATAAATCCCTATTGAAGTTTCAAAGGCTAGGCTACTATTTCCTGTTGGGAGAATCACAAAGTTCCTCAAGGTAGAAATATATGCAAAACATGTGAGGGCAGGCATACCTTCCTATCTTGTTGTTCTTGAGTATCTTGCAACCAAGGTACGCTTTTTGAGTTTATTTGTTTCTTTCTAAGATTTGATCTACACATTATAAACATAATGATATATTGTATATACATATATATTTATACCGGGGTAATTTGGAAAGATCATATTGGCTTTGAAAGTTTTCACTTCACAAAATTTGTGAGTCTATCTCTAATAGAGTGTGTGCAACCAAGTCTTTCTCTATATACAAAATCACTCTTCCCTAACATGTATGGTTGGGGGACTCCTGGATACCTCCATTCTCAAACAGATGGTAGGCCACTTCTTCTCAACTTGTAAAGCTCTCCATTTAAACCACTGGAAAAACCCTCGGTGGAAATGATCTATGCATGCCTACAAGATCATCTAGTTTATACTTTACCATTCTGTACAATCATATCTACCTCTGCTCCTATAGAGTAGTTCTCAAATTTGTGGTATTTTCCTTGCAATCAATAATTTGAACATCTGAATGTGATCTCACATATCCACATTGCCAATATACTTTCCTTAGAGGGCTATCACTATAACTATGTCATTTTATGCATTGCTCTTTATTGCGGTTTCCATGAGGCATTAAAACAATATCAATACTATCCCTCTTGATATTTTTGAGTGAGCAACAACCACACCTCTTTGCATTTGTCTTGTTGTATAAAGCTAAAATTATTTAGAAAACCATATAAACCCATGGTTTACAGAGTTTAATATGGACTAGAAAGGATAAAAACAATGAACAAAGAAAACATGAATTAGTTGAACTTAGTGGAGTTCGGTTTCACACCCACACGTTGCACTTGCTTAAAATTTTCTTTGGAATTTTTAGAAAAACACATTCTGTGCATATCTTGCAATCATTTTAGTCCCTCAAACCACATTCCATGGGGGTATTTAGCCAAATGGTTCACATAACTTGCCTATGCATCCAAATTTTGTATACATGCCTACCAGAGCATTGCCACCATACCCTATTCCAAGTTCTCATTTTGCACAAGCGGGAAGGATGCTGGAAAAGGTTATGGAGTTGGGTTTTACACCCACCATTTCCATCTGCTAGAAAGTTTCAAAGGCCTTTTCAACAAATCCATTTTGTGCATATTCCACAATCATGACATTATGTGTGACCACATTTCTTTGAGGTATTATGCCAAATAATTCACACCCTCTTTTTTACAAAAATGAATAATATATTAACATAATCATTGCTAATAGCAGGGTCATTTTCCTTTCTGTATTAGCTAGAATGTTCATTTAGCTGCGTGTTAGTTTTATGCTGTTCTACTTATTAATCTAATAGATGGGAAGATGAATAATTTGAGAAAAAAGCCATGTGTTTAAGGAATTAATAATTGTCAACTAGGTATATTAGCCCATCCTAAACCACAGTTATAACTAACTAGAGACATTCCTAATCTTCTTCTTGTGAATTCACTGCATTTGTGCATCCTCATAGAAGTTTGGAATTGTGTAGTTATGATAGATAAGGTAGAATTATTATCCATGTGTAGGATATTCATAAAGAAAACCTTTTCTCTGGAGTCTTGAGAATCTACATGATTTTTTTTATACTAGTAAATTCATGACAGTTGCATGTTTCTTTAGGAATGCAATGACTTGTAGACAAATTGACCATCAATTTTTCAATGAGAGGCCTTTGATCACCTCTCTTTTCAAAAATTTGAGTGTTTAATATTGACCACTTAACTGCTATTGATGGTTAGGATTTAGCAGTTCCACAATTTCTTAGCGGGTTGAAGAAATAATGATAAGGTTTTGAACTCCTATAATCAATCTGGTTTATCACAACTAAATACCTCACAACCTTTTTGGTGTTGCATATGGATAGATCTACATTAATGCATGACTTTTGGCCGAATGTCAGATTGGGAAAAAATAAGAACAATTTGAAATGCTTAGAAATATAAATTAATATAGTAAAATGTTTTAAAGTGAATCTTCTACAAAGCAAAGGAGCTTAGGTTTGCTGTGAGTCATTTTTTGTACTTATAGCTTGTTGTATAAATTAAAAAGGATTGCCCTTCCAATATTATGAGAGATGCATCATTAGTTATTTCATTATAAATATCCAATCTATCCCTTAGTTCAGAACAAGCATGAAATATAGTTCATTCAAAGTTGAACTCCGTGAATAGTTTCAGATTGAATCAATAACCTTTAATATGCTAGTTTTAAAAGGTTCCCTTTCATACAATTAACTAGAAAAGCTATCTAGGAAGAGTTTAGAGCCATAGTTTCTCTTAGTGATAGCCTAAATGGATTTTTACCACTGACCATGTTGTATGCTTTGATAATCTTTATTCCATATTCTAAAGTTCTGACGAATGCATTTATTTAATTATTGAAATGAATACACACTGGTTGCTATAATCTCATTCATGTACTTGTGGCTTCTTCTTTGAACCATTACTTGTTTTAGAGATTCAAAAATACATACCATTAGGTAGCAACATATTGAGCTTGAGGTCCATGTACATTTAGTATTTTATGATATGTGCTAATCTATAAAGATTCATAGGGGATTCATTTTCACTCGACATATTGAGAAGTTGGGGTTTGAGCTATCTAATGAATTATTTTGGGCTAAATATTGCTTGTGGACTTATGTAAACTGTAATAGAACTTCCTTATGCTCCTTGTTAAATGTGATATTCATGATTTAATGAATGGTGATGTCAATGAGACAGAATCATTGTTGCCAGTGAGGCATCTTGTAACCATTGAGATGTTGTAGCCAGTAAGGCTCTGCCCATGAGGCATTTCATTAAGCCAGTGAGACACTTTTACGAGTGGTTTTTCGTGCCTACGAGGGATTTCCACTCATGAAATTTTTGTGTTATGGTTCTTTTGTGGATGTGTTGATGATCTTGCTATTTCTTTAATTTGCATTCCAGTATTTTAATTTACACACATCACTGATATGATAAATCTCGTGTAAGCCTATATGGCTATATCTTGTAATGGCATAACCTTGTTTTGGTATACTTGATTCATTGATGTACGTTATCTTATTTGAATATAGTGATGAAAGTAATTAAATTAATCTTCTTATTCCTCACCGTTTTATAACTATTTTATTTTATTAAATTATTTTGGAAATTAAGAAATATAATTTAGTAAATTATAAAATAAAGGATAAAATTAGTAAATATGTTTTTTTTCCGGTCCTTACATTTCAACAACCAAATTTTTTTGGAGCAACCGAGCAAATTCTGGAGCATCGTTGAAAGATGCCATTAGAAGAAGGAAACAACAAAATTCCAGAGCATTGCTGAGAGATGCTACCGGAAGGAAGAAGGATGTGACATTTTGGCCCTTGGCTTCCCAAAGCATCGTTGAGTGATGCAACAAATTGTGAGATCAAGACGAGGAGTGGGACAAGTCAGTTGTATAGGTTTTAGAGCATGGCAATAACAAGTTTCTGGAGCATCACAACAACCACGTTGATAAGTTCCAGAGCATTGCAACAGGGTGCGTTGAAATTTGTGTTTACCCAAGAGATGAAGTCCTACAAAATATAGAAAAAATGTAGCCAAGTCCAAATGATGAAGTTGATGAAGAATTTGAAGAATTATTCTAGAATGAAATAAATTCACTCTCTTTTTTTTTTTGAATTTATTTATTTTACGGGAAAAACTATATTGACCTAGCCACATCAGAGTCAATGCACTGGATTTCTCCTTGCATTTCTACCATTTTTGTAAATTCTTATTTATTAATAGGCTTATGGTAGATGCGTAATCGGTGTCCATTAACTAGGAGAGTTCGGGTATCACCATCAATGGGTTTCAGCTAGATCGAACCATTGGCAAATACTTTAGAAATTTTGTATGGCTTGAGCTAGTGTGTTTTGAGTTTCCCTTGATGATCTTTGTATTTGGAACCGAACAATAATGCCCAATCCCCATTATGGAATTCTTTCTCCTTGATATTCTTATCATGCCAGACCTTGTGTTGTTGTTGGGCCAGTTCAGTTTGATGGACGACATCCAAATGAAGTTCATCCAGTTTGCTAAGCTATAAAAATCTCTCGATTTGGGCTCGTTTAAGATCTATACCCAACTCCATGGCTGTTCTAAGGTTTTGGAGTTCAAATTCAATGGGAAAGAGGGGTTTCTTTTCAAAAAATAACTTGTATGGACTATAGCTAGTAGTTGATTTCCAAGTGGTGTTGTAATCCTAGAGAACTTCAGGTAGTTTCCTAGCCCAATCTTTCCTTCTTGAAGAAACCATTTTTGTTAAAATGTTTTCCAATTTCTTATTAGTGACTTCAACTTGTCCATTCTCCTGAGGGTGGTAGGGTGAAGACTTCTTGTGACTTACCTCAAAATGATCTGTGAATGCTAACATAACTTTGGACATAAATTGGGGGCGTTGGTCCATGACAATTGTCCTTGGAGCTCATAATCTGAGGAAAATTCTATTATAAAGGAAATTAGCTACCTGTTCTTCCCCAACAACACGCAGGGCTTGCACTTTTTCCCACTTAGTCAAGTAGTCGGTACAAACCAAAATATACTCCTTTCCTTGTTAAGGAGGGTCTATAGGTCCAATAAAATCTAATACCCATTTTTCAAATGGTTCAAGGACTACCTGAGGCTTCAGGGGCATTTCATTAGATGTAGTTGGTCTTCCTACCCTTTGACATTCATCACATTTGCGAACATATTTCTTAATGTCCTTATGCATTGAAGGCCAGTAGTATCCTACTCCCAAAACCTTGTGAGTTGTCCTTTTAGCAGAATAATGCCCTCCAAAAGGATCATCATGATAGGCTCTAAGGATACTATAGGTCTCGTCTGCTCTAACACAACATCGTAGAACCATATCAAGTCCACATCAAAATAAGATCCCATTAATCCATTTGAAAGGGGCACTTTCTCTAACGAGGCGTTTCTTCTATTTTGATGAAAAATGAGATGGAACTTCCATAGTGGCCAAATAATTTGCAATATCGGCGAACCAAGGGGTTTTAGTAGAGATGGTGAACATATTTTCATCTAGAAACTCGTCTTGTACTGAAGCACAGTTGCCATCATGTTTAATCTGAGATAAGAAATCCGTGACTACATTATACTTCATTGGTTTGTCCATAATTGTTACATTAAATTCCTGGAGAAGAAGTAACCACCTAATTATCCTTGCATTTACCATAGGTTTATTCATGAGGTACTTGATAGCTGAGTGATCCATGTACACTATGACTTTGTATCCCGTGACATAATGTTGAAATTTCTTGATTGCATGGACTATAGCCAAGAATTCTTTCTCCATTGTGGTATGATTATTTTTTGTTGGCGTCAAATTTTTACTGATGAAATATATGGCATATTTTCCCCCATTCTCATCTTCTTGTCCTAGAACGTCTCCAATGGCATCATCAACCGCGTCAACATAAATATGGAACAAAAGGTTCCAATTAGGTCCTCGAAGGACAAGAGCAAAGATGAGTTTTTCCTTGATAATTTCAAATGATGACTGACACTCAGGCATCCAGATGAACTCTACATTCTTTTGAAGGAGGGAAAACATAGGGGCTGTGATTTTGCTGAAATTTTCTATGAATCTTCGATAGTATCCAACATTTCTGACATCAGTCTGGGTTTTTGGAATCTCGAGTTGTTGTATTACTTTAATTTTCTTAGGATCAACCTTAATCCCCTTGGCTGAAATATAATGTCCCAACACTATTCCTTGTTCCACCATGACCAGACATTTCTTGTGGCTTAGGGACAAACGATGATCCTCACATTTCTTTAACACCTTATCTAAATTCTTGAGGGCTTCATTGAAAGTTGAACAGTATACAATGAAGTTGTCCATATAAACTTCCACACACTCATTTACCAACTCAGTAAATATGGCTAGGATAGCCATTTGGAACGTTGCAGGAGCATTGCATAGCCCAAAGGGGAGAACTCGATATGCAAATTTCCCTCAAGGGAAAGTAAATTTTGTCTTATCCTGGTCTTTTGTTGCTACCTGTATCTGGTTGTATCCACTAAATCCATCCAAAAATGAAAAATATTTCCTCTCGTCCAAGTTATCCAACACTTGATCTACGAATGGCAGAGGGAAATAATCTCTGTGTGTTGCTTTGTTAAGCTCCTTATAGTCTCTACACACACTCTCCACTTCCCATTCTTCTTTGGAACCACAACCAAGGATGACACCCACTTATCAGAAATTGGGTAGATAAACCCTACTTGTAGGAGTTTCTCTTGATCTTGTTTTTAATGATGTCTTTTAGAGCAGGATTGAGTCTTCGTTGTGGTTGGCGAATAGGTCAAACATCCTCAGTATAGATATGATGAGTACACACACTAGGATGTATTCCTCTCATATCTGTATAGTCTCAAGCGAACACTTTAGATCTATTCACTAAGGTGTCAATGAATGTGTTCTTCTGACTCAGTCAACCAACTATTAATGTTCAAAGTTTTTCTTGGCAGCAACATAATGGTTTTAACTCCTGGATGGTTGGATGTGACAGTATACATGGGCCTTATTAGGGTGTTGAGAGGACAATTGTGAGTTATAGTTTTATGAAGCCTAACAACATCTGCAAAGAAATGATGAGTTTTTGGAACTAAGTTCATCAAAGGACAAGCTAATCCTATGAAACTGACATCATCACATTCTGTGTGATCTATGCTGATTGGGTGTCCTAGGATTTCTTCTACGTCTGTCATCTCCTCACCACTCAAATCCATAGTAAGGCTTTCCACGTTGTTTTCCAATTCATCCTCTAATTCTTTGCCATGTTGCTTGATGACTACCATGGCTAGTGAAGCCAAATTTTCCTGTCTGTTTGGACTTCTTGGTTCATCAACCCATACTTTATTGTGTTCGGTAGGATTGATAGGAGGATACAAAAACAAATGTTTGCTATTAGATCCATGTGAAATGGTCATTCCTCCTTCTCTATAGTAAATTTTGGATGCAACAGTAGCCAAGCATGGTCGTCCGAGAATTATTGGATAACTATCTTTGGGTGTAAGGGACTCAATTATTTGAAAATCTACTAGATATTCCCATCCATCCACCTTAACAAGAACATTTTCAATGATTCCCTTGGAAATAGCTATGGATTGATTTTCCATATGCAAGACTGTAGTTGTGGGGAATAAATCAGTAAGTCCCAACTTTTCCATCACATCAATAGTCATTATGTTAATGGCTATTCCAAGGTCCACCAAAGCATTAGATATTGCTACCTCATTAACTGTTACTATTATAAGTGGACTACCAAGATCATCATATTTCAGAGCAGTGGTCATCCCAACCAAAAAGTTAGCTAGGTACCCATTTATGTGGACAATATTTATTCATTTTGGTTTTCTCCCTGGAGTTTTGATACACAACTATTTAATCAAATGGTTTAACTCAGGAATCTTCTTAATCACTTGTAGCAAAGGGACTTCAATCTGCAATTGTTTAATTTCTTGTATTAATGCAGTTTCGGTGGGTGACGTCGTTTCTAAAGCATCTTTCACAGTAATTGGTTTCAGACGCTCTGGAAAAGGTGCTTTGATTTTGTCCTTAAGAGTGGAATCCTTCGGAAGTTCAGTTGGAGACTGACCCCCCTCCTCTTGAGGTAGGTCAAAATCTCTAGCTGAAGATGGTGGGTCGAGCTTGTTTTGAGTATCTTCTGGGGTTGGTTCTAAGGATGTAGGCATTATCATGGTTTTCTTAGCAGACTTTTTAATAGGTTCATCTATAATTTCCTCAATAGTCGGCTGTGGAAGTGTTTTTCTAGACCTTAATTGCAAGTTTCCATAGTGTATTACATTAAGTCTAGTGATATTGTCCTATTCTGGGGCATATACTGGAGTATTTGAGTGATTGTTCTTTGGGTTCATAACAGGTTGCGCTGGAAGTGCTGGTTGGTTAACTGGTTAGTTTGTTGAGTATTCTGGGAAGGTGGTAAAATATTTTGTTGTTGAGTAGGCATCCTTCTAGGGCCAGTATAAAACTGATGCTGAGGTTGATTCCATTGATGAATGGGATTCTAAGGGTACCATTGTTGTTGAAGTTGGCTAGGCCATTGAGGATAGCCCCAAGATTGATTTTCCCATTTAGGTGGTCCCCAAGGATAAGTTCCCCAATTAGTTGATACTGGAGGTGGTGCCTGAGGCCAGGGTGTTTCCCATTGATTATTGTTCCAGTTAGGCAGAGGTCTTCAGTTAGAGTTTGAATTCTGGCCATAGGAAAAATTTCCTCTAGTTCTTTGATTTACAATGTTTACTTCTTCCTCAACCAGGGTTGTTCTTTACTTGGAATTCTTGATGGCATTCAAAAGCTCACACTGATCAGTGGGGTTATTTTTTTCACATACTTGACAAACGCCAATTTTGTCAACTTTGTCCAAAGGGCATTCCCTTAGCAAATTTTTGTTTTGACACTTGGGGCAGTAAATGGAAAAATTTTCAGGATTTTGTGTTTTAGCTTGTATCCCATCTAACATGGTGTTTAACTGAACTAGGATGTCGGTTTTGAAGTTGGCTATCTCTTCACTAGTTTTCCTATTTCATTGGAACCTCTTAAGGGGGTGGAATTTTGGATACCTCCTTGAGTTCGAGAGAAATTCTGACACAATTCCATAATATCATCTAGTCCTAGTTGGGACACATCTTCTTTTCCCATTAAATCCAAGCTCCTCTGAGCTTCGTCATCGAGACCTTTAAGGAATAGGGTCTTTAGAATATCAAAACTTATGACTTATCCAATACAATGTTTAGATAAGAAGATAAACCTATCTAGGTAATCTTCTAAACTTTCATCCTCATTTTTCCTTATTTTGAACAGTTCTTCTTTCCTATCGCTAACCTTGGAGTAACTTTGGTACTTCTCCAAAAAGGTAGACTCCATTTCATCCTAGGTGGTTATCAACTAAGAAGCTAATCCAATAAACAAACACATGGATGAGTCTTTCAAAGTAGAAGGGAAAAGCTTGAGTTTCTGATTATCATTGTTGTAGTCATATTTATGACACAAGACTTTAAACTCAAATAGGAACTGATCAGGTTCCTTAGTGGACAAACCTCAAAAGGTTGGCAAGAAGGCCGGTGAGATATTTTTCATTGTCGTATCATCATTTGCGTCAATAGCAATAGGATAAGTGAATTTGCATGGTGGTGGAGGGTTATTATTGTTGTTGGCACCATTTCTATGGTCACCATGATGTTGAAGGGGATGCAATCCTCTTCCAAAATTCGCTCAGTTGGGCAAGGTCCTGGAGTTTACAAAGGAATATACTCCTCGACAACTATATGTTCTCTTTCCAGGGTATGTAGGAAGGTCTCAGGTTGATCCTATTTGGTTAATTCCTCAGTAAGTTCTTGATCTAAGTTTCCTTCCTCCCTACTTGCTATTGGTACATTGATTGGGGGGTTTTGGTATGAATCTTTCGTGGGGGCCTTGTTTCTTGACCATGTAGAAAAGAAGTTGAAGGACTATTTCTATTCCTAAAAGAGGTATTCAAGATATCTCCTACTAACACTAAGAAAATAAGGGTACCCAACAACGGCACCAAAAAGTGATGGTATGTCGTTAGGTCCTAACACTTTAGTTAATAAACACATTAATATATCGACCGGGTAGTGTCCAAAGGCTATATGCAATAGAAGACATATCGACTATCTCTCTCGGGTTCTGTAAATACCAATAGCTGAAATAAAACTTCTAAACTAAAAAGCCTCCAAACTTTGAAAGCAAGAAATCATCTATCTAGAAAGCTTGAAATAACTATGCTAGAAAGCATAAAACTATGAATCTAAAAAGCATAACCACTATACTAGAAAGCATGGTTCAATGATTAAACTAAGAAATGTATGGATTGCTAAAGAAGTAAAACCGGTAAAGAAACTATGAAACATTGAGTTAATCAAAGGATAACAATGTAAAACAACTAGCATAAAATGATTTAACAATTTGAAACAACTAAAAGAAGATTCTCTGGAACTTCATACATCGAATTTAGAGACTACAAACTTAGCTATAGCCTACAAGATTGATTTTAACAACATGACACACATGAAAATAAGTTCCAATTTTTATTATTATCTACTAAAAGAAAGTACATAATGAGAAGTAAAATACTTATCTAACTAATGTATAACCCTTGAGTGGCCAGCTCTCGGGTGTTTCTACGACTACCGTAGATCACATGCACTGGTAATCTCCAAATTACTTCATTCACAAAACTCCGTTCACATTGTTTAGTAATTCCAAAAGTGGCAGGAAAAACTCATTTTATTCATATGGAAATTTAACTTAGAAAAATATAAAGGAAACATAATGATATTCTTCTCTCCTCATCATTTTCAATAGTTACATATTTATATGAAAGCGACTAACAAAATCCTACTTTTCAGTTGATAAAGTCTTCAAATGATTGTCAACAACTAATAGACTTTAGAGCCCACAACATGAAATATTAAAGAAGCTCAACATGAGCTATAAAGTCTTTAGAACTGAAAATAATAGAAACTATGAAGACTCAGTCCATAATGTATGCTCCTGAAATTCTGGTGCCCACTCACTTGTCTTCAACAGTGTTGAAACCTGTGTTAAAACCTTCTTGGCTAGAATGGTAATAGATTATGGGAGTTGATTTGTGAAATGCTCAAGAAATAAACCATTAAAACAACACAAATTAGCTTATTTCAACTAATTTCAAGAAATAAAGATTGCACACTTATTCATAAAAGAGAGTGATTATTTATCCTAAAGGTAATCAATTGGCAGGGTAAGTTTGATTGAAAGGTATAAGGTTGAGTATTGAGTCCATTATATTGATGAGGTTATTTTTACCTCATCAAAGATCTCAATGCAAAGGAGAAAGAGATCTTGCAATAGGGCTATCTTAGGGACTGAATGTAAACTAATAAGGGGTTCACCACCAAGTAAGAACTTGGAAAGGAAAATGCAATGCAAGTTGTAATACTAAGCCCTAATATGATGCAATGACTTACAAAATGACCTAGAAAAGTAAATGAAACAAAACATAAAGCTGCAGGCAAGACTGTGTGCACCAAAGAACCTAAAGATGACTGATTGAAGCTTTGAAATGCTGGAAAATTTGAATTTTTGACCTACTAGGACTCATTCGCCAATTCGGGCGAATTAGTCCCAGACCTAGATTTCTGCACAAGAACCAGTTTCAGGGAAAAGGGCATCTAAATTTGCAAACATTTTTGGAAAACACCTAGAGTGGGACTCATTCGCCACTTTTGGAAAATCAGTCCCGTTTCAATTTTTCAAGAATTTAAAGTTTGGATCTGTGCTCCAATCTATGCCCTTCCCTTCCAAACTAATTTCTGGATCTGAATATGAGAAAATACTTGCAAAACAGAAGATATAATTGATTTGCTTATGGGGGGTTTACCTTGGTCAAACCCCTAGTTTGGTAATTAAAACTTGATAGAAACAATGAAACTTGAATGTAAATGTGAACATAAACCTTAGCGTTAAGTGTGTTTAAGACTAGGAAATTTGAAACACAATGCAACCCTATTCTAATGTGTAAGAATGAGATACATGAATGAAATATGACAATGGATGAATCACTTTGAGAGATCTCAAATCACTCAAATGAGCACTAATGATGCTTGTACTTGCCTTAGGCTGAATGTAGAGTGATAATGGAGGATGGAATCACTTAGGAAACACGTCATTAGGCTTGGCTTAATGGCTAGTTGCATCTCCCCAACCTAGAATCCATCATGATTCACCATAGACAACCATGAACAACCCTTGGAAATGCTAGATCTTGAATGAAAGTGAGCTTGAAGACCTACAAAAACACTTTAATGTTGCTCCAAGACTTCAACTTTACTTGCTTTTGATACTTGAATGCTCTTATGAAAGAGTTCTTGAAGATTCTTGATGCTTGTCTCTTGAAAATGTTTGCTTACATGATAAAAATGAATTAGAAACTTGCTTATATAGGCATTAACACCTAATTTACCATTATTCAAATCTCAAAGGCCGACAACAACCAAAAATTTGAATTAAAAAGGTGATTTTATTGCTCAAATTTGAAAAAATACCCAAATGGGACTCATTCGCCCAAGGTCGTGAATGAATCCCACCCTAGATTTTTGAGGTGGGTTTTTAGGATTTTTGATGTTTTAGATAATTTTGTCAGGTTTTTAGCTATAATAAGCCTTGAGATCCAAAATAATGGGTCGTAGGGGCCTATTAATGATGATTTTAAAAGGTAATTAATGCAAGGTTGCCAAAATAGGTCCAAATTAAGTGTGAAATTGCCTTGCTTTCAAGAGCGTACAATTTTCTACACTACACATAGAATGAACATACTCATGTGTGGTGAAAACAACATCCAAGATTTGGCACCTTGGCACAAACCCTTTTTGGTTGCTAGCAATCATTCTATATAACACATGTTTTATTCTATTAACTATAAATTTAGAGAATATATTATACATTGTATTAAATAAGCTAATAGGTCTAAAATCATACATAGAAGAAACCTCATTTTTTTAAGGAATCAAGCCAATTAAAGTAGCATTAAGTTGCCTAAGGAGTTTACCTATTTTAAAGAAATCACGAGTTTCCATAACAAGATCCTTTGAGATTATATCCCAAAAATCTTGAAAGGAGGGAGGAAACCCATTAGGTCTGAGTGCTTTATAAGCACTAAAGGAGAAGACAACAAAATTGAACTCTTCTAATGATATTGCATTTTTAAAAATTGAATATCTCTGTCATTTAGAATTTGGGGGATAACATCTATGATCTTCTCCAGACTAGAAAAGTCTTGAAAAGGATTAGCCAAGGTTTCTTTAAAGTAAGAAACAACAAAATTAGTTATATCAACATCCTTAGGGATGGTGACACCATTTTGATGAGTCAAAGATCTAATAGAATTTTGGCTTCTACACTTTAGAGTTGATTGGTGAAAGAACTTAGTGTTCCTACCCCCTTTAGAGAGCCACTTGATTATTGACTTCCATTGCCAAAAAATCTCCTCCTTCAAGAAGTAGTACCACTCAGACCTTAAGAGTCTTTCCTTGTTGCAAGTGTCAATATCAATCAAACCTTTCTCCATTTCATCCTAAAAACTCTTCAGATCTATTATTAGTTTTTCTTTTAAAGATATTTCCAAAGCTTAGTTTGTTCCATCCTTTAATTTTTTCCTTAATTAACTTCAACTTTTTGAGAGCCTATGTATAAGGGTACCAATATAGGGATAACTGCACCATTATTCCACCATAATTCTAAAATTAGGATGAGAAGCCCACATCATTTTGTATCTAAAGGGAAATGGGCCTTTAGGTGTAGTACCATTCCACCTTAGCATAATAACATTATGGTCAAAACCAGTCCTAGGAAGGACCAAAAGGGATAGACACTGTAAAATATTCCAATTATTTTAGATAAGGAACCTATCCAATCTAACTTAAATCAGATTGTTACCTTGCCTTTGATTATAGTAGTAAAAGCAACACCTTTAGGTCTAAGTCCAAAAGACTAGTAGAAGACAAGAAAACAAAAAATTCCACCATACTATTAGAATAATCTTTGAAATCCTGCCAAGTTTTTTAGAAGGAACTAATAGGGTATTGAAATCACCTCCAAGTAACCACTTCTCTTTGTTTCTAACTCCCAATTGGTCAACTAAAAGGTCCCACAAGATTTTTCTAGCCAATCTAGTATTGGGAGCATAGATATTTATTAGATTCCACTTAGATGAGGTGCTTAGAAATTCAAAATTAATCATTAAGATATTCCTACCAAACTGGCCTTTCCACCCCTTTAACATGTTAGGGTTATAAAGGATAGTTAATCTCCCTGAGGTACCCTCCACCGAGGAGGCACAAAAATCTACAAAAAGCCAAACTCTTTTAGAATATGAGAAAAAGTAGAGTCTAACATTTTAATTTCTTGGATCATGAGGATATCCACTTATTTTCAACAAGAAAACACTTAAGAAGGTGTTGTTTAAAAGGGGTTTTTAAGCCTCCTAAGTTCCAAGATAGAATCTTCATAGAAAAAATAACTCAAAGAACACTCCTAAAACCCATTTACTAATTATAAGAAGGAGACATCTCCTACTTAAGAAAATTAACAACTTTTTTTTGTTTTTTTAGACACGATAACTCCAAGGTCCTTTGTTTTCCAATAGCCACATCCTTGTGTCCCTATGGGAAGGATGACCCTATTTACAATATCCGCACACATAAAACTTTTTTTTCCTACTTCCCATTTATCTGAGTCCATTCTTCCACCTCCAAATCTACAATAAGCTCAATTGTTATACTAGAAAATTGATATAATTATCCTAAAAAGGAAAATTAATTAAATCAATTAATATATATAAGTAATATATAGATTTATGCTATAAGATTGAAAAAACTAAACTAATTAGTATAATTAAATAATTTATGCTATAATTATAATTCAAATCAATTAATTAAACTAGATATTGATTAAAATAAATTATACTATATAATTACAAGAACTAGAAAGTGTTAAATTTATGATTAGAAAAATAATGCTCATAAATATAAGCACTAGATAAAATTAACTTGGAACAAGGAAAGTAATCAATACATAATTAATAAGGATACATACATACATACATACATACATACATACATACATACATACATACATACATACATACATACATACATACATACATATACATATATATATACACACACAAATACTAATTAGACTAATAAATAACAAGGAAATTAAGCATAAGAGAAAGAGAAACTACGTGGTTAAAAATTAGAATGACCGAATCATAAATATTACTAAAACTATACTAAAATATGCATTAAAATATAATACTAGAAATTAAGCTCAATTATTATACTAGAAAAATTAAAAAATATAAATATATACATATATATACATACATATATACACACACACACACATACATATATTTAGATTGCAAGAATTGGGCAGTATAGACCTAAAGATCCCTAAACTAAGAAGTTCATCATTCAAAAGAGGGCTTCATTAAATTATCAACCAAGGACTCATAGACTTTAGATGATGTTGGCAACATATATGCATTCATGAATTCTAAACATCCTACATCGACTTAGTATAGGTATCAAACACAAATAAATGCATTAAAATCTTTTAACTAAAATCGACTTCTATTTTCCAAAACATAGTAAATATATACAAAAACTAACTAATTGCTATAGGTACTTATTGCTTATGATTGTAACCAAATAACTATTATATTGAAGTATGTATTTATCCAATTAACCTTTGAATTACTGAACAAAGTATCAACTAAAGATTTCTAATTTAAGATTTACAATACATCATTCATAATAACATAAACTAAAAACTACCAATTAAACTTGCAATACATAATCTAATCTATCAATATAAAATAAGGTGGTTCTATAGTACCTCAAGTGGCCCTTGCTTGAGTTGTTGTGCCCACAAAATCTTCTTCAATTACTCACTCAAGAAAACATGTTACTAAAATATCTTCTCTTTATTGCATTTGAATCATACACAAAAATATTAAATAGATTTCTTATTTAATCTAATACATGCAAGATCTCGATGTCTTCTAGATAGGGTACCCCATTATATAGGGTCCACGAGAGTCCATTTATTTGTAAAACTAAAAACAAACTTAAAGGAAAATTTCAACTCTCCCATAGGAATAGGAAGAGGACTGAGTTTTCTAAAACAAAAAATAATAACTATCAAAACAAGAGTATAAAAGTCAAACAAGGACTCTATACTCAATCAAGATTTACTGTTATAATTGAAAATATGCCCAAATAGAGAAATTTTTGTTATAAATTTTCTTATTCCTATTGGGAATAGACTCCTCCTTCATGACTTACTAAAAGATAATATTGACACTTGTTCATCCATGATCTTATCCTTAAATGACCACCTCCATTTTCTTTTGAAAGTGATTGTGTTGTAGTAGATTAACTCCGTTGCATCAAACTATCATCCTTATGCTATGAGTTGAGAAGTCTATTGATGTGAGTTGACAAGTTCCTTGTTGCAAGGGTTAGTCCTTATTCTTCAAGGAATTTTCATTGCTAACAACTATAATTAAGTATGAAATCTTACTAAACTAACACACATTCATAGCTCATACACACACTTATTAATATAATATATATCAACTTCAAATACTTTAAACTGCTTAAAGTATATAAAAGGTCTGGTAATGTCTTTCAAGATTCGACAAAAAATAAGATAAAAGTGTATAACTTCAGCAAGGAAATAGGACATTATTATGACTCATCATTCCCCCAACTTAGGTTCTTTCTTGTCCTCAAGCAAATTATGGCCTCACGTTATATTGAAGTGCAACTTCCCTGTAATTCTATTGGTAACCCCCTCCTCTCGCTTTAGATATAATCCTCTCTGTTTTGATATCTTTTCCCATTTGGTGTCTTCTGCTGAATTGAATTTTTGTCTTTGTCCACTCTAATGTGGAATTGAGAATAGGAGAAGAGGAGGATGGAAATACAAGGGGATCTAGGAGATATCATTTTTAAGGGAGGCTAATATATACTTATGGGATCTTTTCACTGCTGCAAGGTAGTTAAAAGCTAAGTGGGGTTCTTTTCTTCCCAATGTTGATGTCGATTCTCTCTATCTGTCTTGAGAGAAATCAAGTGCCTCTTTTCCAATTCCTATTGTAAGCTCCTAATTTTTTTTGTAATAATGTTCTCTACATTGTAGAATCTTATCCCTTTCCCTTTCTCATTTTATCAATCTAATCCATTCATCAACCACCTCATGAGGATTTTTAGCCTCTACCCTGATTAGGAGGGGAAATAAATTTTCCCTTTCTTGATAATCCCTTTGTATTTATCCTCTTTGATGCTCATTCCTTATAAATGAAGTTAATGATTTAATCTAAACATCTCTGACAAACATGAGTGGATTTCATATAGAATGATGAGGGATAGACAAGTTATGCAAATAAAATTCACATAATTGATCCTTCGTATATGAGGTTAATTGCTTATATATTTCCAAGAATAGAGTAGGTAAGGATAAAGAGACTAAAAGATCACTAATTATTTGACTGAATTGAAAACCTAGAAAATTTTCTTACAGGTATATTGTATAAACCCTAGTAGGAGGTATGGACTTTAAAATCTGTATTGCCTTGTCAACTAATTCTTCTATTTTGACCTTTAATTTCTTAATCTTTGCATATTTTCTGTTAATTTCCCTGACATGTGCTGTTATCAATTCAGATATTTCCCTCTCCCAATAATTCTATTTCTAGGAGAATTCCTTGATCTTTTTCCACAATTGAATTCCAAGGCTCACCATAAGAAGGGATTTGAAGCATTATCAGGGTTGCAGTCTGATTTATAGGATGTGGAGTCATGTTGCTAACATAAAAAATGGCCAACTGTGCCAACTTCTCCAATCTTGATCCTTGTTGATCAAAGGCATGCAACCTTTTATCCAACTCCCAGATTCTACTGTCTAATCCTTCCTCCCTCTTCTAGTATCCCTTAATCTATTCTTCTAACTCTTTAATTATCTACAAGGATTCCTATATTTCCTTGCTCTCTTTTCATCCTTTCAGAAGTAACTCCTCTTCTTTTTCCAAAAAAAATTTCTTCTTCAACCTCCTCTGATAGCACAAACCCTTCTTTAGAAATAGGGATTTTTGGAGGTCTACTCTTCTTTTTAGCTATAAATAAGTCCTTTGAATCTGAATCCAAACTATTGCTTAGATATAGAGGCTATAAAATTTTAGGTTGTTTATCAAAAACCCTTTCTTCTTTAGAATTTGTTTCAGTGTCAACCACAACAATCTTTTATTTTTTATTTTTGGCCTTCTCTTTTATAGGCCCTTTCCTTCTAAGGTGGTGTGATCTCCTCCTTGATTGTGCAGGCCTCTTCTATTTCTTCTTAGGTTCAGAAGTAGAGGCCACACTTTTTATTGTTTTGGGCCTAGAAGGGCTCTTGACGGATGCAAGGGTTTATGACTCCTTCTATTGCAGGTTGTTCCTCAAAAGTTGTAATTGAGTTTCTTGCACTTCTTGCTTTGTATGTTCCCCAATACTATGGGTAGGTGAGAAAATATGGGAAATAGAGGGTATATTTCCCTCTTTTGCAGCCATAGAAGGTTCTCTCATTTCTTGTTCTTTCTCCATTTCCTTTGCATTTTTCCTTAAAATAAGAACATTATTGATATTGTTGCAAGCTGAGAAATCTTTTGAAGATACATTGGGAAATTGGATTTTGAGACTTTGTTTAATTAACAAAGTGACCAAACAAAAATGTGATAAGGTAGACTGGTTTATTTTCTCTTGTATTCAACAAAAAAATATTTTTAAAAGATTGTACAAGAAATTAGGGACATTCACAATCCTCTGATGGCATAAACGACTAAGGAGTTGAAAGTTCATAGTGTATAAGAGTGATTGCCTAACATCATAGGTTAAGTATTTAACAATGTAGGAAGCAACATAAGCCCAAATCTAGGGTAAAGAGAGTCATTTTTTACCTTGAGATGTAGAATCTAAATTCTCTCCTAGCACTGAAAAATCATTTCTAGCCGCAATTGCATATGCTCTTACTGGAAATTCCTCCCTTGTTCTTGGTAATCCTGATACCTCTACCATTAGTGCCTTTGAAGCATCCACCCTTAGTCCTCTAATAATGGCTTCATCATTCTGCAAGGTACTTTCAAATTGGTAAGTCATAAGTTAATTATATTTAGTAAGCTAGAGGAAATAATCCAACCACCCAGCTTTTTGGAATATTGATAGACATTGCCAATCTTCCAATAATAAAATTGCGTTGTAGGTTCTCTTCTTATGTTATCTCCTCCCATTGTTGCAACTTGACCACCTCTATCAACCTTTATTTTTGTACTCGAATCTTCTTAGATATTCTCTTCTTACCTCTGTTGCTTTTATACTCTACACTTGTTATTGCCATTTCGTTGTGACCAACAAAGGAAAGTGGAGGAAATTGAGAATTGTATATCTAGTTTCTAAAAGGTTTTATGATAGCAATTAAAACCTTTTTCGTCCCCTCAACTTAGGTGTGCTATTTGTTCTAAAATAACATGTATGGAAAGGATGGGAAGGATAATTATAAATCATTTGAATAATATGATAAATAAAATTTTAAATGTGTGCATGAATTTGTATGCATATGGAAATCAATAGGTATAAATATAAATTATAGATAATTAACAAGAAGAATACCTGTTATTATGGAGTGATGGAAATATGACATGTGCAAATGGAATTGCACGACATCATGCAACTTGTAGGAAAAGATTTGAAATGGTGGTACTTTATTGTGAAGTAGTATGGGTAGTTGAGTGAGAAAAAGTAGCATGGTGTGATTTATGACACGTGTCCAAGAATTGCTAGGGGTGAATGAAAAGTTGTGGAAAGGATGTATTATGAATAGTGGAATTTATTGTTGCATGGAAGGTGTGTTGGAGTGAATATGCTACATGGTAGGAGGAAATGTGAATGGTAGTGGCTATGGGTATGAATGAAGTGGAATGTATGCAAGTTCTATGGATAGCTAAACAACATGTCTCGTGTAAGTGTTGTTCCTCAGGGATTGTTGCTATAGATCTCGTGAATTTTTGTTGCACGTCCAAAAACATAAATGTTGGAAATCATAACTTGTGCATGTGTGTGCATGTGAGCAGTTTTAGTGAGTAATTATACTTGGAGACCATCATTAGGCGAGCTGTTTGGATCATGTACTAATACTTCACTTGACATGTCACCTTTGTTTGTAGGTGGATCATGTAATTTTGGCTTGAATTGCTATTGTAGATTATGTCAAAAGTCTTCCTTTTGTAATGGCTTCTTGTAAATATTTAGTATGTGGCAATTTAATAAGAGGGAGAATCTTACCGAATCAATGGTGATGAGAAGAACTACTCCATTGTGGAAAAATTGCTTGATTTCATAGGTCCAAGCCAACATGTCTGTAATTTACCCTTATGGTCTTTGAACCTAGAATCATATAGAAATGCCTAATCACCTGCATTGAACTCCTTTGTCTTTATGAACTAGTCATGCCATTTCATTCTTTGCTTCTACATAATTTTTATATGATGAATAGCCTCCATTCTAATTTCATCTAAAGTATTTAGGGTGTGTAGTCATTCCTTTTGAGCTGTTGATATATCCATCTCAAGTGCTACTGCTATGCAAAGTGTTTAATATTAAAACTCAATTGGTAGTGAAAATTTCTTTCCACACACCAATTCATTTGGTGTAAACCCTATTCTACTCTTCTAGCTTGTCCTATAAGCCCAAACTACTTCAGGGAGCCTTGCTGCCTAAAACATAGAAAAAGAGGGTGCAATCACCAAATGAGATAAACAAATAGGTGCACCCAATTTTTTGCTTGATATTTCACTCAATTATGAGGGGTATAATGCATAAATAACAATTAGGAAACAAACCTAACTGTTATAATAGTAAAAAGGAAGGTTTTTAGATGCTGAAATGATGTGTACCTTTTTGAAAAAGTGTTGTTTCGGGCCTCACTAAGGACTCATTCGCCCAGTGGCGAATGGGTCCTTGTTAGGGTTTTGGAAAATCAATTTCAGGATCCTTTTCTTCAATGTTTGCACTCCTAGATCCCAGGTTTTCAGCTCCTGAAAGTTGGAAATAAATTTTGTAGAGCACTTTTTGTGATCTTGCAAGAAAGATGACAACTTTTATAACTTTGCAACTTTGACAATTTTTGCAACTTTTGTTCTACACTTGATCTTCAATTTAAAACATGCAATCACACATCAAGAGAGAATAAAAATTGTTGATTGTTAGGGAATAGGGGTTTGCCTTGGTCAAACCCCATTTTGGTAATTAAACCTTATGATGAAACAATGAAACATGAAAATGAAACATGAAATATGTAACAATGATACCTTGGATGAATTCTTGGAGTACAAATCAACAATCTAGCATGAAATAGCTTTAAGGAATGTAGATCTTGAACTTGAATTTGGATGTGGAACAATACTTGAATTGGATCTTCAATGTTACATCAGCACATTAGCTCAACAACATGCACGATGCACTATGCCTTTGACATGATGAAATAAATCTTTGATTGCTACAATAAAACTTCAATAATTTTCCCTTGAATGCCTCCTTGAATGCTCTTGTGAACTCTTAGGATGCTTGTGTATACACCTAAAAATGGTCTGGAGAATATAATTAATAAAATATGATTTATTTGATTAATTAACTTTTATTTCATCTACTATTAAATAAATATAAATATTTATTTATAGTTCATCTTAAATTCTTTAATCTTTATTCTATTATTTTCATCTTAATTAAATAAATGAATTTCACTTTGTTTTATTTAATTATCATAATTAAATTCATCTACTTAATAAATAAATAGAAATATTTATTTATAATCCATTCTCCTATTCTTCAAATTTTAATTAAATATACAACTTCAATAGTTTGTGTTATTTAATTATCACATCATTTTATCTTAATTAAATAAACAAGGTTAAATACTTTGTTGTTTAATTATCATATCCCTTGTATATTTATTTAATAAACAAATTCTATAGTTTGTTTTATTAAATTATTTATTCCCTTTTACTATTTTGAATAAATTATAAATTATTCAAATAAAGGCATAAAGGCAATTTCCTTTGTTCACTCACCTACCAAATTAGACATCAAATATCCAATTTAATTCAATTGGCATTCACGAGAAAGATTTGGAGACAAAGTTGCAGGCAATCCTCTTCAATCTCCTTCCTTTGATTCTTCCTATCATCTGGCCTAATGTTTTCATGGGGAGAAACCATTCCCATGATCAACTCAAGATTTTTCATCTCTTACCATTGAATTCTCCAAATTGAATCCAAGCCTTTGCTATGCTACCCCTTCACAAAATTGCTGCCATAAATCTATAAATACAACCTTCTTCTACAGGAAATGGATCCCGAATCAAATCTTTGTGCAAACTTACTCTGCAGGAATAGCAATCAAGCAATTGAGCAATTAAGCATTTAGCAATAGCATCTTAGCATCATAGCAATCATAGCATCAATAGAATCATAATCATGGCTACATCTTAGTTTTACTATAGCTTTCATTCATCTGGTTTCATGTCAGCATAGATTACCGTAGCATCAATATCATCTAGAAATCACCATATAGAATTAGATAATTGCATTTAGCATCATTCCATTCTCTAGATTGGCATTTTAACAGTCACAGTGCTTACCAAATCTAAGAGCCCTCTGTGATTTAATAAATCTTTGGAGATAGGAAACAATGAGACACTTTCAAGTTTTCTATGCTTTAAATTAGTTAATTGCTATTGAATCTTGATATAATGTTTCATTCAGAAGTGTTTTTAGTTATTTTACTTCATACTTATTTCACACTTACATTTTGGCACCCACTGTGGGGCACTAACCCTATATTTTAACAATTTTTCTAAAAAAGTGTTCGTATAGGATACAGGCGTGTTTTCTTTTAGCGTGATCAATGGATTTTGTATTGCTTCCACCAAAAGTTTTAGCGCTTCTGATGGAAACAATTGTGCTTTTGCACTATGTTTTAACACTTCCACCAAAAAGATTTCAGGACAGTTGACTGTTTTAGGTTCAATACTGTTTTAGCACTTCCACCAAAAATTTTATCGCTTCTGCCAATTTCTGTAGCGCTTACAAATTTTGTAGCGCTTCTGATGATTTAAATAGCACTTGTACAATCTGTTTGAGCACTTTTGTGATTTCTTGTTTGGATCCGACGTGACTGTGGCCAAAATTTTATTTTGATGCATTTGGACTAAAAAGAACCAATCCTAGGGTAGCCATTTAATTTAAAACATATCAATCCTAGGGTAGTCATCATATTTTTGCTATTTTGGTTAAAATTAACATCATGAATTTTGTGAAGCAATATCTTCACATAGAATAGTGAATTGTCATTTGGGCTTAAAAATTGAACATTGATTATTGTGTTTGTGTGGTGATAGGCCTATGCTCTCCCCTTAATTGGGTGATCAAAATGCCAGACTCATCCTTTATTTTCATGCATTTCATTCTTTATTAAATCCTTTAGAAGGCTTGTCGTAGTGGGAAAAAGTACTCACCCTACGGGAACGACCTGAGTGGGAACAACCAAAGCCAAATTTTCCAACCCACTATAAAATAAAAGTAAATCTAAGAAAATCCTCATTTACCAAAAGTGTGAAAGATAACCATCCCTAAAATATTTTTTCTAAAGATTGGGAGGTCTCCTGAGGGAGTTTATCATTTTCTGCTCCTAACGAAAACCCTATCTATGAACCATAGTGTAGAATCCAACTTGTTAGTTTCTAAACATTGTAATACTCAGTGGTGCAAGGGGCGGGAAGAATCTTCCCCCAAGACACTCACCATATAATTTCCAAGGACCGTTTGCTCAAGGGATCAAGAAATCTAACTTTGAGTATGCGCCTGGAAAAGAAAAAAACACAGGTGCCCTCTAGGGGGTGACACACCTATGTGAGTTGACGCAATTTTAAGATGTGGGCTATTTGAGTATAACAATGACCTTTTTGTCCTTAAGAGTGAGTCTGCTTGAAGTGTATTTCTTGTCAAAAAACTTGTGAAAATCAAGAAGGATCTGTTTGATTCTTGAACATACACTTACTGTTTAGATTCCAGGACTTAAAAAAACCTGTTCTGCAATTGCTTGTTGTGTTTTCAAATCTTTAAATCAGATAAAAATCATCCAAAAAGAACACAAAATTTTTGATAATTCAATCTATGAAAACTTATGATTAGGGATTGGAAATCCACAATGTTTGTCAAGAAATCCCTCACAACAAGAGTTAAGAAACCAAAGAAAAAACCTAGTTACAAGTAACTTTTGGAAAAAAGACAATTTTTATATCAAAGCAAGAAAGTCTTGCTTCAACATAGAACTTTCATCCATAGGTTTCACAATTTTTCTAGGGGATATACTAATGATTATTCTTTAGAGCCTTTGTATTCACAAGCTTATTTCCAAAGAATAGCTCTTTCACAAAAACATAATCATAGTCAACCTATTCGTCAGTCTTCCATCCCACAATCAACAATAGAATATTCCAATAGGCCTGATCAATTCTTACAATAGAAAAAACTTGGAAACATTAGATTTGTCATCCAAAATAAGAGAATTACTAGTAGAGATATCAAAATACCAAAAATCCTAAAAATTACACCAAAAAAAGCTAGTCTCTTCACAAAAAGGAAAATTAGACAACACTATTGAAATCCCAAAGTAGCACTTACACACTCTATTTTAGCGCTTCTGCACTATCTTTTAGCACATCCACAGTTGAAATAACACTTCTATAGTTTGTTTTAGCACTTCTGACAAATTCTGTAGCGCATCTACCAACTATAACCAAAATTACTAGTGTTAAAATTTACTAGTCTTTTAGCGCATCTATAGTTTGTTTTAGCGCTTCTACTCTGTTTCACAACACTTTTACCATAACTTTTAGCTCTTCTGTAGTCTGTTTTAGTGCTTATGCCCTCTATATTAGCACTTCCACAGAACAAAAAAACATAGAGCTTTTAGACACATATGTCAGATTTGTTGGCATCATAAACTCGGGTTTTATCAGACATAAATTTTTTTATAGTCCAAACAACATCTAAAACTTGAAACAAAATAGGTTCTTACAAGTCAAAATTCTTTTCAACTTAAACCCAGATCTTACAAACTACAAGGTGTCCAATTATCAAAACAAAAATCTTGATTATTGAGTTAAGTTTCCTCATCAGGATTTTGACATCCTACCATCACAAAATGCAACACAGTAATCATATTTTTAACTTAGTCTCATCAATAGAATATATCATTCTATTTGACTTTGTTAAAATCTGGAATTGACACTAATCCAAACAAAGAAGATCAAAGTTTAGTGAAAACAACAAATACTTGTATGCCAATCTTGACAAGTTTACAAAGACAAAAACTAAGAGAAAAAGAAATTGAAACACCAAACGTCATGGTTGAAGAAAACCCTTTTCACAGATTCCAACAAAATGATCCAAATGAAATAACCCAAGAAGATGTCAACACAAAACAATAGAATCCAAATTTCCACAAATTCATGGAAAAGGTTTTATATGGAAAAATATCTTCTGATGCTAGTTGAGCTAGGTGCCAAACTTCCAAAAGAATTCGATGCCAATCAATTGAAGGAAATGCCTAAAGCAGCTGAAACCAAACCACACAACACACAAAACACAAATCAAGTGGTTTCCTTAACATGTCAAATGAAAAAATTGCAACAACTTCAAGATATGCAAAAGGGAACCACAAAGAGGTACTCGTTACAGGACATTTGTCCTTGTTTCATCTGAGTGTATACATGATACCATTTCCAAGACATTATGAATTTCCCAAATATGACAAGTACAATGGAAAATGGATCCGATTAACCAAGTGAGGGAATTCAGAACAATGAGTCTAGAGTTTGTACAAGAGGATACTTACCTAATGAGGTTTCCTAGAAGTTTAGAGCACACTGCATGGAATGGTTCTCCAAATTACAAATGGGGATTCAATCCTTTGAAGAACTGGTCAACAAATTTATCACATAGTTCTCCTTCAACATTCAACATGACGTAACCATAAAAGATCTGTACAACATGAAACAAAAGAAGGGAGAGACATTCCTATCATTCTTACAACATTGGTGAAAGTTGTTCGCTAGATATCCTCGATCTATACCTGAAGAGGAAATGACTGTATGCAATTAGAACATTTGATACAAGACTTGATTTAAGCAAAGAAGGTGTTTGTCAAAGGACTTCAAACAAACAATGATCATAGTGCGTTTACAAATCCTTTACCCAACTATGAAAAGGGGGAATCCTCGTTAGCAAACACCAAAGGAAAGAATGTAAACTATGTCTATGATACTACTATTCTTAACATTTCTATTGTTGGTAATCCAATCAATGATAAACAAAGAATTATACCAGCTGATTCAAAAGTTTGCCAATCCCAAGCTATGGTGGGACATGTAACCGCACCTCATTTCCTATCATCTACTGAAAATGATGATACATCACTCACCCATCCATATAATGCTCCACTTCATATTGAGGTTTTGATCCATAAATTTCTGGTCAAACACATTCTAATAGATGGAGGAGCTAGTTTAAATATTTACTCTTTAAAGTTTATACATGCCTTGGGATATTCAAAAAATGTAATAGACTCCAATAAAAAGATTACCATGAAGGGATATGATTCAAAAGAGGGCTTATCTAAAGGATTAGTTACTCTACTAATTAGAATCGACCCTATGGTGAAAGATGTGGTTTTCCAAGTCCTTGATCTCCCCTTGACCTATAATATCCTCCTTAAAAGACTGTGGATACATGAAATGTAAGAAGTTTCCTCTACATACCATCAATGCTTGAAATTTTCTCACAATCGAGTCAAAATCACAATAGAAGGAGATCCTAATTCTTTCATGTCTGACCATAATCAAAGTCCTAAAGTGGCAATCACCATCCCTAGCAATTGTGAAGCATCCTCCCCTCAAATAAATGTTGATCATGAAACCGTCAAAACATCCACTCCAGTCACTGCACTATCAAACCCCAAAGTTCAAATTTATGATCTAGGATGTGAAGAATACTGTTGGGATAAGTTGCTAATAAATGACACTGCTACTATTGTTGAGAAAGGTTAGAATTCCAACAATGATGTTGAGATTGCTACAAAAGAAATGCAGAAAGATGACCATGTTGAGATTGAAACATTTTGGGATCATGATGATACATTGACCCTTTCCATATCCGGCTCACCAAAATCTTTTGATACCTATGATAACCCCCTATTTTTCCAGGATATCTATGATAACCCACTTTTTGACCATGATCCTACTGAGGATATCCAACCATCCTTCCATCACACTTGCCTTGGGCTAGGGTATGAATCTCCTAATGTTCCCTCTATCAAGTTATCTTGCCAAGTCACTAAGGAGGTGCAAGCCTTCATTGATGTTACTAGTACCAAAAAGGATAGTATCAAAGACTCCATTGATGGCATCACAACTCCCACTTCATTCATCTCACCCACATCCATCCACCTTGTGGACATGGATCAATAATTATCATCAAAAGAAAATATAAAGGAGGAAAAAAAATCAAAGGTAAATATGTCCTTTTCAAAAGGAGATTCAAAATCAAAAGAAAGCTTGCCATGAAAGAAAAATCAAGAGAAGTCCCTTAGCCAAAATAAAAAGCTACCAGACAAATCAAAAATCAAAGTAAAAAATAAAAGCGAGCAAAAGTTGATCTCCAAATATGCCTCCCCCTCAAAACTCATTGGGGGCATCTATCAAAGAAGAAAATCAATGAAAGAACTTGTTGATTCACGGTCTACATCCATGTCACTCATACCACATATTCCCTTCCACCCATCCATGTTCACATACTCGTCATATCATTACACTTCCATTGGTGATGTCTTTCAATACATCTTTGATGGTGAACCCTTCATGTACTATAACTCATCGGTTGCCTAAGCTCCTTTTTGTCTAAAGCCTGATGGCCCATATAACGTGCACATTAGGGATTCTATCATAACCTTTTTTATCCATCACCTCTATCATCCATCATATTTTCCACTCATGTTATTCATTCTGATCGGGTCCTTTCATCCAGAATGGTCATTCACATAGGATTAGGGAATTATCATATTAGTTTATGGATCTGCGGCCTATCAACTATCTACACCTAAAGGGGATCTGTTCGATGAACCTATCAACAGTATCCATATTAGAAAGTTCTACACATGAATCACCTAGTGCATGGATCAAGATCTAAAAAAGGTTACCTTGATGAAAACCTGGCAAATAGGCGTCTTGGTGATGAAAAAAAAAACAAAGAAAAATATAAAAAATAAAAATAGAAAAATAGAAAAATGGAAAAAAAATCAAAAAGACTGAAAAAGTGCAATAAAAACAAGTAGTGAAAACCTAGAAACAGGTGCTATTTGTGATTTAAACCAACATTTCTATCTATTGGACACATGTCATAGTTGTTACTTCTGCCATAATTTTACATCCATCATCATATCATTGCGGGTAAGTCATGTCTCACCCTAGCTTGGGGGGGCAACATGTAGACCTCACTGGAGGCAATAAACATTGAGTTAACCAAATAGAAAAACAATAGGAAGATAAACGAAACAAAAACAATGATCAAAACACAACCCAAAATAGAAAATAGAAAAATAGAAATCCAAAATAAAAAATACAAAAATACAAAAATACAAAAAAATCAAAAAGACTAAAAAAGTGCAATAAAAACAAGTAGTGAAAACCTAGAAACAGGTGCTATTTGTGATTTAAACCAAATTTTCTATCTATTGGACACATGCCATTGTTGTTACTTCCACCATAATTTTACATCCATTATCATATCATTGCGGGTAAGTCATGTCTCACCCTAGCTTGGGGGGGGGAACATCTGGACCTCACTAGGGGCAATAAACATTGAGTTAACCAAATAAACAAACAATAGGAAGACAAACACAACAAAAATAGTGATCGAAAGACAACCCAACATGAAACATTATTCACCATCGGAAACAAATCAAACATCCATAATCACAACATAAAATCCAAAGCAAAAAATAGGTCAAAAGTCAGTATCAAAAAGTAAAAAAATGAGTCTGTGTTAGTCAAACTATGTGGTCTCTGCGTGTATAACGTAGGCAAGGCTAATATTTGATCAACCCCCAAGGCCCCTAGGATAGGTCTTTAGGTTAGGTTTTTGGTCAAAACTCTCGAAAATCACAAAAACATCATAAAATTAGTATGGATGATCTAATCTAAATAATGGTTGAAATACTTTAAGTAAATGTTGGATATGTTGTACTTTGATTATTATTATCATTTCTTTGGAGCAATTGGATGATGTATTGAACTAGAGAAGCTAGGAATGAGAATGGTATTTTTCTTTATCTACTGTCTGTGAATTAATCATAATTATTGTGTGAATTGTTACGAAAAGTTCTCTACAAAGTATCATGGATGACATTCCAATTCACATAGGAAAGTGGTTAATTCTTGTTTGTTTACACAAGAAATGCTCAGGTCATCTCGGTTTAATTATACCTAGATGCTTGTGTTCACTTGCAATAGCAAAAATCATGAAAGTAGTACTCAGGTCATCATGGTCTAACTCATACCATCGATGCCTGTACTCACTTTCAACATTTTAAAATCTCAATGATGATAAAAAGCATGATAAATGGACTGTGAAGATGCCAATGCTTGCATATATAGATTTGCATGGTTAAATTAGATTGCATTCATATTAGTTTTGCATCTACATTATAGATTTTCCACATTGACTGATGATATCTATATTAGCCTACACCCGATGCGAAATCATGTCCCACATCTTTGGGAAGAACTCTAAAATCCTTCTATGATCATAACATATCACAAATCAACAAGCTTATCAATCAATATCAATAAGCCTATCAATCAATCTATCATTTGATCTTCACCTATCATGAGGTCAATCATCAAGCTATCATTGAACCTTGCCTATCATGAGGTCAATCATCAATCGATCATTGATCCTCACGTATCATGAGGTCAATCATCATCATTCTATCATTGATCCTCACCTATCATGAGGTCAATCATCATCATCCTATCATTGATCCTCACCTATCATGAGGTCAATCATCATCCTATCATCAAATCAATCAATCGGCTGAACACAATCATCAAAAAACAAACACAAGGAGGCAACATAAGGCATCAATTATTCAATTAATCAATCTGGAAGGCTCAATATTCTTTTTTGGGAGATAAATTGATTTTGCATCATTGAAATTGAAAATCTTTATCAAATCATGAAAAATTAGAAAAAATTCAAAAAAAAAAATAAATCATTTATTTATCTCCCAAGGGGGCATATATTCATCATCATCTCAAAATCAATGTCTGGGGCATACTGAAAATTTTTCGTCGACACTAGCAGCAACAAAACAAAATTTTCTTTGAAACAATGCGTAAACACATCACTTCAAAGAGGGAAAAATGTATACACCTAAAAATGGTCTGGAGAATATAATTAATTAAATATGATTTATTTGATTAATTAACCTTTATTTCATCTACTATTAAATAAATAGAAATATTTATTTATAGTTCATCTTAAATTCTTCAATCTTTATTCTATTATTTTCATCTTAATTAAATAAACGAATTTCACTTTGTTTTATTTAATTATCATAATTAAATTCATCTACTTAATAAATAAATAGAAATATTTATTTATAATCCATTCTCCTATTCTTCAAATTTTAATTAGATATACAACTTCAATATTTTGTGTTATTTAATTATCACATCATTTTATCTTAATTAAATAAACAAGGTTAAATACTTTGTTGTTTAATTATCATATCTCTTCTATATTTATTTAATAAACAAATTCTATAGTTTGTTTTATTAAATTATTTATTCCCTTTTGCTAATTTGAATAAAAATCATAAATTATTCAAATAAAGGCATAAAGGCAATTTCCTCTATTCACTCACCTACCAAATTAGACATCAAATATCCAATTTAATTCAACTGGAATTCATGGAAAAGGTTTGGAGACAAACTTGCAGGCAATCATCTTCAATCTCCTTCCTTTGATTCTTCCTATCATCTGGCCTGATGTTTTCATAGGGAGAAACCATTCCCATGATCAACTCAAGATTCTTCATCTCTTACCATTGAATTCTCTAGATTGAATCCAAGCCTTTGCTGTGCTGCCTCTTCACAAAATTGCTACCGTAAATCTATAAATACAACCTTCTTCTACAGGAAATGGATCCCGAATCAAACCTTTATGCAAAATTACTCTGCAAGAATAACAATCAAGCAATTGAGCAATTAAGCATTTGGAAATAGAATCTTAGCATCATAGCAATCATAGCATCAGTAGAATCATAATCATGGCTGCATCTTAGTTTTACTATAGCTTTCATTCATCTGGTTTCATGTCAACATAGATTATAGTAGCATCAATATCATCTAGAAATCACCATATAGAATTAGATCATTGCATTTAACATCATTCTATTCTCTAGATTGACATTTTAACAGTCATAGTGCTTACCAAATCTAAGAGCCCTCTGTGATTTAATAAATCTTTGGAGATAGGAAACAATGAGACGCTTTCAATTTTTGTGTGCTTTAAATTAGTTAATTGTTGTTGAATCTTGATATAATGTTTCATTCAGAAGTGTTTTTGGTTAGTTTACTTAATACTTATTTCACATTTATAACTTGTATAAAGTTTATTGGGTGATCTTAGATGAAACTATGTGGAGTAACCTTATATTTATACTTATCTTAAGATTAAATCCCAAAATTCAAATAACACAAGCCGGCATAAGATCTAGGATTTGAAACCATTAAAAATAAAAAAGGGGTGTCCTAAGTTAAGGAGGACCCATTCTCCATAGGGTGAATGGGTCCTAGCATACTCAACTAGGACATGCTTCAGAGATATGAGATATCATGCCAAAAGGGGGTCCTAGGACCTGTGGACATGGAAAGAGTAACCCTTCTACTTTTTCTCATGTTTGGGCGCTCCTAGTGGCTTTGGATTGATCTTGCCTAGATTTAATGTTGTAATGTGGTCAACACATTCACATTAGGTCTTGGACCCTTGAGAATCATTAAGAATCCTAGGATGTCTTGTAAAAGTGTTGTAACCCACTTTCACACTTTTCTAGGACGGTTTCATTATAATTCACCTAAATAACCCCTTTTTATCACTTACCAAGTCTTATTTCAAAGTTTTGTAAAGAGTTGTAACAAACTCTCATATTTTTCTAGGCTTGTCATCACTAATTTGAACCTTTCTTATGTTTAAATGACCCCTTAATGCACTTTTCGACCATACTTAAGTGTATTTTTGAGAATATTCCCGTTAAACCTCATTAAATACACTTCAATCCCTGACACCCATTAAAATTGCCCTGGTGGGACCAAGTCGCCACCTGGCGCAACTTAGTCCCACTAGGCAAAAAATCAAAATAATTTAAATTTTCTGGCAGGATTTTATTCTCTTGACCTTAAGGTCGGCCTGTGATGTGTTATTTTTTGGGAAATATTAGAAAATAAAGTATAAATAAAGGGTTTTCCCCTCATTTTTCATCTCCTACATTCTCCTAATTTCCATTTCATTATTCAAGCAATTCATTAATCATTACCAAGCATTCTAAGCACTTTCAAGCATCCATTGGAGCATCTTGTTGCATATCTTAGATTTCAACATCAAGGGTTTGGTGAGTTTGTGACATTGCATGTTATTCATTTATCATTCTCTCTTTATTTAATTTCATTATCTATGGTTTGATTACCAAATTGGGGTTTGACCAAGGCAAACCCCTATTCTCTAACCCTTAACCCCTTTCCCCCCTCTTTGTATGTGTGTTTTGCAGGTCTTGTATGTAGATTTGTCAAAGAGCAAGGTGTTAAAAAGTGGTGAAAAATACATCAAAGTCATTCAAGTCAACAAGGCCCTAATTGAAGCTTGGAGACCTTTTTTAGCCCATTTTCTATAGAATGTGAACCAGACACCTATCAGGAAGGGAAGTGCAGACTGAAAGCTACAAATTCCTATCCTAAATTTCTCGAGATTCCTAGGTGGACTAAGTTGCCATCTATGGTGAATTAGTCCCACTTCCAGGCCTGAAAAATGATTTTTACATTTCTGAGTACCCATTTGGTAGATTCTTGTTTCAGGAAAAATCTCCCAGAAACTGGACTAAGTCGCCTAGCTTGGCATAAGTGTCCCAATTGGATTCAATAGAAAAATCTACAAGATTCTAGAGCCTCTTTGCATCAGACTTCAGATTCCAGGTGCACCTTTCCAATCTTGTTTAATTCTGTCATTGTTTACTTGCATTCTTAGTTCATTTTGCATACATTACCGTGTTTTCAAACATCTTGTATTTCTTATATTTTGCATTAATAAATCATTTTTTTATCAATTTATTGCATCTAGACATTGCATTTAGGCATATTCCATCCATTCTTACATTGATTTTGAGTTTGGACATTTCCCATTTTGGCCCATCTTTCTCCTTTTAGGTGAAAAACCCTAGAAGTGCAAGAAATAATTAGGGTGCAAAAATATTTGTTTACATTTTGGTGAACCCAGATTTTGAACATTTTCTTTTTGCTTTCAAGTGCATTTGTATCCTAGGGTTAACTTGCATCAAAATTGCATTAGGTTTCGCATTTTTTAATTTGCATCCTAGGGTTTTAAAAATTGCATTAGTGAATTCTCATATAGCTTGCATTTTTGCATCATATTTCATTGGAAAATGACAAAATTCTGCATTTTCACACTGTAGCTGCATTTGTGCATTTGAAAAGCATAAAATTGCATTTGAAAATTTCTAAAAAATCTCAAAAAATCATTATTGGGACTAATTCACCACACTGGGCGACTTAGTCCTCCTACACATTTTGCATTGTAATTTCTGTCATTTTCTGAGTATTTTCTGCATTTTTACATTTTCTGTTATTGCATTACTGTTACAATTGTTTCCATACTTGTAGTTATCAACTTTTTATTGCTCCTAGTTTACATTGCATTTCAATCCACCCATATTTAGAAACCTTTGCATGAGTGTTTGGTGTCCTATTTCTAATACCTTAGTGAGAAGAAGCTCAAGACTCATGTTATCCTATGATAATACACATGTTGTGGATCTTGGATTGTCTAAAACTTCCACTCCTAGTATTGCAACTAGTACAATAGGCATGGACCCTACCTTTAGCAACTCTTTGCCTTCCAATAACATGCAAGTTGACACATCAAACGATCACATTCCGCAAGAAAAAGTCATTAACCTTCATGAGGACTATCACATCTCCAACATTCACCGTGTCTTGAAAACATTTCAACCACTGCGATTCCTACTATAGAAAACATTCATCACATTATTGAATGTGATGAAGGCCTAAACGTTATGAAACAAATTGCTGAGACATACCACAAACATGTTCCTTCCACCTCTTGTACATCTCAACCAACAAAAATTGTGGTTAGTCAAGGTGGACCTAACACTCCTTCAACAGTAGCATCCATACCTACCTATACTACCCCTCAAGTCACCACAACAATGCAATAGGTTAGCAATGTGATTCCTTCCTCGACTATTCCTGCTAGCATTCCTAATTCTTATTTGGCATCGCATGTTCTATCCTCTTCCACCATACCATCTATAAGCATGCCCTTCACTTTCCCCACCACTACATACACTCCATCACTACTTTCCCTTCCACCCCATACCACTTACACTGATCCTCTCATAACATAACTTTTCCAAACTATCTCCTCCATGCAAAAGAAAATATCCACCATAAACCAAAGTTAGAATGGACCACCTACCTATTATGTTTGTAGCAGCCCACTATCTCTAGAAATATTGTGAACACTGATGCCACAAGGAATATAAATTCCTAGATTTGAGAAATATGGAGGGAAGGGAAATCCTTCTAACCATGTTAAATCTTACACCACCTTATGTAGTGACTTTTTCCTTGACGATAAACTATTAGCCAAACTGTTTCCTAGGACTTTAAGACACTACCTTAGAATGGTTTTCATCCTTACCAAACAATTCAATTTGTTCATTCAATGAACTAGTTGATGCATTTATCAATCATTTCCAAGTGCATATGACTCCAAAGAAGACCTTGGACGATTTGATGAGATGCAAACAACACGAAGAATAAAATATAACTAATTTTATCTCACGATACCAATCAATTTACTCTCAAATCGATGTCAAGATTCCTAATCCACATCTTCAAAAGATGTTTATTGAAAAATTGCAAACTAAACTTCAAGACAAACTCACAATGATGAAATTTCCCTCCTTTATGCACTTGTGTACTGCCCTTTGTGATTATCACAATTTGGTTAGTAGTCATGATGCAAAGTCCACTTTTATCCAAGCTGAGAAATCTGAACATGCCAATCCAAACAATTCACAACCATTTAGAAAACAAAACAAAGGGTTCTTACAATTCAAACCCCCTCAAAAACCAAGTCAACTCATCAATAACCAAGTAGCTGCCGTGATACCTTATAGTTATCGAGATTTGAAATGATAGTTTATACCTTTACTAGACACCCTTCATAACCAATGCCTATTATCATTATCATAGACAAAATGGACATGACACGAAAAATTGTAAGCCTCTTAAACACCTTGTGCAAGACTTCATTGATTCCGGTCATCTATCCATTGGAAATTTTAATGTTAAAGGCAATAAGTCTGTTGCCCCACCCAATCAAAATTTACAAATTTTCACCAATCCCATGCCAAAACATAATGTGTCATTTGTCAAAGCTAGTGAAACTCCAAAAAATGATGTGATGAATATTCATACAGATATTGAACATCCTGATCCTATTCCACATATTACCACTATTAATCCTATGGACGAAATGGTGGGTACGATAGACATTATCCCTCATGAGGGCCAAACTAAGAAATATCTTGATATTACTTTTTCTTCTCAAGACATACTAAAAAATATTCCCAATGGTCCTCTTTACATAGCCAGTCGCATCTATGATAAGGCCACTAATGGGATATTAATAGATCCCACTTGTGGCGAGAACGTGATCATGGAAGAGTTTTTAGTATTACATGATCTTTATCAAGATGATTATGACAAACCAACAATATGGATCAAGACACATAATGGGTTTGCATGCCCTACAATAGGATCGATCATCCTTCCATTACATATAGGACCTAAAACAGTGGATGTTACATTCTCCATCATCCTGCAGTTGGACTAGTTTCGTTTGTGGCTAGGCCATCCATGTCTTCGCTCAATGAAATTTGTCCCTTTGGTCATACACAAATGTTTAAATTTTTCACTTGATAATGAAATATTCACTGTTCACCATAGTGTCTTTAACCCTTTGTCTTCTAAAGGAAATTTCTCCTTAGAAGCCTTTTTGTCTGAGCCTATGGAACCTATAACACCTTGTAAAGACTTCTTTTTCATTGCTTACCAAAAGTTTAAAGCAAAAAATTTTACAAAATTGTACTTCCAACATTCCTATCCTAGATGAAACAATGCTTCAACCTTAACAAGAACCAACCCATCAAACTCAACACCCAAAACCTCCCCCACATCATCCAAATGACTGTGAGATAATAATAATAAATCTATCATACCTCCTTGTATAAAACAAGTTTATAATGCCAAGGAGAAAGTGGATGAACAAGCTTCCATGGTTTCTTCCGTTCCTCCATTTAGGGAAGAAAAGCAACCAATGGTTCACCAACCCACTTCTTCACAAGCACAACTTGACAATAAAACCAAAAGAAATCAAGGAGCTAGGGAGCGTAGGTGTCAATGTCGTGCCCTTTCTGACAAGTAACAAGATGAAGAAAATAAAGAAAATCAAAATCCACACTTGACAGAAGAAATGCATGACGACTGCCCTCCCCAATCACAACAAAATGATCCCATACAACAACCACAATTGGTGATACACCCTTCATTGGACATTATCATCCGTCCTCTTATCATGATTAACCTAGATGATGATGATGATGAGATTACTAAAATAGACAAAGAGGTACATAATGATTTGAATACATTATTTTCCTCTTCCATGAGCTTAAGCGACAAATCTCCTACAAGTGTAGAACCTGGTACTTCCCCTAGTTTGGCACTTGCACTTGTCCTTTTGGCTAGTCATCCACCCTTGGCATATCCTGAACATGATTGGGAGGTGGAAGACTTACTTGACGGTTGACTTGCATATGCCTTACTAGTATTTTTCATTTTCATTTTCTTTTTATTTTGCGTGTTTGCATGTGCATAACATGATGCGCTGTTTGATGTTCTCTCTCTCTTTGTGAAATTCTTCTATTTGTACCTTCATTCTTCTGTATGTCATACATTGCTTTTGCCTTTTCTTTTATTTTATCTTTTTTCTTATGTTTTCCTTTTGGGGATGACACAAGGCATTGAGACATTTCATGCCTCTTTCATGTTGACCCAAAAGGCCCTTTTTCCTTTTATTTTCCTTTTATCTTTTTTCTTGTGTTTTCCTTTCGAGGATGACACAAGGAATTGAGACCAAAATGTCTCCTTGATGTTGACTCAAAATATTTTTCATTTTATTTCACCTTTTCATTTTCATTTGCTTGTGTCTTCCTTTTGGGGATGGTGCAAAGTGTCAAGACATACTATATCTCTTCCATGTTGACCGAAACATATCTTTATTTTTCTTTGTTTTCTCTCTCTTTGTGTCATTCTTCTAGTTCTATGTATTTGGGGAATGATGACAGTTCCAAGCTCTTTACAAAACATTACAACAAAGAACATACTGACCCCAAATCCATAGATCCCTTATGTGTTTGGTGTTTTCATTTTGAGGGAAACTTCCTTTTTCTTTTCTCTCACATGATGTAGCCTTACTCAGAAACATATGACTTGGCATAAGGGATTTCCAAGTTGGCTCTCATGTCTTCTATTTTGTTTGCATATTTTTTTCCTTTAGTACTTTAAAGTAATTGCTCACAGTAAGGTGTGTAGCAATTCCTTTAAAGTGGAGGCATACATTGACATTATTCATTTGCATTTTTCATTTTTCTTGGTTCTTAATGCAACTTTGTTACTTCATACAATGCATTTTGTCACTTTGTGGATGACATTGGGTGTGGTGTCCTTCATGAGCGTGATCTCTCTTAGCATATTACATTCCTCTTGGTGGCTTGATGCGACACATTGCATCCCTTAAGTTGCGAATCTTCTATTCTTTGATTAGTCCTCTCTTGGAGACATTACATACAATGTTCCCTAAGTTAAAGACCTCGCATGAACTAAGCAAGATTCCTTTGAACATCTTTTGCATGTTGCATTTTTCATTTGATATATGACCACCTTGCATAACACAACTTGCATCCCTGTAGTGCCATCGTGTTTGTTCATGAGCTCCAATAATACAAAGCTTTGCTTGTCTCATGAAGCTCAAAATGTCATTTTATTTTGTGGCACCTTATTAAAGTTATCAGGAGGTATAACTTTGGTATGGTTGAGCGGGAAGCCCATTCCAAGGCATGAATTTTCCCCATAGCCACCTGCGCGTGTGTGAGTGCATACCAACCATGAGTGTATGTTTCTCACCTTTTTGGCCTTCTCACCCGACAGACAACCATGAGTTCCATTGCCTCAGAGTGAGTATACATTTATTTTTCCAAAAAAATAGTCTAGTTCCGATCCACAATGGGATGGACAAATGATCGAAGCTTGATTCAACTTTCTCTCTTTCCTTCTCTCCCTTTCATTCTTTTACATCATTTTCATGTGTGTGTTTCTTGCACTCATGTTTGGTTTGCCATAGGATCTTCATCCTAGGGGCTTGATCATCCCTCTTGATCATTGTTATCTCATCTTGCTAAGAATTAGTTCATTGAAACCCCTCTTGATATGCATGTTTGGCTACTTTAGTGTGAGTTTGAAGTCAGTTCATCCTCTCACTAAAGTGGGGGCTAACTATGGACACAGAAAAAGTAAGCCTTCTACTTTTTCTCATGTTTGGGCCCTCCTAGTGGCTTTGGCTTGATCTTGCCTAGATTTAATGTTGTAATGTGGTCAACACATTCACATTAGGTCTTGGACCCTTGAGAATCATTAAGAATTCTAGGATGTAGATTGTAAAAGTGTTGTGAAGTGTTGTAACCCACTTTCACACTTTTCTAGGACCCTTTCATTATAATTCACCTAAATAGCCCCTTTTTATCACTTACCAAGTCTTATTTCAAAGAGTTCTAAAGAGTTGTAACAAACTCTCACACTTTTCTAGGCTTTTCATCACTAATTTGACCTTTTCTTATGTTTAAATGACCCCTTAATGCACTTTCCAGCCATACTTAAGTGTATTTTTGAGAATATCCCTATTAAACCTCATTAAATACACTTCAATCCCTGACACCCATTAAAATTCCCCTGGTGGGACCAAGTTGCCACCTAGGGCGACTTAGTCCCACTGGGCACAAAAAAATAATTTTAATTTTCTGGTGGGATTTTATTCTCTTGACCTTAAGGTCAAGCTGTGATGTGTTATTTTTTGGGAAATATTAGAAAATCAAGTATAAATAAAGGGTTTTCCCCTTATCTTTCATCTCCTACATTCTCCTAATTTCCATTTCATTATTCAAGCAATTCGTTAATCATTCTCAAGCATTCTAAGCACTTTCAAGCATCCATTAGAGCATCTTGTTGCATATCTTCATATTTCAACATCAAGGGTTTGGTGAGTTTGTGACATTGCATGTTATTCATTCATAATTCTCTCATTACTTCATTTCATTACCTAGGGTTTGATTACCAAATTGGGGTTTGACCAAGGAAAACCCCTATTCTCTAACCCTTAACCTCTTTTTCCCCTCTTTGCATGTGTGTTTTGTAGGTCTTGTATGCAAATTTGTCAAAGAGAAAGGTGCTAAAAAGTGGTGAACAATCCATCAAAGCCATTCAAGTCAACAAGGCCCTAATTGAAGCTTGGAGACCTTTTTCAACCCGTTTTCTGTAAATGTGAACCGAAAACCTATCAGGAAGGGAAGTGCAGATTGAAAGCTACAGATTCCTGTCCCAAATTTGTCAAGACTCCTAGGTGGACTAAGCCACCATATGTGGAAAATTAGTCCCACTGATTTTTACATTTTTGAGTACCCATTTGGCAGATTCCTGCTTCTGGCAGAATCTCCTTGAAATTGGATTAAGTTTCCTAGCTTGGCATAAGTGTCCCAGTTGGCTTCAACAACAAAATCTATAAGATTCTAGAGCCTCTCTGCATCAGACTTCAGATTCCAGGTGCACCTTTCCAATCTTTTGTAATTATGTCATTGTTTACTTGCATTCTTAGTTCATTTTGCATACATCACTTTATTTTCAAACTTGTATTTCTTAGATTTTGCATTAATAAATCATTTATTTAATCATTTTATTGCATTTAGACATTGCATTTATGCATATTCCATCCATTCTTGCATTTATTTTGAGTGTGGAAATTTCCCATTTTTTCCCTTCTTTCTCCTTTTAGGTGAAAAACTTTAGAAGTGCAAGAAAGCATTAGGGTGCCAAAATATTTGTTCACCAGGACCTAGGAAGGATCCATTTGCTAGGTGGCGAATGGGTCCTAGGTCACTAGCCTAGAACTCAAACCTTTCCAAATTAAGTGTTGTGAAATATTATTAATGAGTGTCAAGCTTTATCCCTTGGAAAATATAATTAATAAGGCTTGAATTTGAATTTAAGGGGCCAATTAAGCTCAGTTAACCTCAATTAATTAATAAAGGCCTAGATTACTGTGAAAGTGCAAAGAAACACTTTACAACACCCCAAATAAGGAACAATTAAGTCCATTTAGTTAAAAGGGTTCCTAAACTTAATGTGAATATGAAATACATATTACAACACTAAATTAAGGCAACATTAGGCTCAATTTTTATTAATTATTTCGAATTAAGTAAGGAAAAGGGATACCTTTTCCGTTACTACATTTTCCCCATACTTTAGTGAGAGTTTTCCCCCATGAAAAACTCACACTAAAGTAGGCATTCAAGACACTTATGTATGCAACAATGACAAAGATACATAATCATACACTATCAAAGACCAAGAGAAATAAAGGAAAATAAAGGATTAAACTTCAACCATTCCAACACGATGTGGAATGTGGTTGTTTGTCTGAAAAAGGATCAAGCTTTGATAGTCTATCCAACGTGATGTGGACTAGGTCTAGGCTGTTTTTCCAAAAACATTGACAAGTGGAACATGATGTCCATTATGTAAACGACACACACTCACTCACTCTGGGGTAGTGGAACCTTAGGCCATCCACTAGGTGAGTATCTTGAAAAGGGTGGAAAATGAGAGAATCATGTGAGGATCCCATACCATATCAAATTTATCCTCCTGGAGACTTCAATAATGCACCATAATGCTAAATTATTATGGATATTATGTCTATAAGTTTTTGTTAAAGCGGATCTCTCTTCATGTAAGGTATTCTTCTTAGGGAACATCGTGCCTAATGTCTCCAAGAGAGGACAAGTCAAGAATATTAGATTGCCACTTATGGGATGCGTCACTTTGCATCATGCCACTAAGGGAAAGTTGTACGCTTAGACATATCACACTCTTGGAGGACATCAAACCCAATGACACCACCGAGAAAAGGAAACATCACAAGAAAAAGAAAATCACACCATAAAATATACAAAATGTAGAAATATGTCATCGATGTATGCCCCCACTTTAAAGTGGTTGCTAACACCATTGCTACGAACAAATAATTTAAAGTAGCCAATGTTTTCTCATTATACACGAGAGATTTCCTCAGAAAACCCTATGCCATGTCATATGTTTCCAAAATAGAGCGACACCATGAAAAAGGGAGGGGTTTCCCCCAAAAATACATAAGGGAATTTAGGGTCAGTATGTCTTTGCTATAATGTTGTCATGGAGCGCAAAACTATCATCATTCCCCAAATACTCATAGAACTAGAAGAATGACACAAAGAGAGTGAAAACAAAGAAAAATACTTCAAGTCAACATGGAAGAGACATAAATGTCTCAACACCTTGCGTCATCCCAAAAAGGAAAACATAACACAAGTGAAAAAAAGGATAAAATATTTGTGACTATAATGACAGAAAAGAGTCCCCCTCTTGCTTAGTTTGGGAATAATTAATGTTGCCTTTATCTAGTGTTGTGATGAGTTTTACACATCCACATTAGGTTTTGGGCCCTTCTAACCTGAATAAACTTAACTTTTCCCTAATTTAATGTTGTAAAGTGTATTTATTTACACCTTCACATTAAATTTTAGGCCACCTTTGCATGTATGATATTTATATCATCATTAATAGGCCCCTATATTCTGCATCCCAAGGCATATTTCAATAAAAAACCTAACAAGATCAACATATAAACTTAATTTCTTGACTCCTCGACACTTTAGGAATAAAAATAGCCCTTGTGGGACCCATTCGCCACCTTGGGAAAATGAGTCCCATCCAGGTGGGACTCACTCACCCAAGATGGCGAATGAGTCCTATTTGGCCTATTTTTAAGGTTCTGAGCGAGAAAAGTGGGTTTTTAATTCAAATTTCTTCCATTTCAGCCTTGGGGATCAAATAAATGATCATTTGAGTGGATCGCCTATATTAAAAAGCTTCCAAATCATTATTTCATCAAGCATTAATATTAGCAAGTCAAGCATTCAAGAGTTAAGGCATTCCAAGACTTCACAAGATTGTTAGGAAAGTTTTCAAGACCATTTCTAAGGAATTCAAGGGTAGATTCTTCATCAATTATTGTAGAAATTTGAGATCCATCATTATGGAAAGGTTCTAATTGCATTATTTCATGTTCATGCTTCATTATCTTATTTCATCATTTGGTTTAATTACCTAAAACGGGTTTGACCAAGGAAAACCCCTATTCCCTAACAATCAACACTTTTTCTCTCTTTGTGTGATTATAGATTTAGGTGCTTTGAAGAATTGAAAGATCATTGAATATTAGGTTGCAAGATTTTTGGAGTTTTTCCCTTATTTGCAAGGTCATAATCTTCACTAAAAGGTCACCTATAACCTCGAAATCAGGGTTTTAGATTCGACAACTTGCAGGAGCAGATTGAGTAGACCGAGAGGTGTAGATCAAAACTTTGAAGTTATAGAAAATCCAAACTCGACTCATTCACCACAAGTGGCGAATGAGTCCCACTATGGGTGTTTTTTAAAGATTTTAGTAGATTTGGATACCCATTTGTTTGAAACCTGCTTTCTGTGCAGAAATTCAAATCTGGGACTAATTCACCCAGAGTGGAAAACGAGTCACAATAGGTAAATTTTTTAGGATCAACAGCATTTCCAACCTTCATTCAAGCCTCTACAAGTTTTCAGGTGTGCACTTCTAGTTTTATAGCTTTCTATTCTAATTTATATGCATTTCTAGGTCATTTAGTTCAAGTTTGTATTCAATTAGGGTTTTGCATTATAGCTTGAATTTCATTGTCTTTTCCAAGTATAAAATTTGTGGTGAACCCCTCATTAGATCATATTCAGCCCCTAAGACAACCCTTTCACAAGATCTATCTCTCCCTTGCATTGAGATCTCAAGGGTTATCCTTGAATGAAATTGGAAAAGTGGGTATGCTCTATGTCCAATACCATATGATAGCATCCAAACCACTTTTTCACCATTTCATTTTGGTGAACTTGCATTTAGAATACTAAATTTCTGATTTGGAGTGCATTTTCATCCTAGATCTTGCTTGCATTAACATTGCATTAGGATTTGCATTGGTTAAATTGCATTCTAGGGTTTCAAATTTTGCATTAGTGAAAGCTCATATAGCTTGCATTTTTGCATCTAATTTCATTGAAAATCATTCAAAATCTGTATTTTCATCTTAGATCTAGATCATACAACATAGAAAACATAAAAATCAAATAAAAAATTTAGAAATTTTTGGAAAAATTCCCTACTAGGACTCATTCACCACCTTGGGTGAATCAGTCCTAGTCCAAATTGTGAACTATATTTTACAGAGTTAAATTTGCTATTTTAAAGCTTTTGGTTGTTGTTGCTTTTCTGTTTCAGTTTGCTTGCTTTTTGTTACATTGAAATCATTAGAAATAACATCATTTACATTCATTGTAATTGTGGATAGAATTAGTTTCTTTCATTTTTCATTCTTAGCATTAGTTCATAGTTTAATTAGATCAGGTTACATTTGGAATTCATTTGAAAACAAAAACAAAGACAAAAAACAAAAAGAATTAAAAGAAAGAAACAAAAAATGGTTAACTTTAGAGAGAGCATATCATTCAAACCCTTTAATAGTGATGACTTTGAAATGTTAGATGAAGCCCTTGATTACTTCATCTCTCCTAAACCATCCATTAAAGGTTTGATACAAGAGGATGCAAGCATCGACAATCATGATAATAAAAATTGTTCTTCTCCTGATATCTCTCCCATTGGTGATGAAGGTATCTTGGTGAAAGAAGATACAATCATTGAAGATCTTGAAAGTATTGTTTGTCTTCCCCCTTGGAAAGATACTATGAAAAACGAAGCTGAGATCATGGTCACTACTTTACCTAGTCTCCATTCATCTCCCAACACCTCCCCTACTTTTGAAAATGCTTTAGTGAATAAGAATACAATCATGAATGATCATGACAAACACATTTGTGTGGAGGATATGTTGATATTAAGAGATCCAATAATTGAGAGCTATGAAAATCCTACCTCTCCTGCTTGGGAAGACATTATAGGACATGGGGATGAAAATATAGATAATCATGACAATCAAACCTTTCCTTCTCCTAATATCTTCTCAAGACATGAAGAAGATAGTTTAGTGTTAGAAGATATCCTTATTGAGACTCATGAGAATTGTGTTCCTCCCTTTCCTAACACCCCTACCATTTGGGAAGACCTATTTGAACAAAAAATTTGGTAACCATGAAACTCATAGTTATCCTTCTCTTGATGCCTCTCCTATTTGCGATGAAGCTACTTCACAAAATGTAATCTTGAAACGTATTGAACCTATTGTTTGTCACTTTCCTAAAAGTTCTCCTACTAGGGTAGATATTATGTCACAAGAGAATTAGACCTTAGCAAAAAAGGATGAAATTATGGACAACAATCAAATTTCCCCCTCTCCTAATATCTCTCCTAATATTGGTGGAGAAGATATTATGGTCTTACAAGATCCAATCAATGAGAATCATGAGGAAAACATTATTAAACAAGAAAATGGCATCATTGACACACAAAAAAATCTAACCATTGATAACCTCCTTAATTGTGATAAAGTTACTTTAGAAGAACCCATATTTGAATGTCATGAACATCTAGTTTTTCACTCTTCTAAAAACTCTCCTACTAGGAAGGTATCATGGTGCAAGAAAATGGCAACATTGACACACTTCTTTCAAATAATAGTAATATGGATTCATTAGATGAATATGATGAAGTGAAATTAGACTCCTCTTATCTAAGAGATCATGAAATTAAGGATAACTCCTTTGACATTATGAACATTATATATCCCTTAACACCAACCATACCTACAAAACCTATACAAGAGACAAAAAAACAAAAGAAAATTGAAGAAACCAAGAATTTATTGGAAGATGCTTCAAAAACCTTTGATAAGGGAAAAGGGAAATTGGTAATGGAAATACAAAATTCAAAAGCATCCATTTCAACCATCTTAAAAGAAAAGACAACATTTAAGACAAACTTTGAGGAAGTTGAACAACCATCGAATCTGAAAGAAGTGAAAAAAATTTATGAAAGAGGTTTTGAACTTATGAAGCAACTTGGGAAAGGATGTGATACTATATAACAAGGTATCCGTGTCCCTATAAAGCATAAAATGCAATAAATGAATAATGATCTTGGTTATTTTCCCTCAAAAGAAAAACATCCATTCAATGTCAACACTATCACAAAATATTCTTCCAAGAAAACTTTAACTTTGATGCATCCAAAACTAATAGATATATCATTAAATATGTATCAAGTTGACACCTTGTTTACTCATCATAATAAATAACCTTAGTTTCTGCTCCTTTCCATGCAATAGTTGTAGGATCATAGCATACTCACTATTGCATGTTTTACATTCATCGCAAGTCATTCCATTTTTGCAAGGAGCAGCATATCATCATCCATTTCGAGCTCACCCTTGTCCTGCACTAAGTGGAGGCAAGGGGGTTAGGAAGCCTTATCCTCGTATGTCATTTGTTGTTGTCTCTTTTGGCTACTTTACCACCTTTCATGAATATATATGAGCAAGCTTGGGATGTGGACGACATGCCTTATGTTGGCTTGCATGTGACATACTTATCCATGATGTAGTCCGATTTGGAAATATATGACTTGGCATTGGGCTTTCAAAGTTGGATCTCATGTCTTCTTTCATGTTAGCATTTATCATTGGCTACTTTAAAGAAATTTCTCGCAGTGATGGTGTAGCAACCACTTTAAAGTGGGGGCATACATAGATGGCATCTTTTGGCAAAATTTCCTGGCGTGAATTTCCTTTTTACTTGTGATGTGTCCTCTTCTTGGTGGTGTCATTGGGTTTGATGCCGTCCAAGAGTGTACAATCTACTGACATGGCATGATGCCAATGAGGCATCCCATGGGCGATGATCTGACACTTTTGACTTGTCCTCTCTTGGAGAAATTAGGCATAATGCTTCCTAAGAGGAAGACCATTACATGAACAAAGAAAAATCCCTTTTAACAAATTTTTTACATGATATTCAAAAGCATTTACAAAAAAAATTACATTGTGGTGCCTTATTAATGTTATTAGGAGGATAAATTTGGTATGGTTAGTATGATGGGAAGCCAACACACTGGCATGAATTTCTCACTAAACCACTTCTTTGGGATAACTCACACCGTGGACGACTTGAATTTTTGTGGCCCCAAAGTGACCGCATCTTTGTCGAAGCTTGATCCACCTCATTTTCATTTTTTTTACTCATTTTTATTTTTGACATTGCATGTTTGTGTATCTTGTTTTTCTGCATATTATACACCTTTGTGTGTGTCCTTTTGTGCTTATGTTGGTTTGAATTAGGGTCTTAGATCTTGGGGGCTTGATCGCTTCTTTGATCTTTGTTATCCTAGACCATCCACATCGGTACGATTGGACCCCTCTTGAATGTCTACTTTAGTGTGAGTTTGAAGAAAGTTCATCCTCTCACTAAAGTGGGGGCTAGATGTAATGAAAGAAAAGAGTCCCCCTCTTCCTTGCTTAATTTGGGAATAATTAATGTCACCTTGATCTAGTGTTGTGATGAGTTTTACACATCCACATTAGGTTTTGGGCCGTTCTAAGATGAATAAACTTAACTTTTCCCTAATTTAATGTTGTAAAGTGTTTATTTACACCTTCACATTAAATTTTGGGCCCCCTTTGCATGTATTATCTTTATATCATCATTAATAGGCCCCTATGACCCTATATTGTGCATCCCAAGGCATATTTCAATCAAAAACTTGACAAGATCAATATATAAGCTTAATTTCTTGACTCTCCAACACTTTAGGACTAAAAATAGCCCCCGTGGGACCCATTCACCACCTTGGGAAAATGAGTCCCATCTAGGTGGGACTCATTTGCCCAGGATGGCGAAGGAATCCCATTTGGCCTATTTTTAAGGTTCTAAGCAGGAAAAGTGAGTTTTTAATTCAAATTTCTTACATGTCAGCCTTGGGGATCAAATAAATGGTCATTTGAGTGGATTTCCTATATAAAAAATCTTCCAAATCATTATTTCATCAAGCATTCATATTAGCAAGTTGAGCATTCAAGAGTTAAGGGATTCCAAGACTTCACAAGATTGTTAGGAAAGTTTTCAAGATCATTTATAAGGCACTCAAGGGCAGATTCTTCATCAATTGTTGCAAAAATTCAAGATCCATCATCATGGAAAGGTTATAATTACATTATTTCATGTTCATGCTTCATTATCTTATTTCATCATTTGGTTTAATTACCTAAAATGGGTTTGACCAAGGCAAACCCCTATTCCCTAACAATCAACACTTTTTCTCTCTCTTTATGTGATTACAAATTTAAGTGCTTTGAATACTTGAAAGATAATTGAAGATTAGGTTGCAAGATTGTTGGAGTTTTCCCCTTATTTTCAAGGTCATAATCTTCACTAAAAGGTCACCTACAACCTCAAAATCGTGGTTTCAGATATATGAACCTAGAGGAGCAAATTGAGTAGACTGAGAGGTGTAGATCAAAACTTTGAAGTTCTAGAAAATCCAAACTAAACTCATTTTCCACAAGTGGCGAGTGAGTCCCACTGTTGGTGTTTTTTAGAGATTTTTGTAGATTTAGATACCCATTTTTCGAAAACCCACTTCTGTGTAGAAATCCAGATCTGGGATTGATTCGCCCAGAATGGTGAATGAGTCCCAGTAGGTCAAAATTTTAGGATCAACAACATTTCCAACCTTCATTCAAACCTCTACAAGTTTTCAGGTGCACACTTTTGGTTTTATAGCTTTCTGTTCTGATTTATATGCATTTCTAGGTCATTTAGTTCAATTTTGTATTCAATTAGGGTTTTGCATTATAGCTTACATTTCATTATCTTTTCCAAGTCTAAAATTGTGGTGAGCCCCTCATTAGATCATATTCAACCCCTAGGACAACCCTTTCGCAAGATCTCTCTCCCTTGCATTAAGATCTCAAGGGTTATCCTTGAATGAAATTTGAAAAGTGGGTATGCTCTATGTACAAAACCATATGATAGCATCCAAACCACTTTTTCACCATTTCAACGACATAGAGAAGAAGGTAGATATGTATGGAGGAATTCACAAAAAGAGAGAGATATACATCAAATGAAACATCATGGAGGATCACATTATGCACATGTAATCACATAAAGAAACATGAAAATTCCAATAAAGAAAAAGACTAGTAAGGAACATGCGAGTCAACCTATAGTAGGTCATCCACATCCTAATCTTGATCAGTATATATGAAAGGAAAACAACTAGAAAAAGGGACAACATCAAGTGCCAAACTAGGGGAAGCACCAAGTTCAACACTCTTTTTAGGAGATTTTTCATTTAAGCTCATAGAAGTGGAGAACAATGTATTCAATTCATTATGCACTTGCTCATCAACACTTGTAATATCAATGTCATCATCTAGATTAATCACAACAGGAGGTTGAATGATATTTTCTCTTGAAGGTTCTTGTTTATGTTGCGATGAGGGTAAAGAGTCATCCTGCATTGCTTTAGGTAAGTTCAGATTTTTATTTTATATGTTACTCTTTTCTTATTGATTTTGTAACATATGAGAAATAGCATTATGTCTACGCCTACACTCTCTAGCATTTTAGTTTCATTTTAATCTATTGTCAATTTGTGTTTGTGTAGGAGTGGGTTTTTCAACCATAGGTTTCTTTTCTTCCTTTAGGGGAGGAACGAAAGGAACCACGAGAGGTTGTTCAACTAGTTTCTCTTTAGCCTTGTAAACTTGTTTAATTTTGGGAGGCACGATTGGATTGTTTTGGTTTTCTCGTGGTCTCTTGTAGGAAATTGTAGGAGGTTATGCCATAGGCTGCTCTTGGATGTTTGGAAGGATTTTTGGTTCAATCATTGTTTCATTAAGGATAGGTGGCTTAATCACGGGTTGAGGCATGTTTCTAAGGGATAATTTTGTTATACGCTTTTCCTTGAACTTTTGATAGTATTTGAAAAAGAAGTCCCCATGAGGTCTAATAGGTTCAATAGGCTTAGGCAAAAAGAAATCCAATGAAAAGTTCCCTCGGGAAGGCACAAGATTAAACCCACTATGATGCATAGTAAATATATCATTACCAAAGGGAAACTTTAAACATTTATGCACAACCGAGGGGGGTGAAATTCATGGAGCAAAGCCATGGGTAACCTAACTTCACACAAAATTTTGGTCTGATTGTGGGATGATGGCGAATGAGACATTTAATGTTTTTGGTCCAAATTTCAAAGGAAGATTTATCGAGCCAATTGCAGGACAAGAAAAACCATTATGCATCTTGATCCATGCTTTTGGTTTATCATATGTATCTTGATAGAGTTCATACACAAATATGAATTCTTTAGTGATCACATTCTCTCCATAGATGGGATCAATTAATATCCCATTATTAGGCTTGTCATTGATTCTTCTGGCTATGTAAAGAGGACCATCGGGCGCATGTTTAAGTATGTCTTTTTGTCAGAAAGAAATATCAAGAGGCATTTTGGTTGAGCCCTTATGAGGTTTAGCTTTAATAAATCCTACCATTTTAATCAGTTGTTCTTCATTATCATCTTTTTTGTTTTCATCATCCATGCCAACATTCATCAAATCATTGTTGGTTTCACTAGCTTTGACAAATGAAATTGTGTGTTTTGGCATGGGATTTTTAAAGATTTGTAAATTTTGGTTAGGAGGAGCTACAAACTTATTGCCTTGATCATTCACACCTCCAATTTGAGGTTGATTATTATCAATAAGGTCTTTCACAAGATGTTTAAGATGCTCACAATATTCCATACCATGTCCATTTTTTTGGTGATAATGGAAATAAGAGTTTTGTCGAAAGCCCACGGGAAATGGTAGATTAGGATCACACTCTTTAACAAGAGGTAAGGAAAGCATGTTTTTTTCAACAAGCTATAACATGATATTATGAAGGGTATTAGGTAGAGGAGTAAAATTTCTATTCCTATCCCCAAAGGAAAAAGGATTTGTCATTCTTATAACAACCACTTGGTTATTAGCTTGTTGACTTGTTTAAGGGGAATTAAGTTGTAAAAAGCCCTTATTTTGCTTCTTGAAAGATTGGTAACTATTTTGAGTTGCAGATTCATACTTTTAAAGATGGCTAGGGGGATTTTTCACATCACGATTGTAAGCCGTATTCTGATAATCATGAAGGGCTGTACATAATTGTGGAAAGGATGGGAATCTCAACATCTCAAGTTTGTTTTAGAGTTTGTTTTGTAAGTTGGCAATAAAAATTTGTTGAAGGTCAACATCAGGAATCTTAATGTTTACTTGTGAATAAAGTGTTTGGTATCTTGCTATGAAATCAGTCACTTTCTCATCATCCTTTTTTTTGCATGTCATTAAATCAGCTAGGGTCATCTTGAGACCCATATGAATGTGGAAGTGGTTGTAAAAGGAATCAATGAGCTCATTGAATGAACCAATTAAATTATTTGGTAAGGAAGAGAACCAATCTAAAGCAGTATCCTTCAATGAAATAGGGAATAGCTTAGCCAAGAGTTTATCTTCAAAGATGAAATCACTACATAAGGTTATAAAAGTGGAAACATGGCTAACATGATCTCCTTTCCCACCATATTTCTGAAATTAGGGAACTTCTATACCTTGTGGTATTTGTGCTCTCAATATCTCCAAGGATAATAGATTGGTTTTGATGTATTGTGAAGGTCAACCATTTTTGTTTTGATTTAGGGTTGCAACTTGTTGTTGGAGGGATGCCGTGGTTTGCATAAGTGTCTTAAGGATAACATCATTGTTATTGTAAGGTGGAGGGGAATAAGGTGGAGTAGTGTACGTATGCAGAGGGAAAGTGAATTGTAAGTTTGTGAGGGAGGATGGTTGAGGAGATATTGTATTGGAATGCACAAATCTAGAAGGACTCCTAGTGGAAATACCTAAGGAAGTGTTCACATTGCTAGTAGGTGGGATGGTTGTGGTAACTTGAGTACTAGTATATGCAGGAATGGAAATGGGTATTGTAGAAGAAGGAATCGAAGTTGCACCTTTGATTTGAGTACACCCCAAAGCTTGGGTACAACTAGTCATGGTAGGGATGGTGTTGTTAACATTAAGCACATTGGTTTTAGGCATGAAAGTCATGGGAAATGAAGTATGCATACTATGATCCATAGAGGGTTGATTATAAACACTATTAGGAAGAGAGCTAGAAAACCCAAGATCCACAATGAATGGTATATCAAGTGATGTCATGAGTCTCAAAATACATATAACAATAGTATTAATAATAGGACACCAAGTTGTAAAGCTCATACAAGTTTTACAAACTTAGTGTGCAAACCCAAAATGGAAAGAGGGCAATGCAATGACCTAAGATGAAATGCAATTTTTAGATTCTAAACAAGGTAATTTTCTAATTACACTATGCAACAATTTGAAAATGAAATGTTGTAAATAAAAATTTGAATTTAGATAATGCACTAAATGAAGAAAATTAAGCTAGATCTAATGAAATGAATAAAACAAAAAATTAAAAAACTAAAACAGAGATGTGACAACAACAAACAAAAGCACAAAACATAAGATTTCACTTTCCAAAAATTCAGATTTGGGTTTGATTAGGGACTCATTTTACCTAGGGAGAATGGGTCATGGATTAGGGTTTTGAAACTAGTTTTTTACAGATTTTAAAGCTTTTTTTGATGATTTTCAAATTCAGGTCTGCTACAATGAGTTTTAGGTTTAATTTTCTATAAATGCAATATGAAATGCAAGTTGAAAATGTGAGAAAATGATGAATTACAAGACCTAGTTTGATATGCAATTTTATTTTAATTTTCAAATGCAAGTTTATATGATCTAAATGATATGAAAAATGACTAATTTTTTTGTATTTTTCAAATTTAAAGAATGCAAACAATGCAATTCTAAAACCCTAAATGAGATGCAAATTTTTGAATGCAAACTAAGACACCCTAAATGAGATCTAATTCAATGAAAATGAATGCAATATCTAATCTAATATGAAAAGAGAGACTCCAAAATCAGAAAACTACAATGCTCAAGAAGTCGGGTTCACCAAAATGAAACATAGAAAAAGAGGGTGCAATCACCAAATGAGATAAAAAATGGGTGCACCCAATTTTTGGCTTGATGTTTCACTCAATTATGAGGGGTATAATGCATAAATAAAAATAAGAAAACAAACCTAACTGTTATAGCAGTAAAAAGGAAGGTTTTTAGATGCTAAAATGATATGTACCTTTTTGAAATAGTGTTGTTTCGGGCCTCACTGAGGACTCATTCACCCAGTGGCGAATGGGTCCTTGTTAGGGTTCTAGAAATTCAGTTTTGGGATCCTATTCTTCAATGTTTGCACTCCAAGATACCAGGTGTTCAAATCCCAAGATTTGGAAATAAATTTTATAGAGCACTTTTTGTGATCTTGCAAGAAAGATGACAACTTTTACAACTTTGCAACTTTGACAATTTTTGCAACTTTTGTTCTCCACTTGATCTTCAATCTAAAACCTGCAATCACACATCAAGAGAGAAGAATTTTTTTCTATTGTTAGGGAATAGGGGTTTTCCTTGGTCAAACCTTGTTTTGGTAATTAAACCTTATGATGAAACAATGATGAAACATGAAACATGAAATAATGATACCTTGGATGAAGTCTTGGAGTACAAATCAACAATCTAGCATGAAGTGGCTTTAAGGAATGTAGATCTTGATCTTGAATTTGGATGTGGAACAATACTTCAATTGGATCTTCAATGCTACATCACCACATTAGCTCAACAACATGCATGATGCACTATGCCTTTGACATGATGAAATAGATCTTTGATTGTTGCAATAGAACTTCAATAATCTGCCCTTGAATGCCTCCTTGAATGCTCTTGAATGCTCTATAATTCTCTTGTGAACTCTTAGGATGCTTGCATAAAGTTGCTTAGGTGATCTTAGATGAAACTATGTGAAATAACCTTATATTTATACTTATCTTAAGATTAAATCCCAAAATTCAAATAACACAAGCTGACATTAGATCTAGGATTTGAAATCATTAAAATCCTGCCAAGAATATGTTCAAAAAGGGGTGTCCTAAGTTAAGGAGGACCCATTTTCCATAGGGCGAATAGGTCCTTGCATACTCAACTAGGACATCCTTCGGGGATATGAAATATCATGCCAAAAGGGGGTCCTAGGACCTATGAAGGACCCATTTTCCAGGTGGTGAATGGGTCCTAGGTCACTAGCCTAGGACTCAAACCTTGCCAAATAAGGTGTTGTGAAATATTATTAATGAGTGTTAGGCTTTATCTCTCAGAAAATGCAATTAATAAGGATTGGATTTGAATTTAAGGGGCCTTAAGCTCAATTAACCTTAATTAATTAATAAAGCCCTAGATTAGTGTGAAAGAGCAAAGAAGAACTTTATAACACCCTAAATAAGGCACAATTAAGTTCATTTAGTTAAAAGGGCTCCTAAACTTAATGTGAATATGAAAGACATATTACAACACTAAATTAAGGCAACATTAGGCTCACTTTGCTATTAATTATTTCAAATTAATTAAGGAAAAGGGATACTTTTTTTGTTACAACACTACCCAATCCTTTTAGTGAAGTTGAGCCATTTTGGTAAGAATACTTTCTATTTCACTGTTTGTAACTTCAACTTGACCATTAGCCTAGGGATGGTAGGGTGTGGATTCCTATGTCTAATCTCATGTACTCCTTTACTAATTTTTTTATCAAATCAGAAGTGAATTGATACCCTTGGTTTGTTACTATTTCTCTAGGAACACCATATCTTTTGAAGATATCTTCATAAAGAAATTTAGCAACATTTCCATCCCTTGCAAATTGTAATGCTTTTACCTCCACCCATTTTGTGAGATAATCTATGCAGACCAAAATATATTATTTGTTATTGGATGTTGGGGCTATGCGACCAATAAAATCTAGTCCCCACTTGTCAAAGGGTGCAATGACCAATTGTGGCTAGAGTGGCATTTCATCACTCTTAGTAGGTCTTCCCATCTATTGGAATCTATCACACCTTATTGTATACTTGACTACATCCTTGTGAAGTGTAGGCCAATAGTAATCAATGTTTAAAATTTTCAAAGTTGTCCTTTTAGCTGCAAAGTTCCCTTCACAAGGCTCATCATAACATGCCTTTAAAATATCATAGACTTCATCCTTTGTGATGCATCTTCTCATTATGTTATCAAGCCTTGTATAAAAGAGATAACTAGCTACCCATTAATAAGGAAAACTTTTCTCAACTAGATGTCTATTTTCTCTTGGTGAGAGATGTGGTGGTGTCTTCCCTACAACCAGATAATTAGCTATATCTATATACCAAGGTGTCATAGAGTGAAAACAAATTTTCATCAAGAAAGGAGTCATCAACAATATCCTTAGTTGATTATTTTGGTAATCATGAGAGGAAATATGCTACCACATTGACCTTCCCTGGTTTATCCATAATTGTGATGTCAAATTATTGCATTAGTAATAACCATATTATAAATCTTCCTCCAACTACTGATTTATTCATCAACTATCTTATGGCTGTATGATCTATGTGAATAAAGATAGAGTATCTTGTGATGTAATGTCTAAACTTATTAATGTCATATACTATTGCCAATATTTCCTTTTCAATGATTGTATAATTAATCTTTGCACCTTGAAGATTCTTGCTTGTATAGTATATGGGATATTCTATAATCCCTTCTTTGTATCCTAAAACAACACCTATTATAAAATTAGATGCACTTGTATGTATGTGAAATGGTATTGTCTAGTTTGGTCCCCTTAAGACGAGGGTCTTAGTGAGTGCTACTTTGAGGGCTTCAAAGGAATCTTGGCATGCAGGGGTCCAATCAAATTCCACATCTTTAGAGAGGAGAAAAAATAATGGGGCTTCTATCTTACTCAAATCATGGATAAACCTCCTATAGTAACCAACATGACCAAGAAAACTTCTTACATCCTTTTGATTTTGAGGAATAGGCAGAGTGGAGATCACTTCTCTCTTGTTAGATTCTACCTATATTCCATTACTTGACACAAAGTTTCCCAAGACCACTACTTCAATTATCATCATGAAACATTTTTCATGACTCAAGGTGTAGAGGAAAACTAATGTGTTATGGACTTGGTAAATTCTACACAATTTAGGGGTGTGCCAAGCTGAATAGTCCACTTGACATTGCAAACCTACATTAAATCATCAACCAAGGTGCATAAAATTATGATGGTACTACACTATATGTGCCTTCACAAACTCGTGTTCACCTAAATTACTCTATGCAAACTTATTCAAACTATTCTACCTTACTGGAATCTTACAAAATTGTAAAAACAATAAAAGTAGTTACAAAACCTAATGGCTACAGGTACCTACAACATAAGCTGTAGGTGACTACTAAAGATGTACAAGTGAAAAATTAATTTAAAAATTTTTAAAACAAAAAAAGAACCAATCCTAATCTCTAAAGTATTATGATTTATCAATTATGCCTCTATTCATGAACAACAACTACTGGAACTAACCATAAACTGTTCTACTTTGCAAAGCATGTGTAAAATAATGAAATCATAATTAATGGAAATGCATAAATAAAAAAATAGATAGATGAAGTGAAGAATAGTACCTGAGTGGCCAGCTCAGAGGACTGTCTCACTTAACTTAAAGAAAAATATAACTCAGATTCTTACGCATCCATGCAACACACAACTCCATTTACTGCATATTACTAGATATTTAGACAAAATATTCTTGTAGATTTTATTCCATAATATCATTTTAACATGTTTTTGTATAATTGGAAAATTGGAAAAGCTACTAGCTACTAATAGCTTGTAACAATCAACTAACTAAACTATGAACTCATCCCTTGACTTTAGACAAAATGGGGAGAGTCTTATTCAAACCGCTAACTAACTAACTACAATCATAAATCCCACTCCTAGATACAAGGATGTGAAATTAAGATTGAATTATTCATCTAAGTGAAAAGGAAACAGAGACCTATTCAAATAAGAATAGCTTGCATGTGAAACACATAGGAAAATGTTCAAAATTCTAGAACAAGTATCTTTTTAGCATTTATTCCTTCCATAATGACCATGCTCAGCTCCACAACTTCCTACACTTTAGGCAGTTTGAACTTCATTAATTCCCTATTTTGCTACTTTGGTACTCACTACAAATACTCCATTCTTGAAACCACATGCTGAGCTATAGAGAGTTTAATCCATACAACATACATATGAAACTAACCACCATAATTAAATCACAACATTCCATTCATATACATACATATTCATATTTAAACCATGCAATACTACGAATATTTTCAACATATTTCATTCCCACAAACTAGGTTCAAGGTTGCAAAGTATGCATTAAAGGATAACATATTATGGAAGTATTGTCTAAAAGGTACTTTAGAAACATATGTAAAGTGTCTTAAAAGTATATGAAAAACAATAAAAAGATACTAATAACTAGACCCATCACAAGGAAAGGTTGTGATCTTGATACCTTTGTAGGACTTTCTCCAAATTAGTCAATGATTCTTCATAAGTATTCCCATAAGTGGTAAAATCATCCATGTAAATTTCCATGGAATCATTTACAAAGTTTAAGAATATATTAAGACCACTCTCTAAAATGTTGTAGAAGTATTACATAACCCAAATGACAAGAACAAATAGGCATATGTACCCCATGGGTAGGTAAAATTTGTCTTGTCTTGATCCTCTAGAGCTAATTTTATTTGATTATACCCATTGAATCCATGTAAGAAGGAGAAATATTGCTTTCCTACTAATGGATCCAACACTTGATCAATAAAATGATGGGGAAAATGGTCTCTCCTTGTTGTTGCATTCAATTCTTTGTAATCAACACATACCATCCATTTTCCTCCCTTTTTTGGTACAATCACCAATGGGGATACCCATTGGTTGTCCGATATTGGATAAATAAACCCTACATATTGCAACTTCTATAATTCTATTTTGACTATGTCACACATAGCTAGGTTCATTCTTCTTTGAGGCTGCCTCACTAGCTTGTAGCCTTCATTAATATAAATTCTATGCATGCATAGATGAGGATCTATACCTTTCATGTTATGATAGTCCCATGGGAATGTGTCTATGTGTGTTTGCAACATGGTTAATAATGAAGACAATTGTGTAGTTGTCAATTGATTGTTGAAATTTAGTGTTAAGTTTGGTGTGATATCTACGGTTAAGGCTAATGTCTTGAAAGAAGCAATGCCAAGGCCTACTAAATTGGGGTTGAAATTTTGGGGTAGTAGTGTATACAAATCTGAGAAGTAGACTCAGAGGCATTTGCAAGTATTATGTTATGCAAAGGAAAATGTGAGCATGTGAGATAGTTGTGTTGTTGTGGGTCCATACCATAAGAGTTTTGTATAATATTTGCAAGGAATTCATCTTCATCCCAAGTTTTCAACATTGGGCTACATTCAATGGTCATGAGTGTTTTTAGAGAATATTGGTCATCCCCATCAAGGGAAGGCCATACAGTTTGATCCAAATATGTATGTGGTTGTGTAGGTGGGTAAAAGACCAGTTTTTTTATCACATTTTTATTGAAAATGATCATATTATGAGACCTACAACCAAATAATTCATCTACAATAGCCAACCAAGGTCTCCCTAAGATTCAAGGGCATCCTACAAGGTTTTCTTTATGTTGTAAGACCATAAAATCTGCATGGTATTCCCATGAGTCTAGTGTGATGACCAAATCTTCCATAATACCCCCTAGTTTAACAGTTGACCCATTTGCTAGTTGTAAAATATTAGGCATAGGTCAGAGTTCCATTAACTAAAGTTGTTTCATTGTTTATTTTTTCATAACATTTATGACTACTTCTAGATCAATTAAGGTGTTTTTAATGAGAGTTCCATTAATTTGGATATCTAATACAAGGCTCCTAGGGTTTGCATATTTAGGAACAACTATATTTCCTAACATGATGTCACCAAGTTGTCCTAAGACATGTACAGTCTAGGGGTCCTTACATTTTCTACTTGGATTTTTAAGGCATAACTCATATTTTTTGTGTATTTTGGTACTTAGTTTCTTGAACCAAGGGTATTTTTATGAAAGCATTTCTAAGTTGGCCCAATAGGTCAGATTTAGTTTTAGAATGATGCTTTTGTATAGTTAGTCTTTTAGAGAATGGTGGTTCTAGAATTGTGATGTTTTGTTGAGTCATACTTTTTTTAATTTCCTTTAGTTGTTTGTCCATAATTTCTATCGGGGGATCCTCATCAATAAGCTCTATAATATGAGGAGATGAAGGATTGACTAGCATTTTCCTTAAACGGAGGTGGACATAACTCACATCAACCCCATAGGTTGGGTATTGTATGGTGTCATTAGTATAATTCTGTTGAATAGGTTTGTTGTTAGGGTTAGGTGCAGGTTGGGCTAGCACCTGAGGTGCTCTTGATTGTGATGGTGTGGCCATGGATGGATTTAGCATTATAGCAGGTTGTTGTGGCTATGGGTAGTTTGTATATTGATTTTTCCATTGCTTACTTCCACACTATTGTGATGGGCATTGGTTTTGCTAGGGTGGCCACTAGGAATTATAATTTGGGTCTTGGTGAGGTTGTGGTGGCCATACCCCCTATTATTGTTGAGTCCAACTAGGTACTCGGGCCATTGGCCATGATGTATTTTATGTATTATTCCAAGCATGAGTGTTCCAATGTGAGAATTTTGAATTACCACCTAGAAATGATATATTATAAGATAATGGATCTGAAGGCATACCTTTTCTTTTTTCCAAGGATTTCATTGAGCAATATAAAATAATTAACCTTCTTCACCTACCAGGGCTTGAAATTTAAACTTCCCTTACTTTTCTTTAGAAATGCTAGCTATCTTCTTGCATTTGCAGTTTATCCTCTTCTGGCAGCAATGCAGACAAAATTTAGTTAGGGTTGCCTTAGCTTCTTCCTGCTTCTTTTTGATATGCAATGTGTCTAATTAGGTATCTAGGTGGATGATTATGTCCTCCTTCATATTGGATAGGAGGTTACTAAGTTCCACCCTTGAGACCCCAGTTAATGTTTTATTGAAAGAAGAGGTTCTATCAACCCTAGTGTTTTTTATGGATGATCTGGAGTAGTTTCTACATACCTTGCAAATATCCTTAAAAGGAAGTTGTGAAATGTCTCCTGCCACTATGAGGTTTAGAGCATCTAGATAATCTTCATGTACTCCCCACAAAAATACCAATTTTAATTACTTGGGAGAGAGCCTGTTTTGATGTAGTTTCTTTAGATAGAATTGAAATCTTTCCACATAATCCTCAAGTGGTTCATCTTCTCTTTGTTACATCCTAAAGATGTCACCCCTCTTCTTGTCTATCCCTTTGCAAAAATCTTGATATTTCTACAGGAATTTGGCCTTCATTATTTCCCAGTTGGGTTCAACATTTCTTCCCAACCCCATAAACTGGTGTAGAGCGACATCCTTTTATGTGGTTGGAAATAGTTTGAGCTTGTGAGCATCTGTAGTATAATCATAACTCTGGAACAACACATCAAATTCAAAGGGTCTTTAGTAACCAATCCATATAAAATGGGTAATGATGAAAGGGGTATGTTCTTAAGAGCAACAACCCTTTCTTGGTTTGTAATTGGAAACTCAAATATCACATGCTCTGCTAGTTTTCTACTGCCTCCTCAACCATGGAGTTAAAATGCCTTCTGTAAGTCTCCTCTATGTTTGGAGTAGCTACTACCATGAGGGATGGTTCTCCTTCATTAATTCCCCCAATATATTCTCTATTTACATCAATGCCTTAAAATTATTTGTGAATTGAGGGGAGAAATCTTCCCAAAGTATCTCTCTGCCTCCACATATAATGGTCCTTTGATCTTTAAGTGGTGGTTCTTGCATAGTGCTAGTGAATAGTTATTTGTTGATTATTAAATATCTATTGGTCCAAATGTTGAAACAAAACATACTAATCTATGAAAGCTTGAAAATAATTTAAAACATAAATAAGAATTCTGAACTTAACACCATCCCTGATAATGGCACCAAAAATAGGGAGCTTCATCTAATGCCTAATTAACTAGTGCAAGTGATCATGCACATGACTTAATGGATCTAAAGATCCCTAAACTAAGCAATTCATCATTCAAGAGAGGGATTAATTGAACTATCAACTAGGGATTCATAGACTTTAGATGATGCTAGAAACATTTATGCATTCATGAATTATAAACGTCCTACATTGGATGAGTATAGGTATTAAACACAGATAAATGCATTAAAATATTTTAACTAAAATTAACTTCGATTTCCCAAAATAGAGTAAATGGTTACAAACAACTACCTAATTTCTATAGGTACTTAATGCTTATAATTGTAACCAAATAACTATTATACTGCAGTATGTCCTAATCCAATTAACCTTTAGAGTACTGAACATAGTATCAACTAAATATTTCTAATTTAGGATTTACAATACATCATTCATAATTGCATAAACTAAAAACTACCAATTAAACTTGCAATAGACAATCTAATCTATCAATCTAAAATAAGGTGGTTCTATAGTACCTCAAGTGGCCCTTGTCTGAGTTGCTACACCCATAAAATCTTCTTCAATTACACTTAGGAAAACATGTTACTCAAATATATTCTCTTTATTGCATTCCAATCATACAAAAAACTGTTGAATAAAATCTAACAAGAAATCTTATTCAATCTAATACATGCAAGATCTTGATGTCCTTCTTGATAGGGTATCCCATTATATAATTCCATGAGAGTCCATTTATTTGTGAAACTGAAAAATAAACTTAAAGGCATATTCAACTCTCCAATAGGAATAAGAAGAGGACTGAGTTTTTTAAAACAAAAAATAATAACTACGAAAACAAGAGAATAAAAGTCTAACAAGGACTCTGTACTCAACCAAGATTAACCGTTATAATTGAAAACATGCCTGGATAGAGTAGTTTCTATTATAATTCATATTCCTATTGGGAACAAACTTCTCCTTCATGATTTACTGAAAGATAAGAGTGACACTTGGCCATCCATGATCTTATCCTTAAATGATCACCTCCATTTTCTTCTGAAAGCGATCGTGTTGTAGCAAATTAACTTCTTCTTTGCATTAAACTATCATCCTAATGCTATGGGTTGAGAAGTCTATTATGGTGGGTTGAAAGGTTCTTTGCTTCCAAGGGTTAGTCCTTATTCTTCAAGGCATTTTCATTCTAACAACTATAATTAAACATGAAATCCTACTAAACTCATAAACATTCATAGCTCATACACACACTTATTAATATAACATATACCAACTTCAAATACTTTAAATTTCTTAAAGTATATAAAAGTTCGGTAATTTCTTTCAGACTTTAGTGAAAAATAGGATAAAAGTATGTAACTTTAGCAAGGAAATATGACAATATTTTGACTCATCACACCTAAAAAACTTTTTTCACATGATCGGTGATGCTGGCATGACATGCCCTCTGGTACCATGGGGACAGTGGGGGGAGATTGGACCTTGTGACCTCTTGCTTGCAACATGATGCTTTAGCCAATCAAGCCAGAGCCCCAATGGTACAAAAAAAAAACTAGAAAGAAAAAAATTAATTAATTAAGAAGTAAATAAATAATATGTAGATTTATGCTATAAAAATAATAAGAGTGAGCTAATTAGTATAATTATAGCCCTGGAAAAGTAGAAATATACAAGAAAAAAAATAATTAGAACATTATACTAATTATTAGGCTCTATTATTAAACTAGAAAATTAATATAATTCTACTAAAAAAGAAATTAATCATTAATTGATAAAAAATAAAAAGTATAAATTTATGAAATAATAAACAATATATACTATAATTATATTATAAAGTAATTAATTATACTAATTAATGATTATGAAAGAAAAATAAAGTTAATGATTTGTTTAAATTATTATTTAAACTAGAAAAAAATAAAAGGAAAGGAAAAGGGAAAGAAAATAATGTCAAATAATAAGACTATATATATATTTATATGAAGATTAAAATAATAAACTATAAAGAAAAAAAATATATATATATATATATATATTTTGATTAGAAAATTCATACTCAAGTATATATTATTAAAATTATAATAAATTAATAATTAGAAAATTATATTTGATATTAAGCTCAATAATTTTATTAAAAAGAGAAAAAAAATTGATTAGTAAATAAAATGTGTTATAAATTGATAAAAAAAGTATAATATAATATAATAAATGAGTAATATAAAAGAGTATAAACAACTAAATTAATTATAATATCATACTAGATATTAAGTTCAAATAAAATACATCAAAGATAATTATTAATATTATATTGGAGAGAGATTAATAAAATTAATTAGTAAAATTTAAAACTAATCTAAAGGTGCTATAAAATAGATAAAACTAGACTAATTTGAATAATTAAATAATATATACTATAATGGAACTCTAAATTAACTAATAAGTAAAACTAGAAAATAAATATAACAAAGTTATATAACTATATTAACTAGAGAATCCTAAAATTAAGGATTGGTTTTTCATTTATTGAAAGTATTAGTTATTTAAACTAGATAAAAATAATTAGAATGAAAAAATAATGTTGAAGCAATATATAATTAAAATATATACGTAAGTATATATAAAAGAAAGAGAAAATATTAGAATAATGAGTTAAAAAGAAATTAAAAAGAGAGAAGCAACTAAATAGAAAAAAAAACCTCTTAAAAACAATGAGATGAGACTAAGACAAGATGAAAGAAGAGAAGGATAACTTAAAAATGAAACCAAACAACCAACTATGCAACCGAAAGGAAACAAAAGCACCAACATGAACACTAAGGTGAATGGAAATAGAGGGTGTAAAGGAAATAAAGGAGTGGGAAAGGGGGGTGGGGGGAGGAGAATTATTGATTAGAGGGATGATGTTGGGTTCTCAGGTTGGCTAATAAAGGATGCTAGGATAAACTTAAACTCTAGCCCTCATTGCGATTAAGGTTTCAGAGATGATTGTTGATTTTGATGGCTTCTTTATGTTTTCTCTTGAAGAATTTTTCTTCTTTAAATAGGAGTTGGGTGTCTTCAAGACATATATGATGTTTATTTGATGAGGAGTGGTCAACTAGGGAATACTTTAAGACACACTCATGTTTGATGTTGACACTATGCTCTTTGATTCTGGTGCTAAAAGAGCACCCAGTTTCACCTCTATACAATGTGCCACATGAACATACAACATTATAGACTCCTGAGTCAAGAAAGATGTCCTTGGATTCTTTGAGAGGGGATACATATATATTATGTTTATTTGATGAGGAGTGGCCAGCTAGGGAATATTTGAAGACACGCTCATGTTTGATGTTGACACTATGCTCTTTCATTCTGGTGCTAAAAGAGCACCCAATTTCACCTCTGTACAATGTGCCACATGAACATACAACATTATAGACTCCTGTGTCAAGAAAGATGTCCTTGGATTCTTTGAGAGGGGATAGAATTTCTCAAGGTTGGGAGGGGCTTAAAAGCACAATGAAGGCCTTTTTAAAGAAGGGTCCTTGAGATTTTTTGGGAGATTCCATTCATATAAGAAAGAGAAGCACTTAAGGGGACACATGAAGGCTCTGGCAATTTTATTACTTGAATACCCATTTAATTTGAAGACTTGAAAAATATGAGTCAACTCTTGGATTAAGATTTCATCATCTCAAATTTGATAGGCTCTCTAGGCTAGGGTTTTAAGGATCCAAAATTTTTGGTGGGTGTGGTGATGAGAAGAAGATTGGATGTAGAGATCAGTGTGGGTAGCCTTGCAGAATACTCGTTGACCTAGGGACCCATCCAATTTTTTAAGGAGAAAAATGTCGAGGAAGGGAAGTTGGTGCTTGGATTCGAGCTCTTTGGTGAAGGAGATGTAAGGAGCTAGGTTGTTGAGGTGGGTGTGGAATTATTCTAACTTTTCCAAGCCATGTGGCCAACAAACTATGGTGTTGAATCCACATTTCATTTCCACCACCTTGACTTGAGAGAGAAGGAATGGAGAGCCATTTATTTGAAATGTTCCTTGTAAAGGTTGGAAATGAAAGGGGAATGGGGGGAACCCATGGCCACACCATCCACTTTCTCATAGATGACACATTGGAATGTGAAAAAAATAGATCTTAAGAATAATTCAACAAGGTGGCTACCTCATCATTTGACTTTAAAAAATGGGAACCTTGGTGAAAAGTGAGACCACATCAAAACTCACCAAGAGGTCATTGATCTCTAATCATTTTTCCTTGATAAGTTAGAAAAATTGGGTGGAATTTTTGATGGAGTCAAATTTTCCAACAAGATGGGACAATAATTTGGAGACGAAGGAAGTTATAATATAAGTTGGGGACCATATAGTGTCAACAATAGGTCTAAAAGGAATACCAACTTTGTGAAGTTTAGGAACATCATAAATGTAGGGGGGTTACTTCCTTGTTGGGTACATGGGATATTTTTTGGTTGACTCATCAAAGAGGAGCAAGACATCAATGATTTTACTTTTTTGAGAATTTTGGAGCAAGGGTTATGAGATAATATTTTTTTAGTTAATAGTGTCAAAAAGGAGAATAAGAATTTTGGAAATATAGTCTTACTCGTTCATAATGACTGTGGCATTACCTTTGTCTACTTTGGAAGTTATAAGATATTTAAATTGCTTAATAATTTATTGAAGAATAGAAGCTCAACTTTTAGGATGTTACACTTAGGGGTTTTGGCATGTCATAGGGCTAAAATGTAATCTTTCCTAACTTCCTTGGCTATGTCTGGTGGAAGAGAACGAATGTCATTTTCAATTTCTATGAGAAATTCAACATGAGGGATAACACAAGGAAATAATGCAAAACCAATCCCTCTTGATAGAATCTTGATGGCAAGGGGATCTAGGATGACATTGGACACGTTAACCACTAACTTTCTATCCTAATAACAAATATGAGAGGAATTGGAGGGGTTGTGAGGGTTGACAGAATCACTAGAATATTGGTGAGACATATGAGGAGGACACTTCATGGAAAAAATGAGAGGGGGGAAGGTAGAGTACTTGAGAGGGGTTTGATGAAATAATAGTAAGGTTGGTGCATAAGTCGGGGTTGGCAAGAAGGGGGAGGGAAGAGGGGATGATATATACATGGAGGAAATATGGAGAGACAAGAGGTAAATGGATGGGAAGAAGAGACAAAGAGATGAGGCATGATAGGTTGGTGAACTAAATAGGGATGGAATTGAGGTGAGAGATGATCCAAGGAAACTATTTTAGCGCAATTAATATAAGGGATAGAAAGAAACTAAGACACGTTAATATGGACAAGCGCACTTGGAATTTTTGAAAGCGAGTTGTTGCTAGATGAATGCTGTTGTTCCAACACTGTGCCAAGAGGGCACTAGTCTAGATCTACGAAGAAGGTGAGATCCTTGCGAGTTTGATGAAATCCATAGAATCCAAAGGCGTTGAGGGCACCCTATTTAAAGTTTTAAGTGCAAGAAAAAATGGTTGGTGAAGGTAAGCTGACCAATTGAATTGCTTGCTACAATGACCCATCATGGAGCTATCTACGAGAAAACATAGGAGGGAAACCAAAGGAAGCTTGAATGATTTTATATTGGTGCAGAGGAAGCAAACAAGGATGGTTATAATTATTGATTGCATTTATTTCCATGGACTGAAGAAGTGAAGGTGAAAGGTGAGTAGGATAATTATTAATAGCGTAAGAAGCTATATTCATTTCCATAGACCAACATGGGGAAGGTGTAAGGTGAGGAGGAGAAATATTGGCTGTGTAAGAAGTTGTAGAGGATAACACGACCATGGAAAAAGAATAGGCTAGCATAGGAGAACAAGGAGGAGACTAAGAAGATCAAAACAATGACAAAGAATGAGGTTGGGATGTGGTTACAAGGAGTAAATGAGGGGAAGATAGTAGGAGAGGGTGGGCTAGAGGAGGAATGGTGCTTGTGATGTAGAGAAAAAAAAATCTTCTATCTTCTTATATAGTCTTCTTTCCTCCCTATGCCTCTTACATGTGAAGTGGTGTCTAGACGAATCCAAAGGTCTGGAAGCAACTGTAACACCTCTCTAACTCCAGTCTAGGTAAGAGAGCATTTTGATTTTGATTTGATATTTTAAATGTTAAATGTTATTATAATGAGGTTAGATATTGTTGATTAAGTGAAAGGTTATCATGATTAACTATGATGATGATGCAATTAATTGATATATATGGTAGTTAACTACAGTCATGATGTAGTATGTGCTTCAACTATGTATATATGTATATGCACAAGACTGTTGTGTGTGTATGTTACAGGTACCAGGTATCAACTCCACTTGGCTCCACAGGTCTAAGAGTACCTTCCTTGATGGTGGCTAATAGGAGATAGCACATTAGCCAACCCTTGAGCTAAACCTTTATCATCGTACCCAATTGGGTATGATATGTCTTTGATTAATTAGTGCAAACCTCAGATACCATGATTGGTCACGTTCCAAAAAACCTTAATCCCTTATGTGGTCGACTTGTGAAGAGTGTCTAAGCTTTTGAGTTAAATTGCATTTTTCCATAAATTTTAATATAGGAAATGCATTTTATGATTAAGAGAGGGAATTTAATATTTAAAAGGGCTAATTGGGCTTATGTGTATTCTATTTGACCATAATTGCATAATTTGTGTGATTAGATTCATTTAGGAAATTATAAGCATTATTTAATTATTTAATTTTAAGTTGTGCATATAAAGACCTAAATTAGGATTTTAATGCTAAATGCTGATTTATGTTATAAATTGAATGTTTAAATTATAATTTGGAAAAAGTAGAGGAAATGATATAAAATAGTATATATTAAAAGATAATTCTTAATATGGCTTTTCAAAAAAAGTGAAATGAGAAAAGGAGTTTAAAAAGGGAAAAGAGAATTCATTTTTGGGCTGTAGTATATATTTTGGGAGAGAAATGTGAGGAAAAAACCTTCTTTGCTGGAAAATCAATTTGTTCATTGTGGGAGCAATTGGGCATAAAATTTCATGGGACCAGTTGCATTTGGATAGGAATGGGGAAAGGAAGTGATGGCTGCGATTTCGTGTGCTTTCGTGGCTTGTGTGCAAACATCTATTCATTTGAATTTCTTGTTTGGGAATGGACGTATTTTTATCATTTTTTCATATTTACTTGATTTTAAAGGGTTTGAATGATTCTAAATGCATAGGTAGTATGTTAGAATCATTTTATGACTTTTATTTGGATCAATTTGATAGTGTATAATTTATTTTACGAAATTTTTGAGAATTTTCCCAAATACGAGGTTATCATGCAAAATTTTTAATTAGAGGCACAAATGGGTGTTTTTATGTTAAAAGTGTGTTGTTGGATATATTTAGATCAAAAGGGTATTCTTACAATTTTGAATTTCGAACTTTGAAATTTTAAGCTTTTTCAAGCTCCATCAATGGTGAAACCTGGTTATTTGTGAAAATTGGGTTTAGTTTAAAACAAATGGTTGTTTTTATGTTAAAAGTGTGTTGCTGGGTATATTTAGATCAAAAGGGTATTCTTACAATTTTTATTTTTGAACTTTGAAATTTCAAGCTTTTTCAAGTTTCATCGATGGTGGAACTTGGTTGTGTGTGAAAATTTGGAATTTGTTTAAAAGTGGAATTTTGAGAATATTATTGCAAATTATAAAAAGGAATGGTAGAAAATGCATATAAATTCTTTGAATGAGATCATTTCAGATCTGTTTGCTTGTTTAAATTTCTGATTTGCTATTTTAGTGTAAAAATGTGAATAGTGCCGCAAGAGTTGTGAATGCCTTGTATTTTTGAATGTGAATTCCATTGTGAGTTGCATTATTGCTTTGGCTATATTTTCTTGTTCATATGGAATGAGATGCACCCTAGGAATAAGTACTAGAGTGAGTCGTGGAAGTCATTTATGGTTTATTGGATACCCCTGCATGCCTTTAGTGCTCTTATAGGCTAAGGATGGTTGGGAAGACATGCCCGCTCTTGAAGCATGGGACTTGTGTAGTTGTGCATTCTTGTTGTATGAAAGGATGCCAAGTTTCTTTGATGCCATTCCTTTGGGCACATGTTATGACTCTCCCTATGCTTGCACTCTAGAATCTAGATCCTATTTTGAGTAGCACTTGGAAGATGTATGTTCTTTCCTCTTTTGGTGTTTGGTTTGAATACTATGTTCATGTCTTGTGGAATGGCTTGTATCTCATTTAATTCCTCTTATGAGTGATTGGAATATTAATTGTAATGGCTTGTATTTCATTGCTTCCTTTTATGAGTGACGTGTGTGGCATGTGATTTCCATGTGTGAGTAGCTTGTATGCCACGTATTCCATGTGTTGGAATGTTCTCTTACTTTGTGTAGATGCATTAAATTCTTTATGTAGTTGCATGAATTCTACTCTTTTCCCTTGTGTGAATTGAGTTTCTTTGAAATATATGTTAGCTTCCCCTAATTGGGATCACTAACTCATTTGACTACAAAATTTGACAAAAATGTTTGACAAAATATGTATAATTTGATGTATCGTCGGGTGCTTGTAAACTTTGATGTGTAATTTTTAATTTTTTAAAAGTTTATCCTCGACGTTCATCGAAAATTTGATGAACATGGGTTTCGTTGAAATGTCGACTATCAGTTTCGTCAAAATTTCGACAAACATGAAAAATAAGAAAAAAATCAAATTATGGCCGACATAAAGAAAAGTGAGTTCGCTGATTTATTACGATAGTGTTTTTCTCTACTTGAGATAGTTTGTGGAGAACTAAGGACGATTTTCTTGGGAAAAATCAGAAAAAATTCAAAAAGATATCGCCAGGTTGAGGGTAGTCATTGTCTTTTTGCAAAATTCAGTTGCGAAGTCAGATTTGTAGTTCCAGGTTTGAAAATCATATTTTAAAGCAACATCTCATCAGATTTCATTTTTAGAGGTTTAGGGTTTTGAGAATTTCATGTCCAGATTTTGTTGTGTGGAATCACCATAAGATCACAACCAAGGAACAAATTCTTGTGACTGTAATTATGTGATCCATAACTCTATTGGTCATGTGGCACAGTTGTGCTATAACAAATACATGATGCATTCATGTGTGACCCAAGTTTAATGTGGCTATGTTGTGATAGAAATGGAGGCACTCATATAATGTAGTTAATTTAGGTTGTATAATGTAGGTGTCAATCATCATTGGGTGCATTCAGGTTGTCTCAAGTTTAACAGGCTAGGATGTAATTATAGCATGATCCAAGAGTGATTACCTCTTGCTGCAATAAAAAGCCTATAACTCTGGTTGATATGCAGAGTGGTTGTGTTATATCAATTATGTAGTGCATTCAAACAAAAACCATGTTTAATGGGCTATTCTAGAGAGTGATCAAGATTTTCTAAACCTTATGAATGTTACTTAAAAGTGTATAGCTTAAACTACAAACCAAGTTTGTTACATACTTGAATGCAATCTTGGGTTACCACAAACTATAATAATGTGATTTGCTAATAACCATTATGGAAAGTATTAAAGCAAGACCCATGCTATATAGGATACATTTCCCTGATCAAGTTTACATACCTTAATGATCAAACACAAGCTTCCCACACACTCTAGAATACAATCCAAGATCATACCACAACTTTGTTAAGACAACTAATTTTTTGACCCAAGATTTAAGGTTGTTTTTTAATACCAACAAAAGCATTGGTAAGAGCATGATTAGGGTACAAACCCTAGGCCTCTATAGAAACATAAACAATAACTCTAGCGGATTAGTGAGGTTGCAATACCAGAAAGATTGAGACATTGTAGCTAATAACAAAATCTTGCAATCTAAAGATTGTAGCCAATAACAAACACACTATGTAGCTTAGTGACATTTGTAAATGCAATCTACGGTAAGAAGAATGATAGTCACTTGAGATGTGACAGTCAAAAATAGGCTGAATAGTGACAAGATAATAAAGCTCAAACCTTAAATAGTAAAGTGGAGATTTTAATAGTGAGTTTCCTTACCCCCTTGCTGACCTTAAGGGTTTTTCAAATGCTTTTGGTTGTGTTAGACAAGGCAAATGCAATTAGGGAATGACTATCCAAATGAAGTAACATTGGTAATCATAGGTTCAATGTTTTTTCTTAGCCATTAATGTATAATGGAGGTAGTGGATTGCATGTTTGAGAAGTGTTTTGAGACTCATCAAAGATGGGAGAATAGTGAATAATACCTTGTAGATTGTGAAGTAGTGTCAATAAGGTTGAAGGATCTTAAGATCTACAATACCATGAAACAATGAGTCCCCTGTAGTAAGTAGGTAGTCTATAGGGCATAGTTTGATTTTATAGAAAGATGCTTATGAAAGGAATCTTCAAGTGATAGTGAGTGAGCTGTTTGAGATTGCAGTTGAGGGTACAATACCCAGTCTTAAAGGAAGTTAGCAAAATAGTAAATGTGCAAGAAAATCAAATTGTACACAACAAACAATTCACAATGTTATCTTGCATAATGCCTTGAATTTGAAGACAAAAATCTCATTGTATCTTGATGAAAGTGGTGACCTTAATGGTCAATTACTAGCAACCATGATTTTAAAACATGCTATTATGCTTATGGAGGCAACATTTTAAGCAAGGTAGTGAGTGGTGGTTTGGAATAATGGCAGGTATGAAGGACTTGCATTATATGGCAGGTATGATACTATGTAGTCTAGCTTAAGACACTGTTCTTAGAAGAGATTGAAGGTGGATTATGGAACTTAAAGGTTACCATGAAAATGATTAAAGAAAAGACTGAGATCTATTTAAAAGCCACAGTCATGAAGATATTAAAGATGTCATATGCAAAACCCTAATAGTTGGAGTAATGAATACAATGCCAAAGATGATAGTGTGTTGGGGCAGATTTAGATCTCCACATTATCTAATTATAGGGAAATACATCATTTATTTATTTATTTAATTAAAAGAAATCATTCTAAACCCTATATAGGATACATTGATACTTCAAAAGCCTCTGAAGGAATTTGAGATTATGCAAATATATGTCAAGTAAATACCTAGATTACAAATAGTAGCAAGAAAAATACAAGATTTGTTCAGTAGAGCAAGAATGAGATAAGCAACAATGAATCCTATTCCTCCTTTCACACACATCTCCTCACCATTCTCTGTCATTTTTTACAGAAACACTTCTCCATTTTGGTGGTCTATGCTTGAAAATAATGTTTTGACGAAGGTTTTAGAGTATGTTTATTAAAATGAAAACTCCATTCTGGTGGGCTACGCCTGAAAATAAGATTTTGACAAAAGTTTTAGGGTATGTTTATTAAAGTTTTAGAGTATTTTGGCAGGCTATATTCTTGATTCCTTAAATGATTTATTCAAATGGATTGTGTCTAAATAAATGACTAACTATTTAGTCATTTTTATTTTTGTGACTAAATAATTTTTAATCAACGACCAAACTAGTAATTTATTTACTCATTTATAGCTGAGTTGCAAAAAATGAGCATAATTTAGTCATTTTTAGTTTTTGTGACTAAAAGTTTTAGTCACCTAGTCATTTATTTGCCAAATTCTACTAGTGTGTGCTTCCTTGTGTGATTAGGAATCTCTCAATGTTGAGGGCCCTAGGGATAAACTCATCATAAGAAGTGACACATTGCATCTTTAACTAAAAGGATAAATCCATATTGACATTAGCAATAATGATTCCGAATTGGTTCTCCTTAGAAATGGGTCACTTGCTCTTACTAGCTCGTTGCCTCCATCGTTGTAGGAAGTTTGCAATCAAGTTCAATATTCTGATTTTAGGAGTCTAATGGTTGGAAATCATAGTAAAATCAAAATTTAATAATTTTTGGAATTAACATTTTAAAATGTTTTTTGGGGTCATTAACTTCAGACTATCTTCTCTTTTGCAGGGGTGGTTGCATGCCAAATTTTTTTGGTGTAAAATATAGAATTGTTAGATTTTGTTACATGTCTATGAATAAAAATTATTAGAGTGTGAGTTTGATATTTTTTGAGGATCTAAATAGTCAAGCTTGGTAAAGAAAAATCATGTCAGATAATATTAGTCTAGAACAAAATGAAGAGACACTTGATAGATTGTGGGCTAGATTGAAAAGAAAGGGTGATGAGAAATGTTATTGTTCTTGCAATAATCACAAGGGCTTAAAAATGAGACGAATTTTAATCACAACTAAGAAACATTGTAGGTAGCATGGTCACATTGAAGGGGGGCATGATTATCATCCATTGGTAAGTTGTTCATTATATGTGTTTATATTGATTGAATTTATAAATGTATATATCGTTTTAACATTTTATGTATATGTATATAATCACTTGATCATGATCATGGTTTATTTGTCTATCATTATTATAAATGTGGGGTGCCCTAGGGAAGATGATATGAATTATTACGACCCAAATAATGTGGTTTTTCAAGCAGATGAACATGGAGCTATGAATATCAAAGTTGAAGTTAATGATCCTATGGAAGAAGATGATCATGCACCAGAAAACATAGTTGAAGATGATGGTACAAATACATTGATCCATGACACATTTAGTGGTAGAGATGATTATGATGATCGAGATGACTTTGATGATGTTCATGATTTACCTATACTTGAGAAGGAATACAAGCCCCTTTATGAAGGATCCCAAACAACTCTTCTCTCTGCTATATTGTTGCTGTTGAACTTGAAGGTTATGAATGGTTTATCAAACATAGCAATCTCACAGATGTTAAAGTATGTCATATATGTCATCTTTTTCATCTATTTTAATTGTTGTTAGTTCATCACTAGTAAATAAAGGATGAAATATGTGTTGGAATTATGTGCCTCAATCTCACAGGTTGAAACCTCTGAGTAAGCATGGTCGCTCTGACTGCTAAGATGTCTGGCCGATCTGCCTCTGATCTTAATCTGTCAGCTTGTCGGTGTGACTTCTGGAATCTCTCAGCAATTGGCATAACCTTAACCTTCAGCATAACCTAGACAATTAGAATGATGTTTCGACGACAGTAGAAAGTCTGGCCGATATCGGCGTGACCCTTAGTCTGTCTAGCCGATGTAGCAATCGGTATGACTTGATCCTATCAGAATGTGTCCTGGCAATGGGAGATGTCTGGCCAAAAGGTTATTCTTATTGGATGTCGGGGAGACTCTTGGCTGAAAGGTTTGCTTCAGTATGATGTCTCATCGATAGTGGTAGTCTTGCCGATAGAGCTACATGTGTTTATTGTTAGGTATCTTTGGTGAGACTCCTGGTGACAGGTAGTGTTGGCAAGAGGTGTGACTTCGATAAGAACTCTTGGTGATAGATAGTTGGTCTAGCTGATGGTATTTGGTCAGAGAGACTCTTGGTGAGGGATGTTATCGATGTGACTTGCTATGTTCGTTGTGAACCTTTGTCAAGAATGTTGGTCTAGCGGACGAGTCTGCTTTCGGTGTGAGTTGGGACTTTGGTGAAACCTTTTTCGATGTATGTTGTCTTGTCGATAAGGTGTGAGTTGGTGCTCCTGTTGATCGTCAGGGTGAGTCTGGCTGATTGGATTATTGTCGATGTGACTCTGGCCGATGGTCTGCATCAGGGTGACTCAAGGCGAAAGATAGATCAGAGTAACATGAAGGATCGTTGGAACTCTTAGTGACTGTAGAAGTCTCACCGACAAGTGTATTGGACATCGATGTGACTCTTGAACTCATTATGATCTCTTGCTGATGGCAGTGACTCTTGCCGAATAGCGATGGATGTATAATCAATCCTGTGGCATCGAGGAGACACGGTTAATGTCTCATTGACATGCAAATATAGTTTGAACACTTTTGACCGATTGGAATACTGTCCTATGTGGTGTGACTTGGACTTATCAGAGAGGGTAGAATGTGAACTGTTTGTTGCGACCGTTTCTGCGTGGAAGATGAACTATTTGTGAGGAAATGAAAACAACTATGTTCTGGTGAATTGGACGTTCTAAAAGGAGAGCGAAAATAAAGAGAGGGCCGAGAGGCTGGCTGGAAGGCTGAGGCCGTAAGGCCAAAATAGAGAAGAGAGAGGCAGGGTTATGTTGCCGAAATCTCTCATAATCAAGGATCGAATGCCATGGTCGATCTCTCATTTCGATCTGTACTGTATACTGTGAGGGTATTGCAATAGTGTGAAGATTGTATGGTCTGATGGATTGATCAGGAAATGTAAAGGGGAGAGTTTGCTACCAGGTTGTATCCGGAATGAACAAGATGTAATCTTTGAAAAGGCTATGAGCCTGAATTGTATTGTAACCTTTTGTTGATGAATAATACAATGGCTTGAACTTTGGAGGGTGGGGTTTTTTACCCAAAAGGGTTTTCCCCACGTAAATCTTTGTGTTTTGGTTTCTGTCTTATCTTTCATCTGTGTTGGTTCTGTTTCTAGAATCTATTATTGCTTGTTGTTGAATTTACATGTGCTTCTCTTAGAAGGATTAATGTGGGAAATGAACTGTGTCTGTTTCCACTTTAGGACATAGTTGTACATGTCTTTGAGTCAATCCAATCAGAATTAAAGTTACCGAAGGCACTAATATTCTTGGAGGTTTCTCTGATATGCCCTATATTTCCCTTACAATATGTACCATTAATATTCTTTATATTAACAAATTATTTTTTGTTGTAGATTGATTGGTGAATTTTTGTTACCACCATCAAATATTTTACCTTGCTCATACCGAGATTTATTTGGAATTATGAAAGATATCAGAATGGAGTATCAAACAATAGATGCATGTCCTAATGATCATATTATATATCATAAACAACAAGAATTTGCAACAGAATTCCAAGAATGTCATATTAGTAGATATCAAACATATCAACTAACAAAAAAGGTGCTTCACAAGGTTCTTCGTTATATTCCCATTATTCCACGTATACAACGATTATCTAGGTGCAAAAACTTAGTGCAATTTATGGATTACCATGCACGAAATAGAAGTGGAGATGATATTCTTCAAATGCCTACATATGGTTCTGCATTTAGGGACATGGAGGAAAAATGGCCACACTTTAAAAAAGAGCCTCGTAATTTCAGGTTTTCATTGGAAGCAGACGATGTCAATCCATTTGGAGAGTTGAGATCTATTTACTCGGTGTGACCTATTTTTGTTATCAACAATAACATTCCTCCATGGATGTCAATAAAGAGGGAGCACATAATGTTGTCAATGATTGTTCCAGGTAGTTGTTTACATCAATTTTCTTTAACGTAGTAGCATCTCATTTGCCTTATTTGTTGCATAATGACATATTTTTTTTATTCAATAGTCATGTATATTAATTTATATATATTGTAGTAAAATGGTTATAATAATTATGTAATGTTTATGTTCATTCAACTAGGTAAATACCAAGTTAAAGATATGAATGTATATATCGGGCCTCTTATCAACGAGTTACTAAAGTTATGGAATGGTGTCACTATGTATGATGTCTCTAGACCAATAGGACAAGGATAATTTCAATTCTATGCAATGCTTGTATGCACAATTCATGATGCCCCAGGGCTAACACATTTTTGTGGTATGTTATATCGTTCGACTACACTTTAACAATATTTAATTTGATTAAGTAGATATTATGCACATTTTTAAAATAATCTATTCATTATATATAATTATAAAAATTGACATATTTAATCCAATTATATATGATCTTGCAGGTCTTCAAACAAAGGGAAAATTTGCATGTCCAATTTGTGGTCCAAAGATGAAATCTCGTCATTCAACAAGTTTAGGAAAGTAGGTGTTTGATGAGTATAGGCACTTCCTCCATAGAAATCATAAGTATCGAACTACTAAAAACATCTTTTCAATGGGAAAATGAGACTACATCAAAACCACGAAGAATGACACCTCGCCTATGGAAGTTGGAATATAATAGAATTAATCATCAAGGTTATACATTGGATCAAATTGTTTATCTATCATATATGATATGTTTTGAATTTATATTTTTATATTGTGTTGTGTTTACTCATGTTGTAATTGACAATGATTGTCGTTGTTAATTTGTTTAACTTATATGCTTCATGAAGGTTGTTAAGGCATTAATGGCCGGCTTCCATAGGGACTGAAAAGTTATCCCAGACAATTTAGTAGGTTGCCCTACTATGAGCAAGCTACAAATTGTGCATTTGTTTGATACAATGCATATCGGAAAGAATATAACAAAAAATGTTATGAAAAATATTGGATGGAAGGCATGACAAAGAAAAAAATGTCAAAATTTGTAGTGACATTCAGAAGCCAATCATGCAATGAAAAATGTCATTCAATTAAATAGTGATGGAGACCAAATTAATATAAGTGCCCTTGGTTATTAACAGAGTAGCAAAGCAATGCTATAAAATAAGTCATACGAAAAATTCGATTTCCCATAGGATTTGTTGCCAACATAAATAATATAATAACAAAGAAAGGTGAATTTGGGTTAGGGATGAAAAGCATGATTGACATACCTTCATTAAGGTAATTATTCTCGTATATTATATACACTTGTATAATGCATGTACTTTTCGTATTGTGTTTACTACTTTTGGAAAAATAATGAAAAAATTATTTTATAATTGTTTCGCACGTTCTACCTCTATCTCTCCTGACAACTTTGACAACAATGTCAAGCAAGTTATATATGATCTTGGAAAATACATGAGGTAAGTAGCGAGATTTGTTCAATTCATTGTATACATCTTATAATTTCTATTTATTTTACTTGTTATGTAATATACTATATTTTGTTAAATCTAATAATATATTTGTGCCTTGAATCACTTGTAGATGGTTGTCATCTAAAAAAATCATAAAGAAGATATAAATTATTGGAAGAGAAAAATTCCTCATCTAATGTGTGAAATGAAAAGGTGTCTACCTTCGACATTTTTCAATGCACAAGAACACTACCTCATACACCAAGTTGAGGAGATTGAATTGTGTGGACTTGTACACACAAGGTCAATGGGATGGTTGAGAGACACTTAAATTTTTGAAGGCTTTGGTTAGAAAAGAGCACATCCTGAGGGTTCTATGGTGGAGGGATATATGGTATACCAGACCATGGTGTACATTAGTGAATATCTTCCTAAGTTTGCAGCAAAGATCCATGTAGATCGCATTTGGGATCCCAACTCCATTAACAAATTTGAAGGGGAATACCTGATGGGGAAAGGTAGATTGAGGAAAGTGAGAGGTAATTATAAGATGGTCATGGAGATTAATTGGAATACATTTTACATATGGTTTTTATGTATATTTTACTTATTTAATTTTTAATCTTCAATATACATCAATTATAAATTAAGGTCGTATACTATGGTATTTAACTAAATATACGTCATTTGTGAATTTCAAATTTTTTTGATACAGTTGGTCAAGAGTTGGATGCACTACATTTGTATGTCACCAACAATCTTGATTGGATGACAGTATGGATTGAACGATGTCAACAATCTGATTGCGCATCAACATGGGAAGGTGTGGCTTCATTGGTTAAAGAAGTTCATCGTAATGGAGATTCCAATGTTACACAAAGAGAAATTTATTTAGCATATGGTTTAAGAGATAAATAGGTACGTATAAATATATTAATTATCCATATTATTTAATTATTTTGAATTATATTGATGTATATATATGTTGAGATTGTTTTCTTTGCATACATTTGGCCAAGTATAAATATGTTTATCAACTGACGATATTGCAATAATTTTTACATATTTGACATATTGTAGGTGAAATACCACAAGGCTATGTGGTGCAATGGTCATAAATTTCAAATCAAAATGTTGGATGACATGAAGAAAACTTGTGATTATGGTATAATTGTAGTCTTTCAGGTGACTAATGTTTCATCTAGAAGCGACATACATCCAGAAGTCTTAGAAAATTGATACTATGGGATTTTGGATGATATACTTGAGTGTGACTTTAAGTCCTTCATATTAATTCTATTCGTCGTCCTATGGTATAGGCTACAATTGAATGAAAATAATCCTAAGAGAACTATTATTGAACATGATAATGGATTTACCATGGTTAATACAAGGTTGATCGAGCGACCTAGAAATGAGCCTTATGTTCTTCCAAGCCAATGTGAGTAGGTATTTTACTCAAAGGTTCCAAGTAAACCGGGTTGGTCATTTGTTGTTAGACATGATCCAAGAGGAAGGCCAGTAAAGTATAATGTGGTGGAAGAAGAAGATTCCAAAGAACTAGAAGATGATGTAAATGATGATCGGGACCAACTGTTAGTTGATGATGTCCTTGACGAAGATGTCGAAGAGGAGGACCTAGATCATGATGATGTAGGAGTTAATGTTCATGAAGATGATATCCGTATGGATGATGACATTATAAAAAATGATATTGATGATGATGATGATGATATGACCAATCCTTACAATGTCGAATCTGGATCGGATGATACAGACAAAGAGTTGGATGAAGAAGAAGATCACATTTGACATTGAAATGTATAAGTTATGTGATTATATTATCTATTTGATATTAATTTCTTGATAGAATTATATTTGAATTATGTGGTTACATAATTAATTCATGATGTTTTTAATTTTATGCCATTACATAATTAATTTAATGATGTACTTTTTAATGTTTGAAAGGTCAAAAAATTATAACATTTCAATAGTGATGTTAACAACCTTGAAATTAGTGTGTTTTATGTTTCATGTGATCATAAAAGATTAAAAAGTTAGTTGTAAAGGTGGTTTCTCAGTGGTTGATGTGTAAAGGCCTTTAAAAGGCATAAAGTGATCATTGTAATGGTTGTTGATGGTTGAGGATTTAAAATACAAGCACTTTACATTCGAAAATCTATGTTTTTCTTCAAATTTTTTGTATTTTTCCTGTTATGTAGCACTGTGCGGTCACATGCAGCCATATTTTGATGTGAAATTAATTCTAGGTCATGCAGATATGTGTTAACTTTGATTTGAATATGATTTAAGGGCTTAAGGCATTGATTTGAGTTAGAAAGCTTCATTTCTTTGCATATAACTCGGTTACCCTATTTTTGAGGGTTTTGTAGTCCAAACATGATATAAAAGGGCTCTTACACTTTTTGTGATTATTGTAGCTTGTGTAAGAGGCCCCATGGATATTGTTGTCATTGTAGGATGCATGAATATGGCGTAGGATGAGAAATATAGAAGGTATAGCTGCTGCCCTCAAGAGTTTTGTGAAGAAAAGTATGTGAAATGAGAGGTTCAAGCTTAGGTTTCAACAAAACATGTATGAGAGATCTGATTTTATGAATTTTTATCCATGTGCAGACTTAATGGGTTGTTTCTGAACACTGAATATAAATGATACACACACACACACACATATATATGTATGTATGTATATGCATTTTTAAATGTAAATATAAATGCAATTACTGGATGCTCTCCTAGAACAATAAATGCAACATATCATTAAAGAAATCTATATCTATGTATATAAATGTGTATTTCTAAATGCAAGTGTAAATGCAAAGAGCATATGGTTTTGTAGTGTTATAGATACAACATATCCATAAATTAATGTAATTGAAATCTAAAGTCTTCAACACATATAATATGAAATCGATCAAACTATTAAACTACATGAGAAATAAATGAAAACAATAAATGCATATGTATGTGTATTTTAAAATGTAAGTGTAAAATAAATAAGAATAATGAAAATTATAAAAGAATACAAGGAAAGGTTTAGAGTTTAGAGTGGGAGAGAGATAAAGGGTAGAGGGTTTAAGGGTTAATGGTTTAGGGTTTAGGGTTAAAGGTAGAGGGTGTTGGTTTTTTTTTACACTGTAACCAGGTTGGTCTTCTAATCTACCTATGGGATTTCCAATTCCAATCAAGAGTAGCTCAAAGGACCTGGACCAATTGACAAAGAATTTAAAAAGCCTCCTACACTTTGGGCTCTACAAGACCCTAGAGGGTGATCCGTTAAAGTGTTTACAACCTCTGCACCAATATCATAAACAACATTAACACATAATAGATAATCCCATTGAATAGCTCAACACTAGGATAATATCGAATAAAATTGGCTGTTCACCTATAATATCAGCTATGTGGAGAATGAGATAACTACAACATAATCCATAGTAAAATATAGTCATTAATTTTCAATTTGTAGAAAGCTCTAGGCAAAGACAAATAATTATTGAACTACACAAATAAGTACAACTTAGATTAGTGCCATATATCCATTGTAGGAGTCAAATTCATAAGCATCTAAAGGTTTATAACATATTTAATACATAACATATAACTGTTACCCATTTTTCACCTATGGGCTCATTCAGGAAGGGTAACCCATGCTTTCAGAGGTTCTCGAAGACCAAATGGAGGAACACTTGCATCAGGATCACATTTTTCTAACTTGTTTGCTTCTTGTGCAGATGCAGGGAAAAATGATGTTTTAATTTAGCACGTGGATTAAATGTGGCTCCCAAGAGGGTTCAGCCCAACGTGCATGTCCTCAATTGGGGTGGGTTTTCATTTTTATGTTTTGCCTTGTCTTTTCCTTTTTTCTTTTTCGCTTTCTTCTTGCCTTTTCCTAGTTCTGTCAGAGGTGGAGTCAGACCGAAACCAAACTTGGAACTTTTTCAAAGTTCCAGTTTCTATTTTTTGTTTCGGTTCTGGTTTCGGTTCCGCGCCTGTGTATGTCTCATTTTCTTCTTCGACCTTGCGTTTGATCATTGGGTAGTTGTTTTCCTTTCTTTTCTTCCTTGACCTTTTTTCTCTTTTCCTTGTTTTTGTCAGAGGCGGGTTCGGGTTGGAATCCGAACTTGAAACTTGATGAAAGTTTCAGTTTTGGGTTTGTTTCCACCCTCGCCCCGCTCTATTTTACCCGGGATTGGTTTTAGTTCTGATCCCGCCTTGCTTTCTTTTGCTTTTTGAGGAGGGGGCCGGGCTCGAGTCAAAATCTGGACTTGGAACTTTTCCAAAGTTCCAGTTCCTGTTTCAGTTCCGGTTCCAACCCCGGTTCCGCTCTTTCTTCTTTCCTTTTCTTCGTGGCCTGTGATCGAGGGATGTCTCCTTCTCCTTGTTTCCCCCTTATGTTTTTTTCATTTTTCCTTTCTTCCTCGTATGTTGCTGGGGGCGGGATCAGAATGAAATCCGAACTTGAAACTTGAAGAAAGTTTCAGGTCCGGATTTAGTTCCGGTTCTGGTTCCGCTCACTCTTTGTTTTCCCCCCCGTTCTGATCCTGGTTCCGCCGTCCTTTTTCCTTTCTTCCTTATTTTTTTTCGGGATGATTTTTCCCATTTGTCTTTCCCCTTCTCGTCCTTTCCTTCGTCTTCTTTCGAGTTTTGTCGGACGTGGGACCGGGTCAGAATTCGAACTTGAAACTTGAAGAAAGTTTCAGGGACGGATTTGTTCCTGATCCCGGTTCTGCCAGGATTCATCTTTTTGCTTCCGCCCCCTTTCTCACCCTGGTCCCAGTTCTGATGTTGTCTTGGCCCCGCCCCTGCCATTTTTGAAAAGTCTTAGCAAAAGGAAGTAAAGCCTTCACCATGAGGTCTTTCTGACTATCGTATGTCTTGCCGAATGATATAGGCATGTTGGTGTGACTCTAACCGCCCGCTATGACTTCTCCCCGACATTTGAGGTCTTTCTGACATAAAGTAAGCTCACCAAAGGATCTTTCCTTCACCATAGTGTCTCACCGACCCGATGGGGTCTTGCCGAAATAAAGGGAGCTCAGGGAGAAGAAAGGAGCTCGCTATGAGGTCCTGCCAAAAGAGGGGAGTCTTGCCGATAGCTATCAACTTGCCCATGGAAATGAACATCGGTCTAACTCTCGCAACTCGATGAGAGGTTCCACCAACATTCCTAAGTTATGCCGATAGCTACTCTATGATGTGCTCGCATCAAGGAAACGTGATTCACCTCTCACCGAAATACATTTTGCAGAGCAACCCTTGACCTTTGAGAATGTGTACAGCTGGGGTGTCAGCTCAGGAAGTAATGGCCCTGAATCTAGTAGGTAAATCTGATGCTGCTTCTCAGAGGGGGTTGACGTGAAGAAAGATCTGGAGCAAGAAGAGGAGGTCGTGAGTCACGATGACAACTGGGGCGTCAGCTGGAAAAGGTGGAGCGGCATAAATGACCTTGCCGCAGAGCATTCAAAGCGGCTCTGACAAAATCTTAATGGCGGACTTGGAGGCTGCGAGTTAATATGGTCGTTGTAAAAATATGAAGGCCATGCCTAGGGATGAGCTTTCACTAAAATAAATAGGGGATGCACATTAAATGCTTCATTGAATTTTTTCCAAACACTTCTAGGGCCGACGTGTTTAGGCGTCGACTCATTTTTGAAAACCCTAAGGTAGGGGCCAACACTCTTGGTTGTATATATGGCATTTTTGCCCTTTTGTAAAGGGGTTCTTGGTTAGGAGATTGCAAAAAGAGCATTATTCAGCCTTTGCAACTCATTTTCATGAATACTATAGATATGTAACAAAGAGACTCCTTATTTTCTCAATAGAGAGTCATTTCCTTTCACAAATTTTCTTTGTTGTTTCAGTATTGCTTGTGAGTTGCATGATAAAATCCTGTGTAATCCTCTATTTTATCAGATTCCTTTAGTACTAGATGCAAAGAATATTATGTCATAGTGCAGGTTTATGTTAGTGATCTCTTTCTTTTGTGTTTCTATTTGTGAAAGCATCTTTGTTTTCCTTCTGTTAAGCATCAGAACAGTCAGAACCTTACATAGACTCGCTTTTATAAACATAAATCTCTGTATTGCGAGATTGTTTAGCTCGATTGAGATTTTCTGTGAGTTTTCTGCAGTAGTGTCATGTTTTGATTTTTGGTGTATCACCTGTTAATGATAGGTTTTGGATTCAAGTACATCCTTCTTACTCTTTCCCTTATCATTCTTCAGTTTTTTCTTAAAGTATCTTAAGGGGAACCAACCCATAATCTGGAGGTCCACTTCATTCCTAGGCCACCCACAACCTCGAAGTGTTCCCATGTGTCAATAGGTTGCTATAGTTGATAGCTTAGCAAGGGTGCAAAATTTATTTGACAACAATAACTTATAAGATCCCTGACAATATTGCATTACAATTTTATTAGTATGCATTGTCACCCAATACTACTTATCAATCCTTATACAAAACATATCCGTCTATAATCCCATTCAAGCATTTTAATTAATTCCTTGAATTAAAGCTAAAATAAGGATTATACACACCACAACAGTGAGATGAATGAAACGACCCTTAGTCATCTTATTCAAAATTTGGATATGCATGTACAATAGAGACATGAGTTTGAATTTATAATTTCAACTCAAATGCTAGTACTGTTATACAACATTAAATCTCCATGAATTCAAAACTGATTACAAAATAACTCAAAACCTAAATTGTATTTCTCTCTAAAACCTTTAGACTTTACAATTTGCTCTGCAACTTCACCTAGACTCAACCAAAAATTATCTAACTTGCTAACCCATACTTCTGGCCTTGAAATCATTCTTATAGAAAATGAAGGAGAAAACAAGCATCGAGCCAAAAAGTACACATGTCACCAGCCAAATGAAGCATCTGGTGATATTCCAAATTTTTTTACAACAACCATCACCCTGGAGAATATTCTTGGTCATCATGTCAGCTGAGGAAAATTGAGGCAACAACAAAAAACCACAAGAAACCCACGTCGAGACCACCATCAAAGCAAAATCGGAGGCCGTTGTAACCGCAACATCTGATTTACCACCCGTTAGTAATTAATTCTTTTATTCCTCCTCAGTCAAATATTTATCTACCCACCTTTGATATTCTTCATTAGTCGGCCAGTCAAAATTAATTACCTCATTCACCTTGGTATTATAAGGTGTGTATTTTACTACTACCTAATTTTCATCTCTTTCAAAAGATTCCAAAAATGAGCTAGTACTAATGATTTTATCCATACAACTCACCAACAAGTCATAATCTGAGTCATCACAAATTAATTTAATTTGATCATTGACGACCTCACCTGCTTGACCCTGCCATTGTTGGAATGATCTGATTTTCCCCTGCTCATCAATTATATCAGGTAACAATGTGTTACCCCAATAATTGAAATTCTTTACCAACTCCTTAATCTTCCTACTCAAGTCATATGGTAAGGTCTGAAAACCTTGCAATGATTTTACTAACACATGAGTAGGCTTTAATGATTGGGGCCTATTGTTTGTATCAAACCTTGAGGCCTTATACATGACATCTAGATCACTAGTCCTAGGGATCCAATTTTCAATCAATGGTATCACTACCTCCTGATCCCTATCAATATTTTTTGTTGCATCTAATAGTAAAGAATATAAAGAATGTATAGATAGCAACTGATTATCAACCTTTTCATTCAAATGTCTTAAAATAGTAGTAACAATCTCTTTTTGCTTTGAAAGAGATCCCTCCTCACTTACCCTCAAAGATTCTTGTAACTCATAAATTCTTTGCAAGAGTTTCTTATTTGTAGGATCATTAGAGCACTCTGTTTCTTCATCAATTTCCTCTAAAGAAGGGGTGAAGGCAGGATTCTGACTGTGAGACCCTGGTGTGGAAATAATTGGAGAAGTAAGAGGCACTGACCCTCCTGTGGAAGGTAATGTACTAGTCTCTGGAGCACTTGATGTCTCCCCAATCTATCTATACCTGAACCTTTCCACCTCAGTTTGCAACTCAACATTCCTCTATTGCATCTTGCTGTATTCTTCAATCAAAAGGTTATACTTCTCCATTAGGCTTTTCTTTTCAGCCTCCTCCCTTTCAACAGTCTTTTGGGCTAATTTGGCCACATTCACAGTTAAATTAGTGGCCTTGGTGGTTGAGGTATCTAAAGCTCTCTTTATTATTAATCCCCCTCTAAAATTTGGATTAATGTTTGTAATATTTGAATTTCTCCCTTGTGGGACCAATGCCAAAATTGCCAAGGTTTCATACTCTTCACTGAAAGCAGAATCTTGAAGTGCTGCCTTGACTTCTTCTTCAGATTCTTGCAATGGATGCTTGGAATTCATAATAGCATTAAAGGCCACTGCATCTGCAATGTCCCATTCAGGAAGAATCAATACACCAACCCGACTCGCCAATTTTCTGCCTTCCTCAGGAGTGATGTTCTTAAATTCTTCCATTAATTCAACTTTCACTTCCTCATCATTCTCCTAGTCTGACCTATCAGGTCTTAGTTCTCTTCTCTCCTTACATTTATTTTGATATTCTTCAAACTTCATCCTCCATACAAATTGCAAAAATACAGGAGTCTTTACAAATGCATTGTCATCTAGAAACTCCTTACATGCTTCCATTCTTGCATCTTGTACACCTTTTCCTTTCATATCTAAATCTGATAAAACCAATTCAGCTGGCCTAGGAGGGGAAGGCATACCAACCTGCATGTCTTGATCAGTAACAATAATTTCATCCATCAAACTCTCCTGTGGTTGATCAGTTCTTTTCCTTTTAGGGCTTGGCTCAGATGGTGGTGATGGGGGACTATCTTTCGGTGATGACTCTAAATCAATGATATTAATTACTCCAGGCACTTTGAATTTTAGACCTGGTTGTGAAGGAAACTTCATAATTTTCTTCCCCTTTCTGTCCACTTCTTCCTCATAACTGTTGCTATCCTTTTTTCTCCTATAAATAGGCCACTTTTCTATAGGCTGGTATACTAGCCTTGTTTTAAATGGTTTGACACCTTGTTCTTGTACACCCAGACTCAACTCTAAGTTTACTTTTTTGGTTCTCAAAGTGCCCATAATCTCTTTGAAGTTCTCCATTAGAAAATCAATTTTCTTATGGTGGGGACTGAACTCCAATAGTGGATCATATTTTAGATCCATTTTTTGCACAATATCTAATAGCTTATGATAAGCCATCCATTTCTCCTTGTTCAACTCCTGCTTATTTAGGTCAAACTCATTTTTGATTAGGTCCTCAGGAAAGTTGAACTCATGCAAAAACTTTCCATCCTTTATTCTTTGTCTAAAAAGGGTAAAGAAACCCTTAGGATCATGCTGCCATTTTGGACCACATCTCAAATGATAATCCTCAAATAATTTCTCAAAGTGCACCCAACCTCCTTTTGAAAAGGAAAAATTAGATACCACTGTATAATTAGGGAAAAATGTTCCCTTACCCCTCACTATGAGGTTGTCCTCATGGATGCAACCTATTTGCCACATAACTTCTGAAAACCCCACTCTTGGTGGCACATTGTATGGCAGTATATGAGGGGCTCCTTGAAAACCATATACCCTCAAAACAGTGCTCACTGGGTATGGGATAATGTCACCTAGTTATGACTAACTTCTAATTCTGGCTTCCTCCCCTTTGGCCTGAGGAAATCATGTAATTCCTCAGGAATCCTAGGTACATTCACCATCAATCTAGCCCTCAATCCAGAAGCAAAACAATTATCAAATTGCACATAACTAGTGCTTTCCTTATTACAAGATAAATCTGCAGCCCATATTTGTATTGGTAATCTTTCTCCATCAACCGATTGCCTTAATTTCATCTTCTTAGAGAAGAAGTCAACATTCTTGAATAAAAACATATGCATCAACATAGAATACCAAAAGAATTGAGTGTCGGTATCATTTTTCTACAGCTTTGACAACCCCTCATGTATCCTCTTAGCCAAGAAAGAAGAAAAGCCATATGTGACAGAGAAGTTAGGGTGTTGTATTTGCACCCCCATGAACATGTATGCAATGGGCATCACCGCACTAGGACTGAAACCCAAAATATGACACAATGAACAAAAAGTGGCCAATAAATTATTTGCAAAATAATTTAATTTGAAAGGTTCTTGGTCACTGGGGCTGATATGAAATCTTGAACCTCTTGCCCTAGCCAGATGAGGTGGAACCAATTTAGCTAAGAGACTTCAACTTTGCATATTCCTGCTTCATTTCCTGAAGGTTGATAAGCACTAAGTCCTCACTCGGTTCACTCAAGTCAAAAATATGTTGAATATTATCTCTGTTAATGCTTAACAAAACCTTTCCATCATTATCCCTAATTACCTATGTGATAGGGTCATATCTTGCAGCTATTGCCCTAAGCAGGTCTACATCAGGGAAAACATTTGGTACCACCAGCTTCCCCATATCATACATTCATCTATTTGAAAAAGGGTGAGGAAAATTCCTTTTTCCATACCACAATTTTAACATTTCCAAACCCATGAGAGGAACCGTAGAATCAGATATGTTGGAACAATTGTATACTAACCCCTCCCCCAGGATTTTCCCTCGCATCAGAACCAATCCCTTCTTTCTATCATTCGTTGACAAGGGAAATTGATCTAGGAAATCATCATACAGGTTTCTTTTTGAATAGTCAATCTGGCCAGAATGTTGCTTGGGTGGTGCCATCTTGGACAAACTATGTCTTCTTATAACTTCACACTTCAAATAGCTAGGACTAACCAAAGATATGAAATTACAGAACAAAATATTGCAATTTCTCACAATTTAAATAAACTATAGCCCTAAAACATTTATCAACAAGCCTTATGATAAGTACAACAAATATTTTCCTTAATTCAAGCACAGAGTGACTAGGAAACACATAAATTAACTCACGACTCTTTTCGCAGAAATCCCAAATTCTGGCTGTCAGGGTTCACAACCTTGCTCTCGACTCTGAAACTGCTTCACAAAATACTTGAATGCTTTGTGACACACACAAAGCAGGAGAATTGATTTTATTTTGATCAAATTGTGCTAGTAAATGTCTCATCCACCATTAAATCTCACTCGCGCATTGCACAAATGGCTCCAATGATATTTGGTGTAGATTTAAATTCAAGTCGTCGATCCTTCAACATAGTCATCGGCCCTATCATTAACCCTTGAGTAGCTTTTCCATCAAGATTATAACACATCCGTTGATTTGAATCACGTGTATCTTAAGAGAACTTTAGTAACCCGCCTTTTAATTTATTTAAGGCCAGATTAATGTTCCACGGTATTTCCTTTATTCTTTCGGCTTCATTAGATGAGACACATGGCGACCACCTATGATATCGTGATTGACGGTGGGGCCATCATGGGATGGTAGGGAACAATTGAGATCAAACAGTAGTTGATCAGCGGTCACACAATTTCATCCCCCAGAAGGACATGTGGCGCCTGCCCGTGATATCACAATTGGTAAAAATCCTGTAGCTCCTAATCACGCGATGGTGGGCAACCGTTGATATCTGAAGGCAATTTGATCAACGGTAGCATGAATTCAATCCCTTCTGCAAAATAAAGCATTCATTAAAAAGTACAATGGGACATCACTAGGACAATGGTAAACAACGACATAAGTTGTTTTTTAAAAGATGAAACATGGGGCCAACCGAGACTTAGGAAATAAAACCCTGCGGAGGAAATAAAGTATTAAAATCAAAGGGACTCGACCTAGATGAACCGATATGACATAAGTTGTTTTAAAAACCCATCAAAAGTAATAGTGAAATTGAACCTAGCCAAAGCGTGAAATAAACATTAGGGTTTTACATGAAGAAAAAGCTAAAACCCCAACCCTTAGAAAACTGGAACACCATGAAAGACCAGAGACATAAGGCAAGGCATGAGTGAAAAACAAGGAGCAAAATACTGAAGTTCCATCTGTGGCTCCAGTTGGGGACGTCCATTCCACTGGAATGAAGTGAGAATCTAGAATCTCAAGTAGAGCAAACCAAGATGCAGAGATGACCAAAAAGGGCCTGTTCAGACAAAACAACCCCAACTATGTACAAAATATATACAAAATCTACAAACCTAAACTACTGTTCATGGAAAAGAATACTTCAAGTGAAGTATAACTTCAAGAATTGTCCATGAACTGGCAGTTCCAGAAGATCTCCTATCATATATTGGAGGAAGTATAAATCTTCACCCCACTTACCATTAATAAAAAATGGACCCAAACAGATTGCATCAAATTTCCCATGTTTCCCTTTATCTTCCAGTCTGGCATTCCACATTAAAACCAAATCTCCATCTTTGAAACTCCTTGCAGTTTCCCTCTTGTCATACAAATTCTTTTCTTGCAACTGCAACTTTGCATTTCTCTTTTGGGCTTCCCTCCTAGTTTCATCTAATTCTATAAGAGCTTCCACTCTCAATTGCATCTCATCATCAATTTCATTATCATACATTTGGACAAACTTATACATTTCCATTAAGTTATTTTGGGTCAACCTGACATTTATTCCATAAACCAAGTCAAATGGGGCACAACCTATTGCCTTCTTCATAGTTACCCTATCTGCCCATACTACTAATCTCAGCTTAGAATCCCAAGTCCTTTTATTCTGATCCAGGATTCTTTTAATAATCTTCATCAAGCTTTTATTGCTTGACTCTGCTTGTCCATTTCCCTGTGGGTGGTATGGTGATGAATAATAAATTTGGATGCCATGCTTCTCACAAAAATCTATGTATTCCTCAGATCTAAAACACATTGCATTATCTGACACAATCCTTTCTGTACATCCAAATCTAGTCAATATGTTGCTCATCAGATCCCTTAATGTGTTTACAACCTCTGCACCAATATCATAAACAACATATTTAACAATAATATATAATCTCATTTAATAGCTCAACATAATAGGATAATATCAAATAGAATTGGCTATTCATCGACATTATTAGCTATTTGGAGCATGAGATAACTACAACACAATCCCAAGATAAACTAGGTCATTGATTTGCAATTTTTAGCAAGCTCTAGGTAAAGACAAACAAATACTGAATCATACAACTTAGATCAGTGCCATATATCCATTGTGGGAGTCAAATTCATAAGTATTCAAGGGTTTATGATAGATTTAACACATAACATATACGATCCCTGATAACATTGAATTGCAATCTCATCAATATGTATTCTAACCCAATACTACTTATCAAATCCTTATACAGAACATATACACCTATAATCCCATTTAAGCATTTTAATTAATTTCCCTTGTCAACAAATGATAGGAAGAAGGGATTGGTTTTGATGCGAGGAAACACCCTAGGGAAGGGATTAGTGTATAATTGTTCCAACATAGCCTGATGGAACACTGGATCTTTGCTCATGCTTGGGAAACCTTTCACCAAAAAATGCCATGAATGCACCTTACCCAAAGTATGCTTTAGGACCTCCATGCATACAAACACAAGGATTGTCATTTATCATCTTGTAGCAATGGTACCTAAGATGATGGTACTACCCCTCCCTTGGAAATTGCTCTCTTCTTACAATTGGATACATCAGTCCTTTTTATTTTGTCAAAAAAATATGAAATGATTTCTAAGCAATGCCTTATTGGGTCAATGAGATCACCAAAAGTCTAGGACTTGTCAAATGAAGGTATATTATTGACACCTATCCCTTTTCTATTCACTTGTTAGGACTTAGTAATGAATATCCAAAGAGAAAATGAGATAGTGGCAACAACCATTTATATTATTTATCTCACTGCAATCCATTTCATGGCTATAGTCATGTTGTCACCCATTGTAGATTTATTTTTTCAAATTCATAGATAACATGGAGACAAACCTGTAGCCTTTAATGGTACTACTCTTATTATGAATATGCTCTGTTCCCTTGAATCACCATGATTTATGATGCTTTTTATGTTGAATATCTTCATTAAAACACCCCTATGCAAGTATATGCCTTCACTATTATAGCCTATTGTTGGAATGGATGATCAATGGTATGAAAAGGTAAAAGTACAACTATGCTTTGCTTCCTTCACTACTTGTTGCTGATTGTTGATTGTTGTTCATATGCACTTGTACCATTGTAATGCTTGATGTCCTACATGAACCTGCATGGCTTTCTTGTAGCATAACCTCATAGTTGTTGTTCATATACACTTGCACTATGGCCTTGGCTTCCAAAATGAGACCTCTCCTGAATCATAACTGCTTAATTGTCATTTGTAACTTTTTGTTTCTTGTATGCAATCATGATCCATGTTGGATAATCATGATGACCAAAACCCCTACATGAAAGGTTATGAGCATAGCAATTATATCTCGATCACATGATATGAGGGTTCCATTGCTATCATAAACCTCTTGTAATGACATGTTTTCAATAGGCATATTATCTGTGTCAACTAGAGTTGATGTTTCTTGAATGCCTTTTCCTTTTATGCCTTTCCTTAAAACATCATGCATTGAATGTTATCTAGTAACTTGTTTGCCTAATGTTTGATTGTGAAGGCCTTGAATAGAGCCTTGTGCAACTTTAGATTTTGTTTTTGTTGTTTTCCTTCATGAGACCATTGTAGCATGCATTGTTGGTTGTCCTTATCAATGAAAATGACCTTTACCTATTGCATTTACTTTCACCAATACACCCCTGAATGAATAATATAAATCCCCTTTGCCTCTTGTAGCTCTTGCAAAGGTGTTGTCCTTGTACTTGTATCATGACCTTGATTCAACCATTTCTCTTCTTTTTTTATGTGTAATAAATACACATAGTCTCCTCATTTTATCTTTATTGGATAACCACCTGTCACATATGTGGGTGACCTAACAACTCATGTTCATATGTGATGTGTGACTTTCCAATAGGGTTATGGTGAGAGGGGCTTGAAAAAAACTTGAAATGCTTCCTCATTGTTTAAAAGATGCATAATTTAACTTGATACATCTATGAAGTCACTTCCTTTATAAACAAATCATGGATCTTCTTAAGAATATTGAAGGACATATCAACACAGTATGTTGCATATTTTGAATATGTCCTTTCTTGTCCTGTCTTATGTTCCTTTCCTGTCCTGTCTTATGTTACTAGTATTTTATGGTATTGGAAAAATCCTAAAGTTGGGGTTTTGTCTTTGACTGAATCCCTCTATCCCTCTATCTCTCTCCCCTCTACCCATAACCCTAAACCCTAAACCCTAAACCCTTAAACTCCAAACCCTTAAACCCTCTACCCTCTCTCTCTCTTTCTCTAGTCTCTCCCTCCTACCCCCTCTCCCTCTCTTAGGTCATTATATATCTCTCACTCACTCCCTCTATGTGTCTCCCCTCTACCCTTAAACCCTAAACCCTAAACCCTTAACCATAAACCTTAAACCCTTAACCCTTAAACTCTAAACCCTTAAACCCTCTACCCTCTCGTTTAACCCCTCTACCCATATCTCTCTCATTCCCACTCCCTCTTTCCCTCTCTCTGCTCAAGTCTCACCTCCCTACCCTTTGCCTCTCTCAAGTCTCTCTCTCTCCGCTCACTCTTCTCCACTCCCCTCTACCCAACCCTCTATTCTCTATCTCTCTCCCTCCCTCCCTCTCTCTCTCCATGAATCCCTCTATCTCTCTCCCTCTACCCATAACCCTAAAGCCTTAATCATAACCCTTAACCTAAACCCTTAAAACCTCTACCCTCTACCACAATCCTATCTCCCTCTATCTCTCTCCCTCCCTCCCTCTCTATCAAGTCTCTCCCTCCTAGCATCAATCCCTCTCTCAGGTCTCTCTCTCTCTCTCTCTCACTCACTCACTCTATCTCAAGTCTCTCCCTTCTACCCCTTCTCCCTCTCTTAGGTCTTTCTCTCATTCACTCACTCTCTTTATCTCTCTCCCCTCCACCCTTAACCCTAAACCCTTAAACCATCTACCCTCTACCCTTAACCCTCCCTCCCTCTATATCTCTCCCACTCCCTCCCCCCCTCTCTCTCTCTCTCGTATCTTCAATATCCTACCCCTCTCCCTCTCTTAGGTCTTCCTCTCACTGCCCTCCCCTCTATCTCTCTCCTTAACCACCCGGCAGCAACCTTAACCCTTAAACCCTATGCCTCTACCCTTAACATGCATATATACATCTCTCTCCATCCTCCTTTTCTCTCTCCTGTCCTCTATCTCTCTCCCTCTACCATTAACCTAAACCATAACCCTTAAAACCCCAAACCCTTAGAGCCCTCTACCCTCTGCCCTCTCCCTCTCTCTCAAGTCTCCCCCTCCTACCCCCTCTCCATCTCTCAAGTCTCTCTCTCTCACTCACTCACTCTTATCTCCTCCCCTCTACCTTAACCCTCTACCCTTAACCCTCTACTCTCTATCTCTATCTCTCTCCCACTCCCTCCCTCTCTCTCTCATGGAATCCCTCTATCTCTCTCCCCTCTACCCATAACCCTAAACCCTTAACCCTTAAACTCCAAACCCTTAAACCCTCTACCCTCTACCCTCTCTCTCTCTCAAGTCTCAGCCCTCCTACCCCCTCTCCCTCTCTTAGGTCTCTCTCTATATCTCACTCACCCCCTCTATGTGTCTCCCCTCTACCCTTAAACCCTAAACCCTTAATTGTAAACTTTAAACCCTTAACCCTTAAACTCTAAACCCTTAAACCCTCTACCCTCTACGTTTAACCCTCTACCCCTTATCTCTCTCCCACTCCCTCCCTGTTTACCTTTCTCTCTCAAGTCTCACCCTCCTACCCCTTTTTTCTCTCTCAGGTCTCTCTCTCTCTCTCTCACTCTTATCTCACTCCCCTCTACCCTTAACCCTCTACTCTCTATCTCTCTCCCACTCCCTCCCTCTCTCTCTCCATGAATCCCTTTATCTCTCTCCCTCTACCCATAACCTAAAGCCTAAACCATTAGCCATGAAGCTCAAACCCTTAACCCTTAACCTAAAACCCTAAACCCTCCTACCCTCTAACCTTAACCCTTAACCCTCTACCCTCTACCCTCCGCCCTATCTCCCTCTATCTCTCTCCCTCCCTACCTCTCTCTCTCTCTGCAAGTCTCCCTCTAGCACAGGTCCCTCTCAGGTCTCTCTCTCTCTCTCCTCTATCCATCTCAAGTCTCTCCCTCCTACCCCCTCTCCTCTCTTAGGTCTCTCTCTCACTCACTCCACTCCCTCCTATCTCTCTTCCCTCTACCCTTAACACAGAGGCCTAAACCATGTACATAGAAGCTGTAAGTAGCAAACCATCTACCCTCTACCCTTAACCCCCTCCCTCTATCTCTCTTCCACTCCCTCCCTCTCTCTCTCAAGCATCTTCAATATCCTACCCCCTATCCCTCTCTTAGGTCTCTCTCTCACTCACTCCCTCCCTCTCTCTCTCATTGAATCCATCTATCTCTCTCCCCTCTACCCATAACCCTAAAACATTAACCCTTAAACCAAAAACCCTTAAACCCTCTACCCTCTACCCTCTCTCTCTCTCTCTCAAGTCTCTCCCTCATACCCCCTCTTTGGCCCTCTCAGTTTTTTCTCTCTCACTCACTCTCTCTATCTCTCTCCTCTGCCCTTAACCCTTGAAGCTCTAAACCATTAAACCCTCTGCCTCTCTCTCTGGCCTCCCCCTCTCTCTCTCTCTCTCACTCCTAAGTCTCTCCACTCTACCGGCCTTAACCCTCTACCCTTAACCCTTAAATCCTTAAATCCTTAAATCCTCTACCCTCTATCTTTCTCCCACTCTCTCCCTCTCTCTCTCAAGACTCTCCCTCCTAGCCCCTCTCCCTCTCTCAGGTCTCTCTCTCTCACTCACTCTCTCTATCTCTCTCCCCTATGATGGAACTTTATATTTTTGCTCCTTATGTTCCATTCCTACCCTGCCCAGTGTTCTTGGTCTTTCATGGTGTTAGAATTTTCCTTGGGTTGTGTTAGAACTGTAAAATTTTGAAAATTTCATAGCTTCACCTACCCGTTAGTTCCCAAAAAATGCCCATACCATAAGCACATGAATCTGTTTTGCATAACAAATTTTCCCATATTTTATCATTTGGTCCCATAGAATCCATCTAACCCTCAGTATTTTAATGTATAATTCATATTGACAAGAGATGGTGAGGGTCTCCCCGATCCATAAATCATTCTATACTAATATATGTCTTTTTGTAGTCTATCGAAAGACATCAGCAAAGTCTCACCGATGTTATTTCATTTGGTAATACACATCGGCATGATGCAGTTTGCAGTCTCAACGACATAGGGGTCCTATCGGCAAAACAATGGTCAATGGTGTAAGTCATAATGAGCTTATTTGTGTCTTACCGATTGTGGTACAATTCCAGAGCATCAAAAAGGAATCTATAATATTCTCAACAATTTTCCCAGAAAAGTGGAAGTTCGCGTGACCGTTGATCAACTATCATTTGATCTCAGCCACTCCCCACCATCCTGCGATGACCCCACCACACTGCTTTGGTTGATCGCAATATCACGGGTAGGCACCACGTGTCCTATCTGGTGAGGCCAAAGGTGATAAGTTTGGTTGACCGTCAATCAATTGTCATCAGACCTTAACGTTTTCCCACCATCGCGTGATTGAAAGTTGCAAGGTTTTTACTGATCGCGATATCACGGGTGGGTGCCACGTGTCTCATATGATGAAGTCGAAGGAATGAAGGAAATACTGTGGTAAATTAATCCGGCCTTAATACATTAAAAGGCGGGTTACTAAAATATTCTTGAGGTGCACATGTTTTAAATCAACGGATATGTTATAATCTTGATTAAAAAGCTGCTCGATGGTTAATAATAAGGCTGGCAACTGTGTTGAAGGAACAAGATCACGAATGCTTAAGATCTATGGTTTCCCACCATCACGTGATCCAAATTTGTAGGATCTTTACTGATTGCGATATTGCGGGCGACAACCATGTGGACTTCCTTGGCAATGTATGGTATTGTGTGCCCCTTATTGCCACATTGGCGATTGTGTCAACTTGTTTTGAAGACGACTGTTCGATGATTTGATCTAATTGAAGGATCGATGACTAAAATTTAAATACAAATAAATTAATAATTATCATATATATATTTTTAGATGTATAACTTTATAGATGTTTAATTTAATTTAGAAAATTTCATTATGTTAATTTTATTTATATTAGACATATGTTTCATTAAATAAATTTTTTAAAAATTATTTATGTAAAATATGATGTGTATGGCATATTTCTATGTGCAATTTAATTTTTATCTATATATTTATTATTCAATAAAGTTAAAACTTCTAAATTAAATTTAACTTATTTTAACCTATAAATTAGATTACACACGAGTAAATAAATATATAGGTTAAAATAAGTTAAATTATTTGAACATTACTATAATATTACTATTATATTATTATTAAAATTATCTTATAATTATTATAAAGTAAGTATTATATTCTTTTCTAATTATTTTATTATTAGGTTTAAGGTTAGTATTGGTGGTAAGGTTAGGGGTAGGCATATGATTATATTTAGGGTTATGAGTAAGGTTAATGTAGGTGATTAATGAAAGATAAAAATTTGAATTGGGGATACAATTAGGGGTTGTTTTTAGATTTAGGTTAATGTAGCTGATTAATGAAAGATAAATAACCTTTTTTCTCAAAATTGTAACCCTGATGCTAACCCTCACCTTTATCCTATCCTTATAACCCTAACCATGACCCTAACCATGACCAAAACCCTAACCCTAACCCCAACCTCAACCCTAATTACCTAACCCTAATTTTTTTTTTATTAATTAGTTTCATTCACTCTAACAAACCTAACCCAAACCTAAACCTAACCCTAGCCTTATCCCTAACCCTAATCCTAACCCCAACTCTAAGCCAAATATAAAAATAATCGTTAACCGTAACAATAACACTAAGGTTACTATCCAATTAAGGTTACGGTTCTATGATAAATCATTGGGTTAGAATAAGGGTAAGGGTTAGGGATAGCTTGGTTATAGGATAAAAATTAGAGTTAAAATTATATTAATGAGTAGGATTAGCATTATGTTAGGGTTATGGTTAGAAAATTAGGGCTCAAAACCCTAACACTAACCCTAACGAAATCCCTAACTATAATCACAATTGTAATCCTAGTGCTAACTATAATCACAATTGTAATCCTAGTGCTAACTATAATCACAATTGTAATCCTAGTGCTAACCATAACCGTAACCCTAACAATGATCTCCACCAGGCATGCTTGTAAACTCATGACAATAATGTAAAAGATTTTCTTCCATGATGATATTGTTAGCTACATTCTTCCTTAATGACATCATTAGCTACTTTAAATTAGAATTTAGAATCATCATCCAAGGATGGGATATGATACAGGAAGAGATCCTGCTTTTCTTCTATTTTTTGTCTTCATTTTCCTCCACGAGCATGTTTTCCCAAGAGGAAACCAAGGAAGCCTTGATGGTTTCAGGATTATCATAAGTTTATCCATAAGCATCTTCAATCTTCATATTATGTTTCTTTTCCTTCTAATTTTGCATGTTAAATGAAAAAACTTGGTTTTACACCTTATTTAAGTCATTTAATCCTTGATTTTTGTCTCCAATAGATTTATTTAAAACTATAGACACCATCCAATTGAATTATGAGATTCCTCTCTTCTTCTATTAGGATGTAAGAAAAATCATTTGAGAGGTCTTTTTGGATCTTAGCCATTCTACTTTCAAGGAGATCCTTTCTTTGAAAAGGTTTCTAAAGAATTGGATATTCCACTCTTTTAGTCTGAGTTTTATGAATTTTAACTTTTTATTGAATATGCACATCTTAGTGCAATGATCAACTGTTTGGGTGAGCCAAGAGTCAATGGCAACCATTTTGAAGTTTGAGTTTTCCATCTACACTTTTTCAAACTTGAAAGACACTCTTCTAGGGAATCTGTTCTTGTCTATGAGCCTGTAATCTGTACCAGCTTCAAATAGGGTTACAATTAGGGTTCAAATAGCTTTATGGTTGGGGTTAAGCTTCAATTTGGGTTAAGGTTCAATTGATTAAAAATAAGCATCTTTAGAAGAAGGATATCTCTCAGCATACTTTACATATATTTTTAAAATATAGGTATGCTAGTGATAATACCCAATCTTACCACATATTTATACTATATATTGTAAATAAACAATCCAAATGTAAATAAAGAAAAAACCAAATGTTGATTAAAAATGGACCCATACTTGAACACATGAGAACCTTTAAATGTTATATGAAAAAACATAAATACATTCATGAAGAAGTGAAATAAGTATTTTTTTGTTTCAAATAAAATATCACAACTCTCCACTATAAGTATATCATTTAAAAAATAAATTGCTCATTTAATAAAATAAGACACTCATTGAAACAAGTATTGTTATCATAGTGAAAAGATATTGTTCTTATGTGTACAACAATTGGGGTAGCAATGTACAATCATTGGATAATTTTATATTAATAGTTTGTCCTATCAAAAATATAAAAGGTGAGCACAATAAATAACATGTATTTTTCCATTAAATGTGAAGGATTTTCAAAAAGTTTTAGTGTTCAACTATTGGTCCATTTTTGTTCAGTATAAGTTGTATTTTAAATCATTATGTGTTGTTTTTATAACAACAAATAGATTTTTTGTGCTCAACTATTAGTCCATATGTGTTGAATATAAAAGGTAGAGATATCAAAGATTTATGGTTATAAATAATTATTTGGTCCACTTAGCTTGTATATTAATTTTAATTTAAATAAAAATATCATATTCTACAAGCAACAAATGATATTTTTTGGTTCAACTATTGGGGGTTCCATGATTAAGTTTTGGTCGAACCTTTAAAAAGTCAAATTTTAGACAATTGTCAAAAGATCTACCGATGTGGTGAGTTGCATGATGAGTCGCGCCTCCAAACCTTAGTTATAGATAAATGAGAGACTAGTCCACATTTCAAAAAAAAAATGAAGGTTCTACGATATTCCAGTCAATTGCTACATGTTGATAAAGTTAGCTTGCATGACTACTAGGCCCTCTCCCCTAAAGGAATAAGGGGACATCACTAGGTCGACGACAAACAATGACATAAGTTGTTTTAACGAGGGAACATGAGACCAACAAAAGACTTAGGAAAAATAAAGTCAAGCGAAGGAAATAAAACAATAAAATAATAAAACAAAAGGGGGCCCAACCTAGACAAAGCAATGGGGCTTAAGTCATTTTAAAGCCTTCCCAAAAAGTAACGGCCAAATAGATCCCATCCAAGGTGTAAGATGAACACTAGGGTTTTACATGAAGATGAAGGTAAAAAACCAACCTTAGGCTTTTCCAAAACACCATAGATGACCAGAGACACAAGGCAGGATAAAATAGAACACAGAGAAAAAAAATTTGAAGTTCCATCACTACCCATAACCCTAAACCCTAAACCATTAACCCTTAACCCTTAAACCCAAAACCCTTAAACCCTCTACCCTCTCTCTCTCTCAAGTCTCTCCCTTGTACCCCCTCTCACTCTCTCAGGTCTCTCTCTCTCTCTCTCTCTCACTCCTATCTCTCTTCCCTCTACCCTAAACCCTAAACTCTAAACCCTTAAACCCTCTACCCTTCCTTCCTTTATCTCTCTCTCTCTCTCTCTCAGGTCTCTCCCTCCTAGCACCACTCCTTCTCTGAGGTCTCTCTCTCCCTCTCACTCACTCTATCTCAAGTCTCTCCCTCATACCCCTTCTCCCTCTCTTAGGTCTTTCTCTCTCTCACTCACTCCCTCTATCTCTCTCCCCTCCACCCTTAACCCTAAACCCTTAAACCATCTACCTTGTACCCTTAAGCCCTCCCTCCTCTATCTCTCTCCTCCTCCCTCCTCTCTCTCTCTCAAGTATCTTTAATATCCTACCCCTCTCTCCTCTCTTAGGTCTCTCTCTCTCACTCTCCCTCATCTGCTCCTTGCCTAAACCTAAACCTAAACCCTAGAGCCCTTAACCCTTAAGCCTCTATCGTCTACCCTTAACCTCCTTCCTTTATCTCTCTCCCACTCCCTCCCTCTCTCTCTCTCTCTCAAGTCTCTACCTCCTACCCTCATCCTAAACCCTCAACCATAAACCCTTAAACCCTAAATCCTTAAACCTTCTATCCTCTACCCTCAACACTCTTCCCCTCTCCCTTCCCCCTCCTAATTAATCTCTCTCTCTACCTCTCTCTACCACTCCCTCTTTGAGGTCTCTCACTCACTCACTCACTCACTCACTCTATCTCAAGTCTCCCCCTCGTACCCCTTCTCCCTCTCTTAGGTCTTTCTCTCACTCACTCACTCACTCCCTCTATCTCTCTCCCCTCCACCCTCCACCCTAAACCCTTATACCATCTACACTGTACCCTTAACCCTCCCTCCCTCTATCTCTCTCCCATTCCCTCCCTCTCTCTCTCTCAATTATCTTCAATATCCTACCTCCTCTCCTCTCTTAGGTCTCTCTCTCTCTCCTCCTCCCCTGTCTCTCCTTAACCTAAACCCTTAACCCTTAAACCCTCCACCCTCTACCTTAACCATCCTTCTTTATCTCTCTCCCTCCCTCCTCTCTCTCTCAAGTCTTTCCCTCCTACCCCTCAACCATAAACCATTAAACCTTCTATCCTCTACCCTCAACACTCTTCCCCTCTCCATCCCCCCTCCTAATTCCCTCTCTCTCTCTCTCTCTACCTCTCCCCTTCTTCCCCTCTTCCCCTCTCCCTTCCCCTCCTAATTCTCTCTATCTCTATATATCTCTCTCTCATTCCCTCCTCTCTCATTTTCCCTCTCCCTTCCCCCTCTCTCTATCTCTCTCTCTCCCTTCCCCCTCCTAATTCTCTCTCTCCCCCTCTCTTTGTCTCTCTCTCTCTCTCTCTCCCCCCTTTCCCTCTCTCTCCCTTTCCCTCTCTCTCTCCCTTTCTCTCTCTATCTCTTTCCCACCCTCCACCTCCTAATTACTCTTGGGTATATGTGTGCAAAAATCGGATATCCGATTTATAGCACCAAAATATTACATTTTAAAATGTTTTTCAAATTAGATAGTAGACATGAATTGGATATCCAAAAAAATTTGGATATTTGATTTGTAGTACTTTGTCTTGGGCATTGCTATGGAGCAATGTATTGACAACCAACCCAAAAAAAAAGTCAACTCGGGATTTTCGCATTTTTTGGCTAGTTCAAAACACTACTTTTTTCATGTTGCCACTTTTTGGCCCATCATGATCCTGCACATACCCAGGTCTAAATTAGGTAGTTGTTATTGCTAAGGTGGATCACTCCTTTCTTTGAAGGCCATACACTTATGATTGAGTCAAGTGTTCTTTTCTTTAGAAAATTCCTATTGCCTTTTTGATAGGTTAATTATGATTTGATTAGATGGGTTATGAAGCACTTATTTCAAAAAAATATCTTTATGAAAGAAGTGTATTGGCATGAAATTAAATATGATTTGTATTCCAATGTAAAAACTACAAAGAATGGAAACAATTCTTTCAACAAATAAACTATTATGTATTAGTCAATTAAAATGAAAAAGCTTAGTCTATATTAGTTAGGATACACAACTAAGAAAATGATCTAAAGTTACTTATTTATCCTAGAGGAACTACCTAGAGGAACTAAGTATATAGTATACAAAGAAAACCAACAAACCCAAAACTACCCCTATTTTGAAGGAGTTTAGTTTTCTCCCCTTCCTGATCTCGCTAATATTGTCTAATTATTTTAAAGAGATGAAGGGTCATAACACAACTTTATTCAACCCAGTAAATATCTTGGTTAATGAAACTTGACAAAATCAACAAAACAATTGCTACATTTGGCATTTCATGTTGAATGAAGAGTGGTGCCAATAATCTACTTATATTTTAATAAAACACTATTTTTATAAGAAGGATTCACATTAGAGAGATAAGTGTTACTTATAGTTTAATAAAACACTATTATAGTTTTACCAACATATACTATTGTATGCTTTCATGGCTTCTTAGTTAATATATGGGGAGATAGAGATATATGGGGAGAGAAAGAGAGAGAGATAGAGATATATGGGAAGAGAAAGAGAGATGGAGATATATGGAAGAGAAAGGAAGAGAGGTGGAGATAGAGAGTTGATGGATAGGGGGATAGGGAGGGAGAGAGATGGTGACAGATAGAGAGGGGGAAGGAGAGAAAGGGATATAGATAGAAAGAGATAGAGAGAGGAGTAAGAGGGAGATAAAAAGAGAAATAGAGATAGAGATATAGAGTAGGAGAGATGGAGGGAGAGATGGAGTGAATGAGAGAGAAAGGGGGAGAGGGAGAGATAACTCAATATATAGAGGGGGGAAGAGGTGGGAGTGACATAGATAGTGGGAGATATAGAATATAGAAGGATAGGAGATATATCAATCACCCTCCCTATATCTCTATCTATTCATCCTTATCTCTTTATCTCTCTACCCCTCTCCATCTCTTTGTCTCCCTTTCTATTTGTATGTTTGTCATTATCTCCCTCTCTCTCTATATTTTCTTCCCTATATTTATCTTTGTCTCCTTAAGTGTGCAATGGGTACATTGAAGAGGTCTTAAAGGAGAATTATCATATCTTAAATCAAATGGCATGCTACCTTGAGCATAACTCTCAAGGAAACATTCCATCCTTGGATTGTTGACATGAAACAACCAATCAAAATTTAGTTTCTCTCTCTCATATTAATATATATTACTATTATATTAAATATATATTATATTAATTATATTTTGTATTATATAAAAATATACTTATTATTAATTATTAATTATAATAATTTTATACGTATTTAATAATTTTGTTAAAGAATATAATATATAATTATAATAAGTTGAATAATTATATTATTTATTATGTAAAATATAGCTAATATATACTTAACTATATTGTAGAATATTAAAACCTAGCTAAATTGCGCCAATTTTTGTAACTTAATTAACATACTATAAAACCTAACGAAACCAAGTTGTAGCTCGTCAAATTGGAGAAGTGAAAGGTCAATACTAGTGCCGAGGAAGAGTTTGGAGTAGTGAAAACAAGGTCAATGCCAACACCGAGGAAGAGTTTGGAGTAGTGAAAACAAGGTCAATGCCAGTGCCGAGGAATAGTTTGGAGTAGTGAAAACAAGGTCAATGCCAGCGCCGAGGAAGAGTTTGGAGTTAAAACAAGGTCAATACCATTGCCGAAAAAGAGTTTGGAGGAGTGAAAATAAGGTCAATATCAGTGTTGAGGAAGAGTTTGGAGGAGTGAAAACAAGGTCAATACCAGCGTCGAGGAATAGTTTGGAGTTAAAACAAGGTCAATACCAGCATCGACGAAGAGTTTGGAGTGAAAACAAGGTCAATATCAATGTCGAGGAAGAGTTTGGAGGAGTGAAAACAAGGTCAATACCAGCACTGAGGATGAGGTTGAGGGCACTTAGGGAAAATTGATGACCAAGGGGCAATGAGTATTGCAAGTTTGACACCCCCATTCTCTTTAACCTTCAATTTTCATGCCTAGTTTCCAAAGATCTTCTCGTACATTGGCACCCTCATTCTTGTAAAATGGTATAAGATAAGACACAAAATAAAATAACTTAGTCTTTCACATTTTTATCCACCAACCTCAGGTCTTGGAAAAACTCCCATAATCTACCCACATCTTGGTTGAGGTCTAGGATTTCATCACACATAGCCTTCATCACATGAGTCTGAAGCAATTGTAGACTTAGCCCAAGTATATGCTAGGCTAAGGTAGATCTAATGAATGGAAATAGAGGCATACAATTCTTCTTTAATACCTCCACCACAAACATATGAAAGGTGTTGGTTGTTTTTACGGTAAACAAGTTGATCTTCTAATCTACCTATGGAATTGCCAATTCCAATAAAGGGTAGCTCTTTGGACTGGACCAACTGATGAGGATTTGAAAGACCTCCTACACTTTGGGCTCTACAAGACCGAGAGGGTGATCCCTTAATGTGTTTACAACCTCTGCACCATCATTAGAAACAACATTAACAACAACAAATAATCTCATTTAATAGCTCAACATAATAGGATAATACTTGAATAGAATTGGTTGTTTATCAATAATATCAACTATTTGGAGCATGAGATAACTACAACAACATTTCACAGTATAAGATAGTCATTGATTTTCAATTTGTAGCAAGCTCTAGGTAAAGGAAAACAAATATTGAACCATATGAATAAGTACAACTTAGATCAGTGCCATATATCCATTGGAGGAGTCAAATTTATAAGAATCTAAGGGTTTATGATAGATTTAACACATAACATATAAGATCCTTGATAATATTGCTTTACAATCTGATCAATATGTATTCTAACCCAATACTACTTATCAAATCCTTATACAGTACATATCCACCTACAATCCTATTCAAGCATTTTAATTAATTCCTTGAATTAAACCTAAAACAAGAAACATACACACCACAATAGTGAGATGAACAAAACAACCCTTGATCATTTTATTCAAAATTTAGATATGCTTGTATAATGGAGAGACACGAGTTTGAATTAATCATATCAATTCAAATGTCAGTACTGTCATAAAACATCAAATCCCCATGATTTCAAAACCTATTACAAAATGACTCAAAACCTAAATTGCATTTTCCCTAAAACCATCAGACTTTACAATTTTCTTTGCAACTTCATCTAGACTCGACCAAAAATATCTAACTTGCTAACCTGTACTTCTAGCCTTGAAATCATTCTTATAGAAAAAGAAGGAGCAAACAAGCATCGGGCCAGAAAGCACATGTGTCACCAGCCAATTGGACCGCCTTGTGATATTCCAAAAATTTGTTACAACAACAATCTCCCCAGAGAATCTTCTTGTTCATTGTGCCCGCTGAGAATTGTTGATGCAACAACAAAAAAATTCAAGAATTCTGTGCCTAGACTGTCACCAAAAAACAAAACTGGAATCTGTTCTAACTGCAACAGCTTATTTGTCAATTGTTAGCAACCTACTCCTTTTCACTCTTCCTCAGTTAAATATACATTTACCCATTTCTAGTACTCTTCATCAGTTGGACAATCAAAATTGATCACCTCATTCACCTTGAAACTATAAGGTTTGTACTTAATTGCAACCTGATTCACTTCTCTTTCAAAAGACTCCAAGAATGAGCTGGTGCTAATGATTTTTTCCATACAACTCACCAACAAATCATAATTTGAGTTACCTTGTTTTTGAGGGTTTTGTAGTCCAAACATGATATAAAGGGGCTCTTACACTTTTTGTGATTACTGTAGCTTGTGTAAGAGGCCCCATGGATACTATTGTAATTGTATGATGCATGAATAGGGCGTAGGATGAGAAATAAAGAAGGTATAGCTGCTGTCCTCAAGAGTTTTGTGAAGAAAAACATGTGAAATGAGAGGTTCAAGCTTAGGTTTCAACAAAACATGTATGGGAGATATGATTTTATGAATTTTTATCCATGTGCAGACCTAATGGGTTGTTTTTGAACACTGAATATAAATGATATACATACACACAAACACACACACACACACACACACACACACACACACACACATATATATATATATATATATATATGTATGTATGTATGTATGTATGTATGTATGTGTATTTTTAAATGTAAATGTAAATGCAATTACTGGATGCTCTCCAAGAATAATAAATGCACCATATCTTTAAATAAATCTATATCTATGTATATAAATGTGTATTTCTAAATGCAAGTGTAAATGCAAAGAGCATATGATTTTGTAGTGTTATAGATACAACATATCCATAAATTAATGTAATTAAAATTCTAAATTCTTCAACACATATAATACGAAATCAATCAAACTATTAAACTACATGAGAAATAAATGAAAATAGTAAATTCATATGTATGTGTATCTGTAAATGTAAGTGTAAAATAAATAAGAATAATGAAAATTATAAAAGAATACAAGGAAAGGTCTTCTCCCTTCTTGGTAGTGATAACCTCCTCCACACACAACTCTTAAAAATTATGAATAGAGGAATATAATCTTTGAAGAACTTAAAGTTGATTCTCTCCTACTTGATGCAATTAGTCATTTTATCCTTACAAACATTTATATTGATTACTAGAGGCACATAGACCAATTCTTCATAATAGAATAATTTGATCATATTTTTCCAATGATGGCATTATGAGAAAACCTTAGGTTAAATGAATAATTCCTAGATAATTTCTTTAAATCATGTCCAACCGTATAAGAGAAGACCACTGCTATGTGTACCTGGATACCATGGAGAAAGGCTAGTCTTTGGGCTCTTTCATCAATCATCCTACCTTAAAACATACCAACAGTCTCCTAGCAATTAGACATAGGAACATTTAATATGACTTAAATTTTTTTTATTTCCAAAGCATAAACTTATAATGACTTAACTAGGCCTAGTACACACTCCCTCCCCGTTAACCACTTAGACATATGGAAATTAAATATAAATTTGCTGATATTTTTAGTCATGTAGGTGTCCAATAAACCACTTGGTGGTGTTTCCCTTCAAGTTTATTTACTTGAATGAAGAGAAAAATTCCTTTGATTACAATTAGAGAATACATTTGATGCCTTGGTTGTGTAACTGGTGGACCATAGTCACATTTAACACTTGTTACAAAATTTGGGAGTTAAAACGTTAAGTAGATTTGATTTGTGATGGACACATTTGGATGGTAGTAACAATAGCTTGCAATCTATCAAGACTTGATTACCTTATAACATGTGAAATTATAGCAATGAAATGATAGATTAATCATAATGTCACCTTGGGATCACATTACCATGAAAGAACTTCATCCAACATCCTTATGAGTGCAGGTACCACCAAATAGGTATTTGTCAGATTTGTCTTCCTCGAGTGAGGGAAATTCAGGAAGAGAAGAGGAAAGCAAGACATGTAGTATGTCTAAAAGAGGGAGATCAACTAGAGGTCAAAAGATTAGAAGAAAATTCGGTAAACACATGGAATTTTTTCTTGATGAAGGGGGGTCATGTTCTTATGTTGATGAGAGCATAGGCAACGTCGAGGTTCCCTTAAGGTACAAACATCTACGGAAAAAATGGGTACCCAAGGAACTTCCTCCAATAAACAATGATTTTTGTGTCAACGAGAGGATATATCGCATAGCACCATCGTCATTACATGGTTTGGGACTATTTTGCATGGATGACATAAAGGTCTGTTATGAAAAAGTTACTGAATTGATGGAGTATGTTGGACCCTATTACAGTTACAAAGATTGGATGCAACTGGTTTGATATACACGAAGTATGCGTAGGTATGCACTGTCAGCAAATTATATACAACTAAACTATAAGGATCAAAATAAAGGAGTGGCTATGTACATTGATGGAAGGCCAAAAGCATCAGGGAATATTGTAGGGTTTATAAACAGTACAGACCTAGGTCAACAAATAAGCAACCCAATTGCATATCGAGGCATGCAAGGGAAACCGTGTATTCGTATGTGCGATAAAATCAATAACTGCAAGGGAAGAGTTGTTAATTCATTACAATTTGAATTGCTTAGTTACAAACATAGTTACTATGGGGGTGGTATGTACTATGTACCATTTTACTCAACCTCCAATTAATGACTCCAATATACCATTTTATTCTTATGTTTTTTTCGTAAGTCTATTGGTTTCATTTTGGTAATATTTTTTTATATTTAATTTTTGTCACAATGGGACATTGATCATATGGAGAAGGCTCTGGCCTAGAGCATAGATCATGATGTATCTTCAGGTACTTCTACCCGACAGGTTTACCTCATTGTAATTGTATAAATTAGATACGAGCAAAATGTTTTATTATTATGTTTTTTTCATAAGTTTATTGGGTTAATTTTGATAATGTTTTTAATATTCTTGTTGCAGTTGACTGATTGGGGAAAGGCACTAACAGTAGATGAGAGCATCCACAGTGAGGTGCAGTCAATATTTTGTGATGATGACATTGCTTATTCAACAAACCCTCTCAATACGATAAAGAAGATCCAAAAAAAATGCAATGAAGAAATGAAAGTTGATATTCATAGTGCCTCAAACATATGAGATAAGAGAGAGGGTTAAAATATTGTTTGAGAGATTACAAAATTTGCAAGTAAGTTGTCATGAGGTATATAATTATAACATAAGTTCATTCATGGTTTTATATTTTGTACTCTTTTATGTGATGAACTAAAATATGTGTTGTTTTTATAGGGTTATTTGCCTCTTCATGATGCTCCTGGCTATGATTAGGGTACTACAAGTGTTGCCCGAGGAGTAGGGGTTAGTACAAGTGTCCATCCTGATCTTCCTACGCATACATCACATCATCTGACCCCATTATTCGTGCCTATATTGTCGGCAACACATACCATGCAGGCTTCCATTAATGCACCCTCTGGCATCGAACACATTCCAGAACATGTGTCAGGACATGTACCTGCGGATGCAGAGGCCACTAGTACTGGTGATGTTTTAGTAGCATTTCCTGGATCTTCCCATATTACTAGTACTGGAACATTTCCGGTCACACTTGTGGTGACCAAGGATTTCATTCCCATAAAGATAGAGAAGGTCCCAGGTACTTTAAAATGTTTTAATTATTATTATATATAATCCAATTGAAATTTACTTATTGATCGGTCTTTTTAGACTATTGATCCCATAATCATTTTGTAGGAAATGATATTACATTGGAGCTCTTCGGGCCCACCATACGTACACGGTTGAATGCCCAAAATAAAGATTTAAAAGATGAGCTCATTAATCGTTTAGTTGTGTTGTTCGGTGATAAAACATTCAACCAAATCAAGGTCCTTAAGAAAGTTGGTACCTATCTAAAGTATGTGAGGAACCAATATAGGTCACATTTAGAGAAGAACAAAAAGTACGAGCATCCCCCCATGATTCCGGAGAGGTAGTGGAAGGACTTGGTGTTGGATGGAAAGGAGAAGGCTGAAAATAAAAAAAGAAAAGACACCACCAGGGCAAGGAAGGTATGCGATACTATCAACAATGTAATTATATACTGATTACTCTTTCTTTTTACATAATCTAACATATTTCAAAATTTTCATAGGCTACCCGACACATCGAAGGCAACAAAGACAGGACTAGAAAAATACAAGCAACACAAACTTGGCTCTGGTGGTTATATGAAATTAGTCGCACGAATTGTAAGTATCAATAAATGAAATATAGTATCCAAATAATAAATTGAAAACAATTTTGGTTTTATCACACCATATAAGAAAAATTCATGATCTTATGCAAAAATGTAGGGCTCTGAATTCAATAGAGTTCCCACAGAAGATGACCTGAATATTTCCTTCCAGCAAGGCTATGGAGCTATGGTTGAACGCCTAAGAGTCTTAACTGGGCAAACACAACCTTCCATTACATTTGACATGCAGGTAAATAAACTCAATAAAGTTTATTTAAAATTGAATACTTGTGCAATCTATTCAATATTAATTTCCATCACAAAGTAATTACATGCCTATTTGTTTTAAACATTCAAGCAATGATAATATTGCACATAAAATTGGAATGCAGCCTAGTGAGGGTGGAGCACAACCTTCAAATGAAGGTCATGGTGTGCATCCTAGTACTTTAGAGCATGTAGAGTGTGATCAACATGTTGAGCATGATCAGGCTAGAGAAGATCAGAAACATGGTGTGGCCCCATTAGGTAAAGAGGACCACTCTAAAGTTCTTTTAAACATATTTAATTGCAATTGGTGTATTAATTAATGTAACCTTTTGTGTTTGAACTTTAGAGAATGTAGAGAGTGATCAATGTGTTGAGCATGATCAGGCTAGAGAAGATCAGGAACATGATGTGGCCCCATTAGGTAAAGAGGACCACTCTCATGTTCTCTTAAACATATTTAATTTCAATTGGTGTATTAATTAATGTAACCTTTCGCGTTTCAACTGTAGATCAAAATTTAGAGGGTGTTCAACATGTTGAGCATGAGTCTATAAAAAAAGTTCAAGAACATGATGTGGACCCATCAGGTAAAGAGAACCACTCTAATGTTCTTTTAATTAATGAAATACTTGTAACAATAATAATAAAACATATCAGTTTAATATTTTTTTCTTATTGCAGCAGAGCCCCCCTTGCAGTGGCGTCCATGTCATGAGTAGACAACTAGGCATACATTAAGATCACAAGCAGAGGGAATAACAACTAAAGGGGGAAGAGATATTGATTTAGAAAATGATACTCCACTTCAAATTTATGTAACTTTAAAAAAGAAACAAAAAAAGAAGTGATTCTAATCATATCATGACAACCATATTTTTGATAATATGTGAAAACTGAAAGAATGAATATTATATGTTAATGAGTGAATGTGAATATGTTAATTAATGAATGTTATATGTTAATGAATGAATGTTATATGTTATTAATGGATGAATGAATGAATGTTATATTTTATTAATGGATGAATGAATGATTAATGTTATATGATTGGGTATGGGGAATTGAGAGTGATGTGAGGGGGGAGGGGCCAAATGAGCTTCCACTATCACGTGGTTGGCCCTGTTAAGTAGAGAATATTAAACTATTCTCGAAAAAAAGAGAAGCTCAATAAGGTAATGCACTTTTCAATATAAGAAATACATCGTTTGAAGCATCAAACCAATATGAAAAGATGAAAGAAAGTGCTAAATTTTCACTATGGTGGTAGAAAAATGATTCTTTATACCCTAAATCCATGCTCTGCATCATAATTTGAAGTTGTTTCCATTCCAATGTTCTGAGTTTAGTTTGTTTGTATGGATTTGTATGAACACCACATTGTGTTGTGTGTGGATTTGGTTTCAAAGCTCTGTTTCTTCTATTTTTAGTGATGACGTAACTCTAAAATTTAACTTTTGTGCAAATAGGTTAGTGGAAAAATTGATAGCTCTGAAGGGTTTAGAGGCTCGATTGAGATAGATACATGGATATTCGGATCTTGTTGTTGATGGGATGCTTTGACTTAACCATGAAATTTTGCACCATCTGCAGGTATGCAAAAGTTTCTCTACTTACATTCATTCTTGATCATAATTGTTGTAAATGATATTAATGCTTCAAACTTAAGATTTGTTTCATTGTTATAATGATCAAAATGTTATACTTTGCTATACATTCAAGCATTCTCTTGCCCCCTACCCTTTTCTCTCCCCCCCCTCCTTTTAAGAATTTTCTTTGTCATAAAAGATTCACATTTCTGTCTCATTTACACAAATTTATCTGAAGCGCTAGGAGTGAATAAATATATGTAAAAGATGGATTATGTCTAAACAACAAATTTCCATCTTATAGCTAATTAAATCCTTAATATTTGAATAGTTTAGAGCTCAAATAATGCTTGTATATGCATGTGTAGCAATAAGGGAGCCTATGTGAAGATTGAAATTTAAAACATCACTTTGGTATTTTTCCTTAGGCAGTGAAATGATATTTTGAGTAATACAAACCTACACACACATTGATATTTTTCAGCATTGCATTGAAGAAATTTTTTTCTCTTATACCTACCCTCGGCTAGACATGGAGGTATATAATATTGGTTTATGGGTTTATTCTGTAAGTAGTTAATTTCACAGAGGAAGACTAAAATCTTCTTAATGTCCTGTGTTAGGTGTGAAAGCATATGAATCACTTGCTGAAGGCACCATTTTATATTCATCCAAAAACTGGTTTGTTCTTTTTTTTTATGTTTCTTGCATGTGTTTTTTTTAGGCTCTAGAGATGTAGCTCGACTCTTTCCTTTGCACTTTTCATCTATTTTGATGATTACAGTAGATTGTCCTCATAATTTTTCATGTAGATATGTTTGTAACCTTATTTTCTACCAATCAATTTGCAAACCACTCACATATTAAGGACCATTTCACTAACTTGTAGTCATCCATTACTTCATATGTTGCAGGTTATGTTTGTGTGCCAATAAATCTTGATGATTGCGAGAACTTTAATCCTACAAGTGTACCCAATCTTTCTCAATTAAAAGTCTTACCTTATTTTATAGTAATTTAAATGGTTAATTGAAGGTTCTTCTTTAGATCTAAGATAGTTGAACCATGGATTAAAATATGGTATTAGATGGGCAGTATAATGATAAAACTGAGGTCCATTGAACACAAATTACGAACATAATTTACTAGACTATGAATAGTGTTACAATTATAATTATTTCTCCTTTACCTACCTCTGCATTAATAAAAAAGATAGATCCCTATAAATCTTGTAGTACCCCTCCGTTTATGCCTATGCTTTCTGTTGTTATGTTTTTACACTATAGACTATGATACCTTGTTTGGATATTTTGATCGCTAGTTTTGAGCGACAGTGGATTTATTCTGTGACATGATGATACATTATATTGCGATATTTGATTTCTGATATGCTTTGAGATAGCGTAGATGTTTACTTTCAGTTGATTATTGCTATGTACATGTTTATGATGGACTAATAGCTATTTATTTCGTCAGTTTGCTGTGAAGTGTATTGGTGTGGAGAACGGAATCGCATCACTCGCTTGTGAGTGCCCTGTGATATCTGTGATTTTCTCTGCACGATGTGTTTGTTCAATGACTTATATATATATATTTGTATGCATGTTATTGCTTGGTTGCAGGAATTGCAGGTACATGGCACCGACTCCACCTGGGTACTCAGGTCTGAGCGTGTCAAGACTCAACGGATTCGTTGATCGGGAGATAGTAGTTTGGTTTATCCTAGCCTAGTCTATAATCCTGGTCTTAGTACTTTGTCTGTCTTTAGTTTGAGTCATAGGTTGTATTGTTATTTTCTGTTTGGATAAATCATTTGAAAAGAAAATTTGGTTAATTTTTAATGATAGTTATTGTGTTTTAAATTATTGGTATTTAAATTAATATTTAAATGTGGAAGAAATTACTTGCTTGATTATTTAATTAATTAATTAGCTTATTTGGTTAAATGGTTGATCTTAAAAAAGATTAAACTAATTTAATTAAATAAATAAATAAATTAAATTAATATATTAAGTGAGTAAATAGTTATATTTGAAAATTAAATAAATTGTGGAAAATTATAAATTTAAATTAAAAATGCATGAGATTTGAATAGTGGTTGTAAAATTTAAATTAAATAAATAAATTGCATGCAAATATTGAAGGGAAAAATTACCGTGAAATGGAGAAGATATTTTCATAACCACTTCTCGACATGTGTGCCAGTGTGTTAAATGATTCTTGTTGAGAAAAAAATTGGTTACGGAGGATATTTTGGATCTCGGGAAAAACACAGAGGTTGTTCAATTTCCTCACGGGGAAATTATCAAAGCTTTGCAAAAAAAAATCTTGCTGTGTAAAAATTTATTTTCTAAGAGGATTTGTTATTTCCTCTGGGGTTGTATATTTGTGGAAGCTCCCTTGGAGGGAGGATCTCTTGTGTTGGTTGGAGAAGCTTTTGGGAATATTGTGCGTTACTGGCAAAAGGGTTTCTTCTACAGACAACCTTCTATTTACAGGTATTTTTTCTTGTGATATTGGTTTCTTGTTTATTTTAAAATAAAATCTATTTGTTGGAATCTCAACTTCTTGGTAATTGTTTGTAGAAAAACTTTCTGTAGATATCTTATTTGTCTGTAAAATTTTTCAAGAATTTAGACAAGTAAAAGAAAGAATTCAAACTAGATTCTTTTAGAAAACCCCTGTGAAAATTTTAGAAAAGAAATTGGGGAAATTGACTTATAGTGAATGTTTATTGTTAAAAGTTTTAAAAAATTAGCCCTGTATAATGATAAATTTTTCTCAAATTGCTGTAGAAAATTTCTTTATCAGAAAATAATTTCTGTAATTGAAAGTTCTGGTGATATTTATTTTTAAATATATATATACATATTTATATATATATATATACATATTTATATATATATGTATTGCTGTGTATTTTTATGTAAAAATTCTTACAAAATCGCCGTACGGAAATAATTATTTCCAGACGAAATTCGTCATAATATTTATAAAATTCTGGAAGTTTCAATTTTTATTTGTTCACACGTCGTACGGGTGAATTTTGGAAATGCATTTTTTAAAAAAAATTACAGTATGTAGGGGAGGGCCGAAACCCTCCCCATAAATTTCGAGTGGTGGGCGCAGCCCACCAAGGCTACGCACAACAGCTAGGCTACTGGGCGCAGCCCTAGGAAGGCTGCGTCCTTCCCACAGGGAAGGCTGCGTCCTTCCCACAGGGAAGGCTGCGTCCTTCCCACGGGAAGGCCGCAGGAAACCCTACCCTGTTTCCAATGAAATCTAAACAAAAATTAAAAATTTCGGATTTTACTGTGTATTGATTTAATTCGAGCTTTATAAACATAATGCGGATTTTTATATGTTATTATGAAATCCGATTTATATGTAATATAAATTCGTAGTTCATAAATATTTATTATAATTATATGTATATGTGTATATATATATAAATATATATATATATATATATATGTATATAGATAATTATAATATATTTATTGTTTAAAAAAAAAAAATTATTTTGTTTAATGGGATGATTGTTATCATGATTGAGTTATTTGTTCTATAAATAGATTGTTTATCTGGAGTTATATAATTTTTAATATAATTTATGATTATGAAATTTGGGTTAATTGTAGATCTGATTTTTGTATTGCATGGAAGGTGGATTAAAACCTTAGAAGAATAATTCTGGTATTTTTAAGTTAATGTTTGAGAGGATTTAGTATATCCAAACTATAGATATTTAATTTCCTTGATCTGCTCTATTGTGTATTTTTTTGGGCAAAATGGGAAAGTTATAATTGTTCAAGTCTTCCAGAATAAATTGTGTAGAAAGGGTGTATTATTGTTTTAGAAGTATTTCTTAAATTGACTTGGGTTTGTGCAAGAGTTAAACATGGTGTTTGATACTGTTATGGTTTATTTGTTATTGTGAGTTGTAATTTGTGCACTTGGTAAACCCTTGTCATGAAAACTTAGAAACCTTTGTTATGTTTAGGGGAGTGGCTATTTGTAAGGGTCGACACACAAAGTGGTGTCGGGGTAACTTACAAATAGTTAACTAAGTCAGTGATAATTAAATGACATAGTAGTTAGATTTAAAACTTTTAACAAGATATTCATGCCTCTTATGATTCTTGAGCTACTATAGTCTTGAGTATAAGATGAGAAGGCCTGGAATGGCAAATCGATGTCTTGTTTCTTTAAGTGACATTCGATTCCACAATAGTATGCAATAGGGGCCGGGTTTCATAAGAGGTTACCAGGGTAACCCAAGGATTGGGGGCCGGAACCTAGGAAGAAACACCAGGGTAACCTTTGCAACGTTGTGATGATACTCCACCTAGAATATTAGTTAACCTTGTTTATATAGTTCAATCAATTGTCAAAATCTGGAAGCAATGTAACCAATAGTTTGTTGTGTACTAGTGTCTAGGGTTAGTAGATTAGGTCTAAGTATCCTTATTACTATCTCCTAGCATGGGGTGGACCTACGGGTACTACATGATTGGGTGGAACGTGCACCTTACTCCGTTGGGTCCCTAGTTTGTGATTATAGCATCGAGAGCTTCATGGATGGAGAGCTTGTACTTGGAAACTTATGATTATTTCAACATTGTATATTGTAATCTTGTATTTGAAAACATCCCTCAATTGTATAAGAGGTGAACAATGTAATTGTAATTGTAATCATTATTGAACTACCTCATCAGATGGATGAGTATTTTATATTCTATCAAATGTAATGTATGAAAAAAACATGTTTGTACTTTATGTTATTATGAATGGTAATCAAATGAAATGCAACATTTATCTTTAAATGTTTTATATTATGAATTAATATGTGCAATGCGAAATACTTAAGTCACTTATGGAAACTCAAAGTAGTGTAACGTCGTATAGCTTAATGGATGTATGCAATTAATTAACTTAATATTAATACTTTAAAATTTTTTTTTATTACACCTTTAAACACATTTGCAACATTCTTAGGCTATTAAGACGGGGCATTACAGATTGGTATCAGAGCCAAGGTTACAAACCTTGGATGCTCTGGGTAGTCACGAGCCCATTAGGTTGACCTAGTACGTAGTGTCACAACTGTTAGCCTTGGTTGAATAGTATCTAAGACTCGTTATTGTTGTGTAGGAACATGCCTAGGCGAGGAGGAAGAGGTCATGGTAGAGGTCGAGGTGGAGGCTGAGGGTCAATCCCTCAGGTTACTCCTCCTCCTAGCCCTCACCACAGTGATCAGGTAGAACAGATGGGTCAGAGAAATGAGGGACAAAATCCCGAATAGTTAGCAATAGAGGGTTCTCAGATACGTCCACTATTAGAGGAGGTCCTAGCTCATCTTGGACCTAGACAGGTAGATGAGCAGGAGGTTGTCAGAGAGAGATAGATCTCCTAGGAGAGTAGAGGACACAGTACATCAGGATGCGATTATTGCAGGCCATATGAGGGATTTACTGAGGGGACGTCCTCCTACCTTTGATGGTACTGGAGGTGGCTTAGAGGCTGAGACCTGGCTACTAGATTTGGGTAGATGCTTTGCCATGCACCCTTACTATAGCAATACCCGTGCCAGATGCGCTATTATGCACTTGAGAGGATTCACCTCTACTTGGTGGCGCCTAGAGGAGCAGAAGCTCCACTTGGATATTGGTTATGTGTCATGGGAGATGTTTCTTGAGAGATTCAGAGCACGGTTCCTTTCGGAACACTAGAGGCAGTGTAGGGCTGATGAGTTCCATGATCTACGTCAATTGGCTCTCTCTGTAGAGCAATACGAATGTAGGTTTTATGAACTTAAGCAGTATGCTGGTATTGGTGATGACGAGCCTATGTTAATACAACACTTTATCAGGGGTCTGAATGCCCGCATCAGTGGTGGTGTCCAAGTCTTTGAGCCAAAGACTATGGAAGTCGCGGTGGAGAAGGCTCGCATTGTAGAGGAAAACCTTATTATGGCTTTAGGTGGGCACACAGGAGTGCAGATTGGGAGTGCTCCTGCAGCAGGTTTTAGTCCACGGGGTGGACAGGCACAGACAGGTGGTTCTTTCAAGAACCAATAGACACCCACAAAGGGTGGGCAGCAACAACAACAACGAACACCTCAAAGGAACAATAACCCTCAACCACAACAACAAAACAATCCTCAAATAGGAAAGGGTCATAACTGGTGGCGTAATAAGCACAATAGGCAAGATCAGCCTATGCAGAGTGCTCAGTCTACTGTTAGTAGGGGTAGTTACCAGCAATCCAATGCACCTTCGGGTGGCAGAGGATTCGGTAGAGGCATAGGTACAAGATGTTATTCATGTGGGAAGCAGGGACATATAGCTAGGCAGTGTCCGATGAGAGGTTCTACTGGTTATGGGCCTCGACCTACAATTTCAAAGCCTACGGTGGGAGATGCAGGACGAGCACATAAAATATATGCTGCGGTTAATGACTGCCAAGCCGATCACCAGAACACGGTGGTCGAAACTTTAGGTAAGTTACATGGTGTTAGTGTTTCTATACTTTTTGATTCTAGAGCCACTGACTCCTTTATTTCACCGACCATCGTTGACCGTTGTGGTCTTGTGGCGGTAAAGCAAGGTGGTAAGTGGCAAGTTGAATTCGCCTCAAGGGTGAGAGTAGTAGTAGAAAACTTAGTACATAATTGTGAACTTAAAATTGGTACGTTAACTACCTTAGTAGATTTATATGTTACACCCTTAGGATTGTATGATATAGTTTTAGGTATGGATTGGTTAGCATCTTATCATGCTGTAATTGACTGTCGACTTAAGACAATTAGTTGCATTAATGATTTGGGTGCGAAAATGGAAATCATAGGTATTCAAAGACCTATCTCTTTGCGGATGATATCTGCTATGCAATTAAAGAGATGTCTTCATCAGGGATATCAACTGTTTGCAACAACAGTTACTGATTTGGAAGAGGGTGAGAGTCGAGAGGTATCTCTTGATGATCATCCTATTCTTAGGGAATTCACGGATGTGTTTCCTGATGATATTCCTGGAATGCCACCAAAGAGGGATATTGACTTTAGAGTTGACCTAGTTCCTGGAGCTGAACCTATATCTAGAGCTCCTTATAGAATGACGACTCAGGAGTTAGAGGAACTTCGTATCCAGTTAGAGGAACTTTTAGAAAAGGGATTTATTCATCCTAGTGTTTCCCCTTGGGGAGCACCTGTCATCTTCGTAAAGAAGAAGGACGGATCTCTTAGGCTGTGTATTGACTATCGTCAATTGAACAAGGTTACGATTAAGAATCATTATCCTTTGCCTAGAATCGATGATCTTTTTGATCAAATTAAGGGAGCTAATGTGTTCTCTAAAATTGATTTGAAATTCGGTTACCATAAATTGCGTATAGCTGAAGCAGACATCCATAAAACTACTTTTCGAACTCGTTATGGGCACTATGAATTCACAGTAGTACCATTTGGGTTAACAAATGCACCATTTGTATTCATGAGTTTAATGAATGGTGTATTTCGTACACACCTCGATCGCTTTGTCCCGGTATTTCTCGATGATATATTAGTCTATTCGAGAAATATGAAGGAACATGAAGAACATTTGAGACAGGTATTGCAATGTTTAAGGGAAAATCAATTGTATGCAAACCTGAAGAAGTGTGACTTCTTTCAACTTGAAATAAAATACCTTGGACACGTGATATCTAGAAAAGGTATTGTTGTGGATCCTTCAAAGATCCAAGCTATTGTGGATTGGCCCGCGCCTACTAATGTAGGTGAAGTTCGTAGTTTTATGGGTCTAGCTGGTTATTATAGGCAGTTTGTAGAGGGATTTTCTAGAATCAGTCATCCTATTACTTCTCTTCAGAGGAAAGGGAAGAAGTTTGTCTAGACAGAACAGTGTCAGTTGGATTTTCAGACTCTTAAAGAAAAGTTAACTAATGCGCCTATACTCATTGTTCCTGATCCTACTAAGGATTTTGTGGTATGCACGGATGCATCCTTAGAGGGTTTGGGAGCAATATTGATTCAAGATGGGCGTGTGATTGCTTATGAGTCTCGCAAACTCAAAGATCATGAATTAAACTATCCTACTCATGACCTAGAACTAGCTGCAGTAGTGCATGCATTAGTTCGATGGAGGCATTTTCTATTAGGTCATCATTTTGAACTTCATACTGATCACTGTAGTTTGCAATATATCTTTACGCAGCCTAACTTGAATGCTAGGCAAAGACGGTGGATGGAGTTCTTGTGTGAGTACGATTTTGAAGTAAAATATGTTCAAGGAAAAGAGAATGTAGTAGCCGACGCCCTTAGTCGACGTCGACATGAGATCTCTGCTACTACTCTTGAAGTTGATTTGAGAGGTCAAATAGTAGCTGCACTTCCTACTGATAGATTGTATCAGGAAGTGAGGTCGGAAATTGAATCGGGTAGACCTTTAGAAGGTCGATTTGCAGGCTATGTCTTAGAATCAGATGGTATATTACGACACTTAGATCGTATTTATGTACCACATGTAGAGAGTCTTCATGCATTAATTATGATAGAAGCTCATAGAGCTCCGTATTCAGCTCATCCAGGAGTCAAGAAAATGCATGCTGATCTTTGGCTATTGTATTTTTGGCCTGGCATGAAACGTGATATTGCTGATTATGTATCGAGATGTCTTGAATGTCAGCGAGTCAAAGCTGAACATCAACATCCTACTAGATTATTGCAGCCACATCTCATTCTCGAATGGAAATGGGATATGATATCCATTGACTTTATTGTAGGGTTACCTACGTCATCACGTCGACATGATGCCATTATGGTAACTGTTGACCGTTTGACCAAAGTAGCTCACTTTTCACCTATACGTTCATCTTACAATGCTTCATCTGTAGCTAGGATATTCATGGAGGACATCATTAGATTACATGGGATTCCTCGTAGGATTATATCGGATAGAGATCCTATATTTACTTCAGCCTTATGGACTTCATTACAACATGCTTTAGGTACCCAGTTGAACTTTAGTTCAACGTATCATCCTCAAACCGATGGACAAACTGAAAGAGTTAACCAAATATTAGAGGATATGCTTAGGATGTACGTAATGGACCAACAGTCTCGTTGGGAGGATTACTTGTACTTAGTAGAATTTTCTTATAACAATGGATATCAGAGTTCCATAGGTATGCCACCATTTCAGGCATTATACGGTCATCCTTGTCAAACTCCTTTGAGTTGGGATCGACTTGAGGATAGAGTATTACTTGGACTTGAGATGCTTCGTGACATGGAGCAACAGGTTGACCGTATTAGAGAGCATTTGATAGCAGCTCAGAATAGGCAAAAGAAATATGCCGATGCACATAGGATAGATCGACAGTTCGCTATTGGAGATAGAGTGTTTCTTCGAGTGCGACCGCAAAAGAGTCCAATCCGTTACGGAAAAGGCTCTAAGCTTGCGCCTCGTTTCATTGGACCATTTGAGATCTTAGAGAGAATTGGTCCCGTGGCGTATCGACTCGCCTTACCACCCAGTTTGTCTCGTATTCATGATGTTTTTCATGTATTAGTTCTTAGACCATATCATCCCGACATATCTCATGTACTTGATTGGAATGCGTTACAGGTAGAGGACGGGCAGTTGGCTTTGGAGCCCGTGGCCATTCTACAGCACTGGATGCTCAGTCTCAAGGGTCGACACGTTGATCAGGTGAGGGTCCAATGGGATCCTAGCTATGAGGCTTCAGCTACTTGGGAGGATGCGACACGCATGAGGGAACTTTATCCCTATCTGTTCGCAGGCTTTCAGGAGCAAGCCTGATCCTAGGGGGGAGGATGTAGTACCCCTCCGTTTATGCCTATGCTTTCTATTGTTATGTTTTTACACTGTAGACTATGATACCTTGTTTGGATATTTTGATCGCTGGTTTTGAGCGACAGTGGATTTATTCTATGACATGATACATTATATTGTGATATTTGATTTCTGATATGCTTTGAGATAGCGTAGATGTTTACTTTTAGTTGATTATTGCTATGTACATGTTTATGATGGACTAATAGCTATTTATTTCATCAGTTTGTTGTGAAGTGTATTGGTGTGGAGAACGGAATCGCATCACTCGCTTGCGAGTGCCCTGTGATATCTGTGATTTTCTCCGCACGGTGTGTTTGTTCAATGGCTTTTATATATATATATTTGTATGCATGTTATTGCTTGGTTGCAGGAATTGCAGGTACATGGCACTGACTCCACCTGGGTACTCAAGTCTGAGCGTGTCAAGACTCAACGGATTCGTTGATCGGGAGATAGTAGTTTGGTTTATCCTAGCCTAGTCTATAATCCTGGTCTTAGTACTTTGTCTGTCTTTAGTTTGAGTCATAGGTTGTATTGTTATTTTCTGTTTGGATAAATCATTTGAAAAGCAAATTTGGTTAATTTTTAATGATAGTTATTGTGTTTTAAATTATTGGTATTTAAATTAATGTTTAAATGTGGAAGAAATTACTTACTTGATTATTTAATTAATTAATTAGCTTATTTGGTTAAATGGTTGATCTTAAAAAAGATTAAACTAATTTAATTAAATAAATAAATAAATTAAATTAATATATTAAGTGAGTAAATAATTATATTTGAAAATTAAATAAATTGTGGAAAATTATAAATTTAAATTAAAAATGCATGAGATTTGAATAGTGGTTGTAAAATTTAAATTAAATAAATAAATTGCATGCAAATATTGAAGGGAAAAATTTCCGTGAAATGGAGAAGATATTTTCATAACCACTTCTCGATATGTGTGCTAGTGTGTTAAATGATTCTTGTTGAGAAAAAAATTGGTTACGGAGGATATTTTGGATCTCGGGAAAAACACAGAGGTTGTTCAATTTCCTCACGGGGAAATTATCAAAGCTTTGCAAAAAAAAATCTTGCTGTGTAAAAATTTATTTTCTAAGAGGATTTGTTATTTCCTCTGGGGTTGTATATTTGTGGAAGATCCCTTGGAGGGAGGATTTCTTGTGTTGGTTGGAGAAGCTTTTGGGAATATTGTGCGTTACTGGAAAAAGGGTTTCTTCTACAGACAACCTTCTATTTACAGGTATTTTTTCTTGTGATATTGGTTTCTTGTTTATTTTAAAAGAAAATCTATTTGTTGGAATCTCAACTTCTTGGTAATTGTTTGTGGAAAAACTTTTTGTAGATATCTTATTTGTCTGTAAAATTTTTCAAGAATTTAGACAAGTAAAAGAAAGAATTCAAACTAGATTCTTTTAGAAAACCCCTGTGAAAATTTTAGAAAAGAAATTAGGGAAATTGACTTATAGTGAATGTTTATTGTTAAAAGTTTTAAAAAATTAGCCTTGTATAATGATAAATTTTTCTCAAATTGCTGTAGAAAATTTCTTTATCAGAAAATAATTTCTGTAATTGAAATTTCTGGTGATATTTATTTTTAAATAAATATATATATATATTTATAGATATATACATATATATATATATATGTATTGCTATGTATTTTTATGTAAAAATTCTTACAAAATCGCCGTACGGAAATAATTATTTCCAGACGAAATTCATCATAATATTTATAAAATTTTGGAAGTTTTGATTTTTATTTGTTCGCACGCCGTACGGGCGAATTTTGGAAATGCATTTTAAAAAAAAAATTATAGTATGTAGGGGAGGGCCGAAACCCTCCCCATAAATTTCGAGTGGTGGGCGCAGCCCACCAAGGCTGCGTACAATAGCTAGGCTGCTGGGCGCAACCCTGGGAAGGTTGCATCCTTCCCACGGGAAGGCCGCAGGAAACCCTACCCTGTTTCCAATGAAATCTAAACAAAAATTGAAAATTTCGGATTTTACTGTGTATTGATTTAATTCGAGCTTTATAAACATAATGCGGATTTTTATATGTTATTATGAAATCCGATTTATATGTAATATAAATTCGTAGTTCATAAATATTTATTATAATTATATGTATATGTGTATATATATATAAATATATATATATATATATATATATATGTATATATATAATTATAATATATTTATTGTTTTAAAAAAAATATTATTTTGTTAAATGGGATGATTGTTATCATGATTGAGTTATTTGTTCTATAAATAGATTGTTCATCTGGAGTTATATAATTTTTAATATAATTTATGATTATGAAATTTGGGTTAATTGTAGATCTGATTTTCGTATTGCATGGAAGGTGGATTAAAACCTTAGAAGAATAATTCTAGTATTTTTAAGTTAATGTTTGAGAGGATTTAGTATATCCGAACTATAGATATTTAATTTCCTTGATCTGCTCTATTGTGTATTTTTTTGGGCAAAATGGGAAAGTTATAATTGTTCAAGTCTTCCAGAATAAATTGTGTAGAAAGGGTGTATTATTGTTTCAGAAGTATTTCTTAAATTGACTTGGGTTTGTGCAAGAGTTAAACATGGTGTCTAATACTATTATGGTTTATTTGTTATTGTGAGTTGTAATTTGTGCACTTGGTAAACCCTTGTCATGAAAACTTAGAAACCTTTGTTATGTTTAGAGGAGTGGCTATTTGTAAGGGCCGACTCACAAAGTGGTGTCAGGGTAACTTACAAATAATTAACTAAGTCAGTGATAATTAAATGACATAGTAGTTAGATTTAAAATTTTTAACAAGATATTCATGCCTCTCTTATGATTCTTGAGCTACTATAGTCTTGAGTATAAGATGAGAAGGCCTGGAATGGCAAATCGATGTCTTGTTTCTTTAAGTGACATTCGATTCCACAATAGTATGCAATAGGGGCCGGGTTTCGTAAGAGGTTACCAGGGTAACCCAAGGATTGGGGGCCGGAACCTAGGAAGAAACACCAGGGTAACCTTTGCAACGTTGTGATGACACTCCACCTAGAATAACAATTAACCTTGTTTATATAGTTCAATCAATTGTCAAAATTTGGAAGCAATGTAACCAATAGTTTGTTGTGTACTAGTGTCTAGGGTTAGTAGATTAGGTCTAAGTATCCTTATTACTATCTCCTAGCATGGGGGGTGGACCTACGGGTACTACATGGTTGGGTGGAATGTGCACCTTACTCCGTTGGGTCCCCAGTTTGTGATTATAGCATCGAGAGCTTCATGGATGGAGAGCTCGTACTTGGAAACTTATGATTATTTCAACATTTTATATTGTAATCTTGTATTTGAAAACATCCCTCAATTGTATAAGAGGTGAACAATGTAATTGTAATTGTAATCATTATTGAACTACCTCATCAAATGGATGAGTATTGTATATTCTATCAAATGTAATGTATGAAAAAAACATGTTTGTACTTTATGTTATTATGAATGGTAATCAAATGAAATGCAATGTTTATCTTTAAATGTTTTATATTATGAATTAATATGTGCAATGCGAAATACTTAAGTCACTTATGGAAACTCAAAGTAGTGTAATGTCGTATAGCTTAATGGATGTATGCAATTAATTAACTTAATATTAATACTTTAAAAAAAAAAATTATTACACCTTTAAACACATTTGCAACATTCTTAGGTTATTAAGACAGGGCATTACAAATCTAACCATGAAAGTGTTGAAATCTGCAGTATTTGTAGGAATCGGGAAACTATCAAACATATTATTTTTGAATGTTTTTATGCTCAGGAAATTTGGTACTTATTCTGCCATAAGCTGAAGGTTTGGAATAGCAATGGTAAAATTAATTGGCATGATATTCTGTTTTGTAATTTCAAGCTCAAGTTTGATTGTAAGCTATTAAGTAGTTGAAGGAAAGTCTTGGGGACCCCCAAAGTCACAACGATAAGTTATCATTGGTGAGAGTCGTAGCGATACACTTAAGACCAAAGGAATAATTCTCAGGGAGACTCAGAATGTTAGTATGACTACATGACACCATAGTGACATATGATCTATTGGCTATCGGTGAGACTCAGAACATCGATGAGACTGTGTGTCACCAAAGCGATATGTAATATTGACTGTCGAAGAGACTCAAGGCATCGGCGAAACTACATGACATATCAGCGGGTGTCTAATAAACATGGAAAATGACTGAATAAAATAATTACCCGAGATTTGAATACAAAGGGATGCGACTTGATTGATCTCTAACCGATGGTACATTTCAACGAATTTTTTTATTTTAAAAATTGCATTATTTCGTCAAAATTTTGACGAACACAACTGACGAATCACCAAAAAGGTCCGACGAAGTTGCTATAGCTACGAAGAAGGCTTCGTCGTAACTCCTTGTCCATTTCGTTGCAATTTCAATGAAGTCCACAGACGAATGACATAAAAAGTTTGACGAAGTTGCTTAGCTATGACGAAGGCTTCGTCGTAACTCCTTGCCCATTTCATCACAATTTTGACAAACGTTACCGACGAATCACATAAAAGGTCTGACAAAGTTGCTTAGCTGCGACGAAGGATTTTTCATAAATACGTTCCCATTTTGTCAAAATGGCGATGAAATTTTGGTGTTCTTTCGACGCCTATTTCGTCGATATTCCAACGAACATCGGAGCCATTTTATGATGCCGACGACCGACGAATTTGCACCATTATTTTGAAGTTTAATTTTCCATTAGACTTGTGAAAAAAAAACAACGACGAAAATGTTTTTTTCATTTCATCGCTATTTCGACAAAGATTTGTCGAACCACCAACGAACGTCCATTGGAAAATGGTGTCAAATTCAGTAGTGACTTTAGAATATTTAATTTATTAATTCTAACTTACCTTTTAACTCTATGCACAACAATTTAATTAATACATTTATTTTAATATTTCTTTATTAATTCATAATTTAATTTATTTAAACTAATTAAATATATTAATAATAATTTATTTATCAAAACTACAAATATATTAAAACATTTAATTAAATTATCAAAATACTTGTCAATTACAGTAACCTTTTTATTTAATATAAAATCAATCAAAGCATCAATCAAGCAAATAACTCAAATGGATTGTATACCCAATAGTACCTAACCACAAGGAAAAAAAAATGCAAACGACAACAACATCAACCAAACAACTTGAACTAACCACACAAACAGGGAATGGCGAACAAACACTCACCCTCATCAAGGATGATGGCTCAACATGAGGAACCAGATGCTATCCCCAAATCAACAATTCTCCATTGGGATTAAGGCACGCTCAAACCTGTAAATTCAGGTGGAGTTGATGACTGGTACTTGTCACCTATAGAAAACCACACAGGTGAGCATATACATAGAACAATAAGAAAACACACCATGAAGGGAAAATTGCAGAGTCACAAGGCACTCACAAGCGAGTGATGCGACCCTATTCCCCTTCACCAAATACATCAATGTACAATATTCAAATGCTAATTAATCATGATAAAATGATCATCAGATAGTTACATGATACACTTAGTAAAATTAATCCAAATGATAAATTAAATCCATACATTAGTCATAGCTAAAGCATTAGTGATAAAAGTAGCATCAATTTTCATCACAACAGTGAATCCAACCACAAAAAATATCATACTATCCCAAACCGATACAAACAACAATCATTCAACCAAGAAAAAACTGAGGGGAACTACATTTACAACCAAAGAATTTGGAACCATCCACATTGACCAAGAAAATATTGTTAGTTATTATGAAGTAGTGGATGAAATGGAGAAAAATACTTTCCTAAATAAAATAGTTTAGGATAGAAATAAATTGAAAAGTAATCATAGGCTTTCTTATGACTTTGAAATTTGTAAACCATGGGTTCAGGATACTATTTCCATGCTAGCATTTTGCCTCAGACTGGATAGAAATTGAGAAGTGGGTGCAAGCCTCCTTAAAATGGTATTTAATATCCATTATGCTAATCAACTTGTCAAATATAAATTTCTTGAGCATATTGTAGAATCCATGCATAATTTTTTTTTTAATGTTCAAAGGAGGTTCCACCAAGAAATTTAGGTTCATGGCCTACTTTTGCTACTTTTCTCTATTCAAATTTAATGGAATGTTCTAGATCAACAAGCTTCAAATTCATCCCTATAAGAATCCTGAGGAAAAAAATGTCTCCAGTATATGATTGGACCACTAAGATAAGGATGCATGATTCTTGAAGGAACTACAATCATTTTGTAGATTGATTTTTGGCTCCATTGTATCAAGCAATTACAAATACTCTAATTCCTAGCTTGCCTATGTCTTGTAGAAATTACATTCAACTAAGAAAAGAAATACAATTGGATGATTGGTACTTAATGGAAGAATATATTTTGCTAAGATTTTATGGATCAAGAGTAGATCCATACAAACTTCCAATACATGTGACAGGAAGGGTTTTTGCATTGGATTATGTAAGGAAAATGGAGAGTATTCATCAAATATACTTTGTTAATCAACAAAAGAAGACCATATTTCCCTCTTTACCTTTTCATGTGAAGGGTTCAAATTCAAGAGAAAAGCATTAGTGTGGTACATGATCTTTTGAAAAAAATAAAATTGATGTTGTCTATCACTGGTAGTATGATCTATATGACACCATTAAATTAAGTATTGTGGCAAATAAGAATGTTGCAAGTAGAATTCAACATCAAAGTAAATCCTTCTTTGAAAAATTGAGAAACAAGGATTCTTGGGATGAGTTCAAAATAGAAAAGAAGAAAAGTGTTGTTGAGAAAGGTATTTCTTTTGAATAATTGTCAATAGAAATTATGGCATTGCACCAACAAACAAAAGTAGAGAAGAAAATCGGGAGGTACAACAATTTTTATGAAAAAAGTGGTCTACCATCTAGTAGAATAAAAATGTTAGAATATCTAGATAAGCATTATAGAGAAAAAAATTGGTCACGATAAAAAACTATGCCTTTTGGTCTATGAGGAAGGAACTAGGTGAACCAAAAACTAGTACAAAGTTTGAAGACATTGAAGAAGATTCTGAGTTTAGCAATTTGTGGAATATAGAGCATCCCAATGAATGTGAAGAAACTAATGATTAATGTGATGATGATAGGGAAGAATAAAGTAAAGTTAAATTTTGTTTAAGTGAGACCACAAAACAAACATACACTTCAGGAGTAGCCATAGCTAAAAAAATGGGTTATGAAGATGGTCCTTTGGGGCCCAAAAGACAAGGCATTTGCACGGTAATAGACGTAGACCCTAGAAAACTTGTTGATAAATGAGGCCTTGGCGCTGATAAAATAGACCAAGGGCATACAAGTGAAACTAAAACAATTCATTTTGTTACAACTTCAAATCCTAATCCTCATGGTCAGATACAATCATAACTGGGACATGCCCATGGTAGAGAAAATAGTGTAACTAAAACTGCCACTAGTGATGGTATGGGTAGTAGTACTAGTAGTGGTCAACATGTGCTACACAAAAAAATTACATACAAGAGGCCAAAAATACAAGATATTGCACAAACACCCAATGATCAAGGCATACTAAAGAGGGCAAGGATTATATCTAGTCCAAGTCCAACTACTAGTACTAGTACCACTACCTTAATTTCTAGTTCCACCCCAAAGGACTTATTTCCAGGAACCCCTCTAATTAATGTGGCTGCAACAACAAATACAAGTAGTCTAACATTCAAGCATTCCATTATTTCTACATTCCCAAGTTTTGATTACAATGATGAGTTTAAAAAGAAATCATAATTATATAAAAAAGAAATGAAGCAACTAATAGAGAGTTTTTCTAATATAACTTCAGAGCCTACAACAACCAAGGTATTACCCACATTTGACCCAAATAAATAAATCGTGGAGTACATGTTTTTTGTTCCTACAATTCAAAATAAACCAAAAAATTAGATGGATCGCTCTGAATTTTGGGTGAGCAGTTTCCAATATAATTTTTCTGGATACAATTTTTTTGACAAAATTAATGTATCGAAGAAGACTAATGAATTGGTGTACACATCATTGCTAAAGCAAGAGAGAGAGAGAGAGAGAGAGAGAGAGAGAGAGAGAGAGAGAGAGAGAGAGAGAGAGAGAGAGAGAGAGAGAATTGTAGATTCAAATAGAAAAGTTATAGGAAGACCTTGTAGTGCCCCTTAGTTTTCTCTCAATTGACCGACTGTTGTTTGTATTGGATTGGGACATTATGATATTTTTCTTGATGATGGAATCATTGCTATGATGATAGTTGGTGTTGCTTTTATCATGAATGTTTATGCTTATACTATGCTTAGTAGATCAATTTAATTGATTGTGTGGGTTGTTATTGCTATGAGTATCATGTGAATATTGGATGTGTGTTCTTATCATGATTTGGTCCCTGATTATTGTGCATTGATGTATTTTGGTGAAGGGGAACAGTGTCTCATCTCTCGCTTGTGAGTTCCCTACGATGCTGTGATTTTCCCTTCACAATGTGTTTGACTATTTGTCTATGTACATACTTGACTATGTGGTTTTATGTAGGCTACAAGTACCAAGCATTGACTCCACCTAAATTTCTAGGTTTGAGTGTGCCTTAATCCCAATGGAGATTGTTGATTTGGAGATAGCATATGGTCTCCTATGTTGAGCCATCATCTTGGATGAGGATGAGTATTTGTTTGTCGTTCCCTATCTATGTGGTCAATTTGAGTTGGCATGTTTGTGTTATGTTTTGTCATCTGTTTTGCTCTGAGGTCAGGTACTGCTTGGTATTATGTTCATTTGAGTCAATTGTTGATTAGTGCTTGATTGATCATTATATTAAATAAAATATTATTGTGGATAAAGGTATTTGATAAATTAAATAAATGTTTTAATTGATTTGTGGTTTTGATAAATAAAATACTATTAATGCTTTATTTTATTTAAATAAATTAAAATTATGATTTAATATAGAAATATTAAAATAAATATATTGGTGCAAACAAAATGAAATGAGAGATTAATAAAAGTTTATTTTGGTGTGCAAATAAATGAAAGATTAAGTAAATAAGTTAAATAAATTTTATAGTGGATTTATGGGGTGCAAGTAAATAAAGATATTTTATTAATATTTATTGAAGAGTGGTAGTTAAAGATGGAAGGGAAATTTAAATAAAATAAATAAAAGTTAAAGTAGTGGATGTTGCAACGGATTGGGAAAATTGTAAATAAATTAGTTATATTGTAAAAAGAATGGGGGCTTTTGGAGGATTCTCAGAAAACTAATTTGGTTGCTCTACCATGAATATTTTTCTTGTTCTTGAAAATTTTCTTGGGGGTTTTGGGGAAAGCTTTAGAATTGGGGGCTTTGCAGTGTTGTGGAAATTTTGAAGTGTGTTGAAGTTGGGTTGTAGTTGCAAGCTAGAAGTGTGAGATCTGCATCAAATCATTACTCTGGCAAGTGGGAGGAGCTAGGTTTCATTGTTATTGACTTTTACCTCAACGTAATCTTGAATTGAAATTATTAGTAAATGAAACTTCTGAAAAATTCTTTGGTTCTCTCTGCAAATTATTCAATTGTTTCTTGGATAGTTAATTGTTCTTGAAGTTGTTTCTATTGGTAACCCAATCTTTATTTGGAGTGCATAGTTGATTCCACTGTTGTAGCAAATTTTTATTTTGATCCATTACATTTCTTTATCATTCTTGTTGGTTCAAATGCTTCCTCCTTTCCCAAACAGTTAATTGTCTTAGTAGCGCTTCCAATAGTTTTATTTGCTTGAACACCGAACTCTGCTTATGATTTCTTTTAAAATACTTTATTCTTTTCTCTTTTAACTTCAAAGTTTTTACCATGAAGATTTAGTCTATGTTTTTGGCTATTGGTATTCTTCAAAGTTGCCTCTTTACTGGAGATTTTAATCTTTTCCCTATCATGGTACTTTTTCTAGCCTTTAAATCTTGTGCTTTAGAGGTGTAATATTACTCTACATTGGGTTTATATGTTAAATGCTTTGGTGTGAATAAGCCTTTGGGTTGACGGCTTGATGGGGTCAGTCACTCTCTTCCCTCTCACCCATCCTCTAGGGATAGGGTGCAACTTTTCCTTCTAGAATACTTTTTGTAGGGTCCTTTAGACCGAGCTCAAGCTCGATTTTGACACCTTCCCTTGGCTGCAATCAAGCCAACCTCTACCCCTTAGAATATGTTCTCTTGATAAATTTTTGCTATCTTAAATCTTGGATCAATATCTAGCTTTCACACTTGTGTTGGTACTCATATTACAATTGGTAACCGTGATAGGAACTCCTCTTAGGCAATCATTACCTTAGAATCTTAACCTTAGCTAAAGAAAACACCAGGTGCCAACACTAAACTACATTATTGTGCCATGTTTGTGTCAATTGCAATTATCTTATATAGTTAAGTCCAAGTCGAATGGCATGCACTTTAAGTTTGCACAATGGTTATTACATGTTTGTTTATGTGGTGTTCGATTATAAGTAATCGATGAATGTTTAGCATGTCACGACATTTGATATTCATAGTTTTGGCTATGTGAATCGATATGTATATGTGATGTCTATGTGCTGTGTTAAGCATTTAAAATGCTCTTTCAATCGATATTTGATACTGTTTATGTTTATATTCATATGTGCCGATATATATATATATATATATATATAGGTACATACAAATATTTATGTGTTACAAAAAAAATTGCATTCGAATAATCCACTATATATATGTATACTTGGATTTTGTATTTATTTGTGATATTCAATTATCTTAGATGTGTATATATATATGTATGTATGTATGTATGTATGTATGTATGTGTGTGTGTGTGTTTATACATATACATACATTTATTTAGATGGCTAAAATCTGCATTCAAATGGTGGAGTTATTTATATGTTTCAATAATAGAAGATCATATTCTTGTTTTGTTTAGAAGGAAAGATCATTTTGAAAATGAATTGGGAATTGGTAAATGCTAAGATAAATCATGGGTTTCATATTTTAAATAATTCATAGTTATACAAATGAGAAAATTAGGTTTATTTCTCCTTGTTAATATGAGTGGCGATGTCTTTTTATTCACTTGATTGATGAAGGAATTTTCTATGTAAATTTTATAAATGTATTGGTAGAATTTTTTCTTGTGTGATGTATTATGGTTGCTTGTAAATTCTCTGTGTATCCCATGTTTCTTATTGGTCAAGTTGTATAATTATTGTTTTGGGGATGTTTGTGAGCTACTATTCAATGTGTAAGTCTTTGAGAGAGGTAGACATTGGGAGACTTCCAGAGGCTAGGGGGATTTTCTATCTGATGGATACTTGGTTACTCATTTTGTGATGGTTGTTTATGTATTGAATAAGTACATGAGGGTCGTTAGCCTTGCACGGTTTATTCACCACCTTGATTGGGATTTGTGTGCGGGATGGTTTATGCCTCGCCTTTTTTTGTTTGTTATAAGGTTTTGTTAGTTGTGCAAGTTGGCTTTACCATGTTGATTATGTTTCCTATCTGCTAGTAGGGGAGAGTGGCTCTGAATGGGGGCCGATGCACAAAGTGGCACCAGGTAACCCATGTGGGACTTTCTTAACTTAGTGATAACTTAAAATGAATTAGGGGGTTGGGTAGTTTAAACATTAATCAAGATAAGTGATTACCTCACTCATGCCTGTAGTGCTCGTTTAGGCTAAGTATGGGTTGAGAAGGCCTGGTTGGAAAGACCAACTTCCTTGTCCTCATGAAAGGAAGATTGGTTCTGCATGTGTCACCCTATGGGGCTAGTGGCTAGTGAGAGACTGCCAAGGTAACCATAGATGGGGGTTGGCGGCTAGTGATAGACTGCCATGGTAACCCATGTCAGGACCATGTGATGACACTCTTCCCTCTGCAGACTAGTATTCCCTTGTTTATCCTCTCCCTTGGTATGTGATGTCCTCTAGAAGAAATTTATGTTGTTTCATGATGTGTTTTGTTGTAATGTCAGTTGTTCTCTATTTTGCCTTGTTATGCCAGTTGTGGTTATTTTGTTGTTGTTGTTGTTGTGGGACGAGGTGTTATCTCCTAGTATGGGGTTTGGACCTTAGGGTTCCACATGGTTGGGTGGAATGTGCCTTGTACTCCATTGGGTTCCCTTTCTCTGTTGATCGTTCGTGTGGCAGCTACTCTTGATGATGTGTACTCCTGCACTTGATCCTGTTCAAGTGAAGTATCTCACATGTACTTGTATTGTATTGAAAACAAATGTATCATATATTGTAACTTTGATGTATAATCTCCCCAATTGAACACATGGAAACATTGATGTAAGGAAGTAATGTTATGATTCATTGATGTACTCTCTCTAGTAAAGAGCAATGATAATGATATGCCTTGTTATATTAGTTGATAAAATTAATTCTAAATGGTATCTATGAATGGCATGTTATGGTTAAATCATATTGGTTGTTCAATTAAATGTGACGAATTAAATGGAATTTCATATTTTTAAATGAATATGGATTATTGAGATGTTAGCGATGACTTAATGTTCATGTTAGTTGGTGAATAGAATTCTCGTAGTGTAGTCATGAAACCTTAGAGGACATAGGTTTAAAATTCAAATTATTATTTGATCTTCAATTCTTAGCATGCTACATTTCAAAAAAATTGTTCCATTTTTAGGTGTTTTAGTGTGTTGTCCTCTAGGGTTTCATGGGCAGGTGTTACAAACCTAGAAAATGAGAAATCAAAGAGAAAGGCAACAGATAACAAGAGCAATAAATTATAAAAAAGAATTAAAAATTCCACCTCTACATCTACAAGCAAAGAGGATAAACAAACAAAGGTGGAATTGAATGAACAAAAGCAAAGGTTAGATGAGAGAAAAAAGAAATATGATGAGGAAAAATCCACTTTAGAAAAATTAAAACAAAACTTGGAAAAAGAAAATAAACAATAGGAACAAAAAATGGAGGAAGAGAGAAAAAAAGTGAAATATTGGCAGCATAGCTGAGGGAAGCAAAAAATGAAGTAAAATATTGTCAAATTAAGTTAATTGTATTTTGTAGAGAAACAATGAGACATATGAAACAAAATATTTGGGAGGAAATAATCCAGAGGGATGATCATTTGTGTGAATTATTTCAATTGATTGATGCTATGATACTACATAATGGGAACCTCAAGCAATATTTAATGGACAAAAAAAAACTAATGTCAATAAAGAAAACTACAAAACAAATTTAGTAAATAGTCTATAAAGCCAGTGACAATGAATTGAAATAAAAAAAGAATTAACAATTAGATTGATACCTCAATGAACTTGTCATCTATCATTCAAAAGTGTTTGAGAATACATGAAAAAGAGGGATTTTTGGATCTAGCTGCAAAAAAGTTGAAGAAGCTGGATGAAAAGGTAAGGAACTTGACAAAGCTTGGTTTGCTAAAGGATTTTGACACAAATGAGTGATTCATTGGAAAGGATGATTTCAAAAAGAAGATGGAGGATGCAAGGAAGATTGATTTGGACTTGTTTCCTCAAAACCCAAATGAGGTGAACTATTTGGATTCTATCAAACCATTGATAATCTTGAATGCAACTTTGGATGAAACATTCAAGTCAAGTTCCAATTTCAATCATGAATTTTTAACAAATTTTTAAGTCAGACAACTTTAGTTAGAACAAATCAAAATGACACTTCCATCAACTCAAGGGTGAATCTTTGCTAGAAAATCTAATAGAATGATTTGATAATATGAGTTTCCAAGTTCCAACTCAGCTTCATGTAGAGTTATATTTGAGAAATATTTTGCATTGACTCTATGTATTCCTTCATTTGCAAATCAATAAAAAAAATCAAACTCAATAATATGTTCAATTATATGTATTATTTATTTTCTCAGTTGAAGAAATTTTTTGGTTTCAACTACTAGATACACATTAAACAATTGCTAATGTCCATTATTGTATATGCTACCATTGCTAATAAGTTATTAAGCATTGAGTTAAGTGATGATTATGAATCGTTGACTACATGTTTAATATAATTAAAATATGAAATGAAATTAATAATATGTTAATTTATTCAATCAAATGCATAATTTCATGGAATACAATATAAATTATCAACTACAGTTTGAAATATAAAATGCAATATAAAATTCAAATACCTAGAAATTGTTAAATCCCTGGATAATAGTTAAAATTCAAAATCTAGATTTTAGATTTGAAATTTGAAATAATAGAAAATAAAAGTACGTTAATTTATTCAATCAGATTCATAAATTCATGAAATACAATGTAAAATATTGTCAATGATAGTTTGGAATATGATTCATGAAACCCTTTTGTTCTTGTTATATTTTTCTGTTGACTAGTTATCCGGGTTTCCTTTTTCTTAAGTTGTATTGTTATGTCACGACCCCATGTGTTTACCATCCCTACATACCCTATTACCTGATAGGTTTGATCATTGTGGAATTTTATTTTATAGTCCTACATTGAAAAGATAATTTTTCACATGTGGTATTATGATCATCTAAGTTTCTCTTATAAAAGTGAAAAGTGGTCCCTACCTCTTTCCATGCTTTCACATTAGGATTTACGATGAAGAGAAAAAAGGCTTGTGAAATTGCAGAAGGTGTACAAGTGTCACAAGTGTGACTAATTTCGGGGCATGAGACAACTTCTAGAGAATGTTGTGTATAGGCTCCACGGAATGTTGGCACATGGCGGAAGATAAAGGATTCCACAAGTCTATGGGCCCATAGTGGCATGTCCTTTTCTTGGTTTTAGAACCATGGAAGGACACTACGTGATGATATTCTCATGTGGGACATGGGTGAATCCTATTAGAGAGAGGGGATGGTTGCTTCCTTTTCAAGAAAACCAAGGCTTCACAGAATGTTAGCATGTGCAAAAAGATAAAGGATTTTGCAAGTCTGTGGTCCCATAGCAGTATGTCCTTTTCTTGGTTGCGAAACTGTGGAAGGACACTATGTGACAATATTCTCATGTAGGAAATGGGAGAATCTTATTGGAGAGAGGGGATGGTTGCATCCTTTTCAATAAAATCAAGGCTTTACTCATCATTGAGATTTATACGTCCCTTTCCAAATAGATGACCCACATTCAAAATTGATAAACGGGTAGATGAATGAACTACCCTCGTGTGAACAAGAAGTAATGACAGATGTGACAGATGATGGCCCATATTTGCTTTCATAAATTATTAGTTCATTTGTTTAGTTCAGAATAGTATAAAAAATCATAGAGTTGCTCCCATTCCACATCAAATTAAGCTTTGCATAATTAAAAATAGGTACACCCTTATTGGAAAAATTCACCATTGTTAGTCTTGAAGCTCATAATCAAGTCTGCAAAATCTATTGCATAAGATTGTAAAGTGCCAATAGGATACGATAGAAATCAATTTTAAAATCATTTTGGAATTATGAGTTGGTCAAACACCCAACCCTTTGGCTCTACATCTAAAAGACTCTTTGAGGAGGATTTTTTAGCCTAATTGTTGAGTTCCTAAAAAAAGCCTCAACGTAACCTCGACCCTAATGCAATAGAGGGGATGGTAGACATAGCCAAAAATTGTAGAGATACAGAGCTAAAGAACCAAGATGACATAGTCAATAGGTGGGAATTGTTCCTACACTAGTATGGAAAAATAAACCATCATTCCCCTACCTCTAATGCATAGACCTATGATTTGGGGAAGTTGGTTGTTCCTAATCTCTTTATAAATGTGGAACTCATCATATGCCTTGCTTCTCAGTATGATGAAAATATCAGAGTAATTAGGGCATTAGATAGAAGTGTCCTAATGGATATAACCAAGGAGTTTATTTATGAGGTTTTTAGACTCAATGTGGTCGTAAATAAGGTTATAGACCTTGCTTCTTTTAGAAAAAAATACAACCAAGATAGAAGTAGCTTCAAAGTGAAATGGATCCCTAGGTTCAGGGTTAGATAGAAAAGCTTTGAAAAAATTCATTGAGAATCCCTGATAATGAACTTGAGCCTTTTGATGTCAAGTCTTTTGAAGACTATTTCAGAGGAATGTATATTGGGGATTATGCCAGGTGTTGGGAGAAGATGCACACTAAAAAATGTAGATACATCTTATGTATTATGGATATCAATATACATCCTTTTATCAATAGTGACTTTGACTATACTAGCTTTTTAGCTGAGGCTATTCACAATCAACTGGTGGAAATTAAGAGAAGTGATAAGGAGGTGAAATTCACGTGGTATTCTCTCCTTTTCCATATGCTTTTTTACAAAGGGGAAGATCATTTGAGTAGATTTTTAAAACTGAACATGAAAGATAAAGAGGGCAACAATATCCTAGTGCAATGTTGGACCCATATTTGGGACAAACATTGTAGTGAGTTCAACTATGTCTTTTTTGAGAATTTCTTTGTAATACAAGTCATGGAAATGTTGGGTCTACCTAGAATTAGATTACACAAGGAACTTTTAGATTTTCTTAGGCCCAAATATACGAGGCTAGAGTTAGGAGTATGAAATAATTGGGAAAATTATTACCTAAATGAAAATGCAGTTATTGGAATTTATGGGTGCCCTCTGGTGGAACCCTCAAAAAAATTAATTTTTTTCTACTTATTTTATGCCTTTGTGGTCCTATCTAGTTCATCAGTTAGGGTTTTTGGTCTAGGGTTTAAGGTTCATCTTCATTTCATTCAAAAAGACCTAACCTTTACCTCTATTCCTTATATTTTTGCATTGACCTTTATCGCCAGTTTCTGGTCGCATTAGTTCAAACTTATGTCATTGGACTCATCCAGTTCACCAACTCCTTTACCTAGTCTCATCGGTCATTCCATCGCTGGGAAATATTATACATAAAAGTTTTAAATGGTTTAATATTTTGTTGTTGGTCTAAAGCCTTGGCCTTAATTTTATGTCCCCCCATCTCTCGTTGACCTAGCCGAGCCCCCCTTTTTAAGTTGCTAACATTTTTCACATGCAACTTTGAAACTTTTAATGGTGGCGGTTGGATCATTTGATTTGATCTTGACTATTCCTCACTCTCTTGTTTTGTTTTAATATTCATTAAAATATTCCAACAGGTTGGCAGGTGGTTGATGCATGTCCCTTTCTAGGTGGGGCCCATTATTATTCGAAGGCAACAAACATTAAGTCTTGGGAAAATCAACTGTTGTGATGTGATGTCGCGGGTTAATCTTGACCGTTCCTTGCTCACCCATGGGGTACCCACCAACATATCTCACCTCTCATGGGGGGAGCGAGGAGGTACCACATGGCATAATCTAGGTCATCAAGAAACTACTTTTGGAAATATTTTGACATAATGTTGAGAAACATTAATGCCCAAGTTACTAAAGGGTTATTTTGAGCACATGGTAAATTGTAAGACAAGATGTTATAATCCTAGCCATTCCTCAAGTCCGGAGGATATGCACTAAGGAAGATGTTTTGAAAGGTAAAATGCATATAGGTTGGAGACACCAAATTCAATTTGGTTCGTTCCTTGCCACCCCACTACCAGAAGATGTGCATAGGTTAAACCCAACAAGAAGGTGGGGAGTGAAACATAGCCATTTTCAAAGCTCGTAAAGATGGTGGAGCCTATGGGATGATATGGAAACAAATCCACATGGCATAATTTGACTGGTCAGCAAAAATGGTCATCTACAGTCATATTTTTAAACTTGATTGATTCAATCTAGACCGTTCATTGAGCCATCTCATTGTGAAATAAATGGCTATAATTTGAAGTTCGAAGTTAAGGCTAAGTGAGCTATTCTAGTTTGCATGAGTGAACAGTAATGGTAGATATGACACCGAACTGCCAAATTGGTCTTCTTTAATGCCACAAAATCCTATTTTAAAGCATAATTGCAATCCGTTAAAACATTCTATGTGACTAAAGATTTCTTGGTACTCATTCACGCTTGTTTGATGTCAAAAAATTAGGGTTTTCAAAGCATATACAAATAGTAAGTAAAATTGATACCTTGTATTTCAATTTCTTGTAAATTTGTTGAGAGTGCTCATTCTCTTATTCTATCAATAGAAGTACTAATTTTCTTGAATTTCTTTTAAGCTTTGACATTCATTTTGAACAATATGTTTGTTAAGTTGTATTGTTTCTATGCATCAAACCTATTCCCTAGTTGTAAGCTTTTAGTTTCCTCTTCTAAGCAAAACCCTAGCTGGTAAGGAACCCTATTTCCAAGGAACCTCCATGATCCCAAACTTCAAAATCAAAGGAGAAGAAAAGACCCCTTTCCCAGGACCTTGTTGACCAATTAAAACCCTCAACCATTAATAAACCCAAGGGTTGATTATTGTTCCAAGGAACTCAAATTGTAGATAGTATCATTGACAAACAATGTAATATCATCAAAGAAACCACATTACCATTTACTGGATGGCCACTATTCAACTATTGGTTTGGCAAGAAAAATTCTGGTATACCCATTGGTAACCCTTGGAGATTAGACATGGGTAAATTGGTTGTGCTGAATGTATACATGGATGTTCAAGTTTTGTGATTAGTGGTAGCTAATTACGACCCAATCTCTAGGGTTGTAAGGACCAATGATTGTATTGAAATGGTAAAAGTCACCAAGGAAGAAATTGTTGAAGTCTTCAAGTTAATTGAATGAAGTGAAGACATGGTCAAGATTGATGAGAAGGAATTGAGAGTTGAATATGAGAAAGTAGGGCATACTTTCAAGGTCTTAGTAATACAACACTTTTTGGCATTTGTGAAGAGAAAAGGGAAAATCATCTTAGGCTCATCTGATAAGGATCCTTTCCCTATAAATTACTTTGTGACATATTTCTATAGGACATTTTATTCCTTATTCCAAATCATAGGGTTTGATCCAACTACAGGCATGCCTATGGCTAAGATGTATGGCTACCCATATTTAGCACCCTACATGTAATATGATTTATTACTTTGCTTCATATTTGGTTGACAAGATACATGAGGGCTTGATTGCATTGAAGAATGGCAAGGATGGGGTAAGATTCTGGTGGTATTCTTTATTCATGCATATGTTCCTCTACAAGGGAGCTAGATTCTTCGGCAAGGATATTCCATTGGTTAGGATAGAGGGTGATATGGATTTACATGTCCAATGTTGGAATAGAATCCTTGATAGAAATGATCACAAGTCCAGTTTTGTGGTGTTTGAAAATATTTTTGCTTCCAAATTGAGTAGGACCCTAATTATGAATATGCCAAGAGTACCTGCAACATTACATGATTTCTTGAGGCCTAAAGACAAGAGGCCTAATTTGAAAATTGAGCATAATTGGGGAGATGTGATTCCATACCCCAACTACACAATTCTTAGAATATATGGCACAAATGTGGCACCACATATATTATTGAGGGATGTTCCATTAAGAGTTGGTTTCCTTGAAGTGATGTGGCAACTAGGTGATGTATAGGAAAAACACCTATAGAATTAGATGAAGGGAACCATTTTCCTTGCTTACACCATATTTTATGACTTTGTTATGAAGGAGGGAGGTTGGATAAAAAATGTTGATGTGCTTAAACCATTTGGGATGAAAAGGTTCAAAGCAAGGAATCATGATTTGGAAGGTTTCATGTTGGATTGAAAGCCAAGATCCGAAGTTCCAAATTCATCCACAACTTCTACTTTCCTGACGATGTAATCAGGAATATTTTTGATTTCCAAAAACAAGATGATAGAAAGATGAAGTGGATTTTTGTTAATAAGTTGGAGAAGGAAATGCAGGAAAATAATCCACAATTTTTAGATCTCAGGGATATTAATGATGAAATTAAGAGGAATGAATATGTGTTTCAAAATTTTGAGCAGGTAGTTGGGAGTTTGAATGAGGAAAGGTTGGTCCAAGATAAGGGGAAATCTATGGTAGGGGAGGAACAAGAAAAGGGAAAGGCACCTGGGATGGAATAAAGGCCTACCTACCAACCCCTAAAAGATTACTAGTATTTAAAAGGAGGAAGGATAAGGTAAAGGAAAAGAAAATAGTAACCACCTCTTCTCAACAAGAGGGGTCAAGAATGTCTTTTCCTGCACATGAAATTCCATGTTTGTCTCCCCCAAGGTCTACTTCTCCTAAAATCATTGAATTAGATTCACCACCAAGGTAGCCACCTCTAAAGAAACAAAAGGTAGAATCAAGTAGTTTGGTAGATCTCCCTAAAGATTCTTGTTAATGAGGAAGAAATGTAGCAAGGTATTCCTTCTCCCCCTAGGGAGATGGTGCCACAAGAAATGGGCCTTAGACTAAGCAAAGTTGACCTCACTAGTATGAATAATACTAATGATGTGAGGGAGGAGGCATGTAACAAATTTATGGATGACGATTCATTTGTCAAGACATATGCTTTTAAGGAGCATGCATGGAGAGAAAAAATAGATGAATATGTTAATAATGTTGCTAAGAAGAGAAGCCTAAACCCTCAATTTCATGATAATGTTATTGAAGCACAGGTTAGGCAAGAGATGTAGGAAAATTTTCAAAACATCATAGCAAAGGAAGGTAGAGAATTGGTAAGAAATAATGGTCTCCTCTTGCTACCATAGTGGGATCTCGCCTCTACCATTGCTTTTGACACAGTGAGGAGATGTGATAGGCCACTGTACTCCACAGAAGAGGAAGCAACAATTGATTTGTAGGGGTCTTCTTTTAGTGAGAAGTGGGATACACTCACAATTTGGGAATTAGCCCCAAGTACCAAGAAGCCTGCAGTTGCAAAGCCATTTGTAGATCGCAGGGGAGGGATAATCATTAAGAGAGTATTAGATACCTCTATAGTTGAAGAAGCAACTATGTCTATAAAATTTTCCCAAACTAAAAAGGAAACAGTAGAGTCTATAACTGCAAAAAAATAGAAATTTAGAAAAATGTATAATGACTTGCTTGTTGGGTATAGAAAAGGTCAACAAAAGATTTTGGAATTGCAAACAAAAATGGCACTGCTAAAAGAAAAAGTGCAAAATATGCAGGCCAATGAACCACCATAAATAGATTTTTGCTTCTTCTTCACCTCAAGATCAAATACCATCTTCCCCTATTCCTCCCATCAATTTTTCATTGGCAATTGTGTCATACAATTTGGGAAATGTTCCCATATTAGTGGAAGGACCTAGTACTTCAGGTGCACCTCAAACAAAGATCAGTATGGAGGACCTAATGGAAAATCTATTGAATATGAGGAGAGGAATAAATGACAAGATGAATTAATCCATCTAAGTAACCTCAAGATTGTAATAGCAGTACTTGAGCATTTGAACAAAGGAATTGATAAAAGATTGATTAGTATCCATGCTAATTACTCCTCCATGTTCAATGTAGTGAATTTTTTTGATAGGGACAAGGAAGTGGCTATCCCACTTATGGATAAATGGATTCCTAGACTCCAATATTTAAGGTTTATGACCGTGAGATCTAAGCATGATGTAAATAAGCCATTCAATATTCAACCTACTCTTAAACTTGTGAATGGAATCCAAGAGTTGTAAGGGAAAATTGAACCATTGGAGGCAAAGGTTAGAGAGATGGTGAGGAAGTTCAATGAATTGAATTTCAATTTTATCCTAAACATTCTAAATGAAAATGGTGAATTCAAAACCTTGCGGGATTGGAAAGACCAAGTAAAGTGATTGCTACTCAGTCAGCCTTGATTTGTGAGCAAGTTGATATTGAGATATTGAAGAGAAGTATGGATATGCTCACTCACAAATGGATATTTCAAGAGGAATTTGGTAAGGAGGCTAACCAATTGTAAATCAATAATGCTCCTTATAGACTAAAGGTTGAAAAAGTTGTTGAGTTTGATTGTCCTTCTGAGGAGGATTTTCAACTTTGGAAAGAAAAATATCTTGATGTCCTAGATGATTAGGCTGTTGTGGTGAGATGATAATTACAATTTTGGTAATCAAGTCTACAACAATTGGAATTACAACAAGGAGAATACAATACATGGCCTAGAACTAATGCAGATTAGGCCTTAGACACAACAATGTAAAAATATTGTATTCTCTCCAATTTGAAATTGATGACAAGGATTGTAGACGTGGAGGTACTTTGTCTTCTTCCTCTTTCTTCATTTTATGCTTTTCTTCTTTGAGGCTTGGTGTACATGGAAGGAATTTCAGAAGCACATGAATAAAGTGTTGCAATAACTAAATGGTGTGTTTTTGAAGGTAGGACAAATCTTCATCGACAAATGTAAATAGTTTTTGTCCCATGTGATATTTTCCCTCCTTTGAATTGTGAATGTAACTACATTGGGAAATATATTTTTGTATTGGTCAAATGAGATGATGACATGTGTGCATTCTGACTCGAAGCTTGTTTTCTCCTTCATTTCTATAAGAAGGAATTCATGGCCAAATGTACAGGTTGTTGATTGATCATAAAGAAATTTTGTAATAGAAAATACAAAGAATAGTCTTCACCCTTTTCTTAGTTTTTTTAGTCTAGTTGATACACAAATGTACTTTTTGATATAGTACTAGCATTTTGAAAATAGAAGATGGTGCAAATTCGAAGCCATTTCTCTCTTGGTATATTCATTATATGAACTATTAATAAAATGATCAAGGGTTATTTCATTAATCTTCATTGTGTTCCAATGAATGTGTGGTTCTATCCTTGTTTTAATCCAAAGTATTAATTAAAGTGCTTGGATGAAGCTATAGGTTCATGTAATTCAAGTATGAGGATTTGTATAAGAATTTTTGGTTTAGGATACAATGGTATGATGCTGCAATGTAGTGTTGTAGAATCTTTATAATGCTAAGTATTAATTTGTTATCCAATTATGCTTCTGTTGAGATTGACTATGTTTCCTAGGTTAAGGCACTAGTCTGGGTTTTGTATTTGTGATGTAATTCTTGATCATTCATTAGAAAATATAAATTCATAATCAAAATTTCTATTGAGTTGTAAATGTTATTATTTCATGTCAAGTTTATCATTCTCTACTCTAAATGTAAAATGTGTAAAGGATTTTCCAAATTATTGAAAATTTTCATTTATTGAGATTTGTTTGTGAGAATGCATTTGTTATTTGCAATGTTGGTCATTGAATTCATGTCTTTAGGTACATTATGGGATCACCCTCCCACATTTCACAGAGCCCAAAGTGTAAGAGGAAAGCATTAATGCTTTCACTTGTTTGTTGTCCAATCCCTTTAGGGTTGCCAATAATTGGATATGGAAAATACATACGCTTCTTTGAAGATCAACTTGGTTCTTAAAAAAAAACCAACACCCTCAAGCCCACCATGTGCCACCTAGATATGTGTCACCTAGGTTGATATTAATGGAAACTATATGGAAATTGAATGAGACTGAATAGTTTCATTTAAGGAAATGAAAGAAAGGGTCTCTTTTCCCTTATGTTACTATCTTTTAATATTTCACTTCAACCAAAGACAACTTAAATTGGATGAAATATATGCTTGGGAATACATGTTATTTTAGTTAAAATTTAGGGATTTTAACCCTAAAGGTTTCAAAAATGAGTTCAGGAAAAGTATCAGAAGATCTGATTTTTTCCATTAGGTTGATGAAAACAAAGATGTCATAAGAAATTGGAAGGATGAATCTAAGGTAAAAAATAGAAAGGAAAAATGGATTGCATTCATCAAGGTAGAGAGTGCTACGAGAATGATAAGGATTATCATGGAGCATTTTTTGATATTGTTCACCCAATTGCCAAGATTCAAGTAGTGTTGAACAATTTTGATAGAGTTGTAGGTAAGGCCCCTACCCTAGAAGAGAAACCAGCAAAGTGGCCTAGACCCAACCTTTATATTAGAAGGCCCTAAGGGCCTATTATTATAGAAAATGTGCAATCAGACCTGCCACAAGTCACTCCCTCTCCTTCCCCTCAAATAATCAGTGTGGATTATGATTCTCCCCCAAAAGATCAACCACAAAAGAGGATTAAAGTTTAGAAACTGCCAATGTTGGTTGTCAATCCCATCAATCCAGATGAAAGTGAAGATGTTCATATCACCATGGATGAAATTCAACAATATATGCCATCCCCCTCAAGACCAAATATCATTGGTTGGCTCAATGATGTGAGGGAATTGTCATGCTCACAATTCATTTGTAATGAAGAGTTTGTAAAATCCTAAGAGTTTAAAGAGTTTGAGCTTTGAGATCAAATAGTAAGGAGTACCATAAAATACTTTTATTGGCACAAGAAAATGTGCCTAGAGAAAATATGATGAATAAGTTGCAAAGGAAAGGGCAGAAATGAATTTTGAGTCCAAAAACATTACGCCTGAAAAGGGGAGAAGAATGGTGCAAGATAGTGGATTTCTACTGCTCCTTGAATGGGATATTGCTTCTAAAATTGTCTTTGATACTATTACGAAACAAGAAGGATAAGTTTTCTCCATTAAAGAGGAAGCAAAGATGGAATTATTAGGATTAGGATTCAACCCACATTGGGAAGCCCTTGCAAATTGGGCCCTTGCACCAACTACAAAAAAGCCTATGATTATTGAAGCATCAAAGGATATGAAAGGGATCTTGATTGTAAAGAGGGTGTCTAACACCCCTGCCCCTGAAGTTGTTGCATTATTGGTAGGTGTTGCCAAGTTTAATGAAGCTATTGTTCAAAGGTTGCAAGAAACAAATAATACATTGTTGAAGGACCATAATGATCTCATGGAAGCTTAGAACCAACAATAGGTATTATTGGCTCAAAAACCATCCCTTCTTGAAAGTATGTAGAAAGTAGGCTCCTCTTCTACAGATCCCCCTACTCATGTGATGATTGAAAATGTAGAGCTTAAAGAAAATATTCAAATGCTGGAAGAGCACTTGAAGAATGTTCAACAAAATCAACAAAAGGAGAATGTGTGCATTGCAACACACACCCTAAAGTATAGCCTATCTAAAATATTAACAAGGCTGGAAGATACCTTTGTTTCATATCTAAAATTGATAGATGTCATTACCAAAATAAGTGGGGACCAAGAGCAACCAAAATGCATATTTGAATAATGGAATCTTAGATTTACATATTTGGAAGGTATGTATAAGGGATATGCAAACACATTTGATGCTCCACTTGGTATCCATCTTACTTTTGAGATTTTCAAGATGGAAAAAAATCATAAAGGGTATTTGGAAAGTATATTGAAGTTTCATGAGAAAAAATGAACTCTTTCATAAATGTTGAAAAAGGGCTGTAACCCACCTGTTAGAAGATAATGGGGAGTTGAAGACACTAGATAAATGGAAGGATAGTTTCAATATTGTAATCTCTAACTCCTCCCTCTGATTTGAAAATATGAAAAAGTTTATTTAAATAAGCTTAATTCCTATTTAGACAGGATGGTCAATGTAGAACAATTGATGGGAACTTTTTATAGAGAGGCTAGTGCTTTACTTGATGCCAAGTATCATCAAAATTTGAAGAATGGGGAAAAGCTCTTAGCTCATGACTAGCCTTTAGAGGATATGTTTAAGGCATGGAATGAAAATTATAATTGTTTACTCAGCATGTGAGTGGATCCATGCTTTTATTCATATGCCTCATGTCTAAGATTTTGGTTGTAAAAAATGTATAGGATGATGTTCTTTGGTTGTTGCTTCCCTTATGTTATAAAAGGGAATCTCAAGCCTCATTCAAAGGGTTTTTATTTTTTGATCTTGTATCTTTTTCAACTCTTTTTGCATAGCTTAAGCTATTTGATAGCATAGAACAAAAGATGACTCAAATACTTAGTGTGTTTCTTTAATTTTGAATATCAACCTATCTTGCTCTCCAGTATTGTATTCACTATCTTTTGACTCAAAATAATAAAGGTCTATTTATATGTTGTCATATCACATCATGTGTTATGGATGTTGAAATATTAGCTTCTATTCAAGGAAAGGATTAATATTCCTTTCAATTATTTATCAAATATTTTGTGAATGCAATAGGAATTTATAAGTAGTGTGATAAGTGTTGTTCATTGCTTGGTTTCTCATAGTACTTTGTTTTGGATAAGGCATTGATCAAAATAATTCATAAAGTTTGAAGATTGATGTAGAATCACATATCAAATCAAAAATCAAAATTTTATGTTTTATGCACAAATCCATGCTAGTAAGGAAACATTAAGCATTGAGTTGAATGATGAATCACTGAGTACATGTACAAATTATCAGTATGACAGTTAAAATATGAAATTATTAATAATATATTAATGTATTCAATCTAATTCACAATTTCATGGAATACAATATAAAATGTCATCAACTACAATTTCAAATATGATTCATGAAGTGCAATATAAATACCTAAAAACTACTAATTCACTTACATTTTCCAAATCAAGTCCTGGTCCTCACTATGATGAT
>VDFB02358134.1:116951723-117172938 GCA_007258455.2 Sequoia sempervirens | reverse complement strand
GAGGGATGCTTACCTCCTAGATTCCAATCAATTTCGTGTTTGAGAGACAACACCTAATTGGTTTTTATTGTTGCTTCTCATTCAGACTAGCAGATGGAGTTCAATTGTTGAAGATTTTGAAGTTATTCTCAGTTTTGATGTTGTTGATATTGTTACAGCTGAAAGTGTTTTTTATTAACAGCTTTTTGAGCAAATTATATATCATTCTGGGTATGTTTGCAAAGTGTTTCTAGACCTAAGGCGACCCCTTCCACAAGAGATTGGAATTTATTTCCAAGTCTTTGATTTTATATTGCTAAATTGCCCTTCTCAAGAGCCGTACCATTTGGAGAGCATTGAGAATTGTGCCATAAATTAATGGATGACTTTTGAGGCTGTTTCTTCATTTTGTCATGGGCGCCTATCCTCCAGAGGTTCATTGCACATTGTTTCATGCCATTCAGAGGTATTTTGGTGAAATTATGAGCATTTAATTGATTCTTATAGTTGCTGGGTATTCATTTCCAAAATTGCAGATTTATATCAGACTTGTTAGTTTTTGATATAATGCTGGTTTGAGCTTCATTTTTATATCATTATTGTATTGTGAGAGTTAGAGGAAGTGTTACTCTAACCATTGATTGATTTCAAAGCATATCTTTCTTATTTGCAGCTGTTTAATTCATTGTAAAGCTGATTAGTAGTACTAACAACTATTTATTTTATTTGCTACAATTAGTTTAAATTTCATACTCCCACGATTGAGTGGTTGAGTTTAAATAATCATCTTTCTTTAATTGTAAGTTTCCCCCCCAACTAAATAAGTGGTTGTGTGGACTGTTTTTCCCCCATGTTAATAAGTGGAAGTGAGGATTTAAATGGTTGGCTTGCCGCCTTTAATAATGTAATAATCTTACCCACTGAATAAGTGGAGTGTCCCCACTGCTTGTGGATGCCTGCATCAGCAGATGAATTATAATTTGAGTTCAGTTTATTCCTAATGATCCTCTAACCATATGCTATCACCTCGCCCACATTGGGATCTTGGTGAACATTCTTGGTTAGAGTTACTTTCCATGCTGATTTGCATTTGGAGCTAACGCTAATCAATGATTGGTTGCTGATTTGTTTGTTAAATTTTGGGGAAAAAATTAAAGGGAATATTTCATAAATGCAACTCTTAGAGTGAAGCAAGATATGCAAAGAGACAATTATAATATGTATGATCTAGTTTACACCCCAAGGATACAACTAGTAAACATGGCCAACTCATATCTATGGCAATGCTGTTTATGAAATTTATACTAGTTATATTGTGAATGCTGGCTGCCCCATGTTCATCTTAACCAACCATATTTTGGTGCCTAAGATAAAGACATAATAATACATATTAATCAGCCAAGATTAAGTAAGGTATGTCCAACTTATATACAGTATTAAAAATTAATGAAGGCTGTGGATATATTAGACAAAAAGAGCAATGAATGAATTAATGTCTATGGAGATATGAAGGGGCAGCGCTTGGTATTAAGGAGCAGAAAACTTACTAAAGACAAATTAATATTTATGCTGGCCAATAAGACAAAAGCATATAAGACAAAAAGAGAATAAGACAAGGAGAGCAACGATTCATAAATAACCAAGTCAGCAATTGTTAAATCTCCAAATCAGCGATCATAGTAGTTATTCATTAAAGAATATTGCCCATGGTTATAAAGGCAGTGCTCATGTGTATGAGGAGAAAGATTATTGACAGCAAATATATTAAAAGGAAGAAGCATTGAACATCATAAAGGAAACAATTACCTTATGAAAAGTCAGCGACTTATAATGAAAGGATATTTAAGATTTGTCAAAAGTATAAACTAATAAAGTTTCAAAGGGCAGCGACTGGTTTTTAAAAGACACATCCATCTAAATAAACACATCACCCATAAAAAGACACATCCCTTGGCAAAATGAAATAGTATAAATAGAGGTTGAAGTGGGAACCAAAAGGCAACAATTAAGCGAATAATTTCTGAGTTAAAAGCAGATATAAAGGTAAATAAGAGGCAGAAAAATGAAGAGCACTTCTGATCTATTTTAGAAGAAAGTGTGTGTGATAGAATGAAAAATACACGAGCAGATTTATAAAGAAAATTTGATATACATAGTGACCAATTTTGAAGGAAAATAATGACAAAGCTTGGATCAGATTTATGAAAGAGAAGTGTTTAGTTGGCTATGTAAGTAATTAATTATGTTGTTGGCCAAATAGTAAGTAAATAAATAATAAATACTTGTGCACAATAAAATGAATTAGTATAAGTTGTAATCGGGAAATTGATCCCCAACAGTTGATTAGTTTCGCTGGGTAGTTGCTGACTGTTGGTGTCCTCAACCAAACATGGGCCAACTATATATTGGCAATTCATTTGTAGTTGGGAACACATGGATGATATATGATGTAATGAACTTCTATTTGATGAATGGAAATACCAATTTGTTGTACCCAAAATTAAAATTTTTGGGTCATTAAGGCATTTTGTAAAAGTGGTCAAAATCTTGTGAAATTGTTGTCAAAAATTAAAAAAGGGTCAAAATTTCTAAAAAATAAACAGATCACAGGGTTTTTTCTGGGTTTATTGTCAAAAGGATGCTCAATTTTTTTTTCTAAAAATAGAAACTTGCATGTTGGCCCCTGCTTTTTTTAAGGATTCATGCATGTTTGTGAAAAACTTAGATTTTTCAAAATTTGACGATCTGGGTCTCTTTAGAACGAAATTGTCTACAAAACGCAGATTTAAGTTTTTTGGCCCTATTTTTTTTGTAAAATGTCTAAAAATAGAATCTTTGCAGAAATGGCTCAAATTGATTTTGATTGGTTGAAAATACGTCACGATCATGTTGGTCCAGTCAAAATCATCAAAAAGTTAGTTTTTATCTGGTGGGTTTATTTCACTTTTTCAGAAGAAAAATCAAGACCTCCGAGGTCATCAATGGAGGATGGCCAACTGCCAGGTGTCAGATTCAAAGTCTCAAACATTGCACAAATCAATCTACTGCGAAAGATGCTTGAAAAACGGTCGATGGAGGAGGGGAATCTAAAAATAGCAAAAATTGTTAAAAAATTTAAATAGCGAAAAATTGTAAAAAAAATTCTAAGTGGAAAATAAAGGCACCTTATTTCAAGGGAGGCACCTGGCACTCAATGCCTTAGTCAATTTTTCAGTTTTCGCAAATCATGCATGCGCAACGGTGAACACAGTCAACGCGTTAGCAACAACGGTCGACGAAGGTGGTGAATGGTTGGCGAGGAAAGTTGAAAATCTTCAAAAAATGGTTAAGTATGAGGAAGTTGGGCACCTTATTTCAAGGAAGGCACCCATGAGCTCATGCCTTAGAATTTTTTTTTGTGTTTTTCGGAAAATGTGAAATCCCCTCCATTAGCCTAGTTTAGATTTAGTCAAATGTAGTCAAAGGCAGTTTTAGGGTTTGGAAAGCCAAAGGTTAGTATCAGATATGTTCAAGCTCTTCAATGAATCCATCATACAGCTCATAGGACCTATCGATCAATGGGAATTGCAGATCAAATCAAGGTGTTTCATGCAAAATGGAGTGGAGCAAAGAAAAAATTGAAAATCCTCAAAAATAAACTAACTCTGGAGAGAATGGGCGCCTTATTTCAAGGAGGGCGCCCAAGTCCTCAACACTTAGTTTATTTTTCTTGTTTTATGGAAAATGTTAAAATCTCACTGTTGGCTCGGTTCAGGATCTTGGCAAATTAGTCAAATGCTGTAACGAATGCTAGTATGGGTACGATTTGACTTAGTTATGATCAAGCTTGGCAGATTGACTAAATTTTAGTCTCAGTTGTTCACAGATTGGCAGAAAATGATGCACAAACAATGGGTACTAGTGTCCAAAAGCATGAAAAACGAAAAAAGCTGAAAACCTCAAAAAAGTTTCCAACATTGGCAAAGTGTTGACGTGGTTTTTGAGACCGCACCAACACAGAACAAAGTTTCCCAATGGATACTCTATTCTCTCTTGAACAAAGTATTCAGCGTGCTAAGATTGCAAGTAAGATCACGCTTTCAACTCCAAGGTTCTTGTAATGCGAATAGACCCAGTTTGGTTGATGTGTATATGCTGTGTTCTCACGAGGGGACTTACGTAATTGTTCAGAATGCGTGCAATAACAACCAATATATGCTTTTGGAAGGGACTTTTATGCGAATGATTTGGCTTTAGCGTGCAAATTTCTTAAAACTAACCAAGATTATGCAGAATTTGAATGGCTGCAGAGATTTCTAAAATTTAAATTCTAATCTAAATGCAAATGGGTGTTACGCTCAACTTGAATGAACTTCGAACAAACCTTGCCTAACCTCCTATAGGACAGCATTAACAAAGTAAGTGCAATCTTCAAAGGATGAGAAAAATGTTCAAATCACAATCCAATGATGCAATTACCATCACAACGATGCATAACTACACATGAATTTCGATCGAAGTTAAGTGCAAAATGTTCCAGTTGACCACGCAGGACGAGCTTACCATCAGTAAGAACGTTAGTGGTATGGATAAAAGAAGTCCACTTACATCAAACATAAACATCCATATCTAATTACTAGCATGAGATTAAATCCTAGTTGAAGTCAAAGGAAGAAGAAACCTCGCGAACTACTCACAACAAAGTTTAAATCCACCATCAATGAAAGGCTTTATTATGAATAGCTTTTGTGACAATCTCTTACAAAATTCTCAAAGGGAGAATTCCCCTTCTTCTTCAACAATGCAAATGAAAACTATTCTAACTCAAAATTTCTACTCTCTATTCTGCTTCACTAATTGCTCACTACTTTCTGCTCACTACTCACTACTGATTCTGACTATGACTACTAGAGTACAAATGAGGGGGACTCCCCTTATATAGCTGGCCTGTCTCAACCGACGGTCCAGATCGAATTACAATGGAGGGCTCAGATCGAGCCACCTCAGCCCTAGACGAGTTTGCCCTAAAAACTGACAAAAGGTGGAGTGGCATCATAAATGCCCCAAAAATAGCAGATTCCTCCTTTGACCACCATGAGCAATTAATGCCCACTACCCTTCTAGAAGATTCTCGTCCATGACCCGGATTCCTTTGCCCTTCTCTCTGACCGCGTACGCTATGAATCGTGCCAACACTGCGTCGACCTCTTCCTCAGAAATTGATGGAGTAAGATTTAGCTGATACTCCAAGATGGCCATCATTTGCTCATGTTTCTCACAAGATTTTCCCCAAGTCTCAATGGAATCCTGCGTACTCTGAATGATTGTTGAAAACGTGGAGATGTTTTCAAAATCCAACTGGGAAAATGTCCTCATCTCCGTAAAGAATGGCTGCAACCTCACCCTTAGCCCTTCTGCATCTACCTCCTCGTGAGTAAGCCTCCTTGCGAACACCGCCTCCAATGTGTTGAGGATACTCTCGTGAATGTTCCTCATAGCCTTTCTGATCCTGGAGGACTCCATTGCTGCAGTGTCAAAGAAACTCTTCCCAGTGAACGCTGCTGAATGCCACCCACGGAAATCATACCTATCACCTGCTTGAATTACCCCTTCATTCACCAGAGTTTGCGTGGGAATACGCATCAAAACAGCAAGACGTGGGATGGTTTTGTCTTGAAAGATGTGGGTATCTCCCCAAGCTTGCTCAACATCATCCAAGCGTGAAAGAATACCGGAGGCATTTTGAAATGCTGAGACAAGATCCGCCATAAACTTTTCAACCTCAGTACGGACACCATTTATCCATTTGTCCCCTTCTCGTACAGCCCTCTTCACTTCTTCAAGGCCGCTGATCGGCTCTCGTGGCAACTCTGGTGGAAGCTCTGCCGCCGGATTACTTTGAGTGACAGGATGTGCGAGATGTTGCACATACTCGATCAACGCCTTATGCTCTTTCTTTAATCTCTTGTACTTTCCCTCTTTCTTTACCAGCCTATCCTTCAACGCCTGAAACGAACTTTCTGCTTCTTCCACCACTTGTGCTCCAGAAGGACGTCCCAACTCAACTGTGGTGATCGTGTACTTCTCCGGCATTGCATCACTCAAATCATGATCTTCCCTCGGGGCAGCGATATGAAGGCTGCGGGAACCTGCCTCATTGGTTTCCATCCTCGTATACTTTCTTGCCCTCTTCCGCTTTGGCGACTTGCTTGTTCTGTTTAAGAGTTCTTCCATTTCAATTGCTAGGTCGGCGTCATCATCTTGGTCTCTTCTGATCGCTTGTGAAAGCCAATTTCGTTGAATATCGTAAATGATCAGGGGCTGCTCCTCAGTTGCTTCCACTTCCCGAACTTCTTCCCGAGCAGTATTTGGTGGGGGCTCAATTATCTCGACATCTTGATCACTTCCCTCATGAGTCTCAGCATCTTCCTCTCCGAAGGAAAAGTCAAAGTGGGTGTCCATATCTGTCTCTTCCCCTTCATCTGGCTTACTGGCAGCTTCAGGATCATTGACGCTCTGAGTATCTATTTCTCTTGGCATTGGCTGGTTAACTTCTCCAACCTCCGGTTCTTCATTTCTCGGAGCTCTTTGATCAGCAAACAATGAAACTTCACGCCTACTGGAAGCATGAGATACCAGCTGAGTGGACGTTGTATCCTCCGACCCCTGCGGCTCTAGCTGAACGGGCCCCCTTCTTGATTCTGGACCTCGTGTGAGTTGCTTCTTCCTCTTTGCTAACACCGGCGGCCTTCTTTCTCCCATGAGGTCATACGTGAGGGCGACTGACCTTCTCCTTAATCTGTTAACACGCTCATCCACCCATGCCCTGGTGAATGTCATGACTGGGATAGACAGAGTGTCTAGATCCGCAATCTCTGGTTCGGCCCAATCTACCGGTGGAATCGGAGTGTTCTTCACTGCTTCATAATCCGGATGGGTGACCCTAGTATCCTCCTCAAGTTGATCTGGCACCCGAATCGCCTCACACTCCCTGATTAGCTTTAGAGGCAGCCTTGAAAACATCCTTTTTCTGATTTCATCGTCACTCCCAGCATTCGCCCAAAAGTCTTCTAGGTGAGCCTTGTGTTTATATTCTTCTCCTTGTACTGTTCCAATCTTACCTCGAGGATCAAAACTCTGTCAGCTGGTATAGAGGGTCAACTTGTAGAATTTCAGTTCATCTTCGGCCTCTTTGGCTGCTTGTAATGTAGGGCATTCTTCGAGTGAATTTCCCAACACAATGGGAAAATGCAAGCCTCCCTTCTTCTTTCGCCTAATGATCTTGTCATAGGCTACCAATTGCCTGGACAACTCAAGTAATATCATTCTGTTAGTTGGATACCTTGGCAATTTGTAAACATACGAATCGTAACCTGGAAGCCTCAGATAGGTAAACTTCGGGAACTGGACGAACCAACACCCATATTCTTCGATCAGCACCTGAGCCTCCTCGGATATCCTCTGTTGTAGCCTCTGTTGAAGGGTCCTTGTGATGTACATGGTAAAAGCATCGTTCACTCTTTGAAAGTCACCAGTGTGAGTAAGATGTAACTGTCGGCAGGACTGGTGAATCTTGAACTGATTGTAGCCGCAGCCAATTGGCTCCTGGTACGCCAATCCTCTATACTTGGTCATTCGAGCTAACATGTAAATGACATATGAGCTCATGTAAAATGTTTTTGTCCTCCTGAGACTCCGGAACTGCTCATCGATGTTATCACTTATCATCTGCGCCCAGTTCACTTGCTCGTTCCCCTCGAGCACTACATTGATGTAGAAGAACATCCATGGCTCGAATATGAATGACTGTGGGCTGCCATTGACTTTGCTGAGCAACATAATGATGTCGCAGTACTCTTGCTTCAGCTCCTCTGAGATTATCTGTTTCGGTAGCCTGGTAGCTGGTGGCTTTGGCTTGCGCATCCATGAGGTGTTTATCCTTTTCATGCACTTCTCAAAGGTGGTGGCGTACATCTTGTCCGCCTTGGCCTTGGACTTATACAACATATTATCCGTAGCAAGTATTCCAAATGCCTCGCCAATTGCATCGGGAGCGAAATTAGCCATGAGCATACCATCCGGAGAGGTGATAGTCCGATCCTCAGAATTGTAGAAGTTGGCGCACTCTAGGATCAAATCGGGACAACGGACTGCTGGTTGGAAGCCTGCTGCTGCGTACAATCCGCTCTTGACGATGTTGCGTGATGCATCCGTCGGAAGGTTGCCACCTTGCCCATACATTCTGCGTGTGAAGGCCTCGAGGTTGAAAGACCCGAGGTTGGTGTCCGTCAAATTGCCAAACTTTGACACGATCTTGGATTCTGGGATAAAAGGCTTCTTTAGACCTTTGATAATCGCCTGCCTGGAGGCGTTCTCTTTGACAGCTTCATTGTTGGCAGCCTTAGCTCCAGCCTTGCTAGTTCCAGCAGCGTCAGCCATCTCAGCAACGTGAAGAAATAAAAATGCTAAACCCTTCAAACTTTACTTCGAATCGCAGCAACTTCGCAACTCCGAATCTCGGCAACTTCGAGAAATCAACTTTTAGCAGCTTCAATCTCTTGCAAAAATCTAACTTCACACTTTCAGCAACTCTCGAATTAAATCTCACAACTCAACTTGCCAGCATAAATTTTAACTTCGAATCTTGTGAGACGAGAATGAAAATCCTCAGAGTTTTATAGCAAAAGACTGGTGCTAATTTTAGCAGATGCCTTTTATTCCCTTCATAATGACTGACGCGTTTGCTAAATTTAAAAGGGAATATTCCAGTCGTCAGGCAGTTGTTATGACAATTTGCTATTCGGGGAGATTCTTTCCTCGATTTAAATTTAAAATTTCCCTCCCGACTGCCAGTAATCTCCAGTAATTTCGAGAAACTAATTTGAAGTTATCTCAACTGCATATTTAAAATGGCATCTTTTTTAATTTATTAAAAATTTAATTTAAAAGCCATTTTAATTTATTTCTTCAACGCATAAAAAATTCGATATCAATCATCAAACTTGGCTAGGCGTAATTTTATTTTCCATCCGTAATTGACTTCCAAAATAAATTCCCCTTGTTAAAATCATCCGAATTTCACAATTTCATGGGTCAAAATCGAAAGGGGAAATTTAATATTAAACTTAGGAAAATAATTAAATTAATTAATTAAATTAATTTCTCCGTCAAATTTTAAAAATTTATCGCCTGGAGAAATTACATAACTTCCAACGCCTTTTCAATTTAATCTCGCTTTGGAAAATTAAAACGCCTTCGAAGTCTAAAATTTAAAATTTAACCTCTTCCTTCAAGAGTGGGCGCACTTATATCATAAGCTTTTAATTTTAACGCCCCCTTGGTTTATTTTAAACAATTTCTCTCTTTAGGCGTACTTGCCTTCATATTTTGATTTTAAATCACCTTGATCTTGGGCATATATCTCATGTCAAACCTCAATGTTGAGAGCGCATTTAGCACATGATACTTCCAATTTGGATTGGGGCGCACATCATAATAATATTTATTTATTTCCTCTCTTTCTTTCACAACCAAGGCGCAAAACATAGGTGGAGGTTTCATTTTTTGAAACATCTTTATCTTACCTTGCATTAAAGCACACGCTTTTTAGGAAAATTAAATCATACGCCCCCAGGAAAACTAAATCATACTTCAAGCTATGATTTTTTTAACGCCTTAGTCAATTTTCTCTACCCAAGGGCGCAAATCATACATCGTGCTTTAAGCTGAGGGCGCATATACCAAGTTGAGGTTTCAGCTTGGGCGTATTTAGTGTATTCTAGATTCTCCTCCAGGCGCAAACTTCTCTGTTCAAAGAGGGGCGCAAATGTAATGTTCCCTTTCAAGTGGAATCACTAAACCTGAATCTTACAATCAAAATGTTTCTCAAAGAGGCATTGGGAACCTTAGAAATTAGTAAATTTCAGTAATCATATCTTATATGATCAAAATGATATAATATTCCAATATATATTCATCTATCCTAAAGTATTCAAATATATATTCATAAACATATATTTATGAACATCAACTGAAGTTTAATCTACTATTCTTACCTTATATTAATCCCTCCTATAATGGAACTCATACCTGACAAGTAGCAAGTTTGTGGGCTTGCATGAGCATTATACAGACATTTCTTATCCTATACTTTCGATCTTCTTTTTGTATGCTCAGATATGTACATATATATCCTATTCCCTTATTCAGAGAGATATATATATATATAGCCAATGGTAGCAGTGCATATACAACCCAAGAATGTTGTCTCAGCCCGTAGGTGATATCAATAGACTGGACGCTTATGAAGATTTATTAATTCCTTAGATGCCCGATTACTCAGGGACTTAGCAAATACATGGGCGAAGGGATAGATTCAGTTGCCACCAATCACCAAGGTAATTCATTACCAGGGCCTGAGCAGGATGTAACCATTCCCAACATTTGTTACCAAGGCCCGAACTGGACACAACACCCCATCCAACGTAGATGCGAGGGTATCAGGATTCTCCTAAGAACGGTTTGCTATGTGATTACGTCCAACACAACTATACACTTGCAAACGCTATGTATTGTAATAACATCATTTTACCATTTAGTGGTAACTGGATTCTAGACGCTGTCATCTTGGAAACGTCTCCCTTAACTCTCAGATTGCTTGCAATGCATTGAGGTATCCACCCGACCTTGATGGTTGAGGATGTCATTGCTCCAAGCGAGCTTGATCAGGAGTAGCGGTTGGAAAAGCAAATCGTGTCGGGAAGTATTCATTCTCCACCCATAACATACGTATTTTTCCTATATTCCTCCTTCTTAATGCTATATGGAGCCTCCATTTATACCTGACGGGAGAGACATGACGATTCAGGCTATAGACGCTGCTTCTTCATTCATGCCAAGTCACGCCCGAGAGACTTAAGCGAATATTTCATTCTATATATCAGTTTTATTTATATATATGATTATTTATTACAATGCTAATATTCAAGCAATTTAATATATTAATTTTATATTTGTTATATAATTATAATATTACCTTATGGTAATTATAATTATAATATTACTAATATTTCTTTTATACCTTTGTTATGTATTTGTATTTATAATAATTATAATTGTCTAATAATAATAATTTATCTATTATATCGTAATAATATTTATAATGTTATTTATAATATCCACAATTATAATATTGTTTGGACAATTACAATGATGAAAATGTTTACTATTGTAATTGTGTTTCTTAATTTTCTAAATGTCTGATTTTGGGGACATGACAGTCCTCCCCGCCCAAAATTGCTTGTCCTCAAGCAATCATAATTCCAAACATCTTTTACTTCATCTCAACTCAAGTAGTATTTTGACAAATAAATTTTACCCATCTTTGAGCATAAGACACTAGGGAGTAAACTTGTTTGAAGACACATCTGAAATGAAGCTAACATGAGAAAAAACTTAATGAAGCATTCAGTAAAGCATGGAACATGTATACACAAGTATGTAGGTTTCAAACATGTTGCTAAATCTACACTCTGAGCCACACAAATTATTTATGAGAGACACACTTATATATAAAAACACTCATAAGATAACTCATTAGTTGTGTAACCACATACATAGGAATACACATAAGATTGGAATACATGTAAGGCATAAAGCATAAGATAAAACATTATTCACACACATGAATACACATAAGGCAGGGATTATATGTATGAATACATGTCAAATATGAACCATCTTGGACAACATTGGAAACATTTGAAGCATGAAGCATTAAGTTTACATGCACGTATAAGATACAGACATGAGTAAGGCATAGAGCATATACGCATGGTATGCAAATAAATACAAATACATATTCAGTCATATGCTTATATAAGGAAAGAATCATACACCTTCAGCGCATTCGCGTAGAACTCACATGCCTAATACACTTCGGACATAGAGTAGATATTTCAGAAATGTGGCAATCAATGGCAGACAATAGTTTATACATATAATCACTCATGTTGAATACATATCATACATGGAGCAAATTATCATACATGAAATAGTCACAAGGTAGGCACATAAACCTCCATCAGAATGCAGCCAGTCACATGCAAAGCATGAGGAAACATACATAAGTTATGTTATGAAGCATGTTCAAGGTGTTAAGAGAGCACTCAAGAAGAATCTTGACGAACAAGAATTATTCACACATAAATCTTCCAAGAAATAATCATGTTGAAGGTACATCAAAGATATAGTGAACATCACTTACTTGCAAGATATAATACATACACTAGGAAATACAAGCAGGCCCGTAATACACTCTGGGTATGCAAATACACTCAAAGAAGTATACATGTTCATTCAGAAGTATACACTCAAGAAATAGAACATACATGACAGAAATATATGCATGCAGTGCACATTAGGAATAAAGCAAGTATGTAAGACATGAGGTTCGCCCATAACATATAAATCATACATCTGAACACACATAAGCAATAAAGCATGAAGCACAGGCATGAATGACTGCATGGGGCATACACCAACATGAAACATAGACTTGAATACGTAAGGCATGAAGTATACTCTTGAATGTATCAAGCATGAGGTATGCTTGTCAATCGCAAGTAGAAAGTAGACATGTCGAAAATACACTAGTCATGAAAGACACGTTAGAAAGTTATCCACAGAGCAGTCATGGAAAATATGTATACAAGATACAAAGCATAGAGCAACATGAATACATGCATGAAGCATAAACACAGATTACACATGAAGCATGCAAATACTTAAAATGTACACAGTGTAAGTCAAATGCATACAAAGGCAACAAGTAATAAATTACACGCAAGGCATATAAATCATGTAGTTATACAAGAAATATGCATAGAGCACATAAACTCAAACAAGGTATGCAATGTGTAAATATTCATAAGGTAGGAAGCAATATAAATACACTTAACAGATACTAACATTCACATACAAGGCATGAATTACACAATCATACACTTAAGAATGAAGTAGACATGTATATTAGTCATGAAGTGAGCAAGTGAGATGTTGACCAAGAAACAAACACCCAAATACTTCATCATGAAGGATACACTTAAATTCAAAGTCACAGAGTATACAAAGGTGGAGAGTACACACTCGCATTCAAATACACTCAAATATGAATACAAGATCATATACACTCAAATATAGTCATAAGTCAACTCAATCATAGAATATACACTCAAATACAAATGCAATCATAGAGTATACACCCAATTGCAAATTCAACCATAAGTCATAAAGTATTCACTCAAATACAATTATACTCGACTGAAATATACTGTCAGACAGTTGGGAAAAGGGGATTCAGTGCATCCCATACTACACCAAGGACCCCTTCACCATCTCGAGTCATCAAGTATATACATTAATGAGACACAATGAAATTAAAATTAATCCAAACATAATGAAATCATGAAACCCATTCTTGCCATATTAATCACTGGTAAATCATATGTAATCATGCATTCAACCTATAGGTTTCTTACTGAATAAAATAAATGAACGTAAGTCACTCTCAATTTATCATCTCTTTGATCATCAAATTCCAAATTAGGGCAGAGTGGATCACGCACAAGGATGATGTTCCCCCTTTTTGGATATTTAAGAAATGACCTATGAAATTCAATATTTCATAAAATAAGAATTGTAACCAAAGTACACATTTATTTGATTGAATAGATTAAGTATTTGTAGAACATTTTCAAATTATTACTCCTTTGGTCCAACATTCATAGGTGAAGGGGAAGTGAATACACAAGAGAGTGCCCTTAGTGATAACCTTCTCAGCCCGAGAGCGGCCAACAAACGCCCGTTGTAATGACCCTCTCGGCCCCCGGTGACAGACCGCAGTCCGTCTACAGAAGGTGGCCTACCTTGAAGGGATCCTAGTCATCTGCACTCCTCAATGTATATTCAATTCCCTGCCCTTATGACTGAAAGAGAGAGAGTCCTCAATTTGATGATATTACATATATACATTACAAAATCTACTCTATTCCTCATTTAAGATTACATGAGATAACTATAGCCAATATCATTTATGCTAAGTACGATACTGGTCCCTTAACATCTATATTGTATGCATTAGTCCTTAAATCTATTAATCGCCGATCCCTTGTCAATCATTTATAACACATTTAACATATATTGTTTTCCCACTATATAAAAGTATTGTTGATTTAGGGCTATGAAAATACACACCTAATACTTACCATTGCGATCTGCGAAAACCTCCACATGATGTCGCCTTCTTGTACTACATTTAATAGAATGATAGATTATCATAGCATTGTTAGTTGTACAATTCAAGATAACATATTAGCAACACTATAATAGTGGCCTGATAATAAATAACATCAATTAGACAAATATTGTTATGTGTAAATTGTATTGATCAATTGCCTATTATATACTTACTAGTCATCATATATTTAAGTATAAAATAACATCGCCTGTTTCCTATTCAGAATCTCACAATTTTAGGCGGAATATGACCCATGGACCATACTCATAGATATGTAGACTAACAACATAGATATTTATCTATTCACACATATATATCTTGATACTTATTTTACCCTCACATCTAGTAGCTATGATACGAATGTCACAATAGTGATTACATTCAATGGTTACAGGACATACCTGATCTGCATAATTCAGAATGTGTTCAATATGTTTATAGGGTATACCTTTTCTTTTGGTAAGATTGCATACACTATCTTCACAGGATGGCAGGAAAGTTGCTCTGATACCACTTGTAATGTTCCCTTTCAGGTGGAATCACTAAACCTGAATCTTACAATCAAAATGTTTCTCAAAGAGGCATTGGGAACCTTAGAAATTAGTAAATTTCAGTAATCATATCTTATATGATCAAAATGATATAATATTCCAATATATATTCATCTATCCTAAAGTATTCAAATATATATTCATAAACATATATTTATGAACATCAACTGAAGTTTAATCTACTATTCTTACCTTATATTAATCCCTCCTATAATGGAACTCATACCTGACAAGTAGCAAGTTTGTGGGCTTGCATGAGCATTATACAGACATTTCTTATCCTATACTTTCGATCTTCTTTTTGTATGCTCAGATATGTACATATATATCCTATTCCCTTATTCAGAGATATATATATATATATATATAGCCAATGGTAGCAGTGCATATACAACCCAAGAATGTTGTCTCAGCCCGTAGGTGATATCAATAGACTGGACGCTTATGAAGATTCATTAATTCCTTAGATGCCCGATTACTCAGGGACTTAGCAAATACATGGGCGAAGGGATAGATTCAGTTGCCACCAATCACCAAGGTAATTCATTACCAGGGCCTGAGCAGGATGTAACCATTCCCAGCATTTGTTACCAAGGCCCGAACTGGACACAACACCCCATCCAACGTAGATGCGAGGGTATCAGGATTCTCCTAAGAACGGTTTGCTATGTGATTACGTCCAACACAACTATACACTTGCAAACGCTATGTATTGTAATAACATCATTTTACCATTTAGTGGTAACTGGATTCTAGACGCTGTCATCTTGGAAACGTCTCCCTTAACTCTCAGATTGCTTGCAATGCATTGAGGTATCCACCCGACCTTGATGGCTGAGGACGTCATTGCTCCAAGCGAGCTTGATCAGGAGTAGCGGTTGGAAAAGCAAATCGTGTCGGGAAGTATTCATTCTCCACCCATAACATACGTATTTTTCCTATATTCCTCCTTCTTAATGCTATATGGAGCCTCCATTTATACCTGACGGGAGAGACATGACGATTCAGGCTATAGACGCTGCTTCTTCATTCATGCCAAGTCACGCCCGAGAGACTTAAGCGAATATTTCATTCTATATATCAGTTTTATTTATATATATGATTATTTATTACAATGCTAATATTTAAGCAATTTAATATATTAATTTTATATTTGTTATATAATTATAATATTACCTTATGGTAATTATAATTATAATATTACTAATATTTCTTTTATACCTTTGTTATGTATTTGTATTTATAATAATTATAATTGTCTAATAATAATAATTTATCTATTATATCGTAATAATATTTATAATGTTATTTATAATATCCACAATTATAATATTGTTTGGACAATTACAATGATGAAAATGTTTACTATTGTAATTGTGTTTCTTAATTTTCTAAATGTCTGATTTTGGGGACATGACAGCAAATGATCCTCAAAGCTTTCAGTTTTCTTTTTACATGGGCGCATATCATATACCCTCCTTCTAGTTTCAACCCAGGCGCATATTGCAGGGGTGACTTTCAGCTTGGGGCGCATTCAGCATAGCCTACTTTCAATTCCAATTCCCACGCCTCAGCCAATTGTGTTATTTAACATCAAGGGCGCATTTGACTATGTGACTGATGAGGCGCATTTACCATATGATGCTTCCAATTTGTGCCTTGGGCGCATTTGAAGGGGCCAACTTCCGTTTGTGAACTTCCTCCTGCCAAGGGCGCATTTAGACCCCTTTACTTTCATTTTCCCGTACTTAGAATATTTTCCTGTTTCCTCCTTGAGCTGGGCGCATTCAGAAGGGTCAACATCCAGTTTCTGCCTTGGGCGCTTTTGCAAAGGTCTCCATCCAGTTTCATGAGGGGGCGCATATCACTATGCCAACTTTCATTTTCTCACAACCTAGAATATTTTGGAGTCTTCTTCTTTCCCAAGGTGCAAATGAGACCATGGGCTTTCACTTTAGCCTCAGGCGCATATGAGGTGTTGAACGTTCAATTTCGGGACTTAGAGAATTTTCTAACATATTTCCTCCTCAAGGGCGCACATACCTGTTGAGACTTCCAATAGAGGGCGCATTTGAGGGTCTTAACTTTCAGTTTTGACTTGGGCACAAATCTCAGAGTGTGCTTCAAGTTTTTAGCCTGGGCGCATATGGTACTAGCAATTTGACTTAGGCGCAATTTGAAATTCCTCAGAAGGGGCGCATATGATCCTTGATGCGTCCAGTTTATACTTAGGCGCAAACCATAGGGTGAGCTTTAAGTTTTGTCACTTGGGGCGCATATCACCCTACCTCCTTCCAATTTCGACACTTAAACCTTTTAAGACTCATTTCCCAGGCAAAGGCGCATTCCAATGGGTTAACTCTTAATCTTGCCAAGGTGCATTTGACCATGTGGGCTTCTATTTGGAGGTGCATTCAATAGACTGAGCTTTCATTTTCAATGTTCTCCCTCATTTTTTTAACTTGGGCGCAAATAACCACTTGTGGTCTCATTTCGTTTGCCTTAGTCAGAATTTTAATCACCCTCCTCCCAAGGCGCATATGAAGGGGTCAACATTCACTTTTGATCCTAGGCACATTTGCAAGGGTCTCCATCCAGTTTGTGCCTTGGGCGCTTTTCTTCAACACTTAGAAAAATTTTAAGGTCCACTCACAAGATGGGCGCATTTGGAGGGTCAAGCTTCCAATTTCAAGTGCTTTTAATATTTTCCATCAAGCTTCAACCTCAAGGGTGCATTTTAACCTTGCAACTTCAAGTTTTCCAGACTTAGTCATTTTCTGCGCCTGTTCAGCTTTCAAAGTGAGTTTCAATGCCGGACTTGAAATTTTATCCATTTTAGCAGATTTTACGCCCTCTGCCATATTTAAGTTGATTTTCCTCGGTCAACCCTAATTTGCCCTGAGTTTCTATTTTTAGAAAGTTCTTTGAATTTCGCGCCTTCGACTGAATTTTGACCCCAGAAAACTTGATTTTCGCCCTGCTCTGAATTTCAACTGATTTGTGCCGTCAGTGCCCGATGCCTTTTTGTACCTGCTATTTTTAGCAAACCTGCTAAAAATAGAAATTGTTCAGAAAGTCTTTAATCTTCACGTGTTGAATGCCTGAAACATGGTGATCGTCACTGGAAGCCGTTCGTGCTTGACTGCTGTATTGTGCCCTTGTTTTTAGGAAACCCTAATTGACCTGCTAAAGATAGCAATTATCTGATTCTTCATTCTCTGTAACTTGGTTTGCCTTGAAATTCGCGCCATGGATTACTTATCACATGTTTGTTCTGTACCCGTCGAGATCTGGTGTCAACCTGCCATTTATAGCTGCTTCTGAAGTGACTTACTATTTATAGTAAGTGTCTGTTTCTGAGACTTCCTTTGCTCCGTTTGTTTTGAAATCTGGACAGTGTGCTCTTCGTTGGCGAACTTGCCCGTTTGCGCTGATGCCGAGATCAACTTTCTATTTATGGCCTGCATCTGGAACATTTTACTAAAAATAGCAGGTTCTCCGATTGCCTTCAAATTTTGCCCGCAGATTCTCAAAAGGATGCTGATCATGATGGATACTTCAGTTTTGCACATTTTAACCTCTGACTCCTCATTTTTAGCGCTGAAGCTCGAAACCCTAATTTTGTGCATGTTGCTCAGATGAGCTCCGTTTGACCTCGTTTCAGTTGCATGGTGGTCAGTTTGCAGCGCTGAGCTGCTGCCTGGTTGGTACCTGCTAAAAATAGAAAGTGGCCGAAAAAGTGACCAACCGGCTGCCGGATGATCTTGCATGTCATACTGCCCGAAAAATCTTGAAAAACCCAGAAAAATCTCCAACATGCAAGCACTGGCTAAAAATAGCAAGTTTTCGAAAAGTGGTCAGCTCCATTTGCATGTTACATTGTCGCGAAGCTCTCGAAAACCCAGAAAGAAAATGCCGACATGCGCCGAAAACGCCTGCATGCAAACCCTAATTTTGGCCTCCGAAGGCCGAATGCTGAAAGTCATCGTCATGCTTTGCGTGTCATACCACCGCAAGGTCTCGAAAAACCCAGATGGAATCTCCTGACATGCATCAGAAAATGTAGCATCTAGACCTTGAAATCTGCTCTGGAAGCTGTACTGCTAAAAATAGCAGGTTGTCCGTTTTTGCTCAAATTTTGTCGGAACTGAACTCGAAGTGTTCAAAATTTAGTGAAGTTGTCTGAATGTGAAAATCTTAAGAAAATTAACCCTAAACTGACACTTACTAAAAATAGAAAGTTGGCAGAACATAGTGAAAATTCAGGGGTTGCTTGCTGAAAACATGGTAATAGCACTGCTAGGCACAAAAGCTGACTAACCAACTCAATTTGGCTTCAAAATGACCTACAGATGTAAAACCCTAATTTCGGTTCTTGGTCGAATCTTTGCGTTCAAGCTTGCTGACGGGAGCGTCCCCGGAAAGCAGAAAGCAAAAAAGAAGTAGAACGAGAGAGAAAGACAAAAACCAAAACCAAAAGACCAGAATGGAGCAAAAATTTAGGGGTCCCCATTTTGAATGGGGCGATGTGTGAAAAGGTCACAACACAAAGCCAGGTGCCTTTTTTCATGGAGGGATCCTTTCTTTTCATGCTTTAGTAACTTTCTCGCTTCATCTGTGTTTTCTTTCGTTTCGACCTTTGTTAGCATCTTCAAGGGTTTGCAATCAAGATCAAATAACGTTAGATGCTAGAACAAAGTTGGGAATCACTTCAGCAGTGGTTAAAGATGCAATTGCCATGGTCAAACAGTGAATATCAGTCAATAGTGCCAATTTGACGGATCATCAAAGTCAGAAGCAGGCTTCAATGAAGGAAGAAGCAAGCAAAATTTGAAAATCTTGAAAAATAAATTAAGTCTAGAGCAGATGGGCGCCTTATTTCAAGGAAGGCGGCCAAGTCAACTTGACTTAGTAAATTTTTCAAAAATATCTTCTTCATATATGATTTTGATGCCTTATTTTTTAGGAGTTCTCCGAGGTGATGCAAATGAAGTCAAATATTTTTGCATGCAAGCTCCAAAATTAAAGGGTTTTTCCATGAAAATGCCTATTATCTCCAAATTCTATTTAAGAGAGCTTTGAGCATTCATTTTTCATAATTTATAGGTTGGCTTTTAGAGGAAGAAACATAAATTTTTCTTCTCATCAAGATTTGGAGGCTCAAAGGAAGTAATTTTTCAACGTTCTTCGTGGATTCAAGATTGGCAAGCACAAAAGCTCACTTTTTCATGGTCTATTTTTCTAGGGCATCACTTTCAAAAACAGGTGGTCAAAATTTTCAGCTTTTATCGATCTAGGTCTACTTGTTCTTTGCTCCTCTTGAAGATTGGAAAATTTTATAATTTTCAAGAGAATCTACTTTTTCACGCATGTTCAAGAAATTCTCAGATTTTTGAAAATCTGACAATCTAGGTCTCTTCAGAATGAGATTCTCTACAAAACCCAGACTTAAGCTTTTTTCAGAAAATTTGCATGCTGACTCCTACTTCTTAGATCTTTCTTTTTTAGGAAAAACTCAGTTTTTTCAAAATCTGATGATCTGGGTCTCTTCACAACGAAATTCTCTACAAAATCTAGACCTTAGTTTTTTGGCCTTACATTTTAGGAAATCTTGCATGTTCTTAAAAAACTTAGATTTTTCCAAATCTGACGATCTGGGTCTCTTCGAAATAAGATTATCTTCAAAACCTAGACCTCACTTTTTTTTGGAAAATCGGCCTTTTTCTGAAGAAAAATCAGCGAGCTATTTTTAGCTTTTGTGCAGAACTTTTCCGAACATAGGCGTGTTCACAGTCGAACTTCAAGTTTTCAGACATACAATACTCTCCAATCGAAATCAGAACCAAATTTGTGTTGCTTTATGATTTCCTGAGAATGTTTGAAACCGACTTGCATCATGTGCATCCAATGTTTGATTTGCATGCTTTGGAAGGCACAAGAAACACTACAGTAAAAAATATTGATCATTCTGGTTTGTTTGCAGCAACTTCTATCCCCATCTAAGTGCAAAGCCTTGAATTTTTAATTGCTTGTGTCAAGCATTATAGTTTAGCTTCATGAGAAATCATATTAGCAGATGGGCGTATCATTTGCAGCCTCAAGCCGAAAGATATTGAGAAGTGCTTTGTAATACCACCATGGACGGAAAATTTCATCATATCTATTGAAGAATGTGAAAAGGTGTGGTATGCACAAAAGGACAAATGCCGAAAAAGAATGGCTAAGAAGTGGCTAAAAGAAAAGCAGAATACTTTGCCGAAGAATGTTGGGCCCAGTGACTTCAAGGATGAAATTGCAATCATGATTACTTTGCTCAATCAAGTCACAGTTCAAGCAAAGGCTAATAAATTTCAGCCTTGGATGTTTTACGTCATCTCCCAAATTTTTGATAGAACAAAACACTATGACTGGCCAACATTGATTAGTGATTGTCTCCACTGTCAGATGACAAAGTTCTTCAAGGCCCACAAATTCCACATGATATCATACCTCGTATATCTAATTGCCTTTCAAGGCAAGTTTAGAGGTTTGACTGTCATTGGAACCCTGGGTGTTCAACATGTGTATGATCATTACCCACAGCTAGAGTTTTCAAAATCTCAGCGGCGCTACAAGTGGGTTAATGATCTATTCTTGATACATACGGTGCAAGATCTTGATCATGAGTTGCATATATGGATTTCAGCAGATGCCAAATGGGCAATGGTGGAGTGGGCTGATTGGTTTATCCAATTCCCCACATTCTCCTACATAAGAATATATGGCTTCACAGGTGATCTGGTCATGCTTCCTAGATATCCAACGGATGAGGTTGTGTTCATGGAGTTTCTAAGGCAAGTACATGAAGTGCACACATTTTTGCATAACAAATGCAAACTTGCATTCAACTTTCTGTTTGAGATGATTATAAATAGATGTAGATCAACAGTTGATGCTACGTTGATAAGTGAAGAAATGTCAACGTTTGGTCTCAAGCACTTCAAGGAGAAATGTTCATACGATCCTCGTGGTGTCCTTGCAGCTTATCTTGGTCAGAATCATGCACATGTACCTACAATTGAAGATTTTTGGGTCAATTGTGCAGATGAGTTCGAAGTGCACAAACACAACTACGCTAGACTTACACTTTGGCAGATGGCAGATTTCCTATCAGAAGTTGTGGAGGGTTTGTTAGATGATGATGGGGAAGTTCTACTTCCCATGTATGCCCGAGATCAGGTTGAGCAATGGCCACTTCCACAAGTTGATTGGTTCACCAAAAAGAGTACTTGCATCAAGGAAAGAACAAGCCGAGTTGTCAAGAACAATAGGATATTCCTTAGCAATAAAAGGACACGAAAGGTAGTTGTAGAGCTGCCAATAGTTCATAGATTTGTACCTTCTTCTAATTCAAAACCCATAGCAAAAGCTATGAGCAATCCTCCAGAAGATACGAAGATCAACAAAATGACAAAGAGCTTGAAGGAAAAGGTAAATCAGCAGGAACAATTAGTAGATGCACCAGAAGTTCTAGTTGAATTAGCTTCACGAGTTGAAGCTATGCCTTCATTTCCTATTCTTCCACCATCATTGAGGCCTTCTCCTATTCATATAGATTCAGAAAACGATTCGCCAATTCGCAACGTCTCAACACCAATTGATCCATTAGGTGTTGCTGGAGCTAGAACTGATCCTCCTAGAGAAGTTAGTAGAGACTCCTTGTCTTGGCTTGAGAACTTGTTGGGTAGGAAGAGGAGGAAACCTTCATATCAGTTGAACTTTGCAGAGCTTAACAACCTCTACCAAGACACATCAGAGAAGAAACTTAAGAAGCAAGTTCACATTGAGAAGAATTCTGATGGAGAGATCACCCTTGAGGTTTCCACACCTCTGGAAGACAAGAACATTGATGAGGTTGAAATTGATGACTTCAAAGTTGTCAAGGCCAATCTCGAAAGAAGCACCCGACATACTAATGTAAATCTCTTCGAGGTTGCAGCAGACAATCTGAAGGAATGAGTGCTCAAAGATGGAGAAGATAAGGCTTCCCTTAAGGTTGAGATTCGGCAGTTGGGACAGTGTGTTTCCAACCTCCTTCATGGTACTTCACTAGTCACCTTGTTGCTTCCACAAATTTTAGAGTCCCTGCAGATCAACATCAGCTGAGTCAGTTGGTTATCTAAAGAAAGCCTTTGAGAGATTGGATAGAAGAATTCATCACTAGGAGCAGATCTATACTTGTAGAGGTGTACCAATTGAGGTACAACGTCCATGATCTTCGCTCAAGAATTCAGGAGTTCGAGCAAAATATAGTGAAAAGGAAACCAAGAGACGAGATCGTCATTTTCGACTTGAGGATGGCTTATGACTTAGTCACTACAGAAGAACACAAGAAGCTTTTTTCTTGTAGAGAACAACACCTCTTCAAAGTAAAAACCTATGAAGGAATATTTGTAGAATTGCCTAGATATAGACAGAAGGTTGCCAGTACTCTCAAGTTTGTAAGTGCATTTGTGTTACAGATCCCTTGCCAATATCGACATGAAGATGTTACTTACTTTGATCTTGGTGAAGTACAAATAGAGTTTCAAAACCTTGTCCGTGGATGTTTCAATGGTGATCCTGTTGCCTACAAGATGAATCATGTTGCAGCAATGTCAACAAAGTTTGATGAAGCAGCTAAAAAGAGGAAAGAATTGTTAAGTTTGATCACAGATGGTGAAGAAATGCTGGAGAAGCAGTATGTTGTTTTGGATAATATCAGTGTTCCGGATGAAGAGGCAGTTAATGGCTTTCTGGAGGATATGATATCCCAAATTGTCAATGAATGAAATACTAGTTGGAGCATGCAAAGATTTCCGGAGATAGAACTAAAGTAAAGGCAACAGTTAACTTGATGCCTTTTCCAAGTCAACTGGCTGTTCTCTTTTCACACATTTATTCTTTGGAAATATCAAATGTATAGTTGGAGCTTTTCTTGTTGTTAAATCAGTTAACTGATGTTTGTAGTCCGGTTATCTGCTAGTTATCTTTTGTTTAGACTAAGAAATAAAGCTTGAATGTTGGCAAGTCTAGTTGTTAAAAACATGGAGATTTTAGGGTTCCCAACTCCTTGTTTGTATATAAATAAGGGCAGCCTTGCCCATTTATTGTTAGCCATTGTTGTGATAAAAAATTTGCTGAGCCTATTTTGCCTACAATTTTGCTATTCAATGTCTATTCAACTTTGTTTATGTAATCTGGTTGATCGCATATCGTATGCCTATTTTGCTACAATTTGTTGACCCAAAAGTGTTTTGCTGTTATAAAATTGAGGAAGGAAACGTCATGCTTACCTTGCTCTAATCTATTGTCTCAATTTCTTTCAGCACTTTGTTTATATGTGAAATATCCTCTTACAATTTTTTTTTATTTTGAGCACAAGATTTCATCCGTTAACAATAGAGAAATCATAAACCAATTGAAAGTAACCCTTCACTTTCTTCATCCAGATCTTGATGAGGGCAAGGTGAGAGCATACGATAGAAAGGGGATCGTTAGGTGAAATCCAAATTGAAAGTACAATATTGGAAATCAACTCTTCACTTTCTCATCACCAAGTTCCTAGAGTGGGCGAGGTGAGAGCATACGGTGGAAAGGCGATCATTAGCTGAAAGAACTAAAATGTTGGAAAGTACAATTTGAAAGGCAGCTCAGCCGATCGGTGAGATGTAAAATGCAACTCGACCACTTAATCAGCAGGAGTGTAATACAAGAAATGAATATGAAAGACGACTCAACTAATCAACAATATATGCACTCTAACTCAACCACTTATTCAGCGGGAGTGTAATACAAAGTATTGAAAAGTAAATTCCTGGGTGGCTAGCCAACCTCTTCCGCTTTTCAGCGGACAGTACAAGAAAGTAAAGTGCTGAAAGTAGAAGACAACAAGGCCTATCTCTTCCACTAAAAGTGGGAATGCAAAAAGTAAAGTGTAGAAGTAAAATGACTGAATTAGTACTACTGATAACAGCCTTACAATATGAAGCAATCCGCAAGTTATTGTGATTATAAAATGTCCAATACACACCAAAATGATAAGGAAAGAACTCCACAACTAAGCAAGCTATTCTACTATGGAAAAACAAGCCAAAAACTGAACTTTTACCAATCTGATATGAAATTGCAGCGTTCAGAAATCTCAGACCAGCAAGCTCCAAACTCAATGAAATGCTCACAACTTCGCAAAGACGCCTCCAAATGTCATGAAACAAAGTGAAAACAGCTACTAGGAGGTAGGCAACCAAGTTCAAGCCATCAAACATCACCAAACAACCTCCAATGATTTAGCATGCATCCCAAGGCAAGTACAAAGATAGTATGGCCTCCTTGAAGAGGGCGACCAGCAAGATAAAATTCAATTCTTCACAATAAAATCTGTAACTTTGCAAGATGAAGTGCCCAAGGTAGACTCAATCATAGGGCCAATACCCAGAATCAACAAAAAATCACCAAGTGAGCAACAAGCGAAAATGTGCTTCAGCCAAGCACTCAACCAACAATGTCAAAACTGAGAAATCACACCAAAACTCATAAAACATCAAAGGTAGTCATCTCCAATATGCTCAATCTGCTCTTTAGTGTAAAGAACAGTCTCAAAGTTAGCTAGGTGCTATCTTGGAAGCACAAAACTAAGGGCACTAGGAGGTATGCATTCCTTGAAGCAAGAGTTTGTAGAAATTTTGGCAGCACTTCGTTATATTTTCAATGGATAGTCTCAAATGAACCCCAACTCTCTTATTTATAACTTCACTTCAATTTCAAATCCTTTTCCCTCCAATTAGGGCACCCAACATGACATTCACATTCACCTTAATTCATTTGCATTGTAGTTTCATTAGCCTCCTTTGCCAAGTTGTCCAAGGCACATGAAGAAATAATACTTTATCCAAAACAAATACAACATAAGATATGCGTCCCAAGTTATTATGTGAAATACATTAATAAAAATTACTTATTCCACTTCACCAAATACTCTTTGATCGACCTCCTCCTCAAAGAGCGTTCTCTGAAATCAATGATCGCCTCAGGAACCAAAACCAACTGTCCTTCCTCATCCAATGGAGGCAAATCAAAAGAAGCAACAACATTTTGTCCAAGCGTCTTCTTGAGGCGTGACACGTGGAAGACATTATGCACTCTGCTACTTAATGGTAGCTCTAACTCATAAGCCACTTCACGAACTCTCCTGATGACTCTAAATGGCCCATAGAGACGTGGCTTGAGTCTCTTTGCTCTACTCTTCTTGAGAGTAGATTGTCTGTAAGGCTGGAGTCTCAGATAGACCATGTCACCAACCTCAAATGTGCAGTTAATATGCTACTACATCAGCATACAACTTCTTCTGATTCTATGCAAGATGGAGATTGTTTTTCAATGACTTCAAAATGTCTTGGCTTTGCTGCAACATATCCCTCGCTTGAGGGGCTTTGCTATCATCAAGCAACAAATCAACAAAGCTAGGAGTCTCATGCCCATAAAGAGCCATGAATGGAGACATTTTGATAGACATGTGGTAGGATGAATTGTAGCAATACTCTCCCAAATGAAGCCATCTCACCAAGCCTTCTCCTCCAACCACTTGTTCTCAAAGCTTTGTTTGCCCATCAGTCTATGGGTGATAACTAGTGCCTGGAGTGAGCATTGTACCACTCAATTTGAAAACTTCTTTGCAAAAAGTGCTTAGGAACTTGCTGTTCCTATCACTCACAATGTTTTTCGGCAACCCATGCAATTTAAACACCTCATGGAAAAACAAATCTGCAACTTGAGCTACTGAAAATGAATTAGTAATAGCAAAGAAATGAGCAAACTTGGTTAATCTGTCAACCACAACATATATGCAATCTTTACCTTGTGCTTTTGGCAACCCAGTGATGAAGTCCATTGATATACTTTCCCATTTTTGATTGGGAATAGTTAGAGGCTGCAACAAACCAGTTGGAAAAGTATGCTCATTCTTATTCATTTGGCAAGTGTGGCACTCCTTAATGTTGATTTTTAATACAGCTGCAGTCGTATTCTTCTAACATATACATATTATGAGGATAATAATTAAATATAGACTTCATCTATTTAATTATTATTATATGCGATTAAATGAAGACACATACTTTGATTTATATATTTATTAATGAAGAGGTGCGAAGCTTATCATGGAGCCGACTTCATTCTTCTTGGGATACGATTTCTCTCTAAGGCTGACTTGAAGTTAATTTAAGAGACACGTCTCCTTGTCTCTTTTTGGGCCGACTTGGTGGCATGAAGAGTCACGTCTTTCTCTTGGCGTGTGTATATATACATGATGAGATTCATTCATTTCTACAAGTTTATTTTTTGAAGATAGTTCGCACCTAGCAGAAATTTGTCTCCCTGTAGCAGCAAGTCGACATCAAAGGAAGTTTGCATTCTATAGAGAAGTGCAAATTTTTCATCAAGTGCAGATCGATATCAAGTGCAGATTGATATCTTGTAGAAGGCCGAGTTTAGGTCTAAGCAACAGATCATTCTTTTGTAACAGCAGATCGATTACAAGGAGAATCATATTCATTTGTATCTGCATCTAAGAGAGGTGCTCTTATTCATTGTATCAAATTGGCATTGTGTTGTGCCTGAGTTGTAAGCAGATTTCTGCTCTTATTAAATCAATATATAAGAGATATATTGGCTGGGTTTTTCTCCCTCAGGTTGGAGGGTTTTCCCAGGGTATTTGCTGTGTCTTTGTGTTGAATTTTTGAATCAATTTCTGTGCATGTTAATCTGATCATAAATTTAACACTTAATGTAGTGCAAGACTTCATCCTTTAGCCCTTTCCATGAAAATATTTCATGGATCTGCCTATAAGTTTTTAAATAACCTTGATGACTAGCAAGTGGAATGTCATGAAATGTTCGCAAAGCCTTCTTTTTGAGCTTAGATTCTGGTACTAAGAAGATTCTACCCTTATAGTGTATCAAACCATCAACCAATTTGTACCTTTCATCATGGAAATCACCGTCAATAATGTTGGTTGCAAACTGATTTTTAGCATAATCAGCAAGTATCTGCTCCTTCCAATCAGCAATAAGCTCACATAATGAGCTCAAATGTGGCCTTCTAGAAAGTGCATCAACCACTATGTTGTTTTTTCCTTTGACATACTCAATGTCAAAATTGTAGGCTTAAAGCTTACCCATTTTTGCTGCCTTTCGTTCAAGTCCTTCTGATGCATGAAGTGTTTAAGACTATTGCGATTAGTCTTGACAACAAATTTGCTCCCCACCAAATATTGTCTAAACTTGGCCAATGCATGTATGATTGGAAGCATTTCTTTGTCATAGATTAAGTTCTTTCAGTACCTCTTAATTTTCTGCTCTCAAACACAATAGAATACTTGTCTTGCATCAAAACAGCCCCAAATCCTTATCTTGATTCATCACATTGCAACTCAAATGGCTTGGTGAAATTAGGAATAGCCAAAACTGGACATGAACTCATGAGCTGCTTGAACTTATCAAAAACAACTTATGCCTTTTCTGACCATACAAATGTTCCTTTCTTGTTGAGATCAGTAAGAGGAGTAGCCATTTGAGAGTAGCCTTTCAAAAATCTTCTGTAGAAGCCACAAAGAACCAAGAACCCTTTCAAGTGTGACACATTCTCTGGAGGTGGCCAATCCAAGATTGCCTTGATCTTCTGAGGATCAACTCTCACTCCCTCAAATCTGATTATGTGCCCAAGGTAGAGTAGTTCTGTCATTCCAAATTCACATTTGGACTCTTTGGAAAACGAACATTCTGATTCTAGCATGCTAAGCACTTCCTCCAAATGCTTAAGGTGCTCTTCCCAAAATTTACTAAAAATGAGAATGTCATCAAAGAATATCAATACAAACTTCCTCAATTGCTTCTGAAAGATTCGGTTCATGCAAGAACAAAATGTAATAGGAGCATTAGTCAACCCAAATGGCATGACTAAGAGCTCAAAATGCCCATAGTGACATGGAAATGTTGTCTTCTCTATGTCAGATTCTCTCATGCGAATCTGATGGTAGCCCGATTTGAGATCAATTTTCGAAAAGAACTTGGCTCCTTGTTGCTCATCAATAAGCTCATTTGTCTTGGGAATGGGGCATTGGTTTTTGATTGTCTTTTGATTGAATGGACGGTAGTCCACACACATGCGAATGGTGCGATCTTTTTTTTTTCACAAGCACAATTGTTGAAGCAAAAGGACTCTTACTTGGGAAAATGAAACCCATCTCCATGAGTTCCTTAATTGCTTTTTCAATCTCGTCGTTTTGCTTCTTAGGATACCGGTAAGGAGTTGTGATAATTGGCTTGGCCCCTTCTTCGAGTTCTATGACATGCCCAGTTCCTCTTTTAGAAGGCCTCCCGGGAGGTAAGCTATCGAAGACCTTACTCTTCTTGGTGATCAATGACTAAATATTAGGTGGATAGTGTCTCTTTTCTTCAACTGGATCAGTTGGTAGGATCATACACTCCACTGCCCACTCAACTTGATCATGATGAATCAGCTTTTCCATTCTTTTGAAAGACACAATTTGTGGGCCCGCATTTGACATTCCTCTTAGCACCACCTTCTTGCCTTCTGCTTGAAACTTCAACTCCATTGTTTGCAGATTTAAAGTGATATTTCCAAGAGATTGCAGCCATTGAATACCAAACACTGCATCGGTATATCTAATGCCAACAACATAGAAGTCGTCTTTGACTTCATAGTTACCCAATTGCATAAACATTTTAGAGATTTTTCGGTTGCAAGATATAGCAAAACCATTAGCTACCATTACTTTGAAACCTTCAAACTCTTTTGTCTTGAGCCCTCTCTTTGCAGCCAAACTTTCATCTATGAAATTATGAGTTGCTCCCGTGTCAATTAGAGCAATGATACACTGCACTCCAAGCACTCCACAAACCTTGAAAGATTTGTTCTTTTGAAAACTAGATAGTTGGGAAAATGTACCCCCACCTCCTTGGTCTTTATCGGACTCTTCTGGAGCTTTTTCTTCACTGTCCCCAAAAAAGGATTGCTGATCAAACATATCAGATTCTGATCCATAATCAAAATAGGCCTCCATGTGGTTAGACTGACCTTTTCCATAACATCTATGGCCTTGAGTCCATGGTTCTCTGCATGTGTAACATTTACCGTCCTTTCTAAGATTCTCACGAAGCTCATCATCCAACTTAGAAGGAAACTTCTTATGCTGGTTTGAAAAGTGCTTCTTATCCTTTTTATGTGCAAAGGGTTTGGACTGAAATTTAGGCCTAGGAGCAGCCAATTCCATATTTCTTGCTTTCTTGATAGCTTCATCAAGACTTGGTGGATCAAATGTTTTAACCCACCGCTTCAAAGGTTCCATCAAACCTTCCGAAAACAAAACAAGAAGCCTTCTTTTAGTGATGTTGGGCACCATCATGAAAAGCCTCTGAAAATCTGCAATGTATGCATCCAATGAACTTTGTTGTTTCACCTGTGCAAGCTCGCAAAACTTCACTTTAGGATCCTTGGTGTCAAACCTCTCAATCAACCTGTTGGTGAATTCTTCATATGTATGAATAAGGTTATGGCCAAGGATGACCAAACCATGATAGCACCACTCATGGCCAACTCCCTTCAAGTGCAAGGTAGCAAACTTGATGGCGTTTTCTTCAAGCATTGGTCTTAGTGAAAGGTAATTGTCAAGCTTCTGAACCCACGACCTTGCCAAACACTTATCGCTCCCATCAAAATGAGCCAAGGTCACCTTTCCAAGAGCTTGTTGAAAATCCGTTCTAGGACCCATAGGAGCACGATTGTCAGTTCTTCTGCCTCCTCTTCTCTTCCTTTGGTTCATTTATTGATCAAAGGTCAAATGCTCTTTGATTTCAGCTAGTAGAGACACATATTCCATATAACTTTGCCTTACCTCATCTACCATAGGAACTTCGGCCTCAACTTGTGTTTCCTCTCTTTGAGTAAAGATAAGAAGAAGTGGTCTTGAGGCTGATTCTCTAGTATTTGGGATATGTTGCCCAATAGTTCTCCCTCTTGGGTTGGTGTTGGATTCACTGTTTTCACCATCAAAGTGCTACTGTGTTGGAGTCACTTGCTGATCCATTTTAGTAAGCAATCGAGTCATCAACTCCAACATGAAGTCGAGCTTTCTCTCAGTTCTAGAATCTCTATCCTCTTCCTCACGGGCTGGACCCTTATCTTTTTCTACCATTGTCTCAACTGTAGTCTCACGGTTCCTTAGAACCTCTGAAAAGGTATCCTCTTCCGGAACTGGAGGATTTTGATACTGTTGTCTCTTCTGCTCTCTGTTGTAGTACCTCAGTTCTTTGTCACTCATCTGACAACTGTAACTCTAAATTCATAGGCTGGCAGGAAAACCAATTCTGATATCACTGAAATATCCCCTTACAATTTTTTTCAATTTTGAGCACAAGATTTCACCCATTAACATTAGAGAAATCATAAACCAACTGAAAGTAACCCTTCACTTTCTAATCACCCTAGATCTCGATGAGGGCAAGGTGAGAGCATACAGTGGAAAGGGGATCATTAGGCGAAATCCAAATTGAAAGTACAATACTGGAAATCAACCCTTGACTTTCTCATTACCAAGTTCCCAGTGTGGGTGAGGTGAGAGCATATGGTGGAAAGGGGATCATTAGTTGAAAGAACTAAAATGCTAGAAAGTACAATATGAGAAGATGCTTAGCCGATCAATGAGATATGAAATGCAACTCGACCACTTATTTAGCGAGAGTGTAATACAAGAAATGAATATAAAAGACGGCTCAATTGATTAGCAATATATGCCATAGTTTACATACTCTCCGATTACTCTCCAAGTAGCCGAGTAATCTCCAAAACATTTGCATGCCAAGTAATTTCTGCTTTTACTCTCGTGTAGTATGCAGATGGATTTTCTCCCATCAAATTATCGAGCAATTGCCAGTAGCTCACAAAAAACCCACAAACTTGGCATGTTTGTGTGTATATAAATATGTCTGTGTGTGTATATGCATGCAAACTTGGCATCCTATGTATGTTTATAGATATGTATGTGTGCATAGTGCAATCTTGAGTATACACATACATAAATATCCACACACATTTGCCAAGTATTTTCTGAGTATTTGTTGACTATTTGCCGAGTTTTTCCTGAGTCAAAATTTTGGGGCTTTCCAAGTACTCTTCGATTATGAGTATGTAAACTATGATATATGCTTTGTAACTCGACAACTTTTTCAACAAGAGTGTAATACAAAGTATTGAAAAGTAAATTCCTGGGCGGCTAGCTGACCCCTTCTAATTTTCAACGAGTAGTACAAGAAAGTAAAGTGCTGAAAGTAGAAGACGGTGAGGCCTGCCTCTTCCACTAAAAGTGGGAATACAAAAAGTAAAGTGCAGAAGTAAAATGATTGAATCGGTACAACTGATAGTAGCCTTACAATATGAAGCAATCTGTAGGTTACTGTGATTATAAAATGTCCAATACACACCAAAATGATAAGGAAAGAACTCCACAACTAAGCAAGCTATTCTACTATGGAAAAACAAGCCAAAAACTGAACTTTTACCAATCTGATATGAGACTGCAGTGTTCAGAAATCTTAGACCAGCAAGCTTCAAACTCAATGAAATGCTCACAACTTCTCAAAGACACCTCCAAATGTCGTGAAACAAAGTACAAACAGCTCCTAGGAGGTAGGTGACCAAGTTCAAGCCATCAAACATCACCAAACAACCTCCAATGATTTAGCACGCATCCCAAGGAAAGTACAGAGATAGTTCAACCTCCTTGAAGAGGGCAACCAGCAAGATAAAATTCAATTCTTCACAATAAAATCTATAACTTTGCGAGATGAGGTGCCCAAGGTAGACTCAATCATAGGGCCAATACCTAGAATCAGCAAAAAATCACCAAGTGAGCAACAAGCCAAAATGTGCTTTAGCCAAGCACTCAACCAACAATGTCAAAACTGAGAAATCACACCAAAACTCATAAAACATCAAAGGTAGTCATCTCCAATATGCTCAATTTGCTCTTCAATGTAAAGAACAGTCTCAAACTTAGCTAGGTGCTATCTTGCAATGTAATGTCCCTTACCTAGCCTTGCTCTTGTATTTGCTTGTTTGCCCTAGAATTCGATTGTTGATTAGGTTTAGGGTTTCTTCTTTCCAAAAGGAATGTGTTTCTCTAATGAAATAATCCTAGATTGAAATCTGCATTCACCAATTCAAAAACATTTCCACATACACATATTTGTTAGCAATAATATCTAGATATCCACAATATATTCATAAACATAAATCAATTAATGAAGACATAAGAGGAGTGCCATAGGTGATCCGCCCTGAAGCCCTCATGTAAACTCAAGAGGTTGTCCATCACAATCCTTCTTGCCTAGGGCTTAGTACCTGCATACTCCACCCATGGTAACACCTCAGAAGACACTCGTCCTATTAGGGGAAAGGAACCATAGAGTCCAAGTGGCCTAAGGCCTACCACCTTCTCTTGCCCAATCCCGTATCTTGGGCCTAAGGGGCAGAGACCTAGGTGGGACCCCCATCTTTCTATAACCCAATCCCTAGTCAAGGGCCTAAGGGGCTGCAAAGCCCAATCCCTTGTTAAGAGCCTAAGGGGCTGCAAAGCCCAATCCCTTGTCTAGGGCCTAAGGGGCTGAAAGTGGGGTTTTTAGGCAATCCAACTTCACCCATGTTTCGTCCATCCTAATAGGTTTACAAGCACATAGTAGACAATCTTTAAACAATCAGATATATTTGCATTCATCCAAGATTTATTTCATGCCTATAATCAAATATATTTTCATTTATCAATGGTTCTTTAAGTTCATCATTTCCTATGATAATTCTCATTATGATAAGATTAAAGGATGTCATTATATCAATAATCAAATTAACAATATCTAGTTCTTATATTCAAAATATGCGAAATATTATTGCTAAGTGAATACATCACCTAAACTGTTGTGTCTTCCCATGATTCTTAATTCCTTAGTCGCCTTCCTTCAATCTTACATTTGATTGATCATAAATATTAATCTATCCATTTTTATATTATGATCATAATTACTTATAAAGCTCAATAATTGCTGCAAGCATCATTATTGTAATGATCGTGTATAAATATATAATTATTTCTAATTAATTTTAATCTTCCAATAATCACTTACTATATATATATATATATATATCACTTACTATATCTATATATATATATATATATATATATATACTTACTTCCCCAAATATATTCTTGACGATAACACTTAATCAAATAAATCTCCCATAGTTTATTTCATTTCCAATCTGCTGCTTTATGCAGATTTCTAATTGATTCCTTTCCTTATTTCTGATTCTTACATTCAACGTCTTTTTATATCTATGCTAAAGGATACATCTTTTCAAGAGTGATGTCCTTATGAAAAGACACAAACATTTATTTAAACCTTCATTATTATTTTTAAACCACTTTTATTTATTTATTTATTTTATATTTTTCAAACTGCTGTTTTTATAATTAATCCTTTTTTTTCACTAATAATCGCAGCATTACATCTTCAATATATAAATATTATTTCTTAATATTTATTCTTAAACTAGTGGTTTTATATGTATTATAATATTTATGACTATAATTATAATAATATTTTATTAATATTATTTTGTAATATTTTTTTCTTGTGAAATCTCTATTATTATGATATTTATAATGTACTAATATTAATTGTCTCGTTTAATATTCTTGATAATAACATTTAGATTGCCATTACAATTTTTATATTTATTTATCCAATTATTTATATTTCACATTAAAATGTGTTTTGTGATTATGATTTATTTATTGATTTGCATTTTCATGTGTTACAATTTTGGGACATGACATGCAAACACAAAACTAAGGGCGCTAGGAGGTATGCATTCCTTGAAGTAAGAGTTTGTAGAAATTTCGGCAACACTTTGTTATATTTTCAATGGATAGTCTCAAATGAACCCGAACACTCTTATTGATTACTTCACTTCAATTCCAAATCCTTTTCCCTCCAATTAGGGTGCCCAACATGACATTCACATTCATCTTAATTCATTTTTATTGGAGTTTCATTAGCCTCCTTTGCCAAGTCGTCCAAGGCACATGAAGAAATAATACTTTATCCAAAGCAAATATAACATAAGATAGGCGTCTCAAGTTATTAAATGAAATAATTAATAAAAATTACTTATTTGTCCATTTAGGCATCCACTATGCCTTAGCAATATTTCACTTATTAAAACATTTTAAACTCACCAAAAGAAGCGCCCAATACATAAGCATTGACTTGCCAAAATTAACTCCAAGAGTGAGAGAGACCAAACTGCATTAACTGAACCGCTAGATATAGCCACTGTATTGAATTGCTGAACCCCAACCTGAAATAGCACTGCTAAAAATGGCACTTACTATCAATAGCATACTGCTAAAAATAGTGACTTACGAAGCAGCCGTAGTAACTTACTAAAAATATTAACCACAAACTAGTGACTTAATAATTTTAACCACAAACTAAGTAGCCGTCGTAACTTACTAAAAATATTAAGTCAAAAAAAGTTACCAAATGTAGATGCATGTCACACCAGTGCGAAGGTCTTTGAAAATATAGGAAGAATCCAACGACCAATCTTCCAAACTCCAACATGCAAACCCCTAAATCTGGAAAAGAATCTTCCAAGCAGCTGGAAACCCTAATTTCCACTTCCGACTAGTGTACAGGCCTTCAAAATAGGCTAATGGTCAACTGAGAGAATTACTGTTGAGAAGGGGTATAATGTCCTCGTTTTCGTGAGCATCAGTATTTGGAGGATTAGCCTATCATTTAACCCTCGTAGGCTAATGCAGATGGTTAGAGGGTTCAGTTTAGGAGTTATGGAGCTCTACAGGTGGCAGTTGTTAGTGTTCACTTCTCCAGATCCTTCTTATGTTCTGAGCCATTGATATTTAGAGGTCTTTGGTTCAATTTTTAGGTACTTACTATTTATAGTAAGTCAGTGGGTGCTAGAGAGGGACCCTTACTAATTTTAGTAAGGCAGTTAGATGCACTGTGGATACAATGGTTAACTCCCAGGTTTAGACGAAACTGAGAAATAATGATTATTTGTGGAGTTATGCTATTTAATTATTAATAAAGTGATTAGTTTATTAATAATTAATTATAAAGTGTAATTATATGGTTGTAAATTCACTTTATGTCTGATGGGGCCATGACCCTCAAAAGGTCACTTAAAGTACATTAAATAATAATATTTAATGAGCGCCCATTGATTGAAGCATTTATTAAAGTGAAAGGAAAATTTTAAATATCATTTTAAATGATTAAAAGGAGACTTCTAGAAGGGATCAACCAAAATGGGAGAAATATATATATGCCATCGAAAAGTAAATGAAGGCATCATTGGATCATTTTACATATTGGATTTGTGCTTTTGGAGAGCTTGGCTCTTGAGGATGGAAACCTAGGGTTTTTAGAATTCTGGATCATTGGGAACAAAAACTCTCAGTGATTGGCATAACTGAGGTTGTGAAAGATCTTTCGAAAGGTTGCCTCGTGGATTGGCTTCATTTAGGAGTCAATATCAAGCTTATTTTTGAAGCTATTCGAAAAGGGTTTGAAGGCATTTTCAGATTGTGCTTCATGGGATTTACAGGAGAGATTCAGAGCAAGGGTTTCATCATCTTTCAAGATCAGAAGATTGTTTCTGGGTATCTTTCTTTGTAAAGCTTTTTGAAATTATGAAATATCAATAAAGCTTTACTTTCCAGCATTTATCTATGTTTCTAGTTGTATATCTTTGCATGTTATGCTTTAGAAATTGTTAATTTCTTGCATGCATGTTTCTTGCCTGGCAATCTTTGAGAAAATATACAAATAAATTGCAAAACATCGAAAACAAAACAAAGTTGTATCAGTTCGAGGGATTAGAGACACCAGGTCTCTTACAAGGGGTAATGTAATGTCCCCTTCTTAGTGGTGATCGTTTCTGTTGACCGTTGGCCTATTCCGGAGACCCGTAGGCTGTGCGGATGGTGAAATTAGGGTTTCCTAGTTTTGAGGAGGTTGTTGCTTGGAGTTTGGGTTTCTGATTGCGGATTCCTTCTGGGTTTTCAGAGAGCTTCGCAGTGGTGTGTTCTGTTTGGCATTCCGGGCAACTTCGCGAATTTACTATTTTTAGTAAATTCTATTTTTGGCAGTGGACAGTTTGGGTTCAGTTCAGTTGGATCACTTCTTCAGTTGTTTTAGCTGGCACTTCAGTTCTTGGCCTTGGGCGCATTTTTCTTGGAGAGATAAGTATGTTCATTATAATATTATTATTTTAATATTATACCCCCCTTGCCTAGCAGTACAACTTTAAGTTGTTTTTAAAAAAGGGGACTTTGAGGGTCATGGCGTCATAAGGAGATAAATTATAATTTTTATATGTCAAATATTGAGACAAGTGATTTGGGACGCCCTTTTGAGAAGATTGTTTTTATTTTAAAAAGTGAAATGTTTTATTGATGAAAATGGACGCCATCTTTTGGAGGGAAAAGGTGAATTTGAAATTAGGGTTAGGGCGCCCTCTGGAAGCTTCTAGATGTTTCTCTCTCATCTATATAATCAGGCTTCAGCTCTTCATTTGGTATCTTTTGTCTACTACACCGTTATGCTGCTGGATTGACTTCAGGCACTCGCTTCGAGGAAAGCACACCTGCTAGCATTGGCTCATCTTCTTGCTTGAAAGATAGCAACTAGTTGAGAGGTTAGCTTGTTATTGGTAGTTTGCATTATAGTTGAGTTCTATTGCATTTAGTGATGATGTTCAAGCATTTTGTAGTGTTTTAGTGTTGCTGATGTTGCATTGCTATAGGCATGTTTTGCTCATAATTCAAAAATGCAAAAAGATTTCATTGTGGGTATTGCATATTTCCATTAGTCTTGCTTGGGCGCCAATTATTGCAAAGTTTTGTGATTTTTAATCAAGTGTGGGAATTTTAAGAAGAAATCGCCCTCCTCTAGGGGGCCGTACCATTGTACCTTCATTGGGGATTGAGCAGAAATTAAATATCAGTACTTTGGGGTTGTTTTGTGTCTTTAACTTGGGCGCCATCATCTTAGTTGTCATTTGCATCTATTTACTTGCATTTTGAATGAGTGGTGTGAGGTTTGTGAGCATATTTTGGTGTTACAGTGTTGCTGATAACAGAAAAACAGTCCTTACTCTGTCATAACAGCGAGCTTGAATTAATCTTTTGTGTTACTTGGAGGGGATGCTATTGAGAAGACTTGAAGATATCATTTTATATTGATGTAATGTTGAAGACTCTCTTGTATTGTGCTTAACTGATGCATTTTCTGATATTGTAAGCTGTACAGTAGTACTGTCAGCATCTTTTAACATTTCCGCAATTTCTTTATGTTTGTACTGCCCACTGAACAAGTGGAAGAGGATGGCTTGCCGCCTATTTCTGTTTTGCATCGTAATTTCCTAAAGTCTCCGCCATATGGTCGCCTCATATTCGTCACGGATTGAGTAGCACATACTTGGTGTCGAGCTAATTTTCAGTATTGCATTAGATAGGGATCCTCTGACCGAATGCTCGTCGTTTACCGGCGCATCTCGTGGTTAGAGTTTTTATTCAGCATTTCCCTTTGAGATCCTCTGACCAATGCTCACACCTTGCCCACATCGGGATCCTGGTGTACATTCTGGTTAGAGTTACTTTCCGCATCGTTTTGGGTTTCTGCTAACCTTAACGGGTGCATGTTGCATTGTAATCATTTGTGAAAAAAACAAAAAAAATTTGGTCCGGTTCATTACAGGTAATTACAATATGTTTGGCTTGCATAATCTTTATTTCAGCATACATCTCAAAAGTACGTTGAGTCTTCAAGTGTGTTTTGGAAGCGAGTTTATTTAGGTTTTTGTGTTATCAATCATTCCTTGTTTACTTCTAACTCTCAAGCTCTAAATTTACTTGAGTTATTAGAAGTGTCATTAGTTTAGGCCGAGTTGTAGTTGAAAGTTTATGAAACCAGAGAAAACATCAGCTATGACGCAAAGAGTTTTATAACCTTCTGCTCTCAGTTGAGATAAAAAGGATTGGCAATTAGTTTAGTATTTCGTTTTAAGCATCATCAGTGAAGAGGGAGCTTCCCCTCCTAATTTGAAGAGTAGTCTAACTGTGCATAGCTGTTCGTTCCTAATTTGCATTCCGGAGGTGCAAATTGAAACGCCAACACAATGCAATATTTTGTGTATTTCATATATAATTGCTATGTTATGTTATTGTTATTATTTACTTCCGTTTACTCTGTATTCATCGGTTAAGTCACTTAGGGAGTAAACATTTGGCACTGTTGCCGAAGTGAACCCTTGTGCACACTACATAGATGAGATAATGGCGTCGTAATGGGTTAGCTAGTCAAAGAGCTGGTGTAAGCCAATGAGGAAAGAGAAGACACATTGATGGAGGATCTCATAAACCTATGGGATATCTCGTTGAGGAATCATGCCCGAAGGGAGGCTCTCAAGCAAGAGGTCTCTTAGGAAGTCATCTAGGACAAGTTGAGTGTCAACCCAGAGGTTGACCACTTGCTCAACAGATTATGAAGGTTGATCACACGTCACTTTATTATATTGCAAGACCTTTGGGCTAAGAGACACCAAGAATTGCGAATATAGTAGACAAAAAGAGCAATGAATGAATTAATTTCTATTTCCTTTCAACCAACTAATTTCTGAAGGGTTTTTGGAATACCAGCATCTGGTACAATAATAGCAAAACCGACAACAAAAATAGGGCCAAAACAAAAATAAATGATAATTAAAAGTATCTGCAAGCAGGATTTGACACAAAAAGAAAAAGACAATCTGAAATGTAGGTGCCAAAGGGTTACAAAAACAAATGTTAGCCAATGTTGATTGGAAATGTCTCATGGATCTCATCAAATGTAGGTTGATAGGGTTGAGTAGAGCATCGGATATTGCAACTTGGATGGTTGATTACATGTTCGGGTTGAGTACAGGAAAGATATACAACTAGATACATTACTTGTTTGAGCAAATAAGGGAGTTTTTGGCATGTAAACATAAGGTGTTTTACATGACCCCTCATGCTATTGCATTATTTTTGGACGTTGTGCATACCCAAGTGCCTGAAACTAAGTTGGGTAAGTTCCAACCAACCTCTGATTATGATAGCTCGTGGCTAACTGTGTTTTGATGGACCACCTTGGATGCACAATGAAATAACCCCCTTACATTTTTTTTTCAATTTTTCACATCAACTTCTTCACCCGTTAGCATTAGCAAAACCAAACCTAGCTGATAAAGTAACCCTACACCAAGAATGTCCACCAAGATCCCAGTGACGGGCGAGGTGATAGCATATGGCATCGAGGATCGTTAGCAAATAAACTGAAAGATTGAAATTACAATGCTATGCAACTCGACCACTTATTCGGCGGGAGTAGTTTGACGGCTCAACCGATTAGCATGATGAGAATTACAAAGTGCATGAAAAGTAAAGTATGGACGGCTTGCCGACCCCTTCCGCTTGTTCAACGAGCGGTACAAGAATTAAAAGCTGAAAGTAAATGGATGGTGAGGCCTCTCATTTCCACTAATAGTGGGAAATACAATATAAAGTGCAGAAATATTAAATGACTGAATCAATACTATTGATTTCAGCCTTACGATGAAAGTAATCTGCAAATTACAAGTGAGTAAGCTGTCCAATCCTCTGCAAATGTTATTATATGTTTCTCCAGACTTCACAAGCCTTCCAAACATGAAAAACCAACCCAAAATGAGAACTACTACAATCTGATACAGAAAACGAGCATTCAGAAAATGCAAACCAGCAAGACTGAAACACTCCAAAATGCTCCTAACTCAATGAAGACTCCTCTGAATGACATGAAATTGAATGTAGATGAAACCTAGGAGGAAAGCGCCCAAGATAGAATCAAGAAACAGTTGCAAACACCTATTATTTATTGCATGCATTCAAAGGTGATGCCAAGCAAAGTACAACCACCAAGAAGGGCAACCAGCTCTAGAAAAATAATCACTTAACCAAAAAATCTGAAATTCATGGAGATGGGGCGCCTAGGGCATAGAAATGATTATAGCAAATACCCAGAATGAATAAAAATCATACAATGATCTGCGAATGAAAACTTGCTTCAACCATACATGAACCAGCAACCTGAAAATCAGAAATAACTTCAAAAACTAATATCAATGATGCTCAATCTACAATCTCAATTCAGCTAGGTGTTATCTTTCAAACACGAAATTGAATACTTGCTAGGAGGTATGCATTCCTCGAAGCCAAAGCTTGAAATCAATTCAACAACACTTCATTATGATAAGCAATGGATATCAACAATGAAGCCCATCACTCTTATTTATAACCTTTTCTCCCACAAATTCAAATTCAACTCCCTCCAATTAGGGCGCCCAACTCAAATTCACATTCACGTTCAACAAACAACATTTGAATTTCATTAACCTCCTTCACTTAGGTGTCCAAAAGCACATAAGGAATATTACTTTCTAAAATGCAAATATATCTCAACATTGGCGTCCCAAATATTTAAGTGAAATACTTTATAAATAATCAAATATTCCTCCAAACTAGGCATCCATTTTGCCTAAGTTAATATTTCACTTAAAACATTATAATTCACCAAATAAGGCCTCCAAAACGACTTAATTAATAAACTTTATAAAAATCACATCTCTCCAAAAGTGGCGTCCCATTTAGCCTTAGTAAAAATTTGACTTTATAATTTCCAACTAAGGCGTCTATAATTGAAAATCACTTAAGCCATGACCTACCAAAACAGACTCCAAAAATGTTGGAGACCAAACTACTAAAACTGCCATGCTAGAAATAGCCATAGTACCAAACTGTTGAAACCCTGCCAAAAATAGCATAAGGGTGTTGGAGACCAAATTGCTCAAATTGACTTGCCAGATATAGCCATTGAACTGAACTGCAGAACCCCTGCCAAAAATAGCACTTACTATAAATTGCATACTGCTAAAAATAGTGACTCCAAATGCATTTTAACCACATTCTGAGCAGCTGTCATGACTTACTAAAAATAGTAAGTCTAGAAAAGTTACCTATTTCAGTTGCATGTCACACCACTGCGAAGCTCTCTGAAAACCTAGAAGGAATTCAGAATCCAAACTGCAAAACTCCAACATGCAAGCCCCTGAATCCACCAAAGAAACTTCCAAGTAGCTGGAAACCCTAATTTTGCTTCTGCCTAGCCTACAGGCATCCAGGGATAGGCTATCAATCACTAGAAAGTGTAGTGCTAAAAATGGGGACATTACACACATGCAACGTCAGGTGAAGAAATAAAAACATGGAAAAGAAAGAGGAAGCAAAAAGAGAATGAGAGCAGTGATGAATACGAGCAGATAACCATATCCTCGTCTACGGCTAGTACTGCTCATGTAGATACACACTCAATCGAGATTATACCCACGGAGGTGGAGACACAAGCTCTAATTTTGACAACACAAATAGAAGTAGCCGAGAAGATAATAACAGTTGAGGGGGCAATAGAAGAAGGGTTAATAGTAGCTAAGGGGACAACAGCAACAGAAGACATAGGAGCGGCCAAGGAGACACTGGTAGCCGCCACTACCCCTCTAACCTCATCGACAACAGGCACAGGAGTGTAGACACCCCAGATTGATAGCTAGCTGAAATTACTTGGCTCCCCTATTTGGTTAGAGGATATCTGTCCTTTACATTCACCTCAAGGAACAAAGATGGTTATAGAGCAACCCAAGATGGTGCCATCTGCAGTTGAGAGCACGTAGCCGGTCACCACATTGCCGACCACTACATAGATACGCACTCCCATAGAACTGGTACGTGCAGTAGGAGTGAAGGAGCCAACAATTGCATCACTTGTTGAGGACACCCCTCCAGATGATACAATGGAAACCACCATCCCCATGCTACCTAGGTCAGCAACCCCTACTTCTACAGAGGAAGAGTCGAATGATTCAGAGGGGATAATCATAGAAATCCCCAAACTAGATAGAGTATTTCTGATGGGGACTATTTGGAGGTCTATTTGGAGCTTAGAGGCTATAGCAGCAATTATACAAGAAGTTTTAGATATTACCAATCAACTAGACGACAACCATTCCCCAATGGCCTGGCAGGAGGCCCAAAGAATCTTAAAGTTCATTGAGACAAATTGTGAGGAGTTCATTAGCCTTTTTGTATCATGGGGTTGGCCAGAGATCGAAACTCTAGAGATGCTAGTAGCTTGGTACCCCACTAGGCCTACATTCCAAGGGAGAGATGGAAAATTGATAGCACACTTATTTGTCATGAAGAAAGCATATTGAGAGCTGTTTTATGGGTTAAAACAACAAGAGGCAAATTTTTTGGTTGAACAGTAAGATTGATGAAGCTATAGCTATATCCTAGAAGGTTTGTGTAGAAGCTGACTCTCTTACTCAACATTTTCAAAGCCAACTGCAGCAACAAACTCAACTCACAAAGGCTGAAAAAGCAAAGGTGGTAGCCAAGGACAAGGAGTTGATGGAGAAAGATAAATAGATTTAGGTCTTGGAGGTGGAAATGGCAACTTAGGTGGAAGCACATGGTGAAGGTAGCTAGAGAAAAGGAATTGAAGGCAACGCATCACTTGAAGTTGAGGATTGAGGAGGTATACCAGCTCTGACAACTCAATGTCCAAACACCTACTCCAGCTTCATCTGTCCATCTAACTCCAAGGATGTCCTCTCACCCATCTTCTCACTAGAATAGTCTAGTATATAGTTGTCTTCCAATTTTTGTAGTAGTCGTCTTGAAGACGACCTTTTTGTGGGGGGGATGATGTAGTCGGCCGTGTAAGTAATTAGTTATGTTAGTCGGCCAATACTTGTGCACAGTAAAAGGAGTGTATAAGTTGTAATCGGGAAATTGATTCCTAACAGTTGATTAGTTTGGATGGGTAGTTGCTGACAATTGGTGTCCTCAACCAACATCGGCCAACTATATATATTGGCGATTCATTTGTAGTTGGGGACACACGGATGATATATGGTGTAATGAACTTCTATCCGATGAATGAAAATACCAATCCAATATTCTGTGCATTTCATGTGTAATTGCTATTATTTACTTCCGTTTACTCTATATTCATTGGTTAAGTCAATTAGCGTGTAAACAAAGTGTGCATGACTTGGATCATATTTGTGAAAGAAGGATAGTGTGTGAATTGAGATCAGATTTGTGAAGGATATTGTGTCAATCTGATTTGAAAAGGAAAGACTTACATTATACAAAATCAGAAATATTAATCAGAATTGAGAAAGAGAAATAGTTTGGGATACAATTGTTGTGACCTTTTTCACACATCGCCCCATTGCAAATGGGGACCCCCCCTAATTTTGGCTGTGCTTTTCGGTCGTTTTGGTTTGTCTCTCTTTTCTACTGTCTGTCTTTCCGGGATTGTGCCTGCCATTGAGTTTAAACTTGAAATTTTGGCCAAGTCCAAAAAATTAGGGTTTTGAATTTTCCAGCCAACCTAAAGTCAAATGAGGTGAATAAATTGAAAATTGAGACTAACACTGTTGTTAGTATGCTTCCAACAGGTTTCCACTGAAATTTCGTCAGATTCTGAGTACTTACTATTTTTAGTAAGTGTGCAATTACAGGCAATCCTTCAGCATTTTTGAGATTTTGACAATCACGCTGCGTCCAGAGCACATCAGGCTACTCACAGGTTAAATTTGAACTAAAACGGACAACTTGCTATTTTTAGCATTTCTGCCTTCGGAGGCAATTTTCAGGGCTTAAACGCAAAGTTTTTCAATGCATGTCTGGAGATTCCTTGTGGGTTTTTTGAGACCTTCGCAGTGATATGACGTGCAAAACGAGGCGATGACTTTTAGCATTCAGCCCTTTGAGGCCATTATTAGGGTTTGCATGCAGGCTTCTTCAGCGCATGACGGCGTATTCGTTCTGGGTTTTCAAAGAGCCTTGCGATGGTGTAACATGCAAGTGTAACCGATCACTTTTCGGAAACTTACTATTTTTAGCCAGTGCTTGCATGTTGAAGATTTTTCTGGGTTTTTCTGGGTTTTTCGAGATTTTTCAGGCAGTGTGACATGCAAGATCATCCAGCAGCCGGTCGGTCACTTTTTCAGCCGCTTTCTATTTTTAGCAAGTACCACTTAGGCAGCAGCTCGGCACTTCAGAACTGCAAACTGATCGTCATGCAACTGAAACGAGGTCAAACGGAGCTCATTTGAGGAACATGCAGAAAATTAGGGTTTTGAGCTTGAGAGCTAAAAATGAGGAGTTTGACCTCAAAATCTCCAAAACTGAAATATCCACTACGATCAGCATCTTTCAGGAAGTCTGCTGGCAAAATTTGAAGGCAATCGGAGAACTAGCTATTTTTGAGGTGTTCCAGACGCAGGCTATAAATAGAAAGTCAAACTTGGGCGCCAGCATAGACAGGCAAATTCACCAACAACGGGCATGCTGTCCAAATTTCAAATCAAACGGAGTTAAGGAAGTCCCAGAAACCAACACTTACTATAAATAGTAAGTCACTTTAGAAGCAGCTATAAAAGGCAGGTCGACATCAAATCTCAGCAGGAACAAGTCAAACATGTGATAAGGGATCCTTGGCATGAATTTCAAGACAAACAGAGTTGCAAAGAATGAGAATCAGATAATTGCTATTTTTAGCAGGTCAAGACAGAGAAATTAGGGTTTCCTAAAATCAAGGGCGGAACACAAAAGTTAGGCAGAAGCGGCGTTTGGTCACGATCAACACCCTTCAAGCAATCAACACGCAAAATTTGAAGGCATTCTGAGCAATTGCTATTTTTAGCAGGTTGCTAAAAATAGTAGGAACAGGCAGGCACCTGACACCAGCAGCTTAATCACATCCTGAGAGTCAGCACAAAGCAAAATCAGGCTCTTCAGAGTCAAAAGTTAATCCAAAGCACAAAATCTGGGGAACTTGCTAAAAATAGAAAGTTAGGGTTAGCATGAACGAGTCTCTCCAAATTTGACAAATGGCATAAAATTCACTGAAATTGATAAATTCTCAAGTCCAACTAGTGAAAAATGCCTTTAAAAGCCGAGGGCTGGTTGAAAATCTTCTAAGTGCTACAAATTGGAAGCTCTGGGGCCAAAATGCGCCTTGACGAGGAGGAGGTAATGGAAATTTGACTAAGTCTGCTAAATTGGAAGTAGAAGGCCTCAAATGCGCCTTAGGTGATGAGTTGACCCTAAAAATTTCTAAGTCATGAAAATTTGATACTCCATGGGTGAAATGCGCCCTTGGAGTGAAAGAGGTTGAAAAGATTCTAAGGCGTGAAAAGTAAAAGCTTCATAGGTCATATGCGCCCTTGGAAGGAAAGTGGCATTAAAATTTTTTCTAAGTATACAAAATTTGAAGCAGGACCCTCCAAATGCGCCCAGCTCAAGAGAGGAGATGGAAAAGGCTTCTGAGTGGCAAAAAGTGAAAGTATCACCCATGAAATGCGCCCCAAGCTGGAGGAAAGGGTATAAATTCCACTAAGTGCTCTAAATTGGAAGTAGAAGACCCCAGATGCGCCTTAGTTGAAGAGGTGGTCTGAGAGTATTCTAAGAGTCTCAAAATGAAGGCCCCTCCTCTCATTTGCGCCTTAGTTGCTTGGAGTGATAGAAAAATGGTTAAGTGTGAAAAATTGGAAGCCCAGCATGCCAAATGCGCCCTTGAAGTTAAGTGTGGAGAATAAAAATTTTCTAAGTGCTTTAAAATGAAACCTCAGGGGTTCATACGGGCCTAGGATGAAGATGCCATGGACAAAATATTCTAAGTCGTTGAAATCTGAAGCTCCACCTTCCATTTGCGCCCCAGCTTCAAGAAAGAGATTGATAAATTTCTCTAAGCGTTGAAACTTGGAGCACCATGGGTCAAATGCGCCCCTCTTTGAAGGGACTTCAAAATTTCTAAGTACCAAAATTGAAAGCTCAGGCTATGATTTGCGCCCTTGCTAGAAGATGGGACTCTAAAATATTCTAAGTGTTCAAAACTGAAAGCAAGACCTCTTATTGGCACCTAGACTAATGGGAGGAATTTGAAATATTCTAAGTCTTTGAAATTTGAAGAAGACCCCTCAAAATGCGCCTTGACTTGTGAGGAACTGGAGGAAATTGTCTAAGTATAGTAAATCTGAAGCAAATGCCTCAAATGCGCCCTTGCCAAATGGAAGTCAAGTGAAAATTTCTAAGTGCTAACACTTGATGTAGAGGACCTCATTTGCGCCCAAGGTCATGAGGGGAGTATAAAATATTCTAAGTCGTGGGAATTTGATGCTCAAGGAGTCAAACGCGCCTAAGGTCATGAGAGGAGGTCTTGAAAATTTCCAAGCATTGCAAATTTGAAGGAGACACATTCAAGTGCGCCCTTGAAGAGAAGATGAAGGTGAAAATATTCTAAGTCATGAAACTAGAAGTTCCACCTCTCAAATGCGCCCTTGGCTAGTGGAGGGAGTTGGAGGATTTATTAAGTATTTCAAAATTGAAAGCATGACCTCCTGAGTGCGCCTTAGTTGAAGAATTGGCAGAGAGAATTTCAAATGTTCAAAATTAGAAGCTCAGCACCCTGAATGCGCCTTTGACTTGCATAAAGACTTAGAAAATATTCTAAGTATTATAAATTTGAAGTAGGCACACCCATATGCGCCTAAGATGCATGCAAGACATATGATGACAAAGTCAAAGCAAATGCATGCAAAGGAGGAAAAGGACAAAATACGTCCAATTGAAGACAAGAATACATGCATGCATGAAGACAAAGAATCAAGGCGTCCAAAATTTAAGTGGGCCCCATCCCATACGCCTTGACTTTTGAAGGAAGTGTTCTACATTTGAAGTTTGACCCTATGCATGCGCCTTAGCTATTTGAGAAGGCTGTTAAGGAATCTTTAAGAATTTAAGTGGGCCCCCTGTGATATACGCCTTAACTCTTGGGGAGCTAGAGAATGTTCTAAACATAGAAATTTGAAGACCCCCCCAAATGCGCCCTACCTTGAAGAGAAGTGCTTGAAGAATTTTCTAAGTAACAAAATGGAAGCACTACCCATGAATTGCGCCCTAGATGAGAAGGAAGCCAGAAATATTTTCTAAGTGTTTGCAAGTGGTAGGACAAAAGCTTAAATGCGCCCAAGCTAGTGATGAAATGATAGAATATTTTTCTAAGTATAAATATTTCAATTCCACCTCTAGAGGAAAATACACCTAAGTTTGATGGAGGAGATGAAATTTTCAGAGGCATGGATAAAATCGGCAGGAATGAGTCAGAATACTCCAGCTTCACAGGGTCAATGAGAAATTCAAGTCAGAGCAAGGAAATGCGCTCAAGGGTGAAGAAATGAAATAAATTTGATGAGAAATTATTTTTTCTAAGGTTCAAAATTCAGAAAAATTAAATGAACCCATTCGTTGTATACCCATGGATTTGACAGGTTCTGAAGAAAATTTTCTTCTGGGTATTGAAGATCTTCGACAAGGAGTGGATTTTAAAGTCTTCTACACTTCGCCAAGGCGTTTAGGATGGAGATTTTGATGGGCACCGAATTGATGAGTTTTCCTAAGGGAAAATTTGAAAATTTTCTAAGGCAAAGTGAAGAAGATGTGTTTTCAAGGTAAAATACTCCAGACGATGAATTTGAAAGGAACTTCCTAGGTGAATTTTCTCAAGTTCTTCATGAAGATAATTTTCCTGAACCAGATATGAACGAGATCAAAATTGCGAGCACCTCAGCTGGAAAAGTAAAGGGGATACAGTTGAAGTCAAGATGTTGGAAAATCATGAAGAACGCAAAGTTGGCTAGTGAAAACGACGAACGCTTGAAAGTCGGAACACGAAAATCCTGGTAAGTGAGTTGAATTTATATTATGAAATGTTCTAATGCTCTTCTCCTCGCTTGTTTTGCAGGAGAAACGTCGAGACCAAGCGGTGATGACTTAAGTAATCCAAGATGACATTTCAACCTCGAACGAAGAAAAGTTGCGAAAAATGACTAAGTGTTGTGACTTGGTATAACTCCAGTGGCAAAGAAGAAGTTGAAGAACAACGTCAAGAAGAAGGTCGAGAACAGTGCGAACGCGTCTACAAACAGGAATCTTCTAGAAGTGGTGGCCATTAATTGCTCATTTATTGCCCCACTTTCCATTTTGGCGGTTTTTAGGGCGAATCTTATTTAGGGCTGAGGTGGCACAATCTGGGCCATCCAGCCGATTGTAATCTGAGCCGTCCGTTGGACTTGGCCAACTATAAAAGGGGGAGTCCCCCTTCATTTGTACATTCATTAGACAGTAGAATTAGAGTAGAAGTTAGAATAGAGAGACAAATTAGAAGTAGCTTAGTATAGATTGATAGTGTGGTTTGAAGAAGAGGGAAAGTTTTCCCTTTGAAAACTTTGTAAGAAATTGTTGTGAACACTCTCTCAATAAAAGAGTTTTTCATTGATGGTGAATTTCGTCTTTGTTGTGAGTAGCTAGCAAGGTTTCTTCGTCCTTCGGATTCAAATGGTAGCGTAAAATAGTTCTAAGTAGTATAATTTTTATTCCATGCAAGTAGATGTTAGCTGTGGAATGTGGCGTTTGATCTTAAGCAACTTCGTCTATCCATACCACCTGTGTATTTGCTGATGGTGAATGCGCCTTGTGTGGTCAACTGGAAACGTTTGGGCCTAACTTCAATCACAGTTTGAATGATGGTATGCGTCGTTGTGATGGTATCTTCATGTCAAGTAGTGGTTTGAACATCTTTAGTCATCTCCCTTGAAGATTGCACCGACTCCGTGGAAGCTGTCCGATGCAAGGCAAAGCGAAGTCCGGTTATAAGTTTGCTGAAGTCAAGCTCCATATCCCACGCCTTAGAATAGATTTAGAATCTCTAAACCCTTCGACCCATTTCAATTCAGTACTTTCCGGTTAGAATAGGTAACTTGCGCTTCATAGACAAATCTTTCGAGCATTAGAATTCCTTTCTCCACTGCCGAACAATTCCGTAAGTCCCCTTGAAATACCAGCAAAATCACATCGAGCCAAACTGAGCCTATTCGCACTGAAAGAACCTTGGAGTTGAACACATGAACTTTCTCGCAATCTTAGCATGCAGAATACTTTGATCAAGAGAGGATAGGGAAGCCTTTGGCGACTTTATTCTGCGTTGGTGCGGTCACAAAAAACCACGTCAACAACAATCAGATTTAAGGAAGAAGAATATTGTGTGAGTTGTAATCAGATTTGTGGGGGTTGAAGCCTCCAATAGGTTGGAGACTATCAAATTGAGGTTGGAGCCTCTTGTTGAGTTGAAGAACAGTTGTTGTGTGGGGGTTGGAGCCTATCAAGTAGAGGTTGAAGCCTCTTGCTGAGTTGGAGCTCAAGTGGTATAGAGATTTGAGACTTTGATAGTAGGTTGGAGCCTTAAGAAGAAGAAGATTAAACTATATTACATATGCAAAATTGTGCCATGGTTTTCTCTGGAAAGGGTTTACATGTAAATAATGTGTTATAATTGTGTTCCTAGTTGCTAGATTTTACTTGAATGTTATTATTGTGATTGATTAAGTTTTGAAAAGTAAATGATTGTTAGATACTGATGATTTGCTAATTGCTGGAGTTGCTTGTAACCAGCATTATGTAGATGCATAATGAACTTGTAAAGTCTATGACAAATGATCCTTTTAAATCAGGTTAGTAGACACAGTTTTGAACAATGGTAAAAGTTATGGGCAACAATCTTAATTGTACCCAGTCTGAATTCATGATTACTTGCTTTAAAGGGATGATTTTAGCCAAACATAATGACAGTCCTAAATAATCTAAGCTATTATGTCTGTTGGTTACCATGGAGGGAAGATAGCTACTAATCACACCTCTTGTCGTGTGGCCATAATTGGTTATTAGATGAATACACACATGAAACATGTCATGTATCTTGCAGGGTTGTGGGAGGTAAACTGCAACATACTTTAAAGTTTAATGCCTTTGAATCATCTGATATAAATTATCTTTCTTCTTTGTTTCTGTTGGAAAAGCTAGGCTTTTTCTTATTTTTGAAAGTTCAATGTTATTGGTATATATTACAGTTATTTAAATATTTTATGTAATATTAGTAATTTATAAGGTTCCGTTATCTGATGTTATATTGTCTCATTTTACAGATTGAACCTCATGATTATATTGCAAGGCTTTGTAATGCAATTGTGCTTTTTAACAACATTTTAATTGATTTTGATAGAGATGTATGGGGTTACATATCCTTGGGTTACTTCAGACAGGTACAGTTAGCTATTTAAACTTCAGTTTCAAATTGTTGCTGATTGAACCCTAAATTTTCAAGATTAAATCATTTTCATATTGAAAAATGTCTTCATGTGAAAGCCAACTTTTAAAGTTTGTTGGCAATTTTATGCTTTTTCGTAGCAAGTGAAAGCTGGTGAGATAGGATCTTCAACCATGCCTCATAAGGTCAATCCAATTGATTTTGAGAACAGTGAGGGTAATCTTGGACTAGCTAATGAAATCTCAGGTCACCTCAGCTCAAAGCTTCCTATTTCACGTTGGCAGGTATAGTTTGGTTTTGTGGTTCTGATTTGTTTTATGCTAAAATGTTTGTAATTACAGAAAATATGGGAAGTAAAATTTTAGTAGTGCAAATATAGTCCAATATTTCTTCCAATGTTTTAATTATATTACTCATTTTAAGCTTACACATAAGATCTTAGAAGGTACTTTCTCTTGCTTTCATTTACATTTGAGTCTTTGCTGCATGTCAGTTAGAAGCACACTATTTTGCTTCAACTCACAGTTATTTGCTAATTTGATATGTTGTAGCGTGACTTGACCGACTCAACCGTTCTCCGCAATCTTGGTGTAGCATTGGGATACTCTCTTCTTGCATACAAAAGCACACTGAAAGGGATTAGTAAACTAGAGGCAAGTATCTATGTTCACATGGATTGTTGGGTTAGGAATATATAAATTCAGATTATTTACTTTATGTATGATTTAGCTGCTTTGGCAAAACCAATTTTGTGTTTGATTCTTCATGGATATTCAATCCCTATAATAGGTAAACAGTGTCAGAAATGCTCCGATTTATGAGGTATTGCAATTCAATACTATTAGCCAAAGGCATTGAAATTCTATATATGAATTTTATCATGTCTAGTTTGATCCAAGTTCTCAAATCTGTGATCTACAAGGTTTACAATATTTGATAGGTAGTTTTTAAAATTGTTGTTAAATTGTTGCACATGCAAAATTTCAAGCTAATGGGAACTGCTGAGAAACAAAACAGAAGAAAATGTCTGAATTCAGAGAGTAGCTAAGCATTTGGAATGTTGGAGGAACAAAATTCCAAAATTTTCAGAAGCCAGAATCTCCCAGAAGCAAATTGAGGCCACAAAAATCATCCTTGAAACACTGTACAGAGTTCACTTGTAGTACACAATGAGTTTAGCCATATAAAATGTTCGATACAGATTTGGAGCTCTGAGAAAAGGAAGTTTTTATTTTTACTTTCCAAATGTAAGATGAATAAGACATTTGTATATGGGTCTCTGTTATTGTTTTAGAACACAAGCAGCTCTGTTCAGCTAAAACTTAAGGTAGTTAAGGTTGAATGGACATATATATGAGGAACCCACATTGAATTCTACTAACTTCTCAATTAAGCATCATCTCAAAAGGAAATCCAACATCATCCCTGTCAACATCACAAATTTGAAACAAAAAGAAAATAGTCTAATACAAAGGAGCTTTGGATTTCAAGTAGAAACATTTCCAATGTCATACTTGGGGTACCTGCTACGCTGTAAACTGGCAACAACACTTGGGATACAGTATTACTTCAAATACAGATAAAGTTAATACATTGGGCACACCAATGGCTAACTACAACAGTATGTGTTCAACTTGTTGAATTTGTCCCATGGGCAGTTTCCATTTACTTCCTTGCTCTCCTTCTGCTAACCATCAACATAGAAAGGAAAAGATAAGTCCTTCTCAGTAACTTTGTGGCAGTGAATATGTACTTTGAATATCCCCTAGTGGCTTGGGACAAAATAACTAGATTAGGATAAATAAAAAAATGATTTCGATGAAGCATTGGTTAGCTAAAAAAGCCTGGAAATAAAGGGATTCAAAAGACAACCCATGTCAACCTGTGATGCAGGGTTTGTACCTCCAGGCCTCGAACCCAGTCTGGGTACAAATCGGGTACGGGTTCGCCTATGGGTACGGGCTGGGTATGCACAGGGTGCGTGCCCAGCCCTGTGGGTTCTCCCGGGTGTGCGCATGCACACACCCGGGCGAACCCACAGGGCTGGGCGTGCACCCTGTGCATACCTAGCACGAACCCAACCCAATGGTTCGCGGACCTGGGCGAACTAGGCGCGTACCTAGGCTTACCACGAAGAACCCATGACCCAACACTTAAAAAGTGGGCCCAAACTTAAATAAAATACAACTTTTTAATTCAGACTTGAAGTAATTCTGATTTTCTGGTATTTATAAGCGAAAATCTGATTGTAATCATTATAAAAGAGTTAAGGATAATGTCCTTAATCATTGGTTGTATTTGGCCTTCTTTCTAACATGTTTGTAGCTGAAAATTCATTTATTGTAAGGCTAGTTAGTAGTACTAACAGTCATCTATTTATTTGCTGCAATTAAATTTTGTATTTAACTCCCACTGGATAAGTGGTTGAAGGATTTATATTTCAGCACATTAAGTGTAATAAATTCCCCCCACTAAACAAGTGGTAGTGAGGATTAAATGGTCGGCTTGCTGCTTCATAATTGTAATATTTTCACTCTTGTTGAATAAGTGGTTGAGCTCATGGTCAATTATCCGCCTACATTGTATTTCCAACATTTTACTTTTCATCCATGGTCGGCAAGCCGCCTAGCAAGCATTGCAATTTCATTTTTCTAGTTTGTTGGATTTTAAATTCTCACCTCTGGAATGTGGATTTGAAACGGACAGCTATACACAGATAAACTGCTCTTCAAATTAGGAGGGGAAGCTCCCTCTTGCTGATGGCATGAAAGTAGATTAAAACTAATTCGTCTATCTTTTTGTTTCAACTAGAGCACAAGGTTTATAAAACACAAATGCTACAGCTGAGATTTTTTGATTAAGAACTTCAACTACGACTAACTTAAGCTAAAGACGTTTCTAACTTCTCAAGTAATACGCAGAGTAAGAGAATTTAGAAAAGAACAAGGTTGATTCTCTGACAAAGGCTTAAGAGAACTCTTTCTCAACATACATCTACACACTTCAATGAAGGCTGAAATTAAGATCACAAAAGCATAACACAATAAACGAAAATCTGAGACATTATACCAAGGCAAAGGAGGCTCATGATTTTATTTCTCAAACTTCTGGAACGAAGATTACACTAAACACATGCATGGAACAAGAAATTGCAGCTAAAGAGGCTTGCAAACTTGTTCTTACACAAAAGGAACAACGATTACAACAACTACTTGTTGGCTAAAAGAAACTCAACAATTTGCTATCATAAACACAATTGAACAACACTGAATAACAATAGAAGGCACTTAGGCTCAACGTTTTGCTATCACTAGCATGGTTAAAGAAAACTAATGAGCAAAGGCTTTTATTTATAGGAAAGCAGAGGAGTAGGGAACCCTAAAATCTCCTTGCTTTCACAATCTAGGGCTTGCTCAGCAAGCAAGCTTTATTTCTAAATCTAGAAAGAAGATAACATCTAACATCTAAGAAAGCAGGAAAAGCAGGAAACGCCAACTATTACATTTATCCTTTTTCTCTTTTTCAAAGAATGGATAAGAATCGTTCCAAGAATATAGAAAGAAAGCGGAAAGAAAGCTTCTAGATGAAAGCCGCTTTAAATCTCAATCATATCCACTAAAAAGCAAGAAACTGTGTCTTGGTCAGGTGCATTGATACTATCTAAGGCAATATTCCGATTCTCCAATATCTCCTCACCTTCTGTGATCAAACTTAGAGAATCCTTCACTTCTTTGGCTGCTTTATGAGTTCTGTTCTTGAAAAACATCGCTGCCCGAAAAGATGACTCACTAATTGATAACTTGGTGGCTCTGCAACTTTATGTTTCTGACACTTCTCTTGATTTCCAACAGAAGAGTATTGCACAACTCTTTTCTGATACCTTTCCTTTTTCTCATATCACACCTTCTCATGTTCTTTAGCCGAGATGATGAAGTTTTGATATACTGTTGATTTGGTCTTAAACTTGAGGGGAGTGTACTCCATATTGAAAACCTTGAAGAATGACTGTAAACTCGCCTATGTTCAGATAATTTTTGAACAACTTTCTATTTTTAGAATGCTGGTTTTTCGGCTTCAAACGGACAATTTTTTGGAAATTTTTCTAAGATATGGGTTTTGCTCAGAATTTTGTTGCAATACAACCCAGATCGTCCATTTTTTAAAATTTTGAATTTAGACTGAAAAAGCAGCAAACTCTAATTTCTTCAATTTTTCACCGAAAAAGCTAGCACCTAGGTTTTGTTCAGAATACAATTAGAAATGGACCTAGTTGATCAGATTTGAAAAACACTGATGGCTGATCGAAAAAGCAGCCAACCCTAGAATTTGAATTTTTTTAAAAAAAACTGTGATATGGGTTTTCTTCAGAAGACTGTTTTGAGAGGATCTAGATGATCAAAATTTGCAAACTCCGAAGATTTCATTGACATGCAAGGAAAAAACAGCTGCTGCAACTTGATAAATTTCCTCAAAAATTCTTCAGAAAAATGAGATGAAGAAACCCAGATGGCTGAAAATTGAAACCCTTGACCTTCTTCAAGAATTCAATGTTCTGGATGAAAAAAGCATGAAAAAAAGCAAGGTCTTATGTTGCTGATCTGAAAATTGATGAAGAACTTTTGAAAAATCAGCAAGCTATGGCTCTCAAATCTTGAAAAGAAAACTTTGTTTGCTGCTCCTCTTCGCCACCTGCAAGAAATTGTGAAGAATGAAGGACAAGAATGCCTTAAATAAGTTTGAGGATGAGAAAATCTGCTTTCTTTTGCTTTCAATCCTTCAAACCCTAGCCTCACTTGTGCATTGAATTTAAACATTTTCCTTCTCTATGACATTTTGACATTTTGAAAATTTAGCTAAGGCATGGCTTCTTGGGCGTCAATCTCCTCTTGGGGCGCTTTTCTTCTCCATACTTAGCCATTTTCTTCACTATTTTCATTTTTTTTGCTTGAGTTTCATCCTCTGTTCAATCTTGATTTTCGGGAGCTCGGTGAACGTTGTGATCCGGCAGAATGATCCGTCACGGAGCCTGATTGTTTCTGAAGAGATCATCTGGAGACAACTTTGGCTAAAGACTTCATCTTAACCTCCACAAGCTTGGGCGCCCCTGACTACTTGGGCGCTAATGTTCACCAGACTAACCATTATTCTTAAGTTTTCAACTTTTCCTCAATTTTGAACCCTATTTGATCTTCGATCCCCGACTTCCAGGTTGATCCAATGGATGAGCTGAATAATTCATCGCGAAGCTTGTTTGATTCTGAGGAGATCACCCTTGAGTTACTTCTGGCTAAAAACTTCGTTTTGACCTTCAAATTCATGGGAGCCTATTTCCTCCAGGGGCTCTGAACTTTCACAGTGTTAGCCATTTTTACATGATTTTCAATTTCTTCATTTCCCTTTGATCTTCTAATGAAATCTTGATTCTGGGAGCTACACTGATCCGATTGACTGACCGTCAGCTTTGTTGGGTAGCTCGATTGAATCTGACGAGGTGATCTTGGAGACTGTATCTGCAAATTCTAACATTTCATGCTTCAAAACCTTGGCCGCCCTTTCTCTCCAGGGGCTCCCACCTTCACTAGACTTAGAAACTTTTTCAACATTTCTTCGTCGACTCTTCTCCAGATGAACATGTCAGATCTGACGATCTGGGCGTCTGATTGACTAATGGATGGACTCGTTGCGGAGCTAAGAAGATTCCGAGAGGGGTCTTTTGGGAGCTGCATCTCCTGAAAGCTGGATCTAAGGCATCAAAAGCTTGGGCGCCCCTAGCAAGCTGGGGCGCCCAACTTCACCAGAGTTAGCCATTTTTGGTGTTTTCTTCTCTACTTTCAACTTTGGCTCTGTTAGACCTTTTGTTCCAGCTACTGCATCTGGTCACTGCCAACTCAGATTGACGTGCTGGTGATCTCGTTGGAAAGCTTGATCTATTCTGGAGAAGTCATGCTAGAAGCTTTACTGGTAGATTCATCCATTTGAGCCTTCAAAATCATCAGTGCCTTTCTTTTATAGGGTTGCCCATTTTCTCCAGACTTAGAATATTTTTTATTAGGTTTTCATCTTCAGATTTGAACCTTTATTCCATACTTTCAACTCGATCTGGATTTGCTGGAGAACAACAAGTCAGATGCTCTGAAGAAAACACCCGTTGTAAAGCCGTCTGAATTCTGGAGATTTTTTGCAAATCCTTATAGTTGAGTTAGGCCCCTCAAAAAGCTGGGCGCCCCTGGGCACCAGGGGCACTGAAAACTTCCAAAGAAAAATTTTTGTTACTTTCATGATGTTCACTTAATCTTCTGGTTGAAAACCCTCTGTTTGACCTCGAATCTTGGATGACTGTATGATCCGATGACTACACTGTCAGATTCGCTGCGGAGCTGGGAGAATTCTTAACAACTTTGCTTGGAAGCTTGAACCCTAATTTCATCGTTTGATGCCCTAAAAATGGGTGCCTATTTTCTTGGGGCGCCCATGTCAAGCAGTGTTAGTCAAAAGCAGAACCTTCCTTCTTCATTCAACATGCACGTTCATCGTTTGATATTTTGTTTAATGCTTGATCATTGAATCTGATGCCTGGCAGCCAACTGACCTCCATTGATGACTCCGGAGCTCCTGATATGCTTCTGAAAAAGCAGAATAGACCCACTAGGGCAAAATTGATCTTTTTGAGATTCTGACTGCACCGGCCTGATATGGAAGTATTTTGAGCCAATCAAAATCAGTTTGGACCTTGGCTAACAAACTTTCTATTTTTAGAAAATTTTGCCAGTATCCGTTTCGAAAGAAACCAAATTTTTAAAAATAGCAGTTTTCCTAAAAAGTAGGGATGAAAAACCGAGATCTGGGTTTTGTAGACTTGGTCGCTTTGAGCAGACCCAGATCGTTAGATTTTGGAAATTTTGAGTTTTTTTTACCCCTCATTCAAGACATGCAAACCCAAATTTTGACCTTTTTTTGATAGATTTAACAAGACTTTTACTCATTTCTTCAAAATGTATAAGTGTAACAAAAATTTTAATTTTGGGGTACAACACAGTTGCTAACAATCCTTGGCACCGTATGCTCTCACCTTGCCCACATTGGGATCTTGGTGATCAAAAGGTGGAGGGTTACTTTCCAAGCTGTTTTATATTTGGAGCTAACACTAATAGTGGTGTTTGTGCTGATTAAAATCGAAAAAAAATTAAGGGGGAATATTATAGTGGTATCATAGTCTGTTTTCCCGCCATCCTGTGCGTTTCATGCTTCAGTGTCAAAAGAGTGACAGGGAATTCCGGTGCTATAGTAGAGGAAACAGAGTTCAATTTTAGCTTCCTGAGATTGATACTTTTTCAGAGGTTTTGAGAAACCAAGAAACACCAGTTGAAAACATGGTTGACAGGGGAAAGGGACCAGCCCATGAAGCAAATGATAGTGACTCTAGAGCAGAAAAAAAAATTGATGCCACGATGGATATGATATCTAGGTTACTTGCAAAGATAGACCAGCAAGTAAGTCCAACCCAACCAAAGCAAGAGTCTGATTCTAGTGGTTCTAATTCAAAACCAAGAGGGAGAATAGTTGGGCAACATGTAGCCAATTCAAGGGAATCAACCCCAAAACCTCTCCTTCCTACTTTTACTCCAAGGGAGGAAGCATCTTCCAAGCCTGAAGTCCCTATGGTGGATGAAGTGAGACAAAGTTATATGGAGTATGCTTCTCTTCCATTTGAAATCAGGGAAATATTAACTTTTGATCAGTATATGAATTAGAAGAAGGGAAGAGGAAAGAAGAATATTCGAGCTCCTATGGGTCCCAAAATGGACTATCAACAAACAATTGGAAAAGTCACCTTGGCTCACTATGATGTAAGTGACAAGTGCACAACTCGATCATGGGTCCAAAAGCTGGACAATTACTTATCACTCAGGCCTATGCCAGAAGAAGACGCCATAAAATTTGCAACTTTGCATTTGGATGGAGTTGCACATGAGTGGTGGTACCACAATTTGGTCACTCTTGGCCATAACCTTATTCATACCTATGAAGAATTTACCAAGAAGTTGATCAACAGGTTGTTGGTGTTTAAATTAGCACCTTTGGAGTGCTAATTGTAAATGTTCAGCTATTTCAAATGTTTTGCAACACTTCTTCGTTATTTAAAGAGGAGAAGTCCCTTTCTACTGAAAGCAATGCGTAAGGAAGGGAATGGTAAACTAAGGTTCCTATCTTTTTGTACTTCAACGGTAAGACACAAGGGTGCACAAACACAATGCACCGCAACTAAGCCTTTTCTCTAGTTTCTGCAGATCTTAACTATGACTATTCTAGCTTTTAATCTATCCAATATTCTCAAGGTAAACAGAGCATGAGGGTATAGGAGCGGGAATGAATTGGTTGGATCACTTGAATCCGCCGTCTCCTTAAAATATGGCTGAGGCTCTAAACTCTCAGATATATGTTGGGATAAGGTTAGTTACAAGCAAATGCTCTTCACGGTAAGTTGGATCTGAGACCTACCAAGGAGGAGGAACCCCTATCCGAGGTATGGGCTAGGAAACGACTTACAAGAAACAACAAACTTACGATGTCTTGGCTGACAAACTTGCTAAGGAGGAGGAACCCCTATCCGAAGTATAGGTTGAAAGATAGTCCATTAAACAATAACAAACGACAACCGTTAATAACAGATATCCAAGGAGGAGGAACCCCTATTTGAGGAGGGAAATGAAACAAGAAGCTATTAGATACAAGATGTAGAAAGAACTCAAATAGGTAGATCAAAATGCAAGCACCTTCGAACTTTCTTCTTCAAGCTTCATCAACGAATTACAAAGGTTGGGAAAGCAAAGGCACAAAATCATGCACAATTACGATCAACCAATGAACTCTCATCCAAGAGTGAACAAATATTCGCTTTCAAAGCTGTTGGCAGCAATGGCGCAACAATTTTGCATAGCAAGTAAAGGTTTAACAAACAATGAGCCCAAGGCTCATATTTATAGAACTCAAAGGAGTGGGCAACCCCAAAATCTCCTTGAGTTAACAATGAGTTCTTGCCAATCAATTAGCAAGATTGATTCCTAAAAAGGGGGAACAAGCAGTTAACTGGAAATCTACTTCAGTTAACTGAAACTAAACAAAGAGTCAACTGGAAACTACTTCAATTGACTAAAAGTAAACTAAAGGTGAACTTTAATGTAAAGTACACCTCCAAAATAGACATCCACGTTTAGTGGAGATCTAAGATCCACAAATTATGGAAGTTAATTAGACATCCTTAATCAGTGGGATCTGAGAACTCATGATTTGTGGGAAATCTGACGAGATGGGTTTCACTGGAAAATTATTCTGAATCTGCCCAATTGATTAGATCTGTGATAGCCTGCTGCTTTGTGTGACATGCAAGAAAACCTAAGACAAGAAGAGAGGAAGTAGATAGAAGATGGATTGGAAGTTTTTAATCAGACTCCTTGGGAAAATCTGTCTCTGAATCCAACCTTTGATTAAAAATCTTCTTTTGCTTCTGATCTTCGAGAAATATCGAAGAACGGTCAAAAATCTTGGCCAGATTTGAAAATGATGTCCTTGAGAGCTTATTGCTATTCTTGATCATCAACCTGCAATGAAATGATGAGGGATGCCTAGGTCATCTTAGTATAGACTCAAGCCTTAGATCCATAAGTTTGGGAACTTAATTCATGATCAAAAGTTGATTTGGCTTGATCTGAAGTTCAAAAAGGTGATTTCCATTGATTGTGGAGTGAGTTAGCCAAGTTTGTCTTAAAATATCATAACTTTAAGTCAACAAACTTGCCTTTGACTTCTTTAGGCGTCCTTTTCGAGTTTTGCAAATTTTTTTTTTTATTTTCTCTGTTGAATGACCCCAGTTTGATCATGAATCCAAATTGATTTGTTGATCCTGAGCTGTTGCTGGTACATTCACTGTCGAGCTGGAGGTAAACTGAAGAGAAGTGCCTGGGAGGTACTAAGCTGAAAAGTTGAGTTTGTGTCTTCAAAAGAAAGGGCGCTTTTGCCTTTGCCTTGGTGAATTTTCAGTATTCTTTCTTTAGCCTTTTGAATTGACCTCTCGTGCTTTGATCTGGATTTCTCGTTGATCGGAGAATCAGATGATCTCGTTTGATATCTCATTATGTAGCTAGATCCGTTTCGCCGAAGATGATTGAAGTTAGAGAACTTAGAAGTCAGTTTAGGGTCCCTTTATTCAAGGGTGCCTCTTACTGAGAAGGGCGCTTTTGCTCCTTTGCACAATGATCATCTGAAATATGCTTGAGTTTGATTTTGATTATCTGTTGATTGCCTTGTCAGATGCTTGTGCTCGTAGTTATGTTGTCGTGATTGACCCTGATTGAGAAAACTGTATTGGGAGGTCTTCTGACATCTGACAGCATTTGAAGGCTCAAAAAGAAGGGCGCCTTTCCTTAGAAACGCCTTTTCCACCTTGATCATCATTTCGACAACCATTTCTGATGTCTTCATCAACTGCCTATTTTTACTCTGTTGATGGTCACTGGTGATCACTTTGTCAGATGATCTTGTTGATTGTTTCATTGTCAAGCCAGCAGGAGAACATCAAGGATGATTGCCTTGGATGATTCATCAGGCTGCATCTGACCCTTGAGAATCAAGGGCGCCCCTCAATGAAAAAGGCTCTTTTTGTCTCGTGAACTGATTTCCCCTTCGTAGTGTTTCCAGAGTTGGCCAAATTTCGGCCTTTTCCGGTTTTGAGAATCTGCTTCGTCGAACAACATCTTTTTAGACCTTTTTCGCCAGGGTTGCATCGTTGAAGCTTTTGAAGCTTAGCTTTGAGCACTTGGTACCCACCAGAGCAAAACGTGTCTTTTGATGATTCTGACTTGATCAGTGTGATCGTGAAGTCTTTTAATCCTATCAAAATCATTTCTAATAATTTCTAGGAAGGTCCTATTTTTGGGGGGTTTCCCTGAAAATAGGGTGTAAAACCCTAATTTTCCATTTTTTAGAATTTTGCACGTGTTCCTTGATAGAAACCCACAAAAACCCTATGTTTGGTTTGACCTAAAACAGACTTCTGATGGCATTGCTACATGATTTAGCTCTATTTATACAGAATGCCAAAAATTAATTTTGGGTACAACACAGGTTTGATACCGAGGATCCGGAAATCAAGTTTCATGAGCTTGCTCAGTTAAAACAGCATGGCTCACTGGATTCTTATATTGTAGAATTTCAAAGACTTTTCGTGATGGTGCCCAACATCACCGAAAGAAGGCTTGTTGTACTGTTTTCAGAAGGTCTAATGGAGCCATTGAAAGGGTGGGTTAGGGCATTTGATCCACCAAGTCTTGAAGAAGCAATAAGGAAAGCTAGAAGCATGGAGTTGGCTGCCCCAAGGCCTAAGTTTTCTTCAAAACCCCTTGCTCATAAAAAAGAAAAGAAACATTTACCTCTTCCATCCAAGAAATTTCCCACCAAGATGGGTGAACAGTTGTGTGAGAAGCTAAGAAAAGAGGGGGTTTATAACACATGCCATGAACCATGGTCTAAAGGGCATAGATACTATGGTAAAGGTCTTTCACATCACATGGGAGTCTATTCTGATTACGAATCAGAATCTGATTTTTCAGAACAACAATATGATCATGAGTACAGTGATGATGAAAGAGCTCCAGTTGAACCTGAAAGAGGGCAAGGAAGTGGAGATACATTTGCTCAATTAACAAGTTTTCAAAAGAATGAATCTTTCAGAGTTCGTGGTATGCTTGGTGGGCAAAGGATGGTTGCTCTCATTGATACAGGAGCAACACATAATTTTATTGATGAAGGATTAGTTGCAAGAAGAAGGCTTAAGACTGAAGAATTTGAAGGTTTCAAAGTCATGGTGGCGGATGGCTTCACAATATCTTGCAACCGAAAGATGTCCAATTTGTCCATGCAACTAGGAAACTATGATGTTAAAGATGACTTTTATGTTGTTGGCATTGGAGAAATCGATGTTCTGCTTGGAATTGAGTGGATGTGATCTCTTGGAGAGATTACTTTGAACTTGCAAACAATGGAGCTGAAGTTCCAAGCGGATGGGAAAATGGTGGTGTTGAGAGGATTGTCTAATGGGGGTCCTCGTATTGTGTCTTTCAAGAGAATGGAGAAGCTGATTTGGCATGATCAGGTTCAATGGGCAGTAGAATGTTTAATCTTACCGTCCAATCCAGTAGAAGAAAAAAGGCACTACCATCCTGATGTTCAGTCTTTGAGTACAAAGAGGAGTAAAGTATTTGGCAGTATACCTCCAAGAAGATTGCTAGAAAGATTGATTGAACATATTAGTGAGCTTGAAGATGGGGCTAAACCGGTTATCACTACTCCCTACCGGTACCCCAAGAAGCAGAAGGATGAAATTGAAATGCCATCAAAAAACTCTTGAAAATGGGTGACATCCTCCCAAGCAAGAGTCCTTTTACTTCAGCAGTAGTTCTTGTGAAGAAGAAAGATGGTACCATGCACATGTGTGTTGATTACCATGTGTTGAATAAGAAAACTATCAAGAATATATATCCTATTCCTAGAATTGATGAGCTTCTTGATGAGCTCCATGGTGCAATGTATTTTTCAAAGATTGATTTCAGATCTGGGTACCATCAAATCAAAATGAGGGAGTTAGATATCAAGAAAATTGCTTTCCAATGTCATTTTGGGGATTATGAATTTTTAGTCATGACATTTGGTTTGACTAGTGCTCATGCGACCTTCCAATCTTGTATGAACAAGATTTTCCAAAAGCAGTTGAGGAAGTTTGTGTTGATTTTCATTGATGATATTCTTATTTATAGCAAGTCTTGGGAGGAGCATCTTAAGCACTTGGATGAAGTGCTTAGTATTCTTGAATCAGAATACCTTTTCATCAAGGAGTCAAAATGCGAATTTGGGATGACAAAAGTGCTATACCTGTTGATGTGTTTTTTGTGACTGCACCAACGCAGAATAAAGTCGCCAACGACTACCCTATTCTCTCTTGATCAAAGTATCCAGCATGCTAAGATTGCAAGAAAGTTCATGCGTTCAACTCCAAGGTTCTTTCAGTGCGAATAGGCTCAGTTGGCTCGATGTGATTTCTGGTATTTCAAGGGGACTTACGGAATTGTTCAGCAGCGGAGAAAGGAATTCAAATGCTCGAAAGGTTTGTCTATGAAGCACGGGTTTCCTATTCTAACCAAAAAGTACTGAATTTAAAATGGTTGTAGGGTTTAGAGAGTCTAAATCTATTCTAAGTGTAGGATGTGGAGCTCATCTTCAGCAAACTTTCAACCAGACTTCGCTTTGCCTCGCCTCGGACAGCTTCCACGGAGTCTGTGCAATCTTCAGAGGAGTAGTTCAAGGTGTTCATATCACAACTTAGAATGAAAATACCATCACAACGACGCATATAGACATACAAATCATGATCGAAGTTAAGTACATGATATTCCAGTTGACCACACAAGGCGCATTCACCATTAGCAAATACACTAGTGGTATGGATAGACAAAGTTGCTTAGATCAAACACCACATTCCACAGCTAACATCTACTTGCATGGAATGAAAATTATACTACTTAGAACTATTTTACGCTACCATTTGAATTGGAAGGACGAAGAAACCTTGCTAGCGACTCACAACAAAGACGAAATTCACGATCAATGAAAAACTCTTGTATTGAGAGAGTGTTCACAACAATTTCTTACAAAGCTTTCAAGGGAAAACTTTCCCTCTTCTTCAAACTACACTATCAATCTATACTAAGCTTCTTCTAAGTTGTCCCTCTACTCTCTACTGTCTAACTTCTACCTCTATGTCTAATGAGATACAAATGAGGGGGACTCCCCCTTTTACAGTTGGCCAAGTCCAACGGACGGCTCAGATTACAATCCGCTGGATGGCCAGGATTGTGCCACCTCAGCCCTAAACAAGATTCGCCCTAAAAACTGCCACCAAGAGGAGTGGGGTAATAAATGAGCCATTAATGGCCACCATCTTCTAGAAGATTCCAGCTTTGAAATGCGTCCACACTGCTTTGTTGTTCGCATTCAGCCAATTTTGTTGATCGCTTGGAGGAGGGTAAAAGAGTCTCTAAGGTTGCCTCCTTAGATAATAAAATTTGATAGAATCTGGAGTTCAACTGCTCTTGATCTTCTTCTTGATGTTGTTCTTCAACTTTGCTCGAGCTTCCATTCTTTGTCACTTGGGTTATACTAAGTCTCAACACTTAGCCATTTTCTTGCAACTTTCTTCCTTCAAGGTTGAAATGTCATCTTGGATCACTTGCTTCATCTTCCTAAGTCATCGCCGTTTGGTCTCAACGTTTCTCCTGCAAAACAAGCAAGGAGAAGAGCATCAGAACACTTCATAATATAAACTCAGCTTACTTACCTGGATTTTCACGCTCTAACTTCCAAGCGTTCATCGTTTTTCCTTAGCCAACTTTGCTTTCTTCATGATTTTCCAACATCTTGACTTCAACTGTATCCCCCTTTACTTTTCTAGCTGAGGTGTTCGCAATTTTGATCTCGTTCATCTCTGGCTCAGGAAAATTATCTTCACGAAGAACTTGAGCAAATTCACCTAGGCAGTTCCTTTCAAATTCATCGTATGGAGTATTTTACCTTGAAAACACATTTTCTTCACTTTGCCTTAGAAAATTTTCAAATTTTCCCTTAGGAAAACTCATCAATTCGGTGCCCATCAAAATCTTTATCCTGGAAGCTTCGGCGAAGTGTGAAAGGCTTTAAAATCAACTCCCTATCGAGGATCCTCAATACCCAGAAGAAAATTTTCTTCAGAACGCGTCAAACTCATGGGTGCACAACGAACGGGTTCATTTAATTTTCTTGAATTTTGCACCTTGGAAAAAATAATTTTTTTAACAAATTTAATCCCGTTCTTCATATCTGTAGATAATTCTTGCTCTGACTTGAAATTTTTTTTTATCCACCTGTGAAGCTGGCATCGTTTGACTTCATCCCCAACGATTTTGTTCATGCCTCAGGAAAATCTCACATCTCCACAGGCTTAGGCGTTTTTATCCTAAGGAAGAAATTCTGTGGCTTAGAAAATTTTGAATCACCTAGCATTTTGAATTTTATCTTTGCCTTAGAAAATTTTGTTCATTCTTCAATTCATTCTTCTTGTGAGGAAAATCACCTTGCATTTTGCCGTGGTGAGAAAATTTTATTAACTTCACTTAGAAGATCTTCCTTGAAAGCACATCATACTTAGCATATTTTATTTTTCATCGCCTAACATATCATATTCATCACCCCTTGGGCTCATTTCTCACTTCAAGAAGATATTAAGAGTCTTCAACACCTTGGCACTCTTTAAATCCATCCACCTTTTACACTTTACCTTAGGCGCATATCTCACTTCATGAAGGACATTTTCAAAAAAATTCCAATGCCTAGGGTATTATTTTTATCACATGGCAATATCATCTCTCAAGTCTAGGCGCATTTCATTCACCATGGAGAACATTCACAACGCCTAGCAATATTCACTTGTCTTCATCCATATTTGGGCGCATTCAAAAGGGAGAGAAAGAAGTCAACATCCTTTTGTCTTCTTCCTAGCTTGCATGGCGCATTTGGAGGTTGATGAAGAATGGGCGCATTTTATATGTGCTGGAGGATGGAACTTCTTCTAACGCCTTTGACTCTTTGACCAGCTTCTCTAAACATGGCGCATTTCACCCCTTGAGCAAGATGGGCGCATTTTGGCATATGAGGTGGACGAGATTCTTTGACTTCCTTGACTTTCTCGGTTTTGTCTTCACATGGCCTCTTTTGGGCACATTTTGGCATGAGAGGACGACGAGCTTTGTTGACCCTTTGACTCACTTGCTGCATGGGCGCATTTTGATGGGTGAGGAGGACGAGATTCTTGCCTTAGAAAATTTTGCATGCCACTACCTTGAGCTGGGCGCATTTTGCCATGGGTGAAGGACAAACTTTGTTGACCTCCTTGACTTTCTTGGGCGCATTTCTTACTTGATGAAGGATGGGCGCAAATGGAGGGTGGTGGAGGATGCTTTATGCCTTAGAAAAATTTTGAACTTCTCCCTAGAGTGAGGGCGCATTTGGCTATGGGAGGTGGATATCTTTTTATCTTTGAATATATTCCATCAACTTCTTCAAAGTGGGCGCATTTTAGCAAGGCAGGAGGATTTTCAACGCTTAGCCATTTTCCTGACTCCAGCTAAAGATGGGCGCATTTGGAAGGTGGTGCAGGATGAAGTTCCAGACTTAGCCGTTTTTCTTGACCTCTGCCAGCTTATCCATGCCTGCTATTTATAGTAAGTCCTTCAATTCTTGCATCTCTGAAGCTCAAAATGGTTTGAAATTTTGAACTCTGGATCCTCACGACCTTGTTGGCTTGTTGACACTTCCTGCTTGAGTTGGCCTGCTATTTTTAGCCCATTTCTGGAGGTGGTTTGCTATAAATAGTAACTACTCATTTTTGATATCTCCACAACTCCGTTTGTTTTGAAATTTGAAAGAGGTGCTCCTCACCACGTGACCTGCCTGCTGACATCAGCGCATGCAACTGATTTGCTATTTTTAGCCTATTTCCAAAATGACTTACTATAAAGAGTAAGTGCTTCGTTTGTCTTCAAATTTTACCAGCAGATAGCCTAAAGGATGCTGATTGCGATGGTTTACACCGGTTTTCAAAAATTATGACTTTTTGCCCTTCTTTTCGGGTCTCGAAGCTGGAAACCCTAATTTGTTCTGCATGCATATCAAATGATCTCTGTTTGTCCTCGTTTTTGTTGCATGGCGATCAGCTCGTGATTCTGAAGTGCTGGGAAGTGGCTGTCGGGACGTACCTGCTAAAAATAGTAAGTTCCTTACTGAGTGACCATCTCCATTTGCATGTCATATCACTGCGAAGCTCTCGAAAAACCCATAAGGAATATGCAGACATGCAAAGAAAACCCTGACATGCAAACCCTAAAAATAGCCTCGAAAGACTGAATTTTGAAAGTCGTTATCTCGCTTTGCATGTTACACCATCACGAAGGTCTCCGAAAACCTAGAAGGAATATGCAGACATGCGTTGAAAAATTCTTCGTTTAAGCCTTGAAATCTGTTCCGGAAGCTGGACTACTAAAAATAGTAAGTTGTCCGTTTTCTCTCAAATTTTGCACACAAGTAACTTGATGTGCTCCGAATGCAGTGTGACTGTCGAAATCTCAGAAATGCTGACAGATTGCTTGTAATTGCACGCTTACTAAAAATATTAAGTACCCGGAATTCGATGAAACTTAGCTGAGAGCTTGCTGGAAGCACACTGACAACAACGTTAGTCTCAGATTTCAATTTATTCACCTCGTTGATTCAAATTGGCGTGAAGGAATCAAACCCTAATTGTAAAGACTCGGCCAAAAACCCAATTTACGATCAAAGGTGGGCACATCCCCAGATAGACAAAACGAGAGAGAGACACAGCAAAACAAACCAAAAGCAAAGCCAAAATTAGGGGGTCCCCATTTGCAATGGGGCGATGTGTGAAAAAGGTCACAACAATACCTTGGCCGTATAATCAGATCTAAAGGAGTTAGAGTTGATCTTGATAAAATTAAGGCAATCATGGATTGGCCTCCGCCTAAGAATGTGTCACATTTGAAGGGGTTCTTGGGTCTTTGTGGCTTCTATTGAAGGTTCGTCAAGGGGTATTCACAGATGGCTGCTCCATTGACCGATCTTACCAAAAAGGGGGCATTTGCATGGTCTGAAAATTCTCAAGTTGTCTTTGATAAGTTCAAACAGATCATGAGCTCATGTCTAGTGTTGGCCTTACCAGATTTCTCCAAAACTTTTGAGTTGCAGTGTGATGCTTCTGGAGAAGGAGTTGGAGTTGTTCTCATGCAAAACAATCATCCCATTGTCTTCGAGAGTAAAAAATTAAGAGGAGATGAAAAGTCTTATTCAATTTATGACAAAGAATGCTTGCAATCATGCATGCATTAGCCAAGTTTAGGCAATTCTTGGTTGGGAGTAAATTGATTGTTAAGACTAATCATAACAGTCTTAAACACTTCATGCATCAGAAGGATTTAAATGAGAAGCAGTAGAAATGGGTGAGTAAGCTTCAAGCTTACGACTTTGACATTGAATATGTCAAAGGGAAAAATAATATAGTTGCTGATGCATTGTCAAGAAAGCCTCACTTGAGCTCCTTATGTGAGATTTATGTAGATTGGAAGGATCAGATTTTGGCTGATTATGCCAAAAATTCATTTGCAACCAGCATTGTTGATGGCACTTTTCAGGATGATAGGTACAAGTTGGTTGATGGGCTGATCCAATATAAAGGTAGAATCTTCTTGGCACCAGATTCTAAGATAAAGAAGAAGATTTTACAGTCTTTGCATGACATCCCTCTTGCTGGTCACCAAGGTTTTTTAAGGACTTACAAGCAAATCCATGAAAGATTTTCATGGAAAGGGTTGAAAGATGAAGCTTTGCCTTATATAAGGGAATGCCATGTATGTCAAAAGAACAAAAATGAGCATGTTTTTCTTGCTGGTTGCTTGCAGCCCCTGCCCATTCCAAATCAGAAATGGGAAAGTATTGCTATGGATTTCATAACACGGTTGCCTTAGGTGCAAGGGAGGGATTGCATCTTTGTTGTTGTGGATAGATTGACAAAGTTTGCTCATTTCTTGGCCATTACCAACACTTTTACAGCAACTTAGGTTGTTGGTTTCTTCTTCCACGAGGTGTTCCATTTGCATGGGCTTCCAAAGAATATTGTAAGTAATAGAGACAGTAAATTTTTGAGCACCTTTTGGCAAGAATTGTTCAAATTGTGTGGTGCAGTGCTTACTCCAAGCACTAGTTATCACCCTCAAATTGACGGCCAGACAGAGATTGTTAACAAATGGTTAGAGGGCTATCTCAAAAATTATGTTTCAAGGCAGCAAAAGACGTGGGTGAGATGGCTCCATTTGAGTGAATATTGTTACAATTCTTCTTATCATATGTCTATCAGAATGTCTCCCTTTATGGCTTTGTATGGATATGAGGCCCCAAGCTTTGTTGATCTTTTGTTTGGTGACTGTAGAGCTCCACAGGCGAAGGATACGTTGCAGAAAAGTCAGGGCATTCTAAGGTCTTTGAAAGACAATCTCCACCATGCTCAGAATCAACAAAAGTTATATGTTGACCAACAACGTACTGAGCGCTCTTTTGAGGTTGGTGACTTGGTCTATTTGAGGCTCCAACCTTACATGCAGTCTACTCTTGAAAAGAGTGGAGCTGAAAAACTTAAGCCACGGTTTTATGGGCCTTTCAAGGTCATCAAAAGAGTGGGAGAAGTGGCTTATGAGTTAGAGCTACAATCGAGTAGCAAGGTGCACAATGTGTTTCATGTTTCTAGGCTCAAGAAGGCTCTTGGTCATAATGTTGTTGCATCTTGAGATTTGCTTCCTTGGATGAAGAAGGACAATTGATTTTAGTTCCTGAGGAAGTCATTGATTCCAGGAAATGCTCTTTGAAAAAAAAATCAATCAAAGAGTACTTGTTTAAGTGGAAGAACTTGCCATTTGAGGATGCTACATGGGAAAATGATCAGATTTTGCAGCACCCTGACTTGCGATTGCTTGGGGAGGGCGCACTGTAATGTCCCCTTCTCAGTGATGATCTCTTTGTGGACTGATAGCCTATTTCTGGAAATCCATAGGCTACTTAGATGTGCAAATTAGGGTTTCCACTTTCATAGGCGGCTTTGAAGGCTTCCATGTATGAATTTTTGATGCATGTTTGATGGTTTTTTCTAGGTTTTCAGAAAACTTCAGAATGAGGTAACATGCATCAGTTTCTAACAGCCTTCCTAGAGACTTGCTATTAATAGTAAGTCGTGTTTTTTGCTCAGTTTGGCTTTCTATTGAGTTTGAAGTGAACTTACTATTTCTGGCACTTGCTATTTTTAGTAAGTCTATTTTTGGCAGTGGCATTATCAACAACTCAACTCAGACCATCATGCTATTTCTAGCAGTTTGGCAGAATCAGGTTTGGGCGTTGGTTTTAGTTGCTTCTTTGGACGGGGTTTCAACACTTAGTTAATTTTATGTTTTGAGTTTGTACCCCATGCCTAGGCAATGACTTCAAAGTTGTTTTAAAGTTGGGGCCATAATGGATGCCTCATTAATGCATTTAAATGTTTTATTTGTTTTAATATTTCCTAAAAGTGGGACGACTTGGGGAAGAGCATAAAGTATTTAAAATTATTTTAAAAGAAAAGGCATTTGAGGTGGATGTCCCTTTGAGAAGTTGAAGAGTTTCTTGGCTGGAGTTACAGGTTGTTTCAATCGCTCATTTGTGCTTATATATTGATGCTTTGCTAAGAGTTGAGGATCTTTGTAATGAGCCAACCAATTTTTTTTCAAAATTTTTAATGAACAATCCAGTACAACAAGCACTCGTTAAGGTTAATTCAATCCAAAACCAACTACTAGAAAATAACTCTACGCCAGGAATGCACACTCAATCCCAAGATGGAAAAGGTGTTGTCATATGGCACCGAGGATCGTCAGTAGCAACTGAAAGATTACAATGCTGAAAAGTAACCCAACACCAAGAATGTGCACTCAAGACTCAAGGTGGGTGAGGTGCTATCATATGGCAATGGGGATCATTAGTGCTCAAATGAAGTACAATGCTGAAATGAAAGCTCAACCACTTATTCAACAGGAGCGAAAGAGTAATTGAAAAGAAAGAAGGCTTGACCACTCATTCAATGGGAGCTATTACAATGAAATAACAATTGTTTATTCCCCTTCTTGGCAGTAAATCATTCAAGAGCTTAAGTGTGTTGGTTCATTCTCCTTCTCTGGCGGTAAACCGTCTAAGGATTGTTAATGTTTGCTACTTAAAGAAAACTAAGTAATTGCAAAATTAAAATGACTGAAATAGTACTACTATTTGCAGCCTTACAATGCAACAATATGCAAATTACAAAGTATTACAATTCATAAATCAATGCAAGGACTGTAAGATTGTATCTCCAACTTCAAAGACTCAACAACACTAAAAATGCAACCCAAAATCTGAAATTCTATAAGTCGTATATAAATAACTAGCAAAACACAAACTCAGACCAGCAAGCATAAACTCACTAAAATGCTCACAACTTCCGCAAAACTTCACCGAATGACATGAAAGCAAATGCAACAGACTCTTAAGAGTGATGGCGACCAAGTTGTGACTAAGAACTTTTGCCAAGCAAGAACAACCTTCAAGGGGGGCGACCTTGCAAGATAAAATCAGATTCTTCATTACAAATCACCAAACTTTGCACAATGGGGCGCCTAGGGCATAGAAATGGTTTTAGCCAATACCCAAAATGATAAGAATATTAAGCAATAGCTGCAAATAAAAGTTAGCTTCAGCCATAGACAAAACCAACAACCTGACATTCAACAAAATCATCAAAACTGAAACAATATTACTCAATATGCACTACTGAATGTAGCACACTCCATTAGACCATCTAGGAAGCCATAGTTTCAAGCTTGAAGAGTGGTGTAAAAGCTAAGCTTCCCCTTAGCCAGGTTCTGCAAACAATTTGGCAGTATTTTTATAAGGTAAAACAACTGATGAAAATGAGAGAGCAAGACCCTCTATAGACTTGAGGTGACATTTCCAGCGCCTAGAAAGTGCGCCCAAGTTAATTGAATTTCAAATCCACTTTTTCCACTTGCATTTGCATTTTATTTAATCTTCATTTATCTCCTTACTTGGGCGTCCAAACATGAGGAGATATAACTTTTATTTAATTTGCAAATAAAACATAAGCTTTGGCTTCCCACTTTATCAAGTGCTAAATACATTATAAAATGTATTTATCTCTTTTAGGCTAGGCGTCCAAATGAAATATATTAAAATATGACTTGATTCCCTCTTCAAATAAGTCATCCTCCAAGCCTTAGCCAAAATCTCACCAAAACATTAAAATATAAGTCATAGTTGGAAAACTTGGACTCGCCGCGAGCTCGGCAGCCCAAAAATATGACTTGGACTCGGGACTCGTCACGGACTCGGGAAAAGACTCGGCTAGGACTCGGCAAAAAAAAAAAACCGTAGTTTTACAAAAAAACAAGAACAAATTAATACATTTAGAGAACATAAGAGCCTAATTTGATTATCAAACACTCATAATTCAAAGATTACACGTCATATGATCATCAAACACTCAATAATTGAAATTTCATCATTCATAGTCATCAAATACTCATAGTTTCAATGTATAACAGCATCATAAGTTTATAAATGTTTACATATAATCATGTCAAAAAGAGGAAAACATTAACAACCACATGTAATCCACATCTTCCTTTTTCCCCTCCCAATGGTACTCAATTTTGGAGGCCTAGAACTAGAAGGTGCCCGTGCTATAGTATCCAAACGAGGACTAGGAGATCGAGCAGGGGAAACATGATATTCAAATGTGTCTTCATCGTCCTCCATGGCATCCAATCTTGCTGCTTCTTCTTCTATTGCTGCTCTCTCTAATTTAGCAAGATCCTCATCAGTAAGGAAGACATCAGCCTCATCATTTTGTTCATCAATAGTCCATTCACCATATGGATCAATGTCATCCAAGTCGATGGACTCGTGTGAAACACCCTCCACCTTTCTAGTTCGAAGGCGAAGGTTGTACGAACAAAAACTAAATCATTTAGGCGCTGCTGAGTCAACCTATTCCTCTTCTTTGTGTGAATGTTCTCAAATAAACTCCAATTCCGTTCACACCCAGAAGCACTGCATGGCTGTGACAAGACACGTATGGCTAGCTTTTGAAGATTTGGTGTGCTAGCACCATAGTTCTCCCACCATAGATCTACAAAAACATGTTTAAAAAATATAAGTATTAAGAAATAAGAATAAAGTAAACAATCTATATGTAAGAATCAAGTTTCTAATTTCATTTTTTACCTGGTTGTTGTTTTCCTCTCCTTTCAATTGCTTGCTGGAGGAAAAGAGTCTCCCCTTTGCACCCTTGTAGACCTTGAATAGATAAAAGAAAAAGTAAATCAAATATAGAAAATTCATAGATAGTCAAGGCTCAACATTGCAAATTCATAAATAAGATGTAACAAATCTCACCTCCAACTCATCAAGCACTTTATCTCTCAGCTCACGATCAGGCACCATCCTATCAATGCATATGACAAGACCTTCCATGACCTCCTCATCCGCCTTAAATGTGTCCGAGAAGTAGAACTTCGGATTCAAGAAGTAGGCAAAGGCATGAATCGGCTGGTGGAGTTGGTGTGTCCATCTCCGATCAATGATGCGCCATATGATTTCATATTTCTTTTGTTGCCGCCATAGTAACGTGATATGGCCTCTTTGGCCCTATCCATGGCCTCATAGATGAAACCCATTGGCATGCCATCTCCATCCACCATACGAAGAACCCTCACCAAAGGTTCTGTCACCTAAAAAAATGAAAACAAATGTTAAATCATAACAAAATTAACCCCTCAAAAAATAAAAACAGCAATTAGATTATCATGTATAATTTTTTTTTGTGTGATTGCTACTTACCCCCATCAACTCCTCTCCATTTTTGATGAATGTCTCATCAAAAACTATGGCAACAATCCTCTCCCCTTCAGGTCTATTGGAAAATGAGGACTCCTTCCAAGCATCGGACACAAACATTTGCTTGAGATGACCAATGGCACCAAGAATGCTTTGCAATGTGAGGAAGTGGCTAGCAAATCGTGTCACTCCAGGTCGCACAAGGTCCTTGCCATTTGTAAATTTCCTCATCAAAGAAAGCACCCAAGTATGGTTGTAGATAAATTTTGTAACACTTTTTGCATCTTCAACCACACTTTTGACCCATGAAATCTTCCCAGTGTCCTCTAGCAATAGGTCTAAGCAATGTGCAGCACATGGAGACCATGCAATTGTGGGATGCCTCTCCATAAGTAGTCTACATGGAGCTACATATGCAGCTGCGTTGTCTGTGATAATTTGGACAACATTATCAAATCCAACCTCCTGGACCACCCCATTTAATAGATTGCATAAAGTCTCAACATTTTTAACTTCATGGGAGGCATCTATTGATTTTAGAAACACCAATCCACCATTAGAGGCCACTAAAAAGTTAAGGAGAGTTCTATTTCATCCATCTGTCCACCCATCAGATAAAATGCTGCAACCTTTTCTTCGCCAAAATTTATTTTGCTCATCAACCACAAGCCGTGTATTCTTTACGGCTTCCTCTAGCAATGGCCCACTCAAATCTTTAGATGATGGGGTCTTAAACCCCTTTCCTGCAACTGTAAGGGTGTTCACCAAACCTTCCCAATATGGGCTGTTTGCAACATTGAAAGGTAGATTATTGTAGTACCAAAAGTTTGCAGCAGCCATCCTAACTTCTTGATGCTTTTCTTTATTCCAACCATTACCTACAAGTGAAGGTTGTGCTTTTGGAACATTACGTGGAATAAAATAATTTGGTCCTGATGAAGGACCCTGACTAGCACTAGCAGTAGAAAAGGAACCATCAGGGTTCTCACCAAAAGATGAATGTGGAGCACGGAAGCTTGGACTTGCAACACCATGGGGCATAGAGGGTGTAGATTGGGATTGGGATCCACTCACCACTGCTGCTAGGGCATCCTTTGTTTTTTGTCTTTCCTTTTTTTTAAGCTCATATTCAACAAGAAGGGCCTTCATCTCTCTAATAATCTCAGGAGTAGTATTCTTGCATCCCTCCACATTTTGCCTAGGTATTCTAGCAAGGTGGTATTTTAATCTGTTTATTCCTCCTGTCACCCATTTTTGGCATTCATTACATGTCAATTCACCTTTTTTATTTCCTAGAATTCCATACTTCCATGCAAGGTCTTTTTTTAGTCCCTTTGGATTTGAAGACGACATTGCTGTTTCAAGTTCAACATGGAAAAAAAAAATCAGCTAGAGTTTGCTAAAAAATCAGCAAATAAATGTGATTCAAAATTTCAAAGTTTCAAACATTTGCAAAAGAAAAAGAATGCAAAAACAAGCTAGAAAGTAGAAACAATAAGAATTAGGCTATTAAGGAAAATAGAAAAAAATTTGGTAGCATTTCCCCTTATTTTTCTTGATTTTTTTTATTTTGAATGCAAGAAATTGAAGAAAACAAACAAAAAGAATTGTTAGATCACTTACCTGGCTCTATTTTGATCTTTTTAGTTTGTTCTCCTTGTTTCAATCAACCCCAAATCAATTTGCAGACCTGTTTTTCACAAGTGAGAGTCTAAAAATGAAAAAAAAAATATAAAGAAACATGGGTTTTAACCCATTTTAATACTCAGCCGCGCAGGAGAGTCCTGGGTCGGGACTCCCGAGTCCATGGCGAGTTGACTCGGCCAGGGTCGGGACTCCCGAGTTCGCGGCGAGTCCGCAGAGTCCACAAACTATGATATAAATAATCATCAAGTATTAAGTGAAATACCATATAAAATTAAAATCACTTATCTCTTCATTGAGTCATTCACCCAGCCTTATAAATATTTCACTTAATTTAAATATTTTACCTTATCAAGAGAAATGCCCAACACAAGTTCAGACCTGCCAAAAATAGCCCAAGAATGCTGGATGACGAACTGCTCAGACTGACCTGCCTGAAATAGCCACTACACTGAACTGCTGAGGTGTTGCTAAAAATAACACTGCCAAACATAGTACTTACTAAAAATAATATACTGCTAAAAATATTAAGTTGTTCCAAACACATTTTCTCCATAGTTTGAGCAGTCATTGCAACATACTAAAAATAGTAAGTCCGGGAAAAGTCCTCTATTTCAATTGCATGTCACAACACCGCGAGGCTCTCTGAAAACCCAGGAGGAATCCAAAATCCAATCTGCAAAACATCAACATGCAAGCCTCCAAAATTGCCGTGGAAACAACTAAAAATACAAGTCATTATCTCGTCATGTATGTTACCTCATCTCGAAGCTCTCCAAAAACCCAAAAAAGCTCCACCAGACATGCATCAGAAAATCTCGCATGCAAGCCTTCAAAACCTCCTCTGAAAGTGGAAACCCTAATTTTAGCTTCTGACTAGCTTACGGGCTTTCGGTAATAAGCTATCAGACATGGAAGAGCGTATGGCTAAAATGGGGACATTACAATCTTTTGGAAAATTCATAATGTTATGCTGCTGATCTGAGTTCAGACTTTGCTACGAGGGTTGTGTGCTTTCTAGCTTTTCTATACCATTCTTCGGGCCTGAAACTATGGCTTCCTAGATGGTGATTGAAGACCATGCTTCATTCAAGAGTGTGGATAGAGCTTAATTTATGATTTACTACAGGTAGGTTGTTGTTGTATAATCTGTTTGTATTGCTGAAGAGGTGGATGGTTGAAGCGAATTTCTGTTCATAGCTTCGCCCTTGTCATGTCCTCGAATTAGAACACTAAAATTACTAAGCAATGAAATACAAATACGTATAAACAATGCATGTTAGAATATAAATGCGAATAAATAAGTATCAAAGTACAAATACATATATTAAATTTATAATTACAATTAGCAAGATAGTACTATAATTACAAAATATTGGCACAAGAATATAATGTAAAATAAATATCAAAATAAAAATATAAGTAATTTCAATCTAATATTATACTTATGCTGAGATAATATTAATATTATCAAAATATTATTGTTATTACAATCACCCTATGATTAATATACATATATAAATAATAATATAAGTTTGATATAAACATAATAATAATAATAATAATATAATTTTTATAAGAAACATATAATATGATAATGTATGTCTTATTGGATAAAAGGAATTACATGCTATTTTAAACGGGATTGATCATTATTTGTGAGGAGGTGCAATTTATATTAAAGGCAGCGATTAACATTTAATCAATAGACATGATCCTTGACAAATAGATGCCTTGAAAGATCACATCTATTAGCCATATGTGGGTATTAAGGAGATATATCTTCAAATCGAACAGCATCGAAGGATGGGAAAAAAGAAAGAGTGGTGATCAGCAAGCTCTTTTAAGCAGTATAATTAATTCATGATTTCAGAATCGTAATCTATTATTTCAGAATTATGAATAATTTCAGCTAGTATAATATGTGATCATTTGGGTCAGTAACTCCAAACAAGAGGAAATAAAGGGATAGATCGTGGCAGATGAAAAGGAGAAGCACTTACAAACCAGACAGCAATAAGGTAAGTAAATATTTTATAAATCTAAATAATAGATAAGTATTTATAAAATTCAAATAATAGGTTTAATAAATACTTATGTATTTAGAGAATGGTGTTTAATAAATACATTATGAAGTTAGATTTTGATGTTTAATATATATTTAATGTATATGATGTTGATAGATATATTTTGGTAATTGCTATATATATATATATATATATAAAATATATCATTTACGACTCTCCAATAATGATGCTTGTAGCAATTATTGAGCCTTATAAGTAATAATGAAGCTATTATGATAAATACTATAATAGTATATCATCTCTCGGATCTTGAAAGATGTTTAATATCTAATGTACTTATGAAATATATTAAAAAAGAATCATTCATAGTGAGTGATAAGGCGGAAATGAATAATCCTTTGACAAGAATGAAATATTTATATCATGTTTGAACTTATTAGATGTTATTACTGAAATTTATTGATCTCTAACATTCCTAATGTCTCTTTGAGAAACACTTTGACAGTAAGTTTCAGGTTTAAGTGCTTCCACTAGAAAGGGGACATTACAGCCCCTGATTTTTATTTGGTTCTGGGTACTGGCCCATGCTGTTTCTCTGTGGAGGGCGCCCAATTTTCAAAAAAATCAAATTTTATTACTAAGTTTATGATTTTTTAGAGGAGATCGACACTTCCTGGAGGTACCATCTCTAGCAGGTTGCATTGGGCCAATTTATTACTATTGTTTTGACATGTTTTGATCATTGGAAAAGGGACGCCATGATTAGAGGCTTCAATTGACTGCTGAATGAAGTCTCTCCGAGTTGTATGTGAAGAGCTACGTCCATTTTGGCCAATTTCTTACCTGCTAGTCTGATTTTTTGTGTTTATTGTTTCTAATCAGACTTGAAGTAATTCTGATTTTTTTATATTTAGAGGCTAAAATCTGTTTGTAATCATTGTAAAAGAGTTAAAGACAATGTCCTTAATCATTGGTTGTATTTGGCCTTCTTTGTGAGATGTTTGTAGCTGAGAATTCATTTATTGTAAGGTTGGTTAGTAGTACTAACAATCATTTATTTATTTGCTGCAATTAAGTTTTGTATTTAGCTCCCACTGGATAAGTGGTTGAAGCATTTAAATTTCAGCACATTAAGTTTAATAAATTCCCCCCACTGAACAAGTGGTAGTGAGGATTAAATGGTCAACTTGCAGCTTCATAATTGTAATATCTTCACTCCCACTGAATAAGTGGTTGAGCTCATGGTCTATTATCCGTCTACTTTGTATTTCAAGCATTTTACTTTTCATCCATGGTCTGCTAGTCGCCTAACAAGCATTGTAATTTCATTTACCAGTTGCTAACGATCCCCAACACCGTATGCTCTCACCTCGTCCACACTAGGATCTCGGTGATCAAAAGATGGAGGGTTACTTTCCAAGCTGGTTTATATTTGGAGCTAACACTAATAGTGGTGTTTGTGTTGATTAAAATTGAAAAAACATTAAGGGGGAATATTATAGTGTAATGTCCCCTTCTCAGTGATGATCTCTTTGTGGACTGATAGCCTATCTCGAAAATCTATAGGCTTCTCAGATGTGTAAATTAGGGTTTCCACTTTCATAGGTGGTTTTGAAGGCTTGCATGTATGAATTTTTGATGCATATTTGGTGGTTTTTTCTGGGTTTTCAAAGAGCTTCAGAATGAGGTAACATGCATCAGTTTCTAACAGCCTTCCTGGAGACTTGCTATTTATAGTAAGTTATGTTTTCTGCTCAGTTTGACTTTTTGTTGAGTTTGTAGTGAACTTATTATTTTTGGTACTTGCTATTTTTAGTAAGTTTATTTTTGGCAGTGACATTATCAGCAGCTCAACTCAGATCATCATGCTATTTCTAGCAATTTGGCAGAATCAGTTTTGGGTGTTGGTTTTAGTTGCTTCTTTGGACTGGGTTTCAACACTTAGTCAATTTTATGTTTTGAGTTTGTACTCTATGCCTAGGCAATGACTTTAAAGTTGGTTTAAAGTTGGGGCCATAAAGTGGACACCTCATTAATGCATTTAAATGTTTTATTTAAGTTTTAATATTTTCTCAAAGTGGGACGACTTGGGGAAGAGCATAAAGTATTTAAAATTATTTTAAAAGAAAAGGCATTTGATATGGATGTCCCTTGGAGAAGTTGAAAAGTTTCTTGGCTGGAGTTATAGGTTGCTTCAATCGCTCATTTGTGCTTATATATTGATGCTTTGCTAAGAGTTGAGGATCTTTTGGAAAATTCATAATATTATTTTACTGAACTAAGTTCAAACTTTGCTACGAGGGTTGTGTGCCTTCTAGCTTTTCTATACCATTCTTCAGGCCTGAAACTATGGCTTTCTAGATGGTGACTGAAGATCACGCTTCATTCAGGAGTGTTGATAGATCTTAATTTCTGATTTACTAAATGCAGGTTGCTTGTATAATCTGTTTGTACTGCTAAAGAAGTGGATGGCTGAAGCGAATTTATGTTCATAGCTTCACCCCTTATTTTTATTTGGTTCTGGGTATTGGGCCATGCTGTTTTTCTGTGGAGGGCGCCCAGTCTTGCAAAGAATCAGATTTTATTACGAGTTTCTGAGTTTTTAGAGGAGGTCGACCCTTCTTGGAGGCCGTACCATCTCTAGCAAGTTGCATTGGGATTCGTGCCAATTTATTAGTGCTGTTTTGGCACGTTTTGATCATTGGAAAATGGACTCCATGATTAGAGGCTTCAATTGACTGCTAAATGAAGTCTCTCCGAGCTGTATGTGAAGAGCTACATCCATTTTGGCGAATTTCTTACCTGCTGGTCAGATTTTCTGTGTTTACTGTTTCTAATCAGACTTGAAGTAATTCTGATTTTCTAATATTTAGAGGCTAAAATCTAATCGTAATCATTGTAAAAGAGTTAAGGATATTGTCCTTAATCATTGGTTGTATTTGGCCTTCTTTCTGATATGTTTGTAGCTGAAAATTCATTTATTGTAAGGCTGGTCAGTAGTAGTAACAGTCATCTATTTATTTGTTGTAATTAAGTTTTGTATTGAGCTCCCATTGGATAAGTGGTTGAAGCATTTAAATTTCAATACATTAAGTTTAAAAAATTCCCGCCATTGAACAAGTGGTAGTGAGGATTAAATGGTCAGCTCGCCGCCTCATAACTGTAATATCTTCACTCCCACTGAATAAGTGGTTGAGCTCGTGGTCGGTTATCCGCCTACTTTGTATTTCTAGTATTTTAATTTTTATCCATGGTCGGCTAGCCTCCTAGCAAGCATTGTAATTTCATTTTTCCAGTTGCTAACGATCCCCGACACTGTATGCTCTCACCTCACCCACACTGGGATCTTGGTGATCAAAAGGTGGAGGGTTACTCTCCAAGATGGTTTATATTTAGAGCTAACACTAGTAGTGGTGTTTGTGCTGATCAAAAATAGAAAAAGTTAAGGGGTAATATTACATGCAATGCCTTAAATCTTTCTTCACATTCCCTTTCAAACTTCTTGAGCTCATCTAACCTTGACATGTTTTTAGTATGGATGTCAGTAGCTCAAATTGTGAAATTTTGTTTGATGGGTTGTATGAACAACATGGATAAGCATCTCCATAATGGAGATCTTCCTCTCCACTCATTGAGAGGACATGTGGATTCATGAAAGGTGGCAAGTTGAGCTTCCTGCAACATAATGTTTGCAAAAAGTTGCTATTTTTCTTGTTTAAGGTGATACAATTAATATGTTTGACTTCTTCAGTGTATGCCATCTTGGGAGGAAGAGAATATTGGCCAATATTATATGTTTCTTCATTTAGATAACTCATGCTAAATTTTATACATATAGTATTTATCCACATTCATCATATCAAGAAGCATACAATTTCTTTCCAATTGAGCCTCTTGTAGTTCAACAATTTCCAATTGTTTTAGTTTCTTCTCTATAAGTTTTTCTATCAATTCATCTATTGTAATATCCACCCCAAAAGATTTCAATTTTGCACCCGTTAGCATTAGCCAAAATAACAATGATAAACAACTGAATTAACTACCTTACACTTTTTGATCACCCATATCTCGATGTGGGCAAGATGAGAGCATACAGTGGCAAGGTGTACATTGCATTAATTGAAAGCAACTACCTGTTCAATGGGGTGAGTGATAATCAAGAATCAACTAAAAGTAAATACCTTCTTTTTCTGATCACTCAGAACCCAATGTGGGCAAGGTGAGAGAATACGGTGGTAAAGCTTACAATTAAGTGCTTCTAAAGTAAACCACTTATTTAGTGGGGTGAGTATGAAATCTCTAAAGCATGATATGAAACCTCTGCATATTTAGCGGGAATTACAACTAGCAAAGAAAGCATTTGGCGACTAGCCGACTAAACCAAAGAAAGATCCTCCGCTTATTCATAGGGCATAACATGAAACTAAAGAAAGCTCGTCCACTTATTCATCGGGAATGCCACTTGTTTAGTGGGGTTAGAAATGACCACTTGTTCAGTGGGGTAAGTAGCAATAAACAAATAGCAAATCACTGATGGTACTACCAAAACTGTGTTACAATGAGCTCATTACAAATAATTTTCAGAATGTCATAATATGCTGCTGCAATGTGAAAATAATGAGAAACTCTTGGCACAACTCCCCAAAATGAAACTCCAACATGAAACATTGTATTCCCAACAAAGTATTGTCAGATATATCTCATGGAATGAACCCCAAAGGACTGTGTCAGGTCTGAAATGCTGCTGCTACAGGTTTGATGAAGAAGGGGCAGCAGTCTAAAACACCAACCACAAGCTGCAAATTGGTCACAACTTCATACCAATCACTCCAACCCAATCTTAAACACCATAGAACCATCAACCTCAACCTAGTAAGCCTAGGCATCAACATGAAGGAAGAGTTTGCAGCCAAACAAGAGTGAACAGCAACATAACCAGCAAGACTACCTTCAGCCCAACTTGTACAGCCTAGCAAGGGGACTGACCAGTTCCATAAAATCAGTCACTTCACCTAAAAGTCTAAGATTTAGCACAAGGGAGTACCCAATGGTGAGAAACCATATCCAACAATACACACAAAAAGTTAGATAGTCCTCCAATCAGCACGTGCAAAACAAATGGTACAACCTAGGGTAGAAATATGCAACCAGCAAACTGAAACTTAAAAGAAATCACTCCAAAATGCTCCCAATCACTGCAAATCAATACTCACACCAAAATATGCATAGCTAGAAAACATCATAATAAGCCAAAACTGAAAATAAGCTGAAAGCCATCACCAATAAGCTCCAATGGCAACTCATGTAGTGAAGCCACACCCACGTCTAGCTAGGGAGTATCTTGCAACTCTGAATCTAGAGCCAACCTTGAGGGTTTTCATCCTCAAAGCCCAAGGATTCTATCTCCAATCCGACAACACTTCGTTAACTCCAAATTGTATAACCCAAATGAGAGCGTAGAGGGGGTTTAAATAGAAATTAGGGCTCCAAAATTGAAATGCCTTTTCCCTCCAAATGGGACTCCCATGTCAAGGAAAGAATATTTTACTTTAAATTTCACTTAAGTCCTCCAATGTTGGTGTCCACCTTAGAAAGAGCAAGTCCACTTTTTTAAAATCAACTTAAGTCATCAAACCTAGGCATGGAGGTACAAGGGAGACATTTTTGAACTTTATGACTTAAGTTATAATATTGCCTTTTCGAACTCTAGAAATGGTGGATGAATAAACTGCCACGAATAACAGTTCTCACTAATTGAAACTGCCAACCATGGCCAGAATTGGAAACCCTGCATTGTATTCCTGCTAGGACCAAGTGCCCAAAATAGCACTTACTAAAAATAGCAAATTGCTAAAAATAGTGTGTCCAAATGCCATATTAGCCCAAACTGAGATGCACTAAAACTCACTAAAAATAGTAAGTGCTAAAAATAGGCATTGCTAAAAATAACAATACTGTCCACCAAGGATCTCAAAAAACCTAGAAAACACTCTAGCAACCCTCTACAAATGTACTTGAAAGTGTTGGCAAGAATCCTCCAAGAATCTTAGAATCCCCTAAAATGCTTCCATTTAGCCTACGGGACTCCAAAAATAGGCTAACGGTCACAGGAAAGCTTAGGGCTGAGAAGGGGACATTACATCTATATTGTCACTATTATCATATGATTTGCTGGGAAAAGAGGAAAATTGATAAACATGATATATAGTACAATATGCATCCATGTCCTTTCTACCAACAACCTTATCCTTTCTTTATAATGAGACCTACAAATTTCTTCATGTATTCTAATTATGTTGCTATTTGAATCTTCAAAAGTATACAAGTGCTGGTTTCTAGAATCAATGCATGAAATATTTCTACTCGTAGAACTAACTTCTAAGATTTGAGAGGTGTGTCTGAGTGACTTACCATTACCTAGAGTTTCCCATGATGGATGTCTTCATGTACTTTTTGAAACTGCATTTTCACCTTGCTGGTTTTTGGACTGCCTTCTCCTTTCCATCTCAAAAGTCTACTAATTTATTTGTTGATTTTTGGGTTGATTGAAACATAGTCGCTACTCTTCACTTGGAAGAGACAAAATGTTTTCTAGTAGCTGATAACTTAGATACCAAACAAGAAAACTTCCCTTTTTTGTGTTGCAGAGGTCTGCAAAATGCTAGAATATTATCCCCAGTAATGAAGCCAATTTGTTGGCGTAAGTTGACGATATGTCAAACTTACCCAAACACGAATTCATTGGATAAGATTGGCAATGAAGTTGCACAGGTTTTCAAAATATGCACTGGGCTCATGTTTCACTAGTATGGACTAATTTAATCAAATCCCCGACAACGATGCCAATTTGTTGTTGTAAGTTAATGGGATGTCAAACTTACCCAAACACAAATCCATTGGATAAGACTGGCAATCAAGTTGCAAAGGTTTTCAAAATATGTATTGGGCTCACACATCACCAACAACGATGGCAATTTGTTGGTGTAAGTTGATTGGATGTCAAACTTACCCAAACACAAATCCATTGGCTAAGATTGGCAATGAAGTTGCAAAGGTTTTCAAAATATGCACTTGGCTCACACTTCATCAACAATGACTAATTTAATGAAATCCTTGGAAATTTAATCAAATGCCTGACAACACCAATTTGTTGGTGATTTGAGTTGTAGGTCCCAAATCCCCCAAGGTTGGATAATCTCCCAAGGGCTAGGGGTGTCAAACTTGGGGAGAGTATTGTGAAACCTATGCTCAGGTTGAACAATTGAGAATCAATTATTGAGGTGGGTAAGATCTTCGCTCTTGGCTCTGCAAGACCAAGGGGGGTTTCCCTAAGGTGCTGTAATAGATATCACCACAAAAGCACAACACTCGCCCTGACACAAACCATATCCATTGCAAAGTGGACCCCTATTTTCAATTGTCACTTTGTGCCTATATGTTGGCTTGGGGAATTCAAGGTTAAGCACCTTATTAAACAAATGATTTGCCACATAAATGTCAATGAATGTGTTTTATAATAGCCCCCTACAATGTTACATACATTTAGGCATGACACTTGGAACACACTAGAAAAGATAAAGTTAAAAAAATGTTTATATTGATTTGTTTTGAGTGTGTAGAGGATGATGGGGAGAAGGAGCCAGTAACAAATCGGTGTCTTTATTTAGTTGGGAAACAAAGTCTTTGAATTCATACAAAAGACAATAACTAAAACTAAGGTGATACCTTAATCAAAACACCATAAAAGACTATCTTTCAAAATGCACAAGCAAGTTGAGCTCTACACATACATTCAAAAGAGCAATTAATAGTTGCAAAATATTAGTGAGTCAACTTAGTAATCCATGAGCATGCCCATACATTTCCTTTATTGTTTTGAAAAGATACCTTGCAAAAGCTTCACAAGGATTTTACAATCGTCTGGTTGGCTAACTAGACAACACATGTTTAGAAATGCACACCATACACATGGAGACACTAATGAAGATTGATTCTACCATTAATCATTCAATCTACAAAGGTTACAAATGCTTATTACAAATTTGGGATGAATCCAGATCATTACAATAGAAAAATTACAATACCCAAACCTAGAAGCTATGAACCCTTTGGTTCAGCTATTCAATTTTTTCTCTCTACTACCCTCTTCTCCAATCTAGTGTCATCCTCCTGTTGCAGAAGTGAAAAGGACGTGCATATACCAAATGCAGGTCACTTAGAAAGAGAAATGTGTTGACTTGCACGTGGATCCTGAAAATCTGCAATCTTTTGTAGTAATAGGTGATGGCCATGTCATAACATCAGAGAACTCCATTTTGTGTCCTTGAAATCAGGTCTAATCATGTCCTGATGTACCGATAGAGTATGTGAAACAATTTTCCTTTTGCAGGTGTCGCTTCTAGTCATTAATGGCATCCATGATGTACAAGATAGTAGTTGAAATCAATTCTGGTAGTTGAGCGAGCCACTTAAAACACATTGATGGCGTCCAAGAAAAGTAGGAAAGTAAGTGGGAGATGTCTATAGAGAAAAACCAAGGAATTTAGGATGTTTTGGTGATTTGCGGAACCTTTCTGCTTGGGGATGTGTTTGTGAGATTTTGGAGTGCAATCGGACCATTTGTGGCATTTTGTCACTGGACCAAATTCAAAAAAAATTGTTGGAACCACACCTGTGGAAAATACCCAACCAAACCAGCCGACTTCAGAATTTTCGATGTTCGGTTTGGATGAAAAGTTTTGATGATGATATCAGCCAAAGGGCATGATGATGTCATCATGGACTACGGTGCTTCAAATGGGATGATGTCACGATGATGTGGGATGATGTCAACAAAGGACATAGTGATGTCAGCAAAGAATGGTATATGGGAAAATGCAAGTGGTCTAGTTTTGCAAAGAAGACCAACTCAACAATATAAGAATGTGGGTTTTAACAAGTTTAGTTTAGTTGGCTATGGAACCTTTGCAAAAGGGTCGATTACAAAATGATGAGGGGGTGATGATGTTACAAAGGTTAGGCATGTAGAACTTTCCAAGTGAACTCGATGTAGGTTCAAATGCTAATGATTGGGTTCAAATAAGGCTCAAACTTCGACAAACATTTAATTTGACTTATGCATCATTAGGTGTGAGGAAATCTAAGTGAAATGGTTTTACAATTTTCAAAAGGTGTAGTTCAGATGGGGTACAGATTTCCGCAAAAGCCATTATGCGAGAAAAGCTAGGTGAAGTGGACATGTGGAAAGGGCAAAGTGAATTGGACAAGTTACATTTGATCGGTGCAGTTTAGACGGCCATTGGGATCCCGCAAGAGGCTTTTAAGTTATGTGGAAGTTTAACTGAATTAGATATGTGGGAAATACCATCTGAATTGAACCTGATAACATTCAAAGGAGAAGTTCACTTGGAAGTCAGGTTTCAATAAAAGGAAGAGTTAGTCATTTTTTTCATTTTTTCCCCTTTTGTGGGGACTTCCAATCAAATAGGCCTTGCAAGGAAGACAAAGGGAACAAGACATAGTTTGGATGGACAAGAAAAACTTGCAAGCAAATTTCTGACTGGTTTTGACATATGTCAACTAACTTTCTTAACATTTTCTAACTCTCTTGAACAAAACTTCAACATGGAGACCCAACCTAGAAGATGTCTCAGATTGGTTATCAGCAATGGATGAGACAGAATCAAATGTACACTTGAAGAGTAGAAAAAAGCAAAATTTAAGACACATAACAATGGGGTACCATCACAGCCCAAGGTGTCTGGTGTGCAACTTTTGTATCAAGTGTTCATTTTAGCACTTGAGCAAACCAATAATCTTTTTAATAGGCTTTTCAATCTTCTGGATTGAATGATGAGGTTTGTATGAGCCTAAGTGCATTGAAATTAAAATTTGCGAGTAGGGCATTTCTTAGAGATATTCTTAAGTACAAATTTGGTGTTTATATATTGTTTTAAACAAATAGTTTGTATTTTACCTAGTAGGATTTATGTATATTTGAGTCAGTAGCACCATGGGTGTGCTTATAGTAACCATCTCAAATCACCAATTTCTTAGTGGTGAATGCTTTGCTGAATTATGATCCTGGTTTTCTCGAGAGATTCAACTGTCCACAAAATTTATACTTACAGAGAATTGATTGGATAGTTGTGGGAATGGATATTAACAAAATTCTTTTACTGATAATAAGACTTTTGCAGTCACTAAGAGCATATGAGGCAGACGGGTGCTTCTGGTCAAACTATTTTTGCAAAATTTCTGTTTGTAACTTTGTACTGAAGGCCCATACCATTTTGACTGAAACATGAGGAAGACCATCACATTGAATTGGAGGTATTTGAATGCTTCACTAACCACGCCAGTAGAAAGGTTTAAAAGTTCCCATCAACATTGCAGACTTCAGTAACTTCAAAAAGTTGAAGTTGAACAAGCTCAATGAAAAGAGCCGACTGTGAAAGCAATCAGTTGGAGCTGAGTTGCTGAGTTAGCAACTTTGTATCACTTAGTAGACCTTGGGATAGTGTTTAAGAGAAGATTGTTATTTCCATGATGAGTTTCACAAGGTCTTGCAGACTAAATTCCCTTTTCATTGCCATCATTATAATTTGAACATCACCATCAATCATAAGGATTTCCACAAGCTTGTTATGAGGTCAGATGTATGCATAATTTTCTGGTAAATTGTTGACATGTGTAAGGAAGTTCAATAGACTCATTTGTAAAGGAGTACAGTGAGTTGGATCATTAATGTATGGGTTTGTTTGTTTTCTTTCCTCCAGCATGATTATATTTTGGTTTTTGACATTTTGTTAATCAGTATGCAAATCTATGGCTCCAGTTTGCTTGGCAGATTCTGTCTTGGTTTTTGTTAATCAATGTACAAATCTGTGGGGTTTTAATTGCTAGGAAATTTCATTCTGTCAACTTCCCATTCTAGTGGTTCTACTGTTTGATATTTTTTAATTCAATTAAAATTTCATCTTTGTTGTCTGATGCATAATTGCAGGTAAACGAACTGAGTATAAATAGAGATTTGGATCAAGCTTGGGAGGTTCTTGCAGAGCCTATTCAAACAGTGAGTATTTTTACACTATTTTATCTGCATGTTGCTTTTATTTTAAAATAACTTTTCAAGATTAATATTATATGAAACAATAGATAAACTAATTCTTGGAAAAGGATCTTTTGGACATTGTCCAGCAGATCAAGGGACAACTTCAAATTTCTGTAGAATTCGCCTAAATTGTTTGCCCTTTGATCTTAGTTTTAACATTGTGCATATAATCTTATTATTGGAACATTGTTTCCCTTATATCAAAATACTTTGTGTGAGCTCATAATTATATACTCATCACATGTTGGTTTATTTTAGCTGGGGCAATAACACATTGGCATCCTACATGAAGCAATTCCCAATGATTATAGTTGACTAGCTGTCAAACATAGATTATAGAAACATTCAGGTTCAGAGCCAATAGGCGATTCCATTTTTACACTGGCTGTGCTGGGTACAAGTAGCTTTAAAGATTTATAACTAGGTTTGTTAAAGAGAAAACAAAAAAAAGAGCTGCCATGAAGCACCTGCATGATTCAATGCCTCTATATTTGCAGATCATGCTTGACTTTGTCATCCCCACCTATGAGAATTGGCTTGGCCCCTCTTAAGTTGGATTTCTTATAACTCTGCCTGTAATGTGCCAACCCTTCAATGTAGTAAAAATTTCTAATTTTTTTAACCATACGAGTAAATAAACAGAGTAACAAACCATTGTAATAAAAAAAATTCTTTCTTTTATTGATATTACATGAACAAGATGCCATATCAATTTACAATAGAGATTCCACTTCATTACACTAACTTCACAAGTACAAGTAACAAGAATACATACATTTACATACATAGCTCCAATGAGCTTTAGAACTAATAGCTAAAAGACAGGCCAGGATCTTCCCTTTCAAATCTTGGTTCTTTTGTTGCCTGTTGTGGAGGAGAAACATCACTCAAACGCTTTTCCGCCAACCACAGACTCATAATGCAGTCCCCCGCTCATCTATTATTCGATAGATGGCCCTTCCCTTCGATAAAGAGATTGGTAGAGTAACCGCAACGGCAACCAAATGAGCATAGTGTTGTGTCCTACATAACTAGAACCTTGCAATCCCCAATCCCCAACTAGCATGTAATATTGGATCACGGTGAACTGACAGTGTTAGTTTCGGCGGTCACACAACCTAGAGTGGAGTCACACAATCTAGAGTGGAGTCTCAAACATTCACACTACTTTGATCAAAGAGTTTTAATTCAATAAACGACTGAGAGTCATCTATCACATACACTACTTAGGGCCTATTTGACTTAAGGCTATCTTCAGCTACGCATAGGTATTTCCTTCAATGGATAGTCCATCATCCCAGATAACCTACAACCATATTAATCAACTTGGAATTAACTACTTAACTAGTAAGTACACAAGCAAGGTGTTGTACCCAAAATAAATTTTTGCTTTTAAGAGACATTTTTGTCAAAATGATCTAGGTCATGTAAAAATGTTGTCAAAAGTATGTTTTAGGTCAAACAAAAGGTAAAATTTTTGTGGGTTATGTCAAGGAACGTATGTGGAAAATTTTGAAAAATTGAAAATTAGCGTTTCGTGCCCCTATTTTTAGGGAAACTTCTGAAAATAGGACCTTGCTAGAATTCATTGAAAATGATTTTGATAGGATGAATTGACTTCATGATCACACTGGTCAAGTCAAAATCACCAAAAAGTTAGTTTTACTTTGGTGGGTCTATTTTCATTTTTTATGAATAAAGTTAGGAGCTTTGCAGCCATTAATGGCAGATTGGCCAGTACCAGGGACTAAAAGCTAAGCTTCAACAAAGAAACCATGGTGGAAATACTCTAAAAAGATGCTATCTCATGGAGGGGATTCTCAAAACTGGAAAATGCCTAAAATTGGCTGACTCTGGAAAAACCAACGCCTTGCTACCTAGGAGGAAATGCTGCCAACATGAAGAAAAGCGCCCTTGTTGGCCAGGGGCGCCCTTGAACAAGAAGACCTTGATGTCACTTTGGAGAAAACTTGTCTTCAGAGGATCTCTTTAGCATCAACCCAGCCTTGCAACGAACTTGTCAACTAGCCTACAAGACACATCAAACAAGGACAACGGTTGATCGTCAAAACATACAAACTCAATGATAAATTAGTGCATAACAAGGTAAAAGCGCCCCTACTGGCCAGGGGCGCCCTTGAATCTGAGGCACCTGATGAGGTTTCCAAACACTGCTGTCTAAATGGCATATGCTCAGCTCTCTCTCAGCTTCACGATTAATCTAGCTACGTGTCCACAAGACCTATCAACCAATCAAAGGAAGAGATCAAGCAGAAGACACCCAACGGTGAAAGCCGAAGGAAGAATGTCAAGAAATTGGCTAAGTGTTGGTCAAAAGAGCCCCTGCTGAAGAAAGGCGCCCATCTTTTTAGGCAGTTAGATGCAACTTATGAGCTTAGTAACATCTAGGATGATCTTATCCATTATGATCGATCTCAACAACGACACCATCAACAAAGACAATAGAGTAATCAGACACCTGACGATAGAGATCAAATTGGGGCCAATCTTGAAGGTTGGCAACATGAAAATCATAAGTGAAAAAGCCAAAGGCACCCCTGCTGGCCAGGGGTGCCCTTGGATTTGAAGGACCTAAACAAACTTTCGGGAGCTAAGGAACCAGTCATCCTTTCCAAGACTGAGCTGGTCATCCATCCCATGTTTCAGCGACATCATCAAACTCATCAGTCAATGATGATCTCAGATCAGAGCACAGAGGGTCAAAAATGATAGAATTGAAGAACAGTCAAGAAATTGATTAAGTCTAAGGCCAAAAACGCCCTTGCTAAGGAAAGGCGCCCCTAATTTGAAGGCATCAAATTCAGTCTTTGAGCTTTTCAGCTCCCAGGCACATTTAATTAGGGTTGTTCCATCTCAATAGTGAATTTGTCAGCGTCAGGTTTAAGATCAACTGAACAATCGAGAGCAAGGATCAAACAGAGGCACTTCAACATGATAAATGATGAAAAGAGTGTTCAACACTCAAGAAGGATGCCTAAAAGGTCAAAGATGGATTTGTTGACTTGAGTTAGAGATTTTGGAGGCAAACTTGGCCAAAACATCCCACAATTAGTGGAAATCAACTTTTAGAACTCCAGATCAGGCTAAATCAGGCTTCAATCATGGGTTGGCGCTCATACTTGATGCATTTCAACTTGAATTAGTATATAATCAAGCTAGGCGTCCTATTTCATTATTTTCTTTTCCAAGTTGAAGGCAAAAACAACAAATTACTCTTGAAGACGTCTTTTCAAGATCTAATAGAGTGTTTTGACCGTTCGTTATTTTTCGAAGATTAGTGGCACAAAGGCATAATTTCTCAGGGGTTGAATCCAGAGACAAATTTTTACAAGAACACAACTAATAACTTCCAATCTTCCTCTTGTCTACTTCCTCTCTTTTGTCTTAAATTTCTTGCATGTCACAGAAAACAACAGGCCACCACAAATCTGACCAACTGGGTATGATCAACATAATTTTCCAATAAAACCCATCTCTTCAAATTTTCCAGAAACAACAAACTTGCTACCCCTATTTTTAGGGGTTTTTCCGAAAAAGTCTCAAAATAAAAAATCTAATGAACTGGGTTTGTTTAGCATTGAAGCACGAACAAAACCCATGTGCCTGATTTTTTCCAAAAAAATGCTTCTCGGCAGGTGCTATTTTTAGGGGTTTCAGAAATTGTCAGAATAGGGTCATGTGCATAGTTGATCTTTAAGTTTTTCAAGATGCAGTACTCCCAGGTACAATACAAGACCAAAACGGTCTTGTACCATGATTTGCTAAAAACAATTACCACAGACTTGCATCAAGTAAACCTAATGGTTGATTCAGAAGATTTTGAGGGCATGAACCAATTGCTTCAGGTACAATACAAGACCAAAACGGTATTGTTCCATGATTTTCTGAAAACAATTGACACAGACTTGCATCAGGTAAACCCAGTGGTTGATTCAAAAGATTTGGAGGGCATGAACCAAATCACGCTACAAAACATAGAAGAATCTGGATTGCTTCAAGCTGTGTCAATTCCCATCACATTACAAAACGTGGAGTTTGTAATTGCTTGCATTAAGCATTACAATCCTACCACAGGAGAAATCCGATCAGTGGATGGGAGGGTGATTTGCAGCCTTAAACCAAAGGATGTTGAAAAATGTTTTGCTATTCCACCATGCCCAACCAATGTGGTCATCAGTGAAAGAATGTGAAAAAACATTCGAAGCATCAAAGGATAGGTGTTTGCAGAAAATGGCAGAAACATGGCTAAAAGTGTAAAAGGCCAACTTGCCCAAAATGGTTGGGCGAGGAGAATTCCGAGATGAGTATGCAGTGTTGATCACTCTACTCAACAGGATCACTGGACAAGATGGGAACCAGTTTCAATCATGGATGTACTACATCATAGCTAAGATTGTCAACAATCGAGAGCATTATGATTGGGCCACCCTCATTAGTGACACACTCCACCAACAAATTACTGGGCTTCTAGAGGCTCATAGGTTCCACATGTGTTCCTTCTATACCTGATTGCCTTCCAAGGCATGTTCAGGACACTAAACACTGTGGGAACCTTAGGTGTGCAAAAGGTCCATGAATACTTTCTGTGACTTGAGTTTACACAAGTAGAACGACATTTCAAGCAGATAAGTGACCTTTTCATTATGCACATCGTACAAGACCTTGACCATGAGATGCATGTGTGTATATCACCAACAGCCAAGGAGGCAATGGTGGACTGGGTGGATCGGGTTATCCAATTCCCCGCCACCTATATACGCATGTATGGATACAATGGTCACCCTGCCATGATGCCACGCTACCCTTTAGATAGGGTAGTTTTCATGGAGTTCCTATGACAGTTGGCCGAAGTTCACTCTCACCTACGCCTTAAGAAGAAGACAGTTGCGAGCTTTCCTATCTAGATGGGACTCTATATATGTAAAACAGCGGCTGATGCCAAATTGATGTGCCAAGAGACAGTGAGACTCAATCTCAAATATCTCATCGAGAGAAGGTCATATGATCCAAGAGGCCTTTATGCAGCGCACCTTGGGCAATGCTCATCACACAAATCTTCCATGGAAGATTACTGGGTCAATTGTGATGATGAGTTTGATGTATGAAGAAGGAACTATAGCCGGTTTAGGCTCCCACAAATTGCTGACTTTATGTCAGAAGACATTGAGGGCCTATCTAATGATGAAGGGGAAGTCATTCTCCCCTCATTCTTCATGGATCAAATAGACTCACAACCACTCAGAAAAGTGGATTGGTATGCAAAGGAAAACACATCTATAGAGGAAAGAATGAGTAGAGTTGTCAGAAACAGTCAACTCTACCTAGACAGCAAGAAGACAAGGAAGGTAGTACTTCCCCGAACAGAGTCACCACTAGTTCAATCTTGACTACCTTCCACTTCAAGGAAGAAGCCCAGATAGAAGTAGTGGAGCAATCCTCCCAAAGGGATGCGGATGTCAGGACACACGAGGGGAAGAGAACATGAGTTATATGTGGAGACAGCCACAAACATTCCTAGGATAGTAGAGACCGCTACAGCCGAGCCAATGATTGAGATAATTCCCGCAAATACAGAGCCCATGATGGAAGCATTTGCAGCGGATACAGTGCCTATGATAGAGACAAAGCCACCTACTTCACCACCATCACAATAGTCACAAGTCCCCATCGACTTGGACTCTCCACCGCGAGACATCACTTTAGCACAGCCTCATTCATCGGACATTTAGGGGCCTAACATTCCTCCTTCCAGCGAGGCTAGTCAGGATTCAATCTGGCTTGAGGGTCTCCTAGGAAAGAAGAGGGAAAGGCCGTCCTACCAGCTTGACTTCACAGAGTTTGATTATGTCCCTCAAGACATGCCAACGAAGAAATTGAAGAAGCAAGTACATGTAGGAAGGAATGCAGATAATGAGTTTATCATAGAGACTGCTGCCCCTCCTGAGGACAAAAACATACATGAGGTAGAGGTTGAGGACTTCACATTGTTGAAGGTCAACCTCGGAAAGACCACCCGTCAAGTGGAGGCAGACCTTCTCGGAATTGCCTCAATGAGTGTTGAAGAGAGAATGGCTAAGGATGGAAGACACAAAGCAGCCTTAAAGGCTAGAAATCAACAATTAAGGATGTACATATCTAGCCTGATACATAGCACCCCAAACGTCTCAACTTTACCACAAGAATTGCTGGACCTCGTGGAGCAAAACCATCACTAGGTGATTTCATATGGAAAACACTTGAGAAATCAAGTGGAGGAATTTGTTGTCAGAGGATGGTGCATATTGACAAAATTGTACCAGTTGAGGGACAGAGCACATGGACTCCACGCGAAGATCCAACAGTCAGAATTAGAGACGACAGAGAAGAGGCCAGGGGATGAAGTCACAGTCTCAGATTTACAAGTGGCGTACCAATCAGTTACCACTATAGAGAACAAGCAACATCTATTTGCTTGGAGGGAACAAATGGCATACAAGGTGGAAAGCTTATGATGCGAATTTTGTGGAACTGATCGAGTACCAACATATTGTGGCAAGTATTATCAACTTCGCAAGAACGTTGGTAATATCCATCCCTTGCCTTTATCCACATGAGGGAGGTGCTTATATTGAGCTAGGCACAACATAGAAACAATTCCAGGATGTCATTCGTAGCACATATCTCGATGACCCTGATGGTTGCAAGTTGAGCAAAGTTGCAGCCATGTCTACCAAGTTAGATGACGCAAGTGCCAAGTGCATAGACTATCAGCAGCAACTTGTGACAGGTGAAGAAATGCTGAAACGCCACATCATCATCTTACAGAGCATTAATTGCCTAGAGGTTGAGGAGGTCAATGATTGGATAGAGGCATTGTTGACCAATGGAGAAGAGGTGTAAAGCACCCAAAAAGGATGTCCTACCCTCTAGAATAGCATTAATGATGACTAGAGTTAACTTGATGCCCCTTTACAAGTTAACTCTAGGTCCCACAGATCATGCATGTCAAATCCCACTAATTGTGGATGTTTATTTTGACTTCCACGATTTGTGGATCTCAGATCTCCACTATATGTGGATGTCTATTTTGGAAGCACTTTTTGTAATTAAGTTCACCTTTAGTTTAGTTTCAGTCAACTGAAGTAGTTTTCCAATTGACTCTTTGTTTAGTTTCAATTAACTGAGGTATTTTTCCAGTTAACTGTCTTCTCACCTACTTTTAGACATAGGAATAAATCTTGTTGATTAGCAAGATTGATTGTTAATTCAAGGAGATTTTAGGGTTGCCTATTCCTTTGAGTTATCTAAATAAGAGCCTTGGGATCATTATTTTGTAACTTTACTTCACGGCAGCAAAACATTGAGCAAATAGCCTTCATATTGTTCGCTTAGTGTATGTTCTTGGATCGTGTTTGTTATAGTTAAGCACCAAGTACAGTTTGTGCTCCCTTGAAATATGCTAACCAATTTTTTGCCAAAATTTTACACAACAACTAACACTTGGCCAACTTGATTAGCGTTGGCGCCAAAACCAAAACTCTATCAAAGCAACTCTAACCAAGAATGTGCCCTAAAACCACTTAAGGAAGAGGGACGGGCATATGGTCAAAAGATCCCTAGGATCAAATAACTCAACAACTGTAATAAGAATTCAACTGGAAGTACAAATAACTCAACGCCAAGAATGTGCACACAAGATCCTTTGAAAGGTGAGGTGCTAACATATGACGGAGTACTTATTACAAACTGAAAATAAACCTAGGCAGATAACCAGTCATGAAGATTCAAACTATCTAATTCATCCGCTATGGCGAGCATCCACTCTAGAATGAGAATTCTCCACTATTTCAGTGGGTACAATGAGAGATACAAAGCTTATTCTCCACACTGACGGTAAACCATCCAGGGGTAATTAATGTTTGCTTTAGAAATTACGAGTAAATGCAGCAATAACAAATGGTTGGATTAGTACTACTAATGCACAACCTTACAATCAAAATAATCTGCAATTTACTAGTATTACAATGATAGAACAAAGCCAATATGTGAAGAATGATTCTCTCAATTTACAAAGCTCTCAAGCACTGAAAATGAAACCAAAATCTGATTCTTATGAGGTCTGATAATTAAAACCAGCAAACTGAATTGTAAACCAGCAACCTGGGAATCAATGAAATGCTGATAACTTAATCAATTTACCTCCGAATTGAGTGAAATCAAGTGCAGTGAACCTCTGGAAGATAGGCGCCCATGTCATGATGAAGAAACAGCCTCAAAAGATAACCATTAATTCCATTGCACAATTCCCAAGGCACACAAAATGGTACGGCCCCTAGCAAGGGCGATTTTGCTAGAATAAATCAAAGACTTCAAATAAAAATTTGGAAATTACTAGAGAGGGTCGCCATCACCTTAGAATTGATATTCTTGAATGCCCAAAACAAGATTAAAATCATACAAGGAGCTGGATACAAAAACCACCTTCAGCTGTGTAGAAACCCGCAACTTGAAATCTGGAAAAAACTCAAAAATGCAACAACTGTGAAGCTCGATCTGCTAGTCTGATTTGAGAAACAGCAAAATAGCCAACTAGGTGTTATCTTTCAAACACGAAATTGGACAAGAGGCTAGGAGGTAAGTTTTACTCGAAGCTGAAAACACAATGTCATTCCAACAACATAACAATAGCATAAGTTCATGGATGCCAAAAGCTGGAGCAAAACTTCATTTTTAAAGAGAAAGAGATGACTCTTCAATGCCCACCAAGGTATGCCAAAAGTCATAGAGAAACTATTCAAATTTCCAAAATTTTATAATTCTTCTCAAGGTGGCATCCCACTTTCAAGGCAATAAAACAACTTTAAAAAATAATTAAACTCCTCATGAGGGCGTACCCTTCATGACCCACCTTTTTAAAAAAACATAAGTTATTCCACTAGGCCATGGGGTCAACTAAAAAATAGAACATTTGTGCCTTTATTTCCAATTTTCACCAAAATAATTCTTTTGAAAAAAGCCAATAATCAAACTCAAGCACTGCTCCATAAAAAGATGAACTGAAGGATTGACAACTAAACCACTGCCAAAATTAGTATTTACTAAAATTAGTAAACACCAAGAGAAAAGCCACAAACGTCCAAGCAAGGAAACCCTGATTTCACCACAATCCAGCCTACAGGACTTCAGAATAGGCTGATGAACTACTAAGCTAATCACTGATGAGAAGGGGACATTACATCTCTCTATTCAGATAGGTGCATCCAATTATTGTTCATGTGTTCTTGTTTTGATCGCCTCATGTGTCATTGTTTCTTTGACACAAGTTGCTGTCCCAATGTGTAACTTTGGTGGAATATTGAGATAATAAATCAAGAGAGTTACCATGCCTTTGATCAAAAATCTCAAAGTTTTATCATTGTATGTTGTTATCAATAATCTGTTTTCAATCTAAACCTCAGAAAGGTCTTGGTACCTCCTTGGGAATTTAGAAAGTTAAATTATCATCCCTTTGTTGTTTCTAGTAGTTTACTTTTCAGCCTACACCTTGTAAAGGTCTTGGTACCTCCTTGGGAATCCTAAGATATAAACTACTGTCTGGATTACTTGTGTGGATTTTATTCCAGTACAGATCTGGGAGTTCAAAGCCTTTGGATGCATCCTGGGAGACTAATTCGTTCAAGTGATTGAACCATCCATTCCCGCTCCTATGCCCTCATGCTCTGTTTATCTTGAGGAGATAGGATAGATTAGAAGCTAGTTTAGTCGTAGTTATGATTTGTAGAAACTAGAGAAAAACTTTGCTACGACGCATTGTATTTATGCACCCTTGTGTCCTACCGTTGAGTAAAAAAGATAGGAAAGTAGTTTATTTTATTCTTTTTACACAAAAATCAGCAACAAGAGGGATCTTCCCCTCCCAATTTGAAGAAGCAAACACTACAGACTTGCAACAGCTGACCATTTCCAATAAACACTCTAGAGGTGCTAATTGAAATGCCAACACTAGGTATTCCTTCTATGGATAGTCCATCATCCCAGATGTAATGTCCCCATTTTTGTGAGCATCAGAGTTCGTAAGGATTAGCCTATCATTTGACCCTCGTAGGCTAACAGTTATGGATAGGGGGTCTTCTGTGGCAGTTACCCGGTGATTTGGGACATTACTCCTCAGCTGGATTCAGGTTTTGGCTTTTGCACAAGTTATTTGACTCAGATTGGCACACTTACTATTTATAGTAAGTTACTATTTTGGGAGAGCCAGGGTTTCCAATAATGGCAGGGCACCTGAACAGAGCATATTTGCAGTATCGACCGTTGATTGGACCTTTGTAGTTGTTTCTAGACTCAGTGGTGTGTACTTACTATTTATAGTAAGTCAGCTATCAGGAGTTACTATCTTTGGCAGGGCGTCTGATCACTCAGAGTTTGGCAAAATTGACCTTGGTTTCAGTTGGCATGGCTAACGGATGCATATTTATGGAGATATTAATATTTAATGTGTCATTAATGATTTTAATTAAAAGGGTTTATAATATAAAGTTATAAAATGACTTTATATTAAAAAGGATTATAATATAAAGTTATAAATTAACTTTATATTCGAATGGGGCCGATGACACATTAAAAGTGTATTTAATGATATTAATTAATTATGTGCACATAAACCAAGGTAATGTGAAGGCATTAAATGCAAATTGAAGATTATAATATTTAAATGATTTTTAAAAGCCAAAATAGGTCGATTTTCTCAAAGAGGCTATAAGAGCTTTCAAAGGGCAAAAAGAATTCATTATGATATGATTATTCAACTTTGTCTTTTATTGAGAGCTGTGGAGTTTGTGAAGAAACTAGGGTTTCTGCACATTCGTGCATTTTTCAGGCTTTGGAGAACGATACCTCTTTAGAGTCAAGCTTTCTGAGGTTGTGAGAGATCAGCTGAAGATTGCTAAGTAAGGTGGCTTCATACAAGAGTCATATTTGTGCTTACAAGTGAAGAATCAACAAATTATTCAAGGTTTTTAGAACAGATTGCAAGTTTTCATCTGCTGCTACAGTACCCGCGTGAATAGTTGATTTGCTACAGTACGCGTGAACAGTGCTTTTTGCTACAGTAGCCGTGAACAGTGAAATCGCTACAGTAACACGTGAATAGTGTCGTCGCTACAGTGACGCTACAGTAATATTCTGATATTTAAGGGTTTGAAGATTATGCTTTTGCTGAAGCTATCAGGGCATCATCTATTTTGGGTTATTGTTGTGGATCAGACCTGAACGCCTCCTTATTCCTCATGTAAAGTCTCTTTTTTGACTTGTGTTGGAGTTCTGGGCACATCTGGTCTTTGGAGGGAAGTCACTTGGAGTGAAGAAGGTGGGAAGAGTTCATTCTCAGACTATACATTGCTTCTCAGTGAATCATTGTCATCTCAGACTCATAACATAAGCTTCAGCCTGGTCGCAATTATCAAACAGAGGGAACTTAACTGTTGCATGTTGCTGATATTGGATTTCAGACTTAATGTGATCATACTCAGAAGCTAGTCTCTGTTGGACGGGTCTTTTGGAGGTCTCATACATATTACAAACTGTTGGGTGTATTCCAGATCATCAATCACCTCCAGGTTTGAGTATTGTTGTTCACATTCTTATCCATTGTAGTAACCTCTGATCAGAAAAATCAGTGAAGTAAATGCCAGTGTTCTGAAATGAAATTTTGAGTGCTTTAATTTTTAAATCAGACTGTAATCAGCACGTATGCATTTTATTTTCAGTCATTTAAAGCATTGTATTTACCAGTCATTGTAGTGGCATAAGATTGGCATTAGTTTGCTGCTGTAGGTGCATGATTACTGTAGGAACCCATTGCTCAGAATCAGATTTGATGATCATTATGTAAGCCGAGAGTCTTGGCATTTGCATTGAACTCAGTATTGTAGGCTTGCATCTCAATAAAAGATAACATCAATTGGAGTTGGAGTGATCATCTGATTAAAGTATGAGGATGCATGTCAATTGTTTGACATAATGCCTATAGGCCGTATATGCATTTGAAAACACCGAATTTGATTGCATTACATCTAGTAATTCATTTAGATATTAAGGAAGGCATTCGTTAAACATCATCTATGCATCTATCATCAATTATAAGCATTTATATCAGACTGACATAGTCAGACCAGCAAGTTAGAAGATTGCGTGAAGTATTTGACAAAATAACCTAAGCCTATATTCAGCAATTTGAGGGCAGAACTTGCAAGGTTCATCAAAATTTGCATTCATCATGATTAGTTTGGGTTGAGAGACACCTGGTCTCTTACACCAGATAACCTACATATTTGGATAACTCGACTTACATGTAAGTATATTAAACTCTCCCATATTGAATGACCTCTCCTAGGAGAAAACACAAGTTGTCCTAGTTAAATCAATAACTTAGCAAAGTGTACCATATGTGTTTTTCATGTTTAATCATACATAGTATATATAATACTTATGAGAAACACCCATCTCCTACTATGGAGTAAATACAAACACATTGCATCCCATTTTCAAACATATCTAGTATAATTAAATACCTATGTTGTCCCACATGTAACATAATTAAATACCTATGTCAAGTAATCTCTTCGACATATCTAGTATAATTAACTACTTGTGTCAAGCAATCTCTCCTCTCATGGAGTACTTAAAAACACATTATAAAAACAGCCTAAAAGCTTCAATTCCCTTATCTGAAGACACTCTCAATTACTTCTATTGCACGTAGTGAAAAGACATTCCAGGAAAACATAGAATTCATAATAATTCTAAGTAAATTACAGGAAGAAGAGATCCTCATGCCTATTATCGCTTATCCCAATTAATGGCAGCAGTGCAGCCTTCTCCAATAGTAATTCAGCGTGAAATCAGCTTCCCAAACTCTCTCTCTCTCTCACTTGTTGATAGCTCACTTCTCTCAAACAAATAAGATAACCTCTTTCTCACAAAAGATCACTCTTTCCTCACATAAAACAGACGAATATGGCTGCTAATATCTCAAAAGTAATAAATAGCAAAAGACATGTAACTCTTGGTAAAATGCATCTCTCACAGGTGAATGAAAGAATGAAAATAATGATCATAGAAGAGAATGAGAATGAATGCATTCCAAATGAAACGGTGTGACTGTTTATAGAGCAGCCAAGCATTCTAAAATCCTGCAGTTTAGGCATGAAGAATGACACAAGTTTCATACAAAGTAAATCATCAATAAGGTGGCGATGGATAAAGTTTAGACTCAACAAAAACCATCAACAAATCGACTTCTTCTTTGACAGTAATTCAAAGACCATTTCAAATAGCACATGGAGAATTCAAATACTTCTCCAACAATGACATCTATAGGAAAATGCAATAAGAGGTGGCACCAAAACCATTTTACCAGAGCAAGTTGGTACGGTTTCAAATGAGGTGAAATAGTCAATCTTAATTCTGCAACATAGCAAGAATCAACTGGAATAAAGGTTGAGTCGACTTAAGCCAATTAATATGTTGGACTAAGTCCACGTATTTCTCTTTCAAATCTGTCGACTAAGTCAAAGTTTGCAGACTAAAACGTAGTGTTATGTTTTCCACATACGTGTCTAGGCTGGTGATATACGACTTATATACACAACTGTGCATATTTCCATGTCGATTTCCAGCTTGATGACTAACATCGACTTTTATTGCCATGGTTATAAAATGTCAAAAGAAGTCTTTTAAACCGGCTCAAGTCTTCAGCTAATACATACCACATGCGTGGCCTTAAAGTTTCCCCTATCTTCTGCACATTCATTACCATTATGTCTTATGCAACGTTTGACTTAGACGCCACCATGTTGTCTCAAGTTCTCAACATTCTCATCTTTCGTGCCATACTCATGCGTCATGATTTCTAAACATAACCAATGCTTTTAATCTCTTCATTCTTTGCATTCCTTAACCTTAAGACATATATTATATATTCACATTTATCTTGCCTTAAAGCTTTGGTAGAATAATTGTATACGTATATATATGTATGTTCATAAATAGCATTTAAATGCTATGTCACATATATACATATATGCTTATGTTTATATATATATATATATATATATATATATATCCTATGCTGATCAGGTATGTATTCATTTGATATACGGATGAACATAAGAGAGCATATATCCTTATGACAATATATATATATATATAGGCATATGATGCTCCTATCATGCAAAGCCATAGCTTATTCGTTAATCAAGTATAGACCACTGTTTTGGTAGTCAAACACACAAAGATGTTATGTTATATATATTTACATATATACATTCTTTCCAAGCATGTATGCTCACGTGTGTGTGTATATATATAAACACTTATCACTCACAAAATCAAGCATAGAGATATAAGGGAGGAACTCAAAAGCTCAACAAATAAACATCACCCAATAATGCCCTCACTAGTACACAAGACCTTTACTAATGTAGACATATTGGCTAAGGATGACTTACCTATTACCCACAAACTAACTCAATTCAATCATTCTAATGTGGTGTGTGTTTATGCTCAGATAGTTACATTTACCAATTACTTGACCAAGATCTTCTCCCGAGTGATACTTCCCCTCCGCCTGGAGAATGAACATTTACCTGCAACCACTAACACATGCCTACGGCAGTTAATTGTTCATAACATATGCAGTTTACATAAAAATTTCCAAAGTTAGAATAATAATAATTCAATAACCTTCCATTCACATATATGCAGTATTTCACCATGAATAACATCAACTGAGGTAATATCAAATGAGATAACATTCATATTGTTAACAAGGTACAAGCATAATCTATTCATCTCCAGAATTCACATTACATTCATATTACCCTATGTAGTAATAGTAAATAGTAACTTCCCAATTGGGATGTAACACTGCCAATATGCCAACCATTTTTGGGTTATTTTTTGGATTTCAGTTTGATGTTGAAAATTTATTTTCTAGAAAGTGACACTTACTAGACAGGAAAATCAAAATTTAATTTGATTTTTTTAGAGTGGATGGTGCTTTCATTTTCCAATGCATCAAATGTTTGAGATGGCAACCTGTCTTTTATTTTCAACCCTAAGGTTAAGCAATAGAATTTACTAATGCTCGAAGGGGGCAAGTACAGTTGTTTTTAGTAATTTTGTCATGCACCTTAAGAGAATCCAAGAATCCTGCAATCTTATAAGTGATTTAATGTTATCATAAGTTTTTTATTACTGTTTGTAGTTGTAATTGGCTCCAAAAGAAAGAAAAGACAACTGACTTTAGGATTTATTCTCCTACTATTTATATCCTTGTTGGCATTTCAAATTTGGAGGGGAAGCTCCCTCTTTGCTGATTATGCTTTTAAAAGAAACAACTAAACTAATGGCTGATCTTTTTGTTCTCAGCTTTAGAGCACAAGGTTTATAAAATTCTCCCTGTTGTAGCTAAGATTTTCTTTGGTTTCGTAAATCCAACTACAACCAAGCCTACGCTAAAACGCTTCTAATTTCTCAAGTAAATTCAGAGCAAGAGAAACTAAAAGTACAAAAGTATGATTTTTTGACACAAAAGCTCAAATAAACTTGCATCCAACATTCACTCGAAGTCTCATTGTACTTTCTGTTGTAAGCTGAAATAAAGATTACAAAAGCCAATTACTGAAAGAAATGAGACATTGGATCAAAGCTGAAAGAAATGAGACATTGGATCAAAGCACAAAGGTGTGAGATTTATTTCCTAAAAGTTTTCTTGAACAATAGTACATCTGGGATGGCAAATTGTATGATGAAACAAACACAATAGACGATCAAACCAGCTTTATAACATGACATTTAAACAATAAACTGAACAATGATTTGCTGCCACAAGTAAGCATACAATCTTGTTCTTACACAATGTGAACAAATTTGAATAGCAATATTGCAGGCGAAAGTGGCGCATAAATTTGTTATCACAAGCAAAAGTTCAAATACAATGAGCAAGGTTGCTCTTATTTATAGAACCTCAAAGGAGTAGGGAACCCTAAAATCTCCTTAACATTAGTTCTTGCCACATGCAAGATTTATTCCTATGTCTAAATACAGGTAACTTAACAGTTAACTGGAAAAACTACTTCAATTAACTGATTCTAAAGTAAACTAGAACTCCATATGTACATAGGTGTCTCCAAAAATATACATGCAGCGAGTTAACTTGGAAAGAGGCATCAAGTTAACTATTGTGTCTAATGTCTATTTGGAAAAGGTGGGATGTCCTGTCTTAGTAGTTCACTAGCTGTGATTACGAGCAATCCGCTCCTCCAAGAAGTTGTTAACTGCCTCATCTTCTAGAGGTCGTCACATGTCTCAATTGTCAATTTACTGCCTATCAGCAACTTGAGCAATCCTGAAAATTTCAACTGGTAGTTCACTAATTGATAACTTTGGTGACTTTATAACTGGACTGATGATCTTTGTTTCTTCTACAGCTTGATGCTTCTGATGCTTTTCTTGATTCTTCTCAATGGAAGAGTTGCATGATGAAACCACGAAGTTTGACTACGAACACTCTAGCTGTGAGAAATGCCCATGAACTTGCTATGCACCTAGAGTTCCAACGGTATTCAACCCTCTAAACTGGCCTTGAAAGGCTATCAGCTATACGAGGTATGGAACCATGTGGACTTTGAGTGTCTATGCCTGTCAAATTGTCTAAGTCAACCATTTGGTGCACTTAATGCAAATCGGTATCAACAGTTTTTATGAAATTGTAAATCAAGATCGATTTAGTCTTGAATTTAGTTTGAGTGAATTGCATACTGAAAAACTTGACTATTGATTGTAAACATGGATATGTTCGGACAACTAGGCTGAAAATATCTTTTGGTGAGGCTAAAAATAGCTTGTTGAGGGGCAATTTATTGAAAATTTCTGAGATGTGGGTTTTGCAAAGAATATTTTTTTAAACAAACCCACAACATCAGAATTTTGAAAAGGTGATTTTTTCTTTGACATGCAATAACTTTTTAGAAACAGAAGCTGTAGGGGCTCCAAGGGATATTTTTCCTAAAAAATTCTGGCACATGGGTTTTGTTAATGCCTAAGAGCTAAACAAACCCAGTTTCTCCATTTTCTGAAATGACGACTTTTTTTGGAAACCCTAAAAATAGGGGGCAATGGAGCAATTTTCTCGAAAAATTCTGGCACGTGGGTTTTGTTGCCAACACTATGTTGAACATACCTAGAAGGCCAAACCTGTGAAAAACTGTTGTTTACTTGGACATGCGAGAAAATCTATGATAGGGATAGAAGAAATGTGAGGTGGAGAAGATAGAAGTTATAAACTGCCTCCTTCAATCCTCAAGAAAAACGCTTCTGTATAAACCCAATCTGATGAATTCCTAGCAAGAATGTATTGGAAAGATAAAGCATGGAAAAATATTCCTTTGTGCAACTTGAATGAAGAACTTCGAAGAACACTGAAAATGGCCTCTGTTAGATCCTTCAAAATGCATTGGAGAGAAAATAGCTGATTTTAGCTTCAACCTGCAAGAAATAATGGAGAAGCGACACCTATGCTTGAATAAATATCCATTTTGGAGGTGAGAGTGTCAGTTAGATGTGCCAACCCTAATTGAAGAGTCAATTTATGTGCATGCCTTGTTAACTGAAAGTTATCTAATTTTAGGATGCCATTTGCAAGAGGAAGCATGCAAAAATCGTAACTGAGAGTCAATGTGGCCCACTTTGACTTTAGGCATCCAAGCTTTAGGGAGTTAGAAAATTATTAAAGATTTTCAACTTCGGTTGTGACAAATTGCCTCTGTTTGACCCTGAATTCCAATCGCCCGATTGATCTTGAAGCTAAGCTGACAGATTCATCACAAAGCTGGATCAAGTTTGAAGAGATGTTGTTAGGAGCTACAAACCTTAGAAACTAGTTTTGATAACTTGAAATTTTGGGCGCCTTTTGCCAAAAGGGTGCTTTTTTCACCAGACTTGGCCATTTTTTGAATGCTTTTCAATCTCGTCAATTTGACCCTTTGTGCTTCAATTTGTAGCTGCAAGTGATTGATGACTCCCGCAAACATGCTGAGATATGGAACGGAAAACCAATTCAATTCTAGAAAGAATGACTGGTATTGCAACTTCTGAAAGTTGATTTATGAGGCTCAAATTCAAGGGCGCCCCTAGCCTGTAGGGGTGCCATTGGGTCTCTGAGATACATTTTGCAATTTGTAACCTTTGACGAAATGCTCCAGTTTGACCCTCGTTGCCGAGAGTTTCACTACTTCAATGTTCGTGCCGATGATCTCATCGCGGAGATTGAACAACTTTGAAGAGATGTTCTTGGGAGCCATGATGTTAGAAAACTGCATCTGAGGCCCCAAAATTTGGGTGCCTTTTCCAAGATGGATGTTTTTTTTTCAATACTTAGTCAATTTTCCATGTTTTTCAACTTGCCTTCGCCTTCGGTGTTTTACGTTTGATCTTCATTCACGGGCGTTTGACAGGTCTCGAGAGTTGGCTATTGAATTCATCATGTAGCTAGAAGGATTCCGAGCAAATCTCTTGAAGAAGACAACTACTGAAAACCTCATTTGGTTGACCAAAAGTCTAGGTGCCCATAGCCTGTAGGGGTACATTTGACCTTTGAATTTCATTTCATCCTCTGTTTTACGTGCTCGCTGAATCAACGACCATTGTTGTTTGATATATCTTTTGAGTTGGCTGTTGGATTCACCGCGAAGCTGTGCTAGATCTGAAGAGATCACCTGGAGATAACAAATCCAAGAACTAACATCTAATGACTCTTATTCTTGGTCGCGCCTAGGCTACATGGGTGCAATTTCTATAAAAGATTGTCATTTGGATGTTTGTTGACCTTCATCATCTTCTGCCTCTGACGTTGTTTTTTGGTGTTTGACGAATCAGATGAATTCGCTTGATGATTTGTTGGAAAGATAGCAAAATTTTGGAGAAGATGATTGGTTTTTCAAATGTTAATAACTACATTTGGCCTTTCAAATTCAAAGGTGCCCCTCGCCTGCAGGAGCGCATTTAGCTCCAAACTTGATCATTTTCTGATGATTTCCAACTCCTTCACGCTTCGCGATTACCATGTTGCTTGGTTGAGTTGATTGCGTTGAAGCATTGCTATTGTTGACGTGAGTATGTTCACCATTGTGATTGCATTCACCATTCTACATGCACGAATACTACAAGGTTGACTTGGGCATTGACTAGAAAAGCATCTCCCTTGTAGCAAGGCATAGCGTTTCCAAACTTAGAATATTTTTTACATTTTTCACCTTTTGAAAATCCCCTTCGTCACAAAGCATCTTTTTCCATAAAATCTTTTGTGATGCATTTGAGGCTTAGATTTCGACACCTGGTATTGGCCAACTGCCATTGACAACCTTGGAGGTCCTAACTTTTCTCCTGAAAAAGTGAAATAGACCCGCCAGAGCTAAACTGACTTTTTCTTGATTCTAACTTGACCAATGTGATCGTGAAGTGAAATAAGCCAATCAAAATTATTTTCAGCCAATTCTAGAAAGATCCTATTTTTTAGGGTTTTCTCTAAAAATAGGGGCCTGAAATCCTAATTTTCAAAATTTGCCAGTATCCTCTGGACAATAAACCCACAAAAAGCCTATGCTTTGTTTGACCTAAAGATGACTTTTGATGACAATTTTACAAGATTTAGACCATTTTAGTCAAAATGCCTTATTGAAGCAAAATTTGTATTTTGGGTACAACAATCCTCTTAGCATCATATCCACTTCTTAGTTTATTAAAATTTGAAATATATGTAATTTACCCTGTTGTTTGAAACAGTGATAATATGTTCAAAACAATCTTCATGAGGTTATTTACAGTAAATGTTAGCATACTTATTGTAATTTCACCTATGCATCATGGTGGACAATATATAAGTTTACTTAGTACGCACATGGAGCCAATTGTGTTATCTTTGGGCACATAGCCATCTTTCCAACCAACCAGTACTATTATGTTGATATTGCTTTGTATTCAACCACCTCCTCAATCAAACACCACTTTTATGTGGGTATTGCTTTGTATATGCAAGCAAACTAAACTGGATGGCTGCCATTGCTATTTCTCTGTTTGTGATGTTCTGAAATTACTTTTATGTAATCTCTACAGGAATTATTCAAACCAGTCTGCTTTACTTCAGTGTGTATGCCTTGTACATGCACATCTATGTTTGGAGTTTGTGTGGTTGTATGATTGTATCTTGTTCTATGTTTTCTAAATGCTAGGATTCTGTTTGTCTCAAGTTACCTAAATGCTTTCTAGTATATGTGTTTTAATAGTTGTTAGTTTTAGGATCAGAATTTAAATAAGCAGAATTAAAACAATTTCACACAGATTGACACAGCATATACCTTGGGAAAACCCTCCAACTTGAGGGAGAAAAACCCAACAACAATATCTCTCTTATATGTTGTAATATGAACAACAATTCTCTTTACAATGAGGCCAATCTCATGGCTAATTATCATCACCACTCTTGATGCAAATACAAGATAATAAACTCGTACTCCTTGATAATATCGAACTGCTGTAGATAAAATTCGCACTTGCAGATGAAATGGAACGAACTTGACTTGATGATGAGTGAATGAATGTGATCTTACATATATACAAATCGGTGGAGTAGACACACCCCTTCATGATGCAAGGTCGGCCACCAAAGGATATGTCTCAAATGAAATGGTGCGAATGTCAAGGAGGAGTCGGCCCAATAAAATATATTATACAAGTGAAGCGCCTCTTCACTAATCGAATGCAATAAATACATAGCCGAAGGCTATATGAAATTTATTGTTTATTAAATGCTTGACGCGGGAAGTATGAAACCCGATGCTATAACAGCAACAACACTCCCTCTTAGCTAGGGAGGAATACTTCCCGATGTACAAGGTCATGGAGTCTCTCAACATGACACCCACAATGGCTACACCCATATGTGGAAAAGAGCACATCACGAAGTCACTCAACGTGATATCAACCATCATGGCTACTCCCATGTATGGCAAAACATATGTGCACAAGTGCCCATCACAGAATCACTCAACGTGATGTCGTCATCTCATCATGACATCCACCATGGCTACTCTAAGAGGGTGGAGAAACACAAGTACAAGAAAATCATCACAAAGTCTCTCAACGTGATGTTGTCATGGAGTCACTCAACATGACATCCACCATGGCTACTCCGAGAGGGTGGAAACAAGGGCTTTCACCTCAAATTTCTCTCACAAAGAAAGATGCATTAACAAGGGCTTACACCTCAAATTTCTCTCACAAAGAAAGATGCATTACATCAAATCACAGAAGATCACTAATGCTGAGACTCCCTCTCAGCTAGGGCTTCATTCTCCACAACTCCAAGCTTGTCTCGAAAGTGCACAAACTTCACTCTAGAGAGAGGCTTGGTGAGAATATTAGCCGTCTACTCATCGGTACAAATGTATCTCAACTGGATAGCTTTCCTCAATACCATATCTCTAATGTAGTGGTATTTGAGCTCAGCATGTTTAGTTCTGTCATGAAACACTGGATTGACATAAAGCTTCACACAACTTTGATTATCACAATGAATGACAGTCGGCTCCAATGATTGTCCAAACAATCCTGCAAGGAGCTTATGAAGCCACACTGCTTCTTGAGCTGCTACACAAGCTACAATATACTCTGCCTCTGTGGTGCTTAGTGCCACTGAAGACTGCTTCCTGCTACACCAGGAAATCATCGCAAATCCCAAATTAAAGCAACAACCAGAGGTGCTCTTTCGATCAGCTACACTTCTTGCCCAATCAAAATCAAAATATCCTTGCAACTAAAGATCTACATTGGAAGTATATCTCAAGCCATATCCAACTGTACCACGCAAGTATCTCAGGATATGCTTCGCTGCAACTAGGTGTATTTGCCTTGGTTCACACATGAACTGACTAAGTGCACTCATTGCATAGCAAATATCTTGTCTAGTATTGACTAGATACATCAACGATCCAATCAACTGCCTATACATAGTAGGATCCACCAGATCTGAACTAGCTGCAAACTCATTTAGCTTCTTCAAATTGGTTTCCATCAGTGTAGACATGGATTTGCAATCCATCATGCCAAATCTCTTCAAGATGTCTATCGTATACTTCCCTTGACTCAGAATAATCTCATTAGGCCTTTGCCATACTTCTAAACCAAGGAAGTAATGCATGTCTCTAAGATCCTTCATCTCAAATTCAGAAGCTAACTCCTTGCATTTGATAATGAGATGTTCTTCTCTTGTAAGAAACAGATCAATATAAAGAACCAAGATTAATGCCTCACCATCAACTACCTTGAAGTACAAGTTTGAATCAGCATCATTCTTGGAGAAACCCAAGCTCATTCGGTAACGATCAATTCTCTCATACCAAGCACGAGGAGCCTACTTAAGGCCATACAAAGCCTTCTTCAATCTACAAACATGAGACTCCTTCCCATGAATTTCAAAGCCATCAGGTTGCTCAATGTATACCTCTTCTTCAATTACACCATTAAGGAAGGTTGTCTTCACGTCCATCTGATGTAACTTCCATCCTTTAGCTGCTGCAATAGCAATGATAGTCCTGGTGGATGTATAACGAGCAACTGGAGCAAATGTTTCTTCATAGTCTATTCCCTCTTTTTGAGAGAACCCCCTAGCCACAAATCTAGCCTTGTACTTCTCAATGTTTCCATCTGCCACATGCTTGATCTTGAAAAACCACTTAGAAGATACAACAAATTTCCCTTCTGGTCTAGGTACAATGTCCCAAACATCATTCTTGAGGATAGATTGATATTCTTCAGCCATAGCATCTCTCCATACTTGCTGACTTGATGCTTCCTCAACACTGGAAGGCTCAGATTCAATAATTTGACTCATTAATGCAACATAGCTTGGAAACTTCTGTGGTTTTTTGCTTTATTTGTTCCTCTAGGGGCTGCAAACTTTTTTGCCTCCTGCATTGTTTGCCTAGCCCATAGAGGTCTCTTTCGACCAATAACAATGTCTCTCAGTCCATCAGTTGGTTCCAACAACTCAACTGGATTGCCAACTTCTTATGGTTTAGTAGTCTCCCTCTAAATCTCAGGAGTATGGTCAACTTCCATGTCCTGAGGAGTCTTATGGTCTTCATTATCTATCTCCATGTAAGAACCTTTAGATCTCTTGAATGTAACATCTTCTTCAAATGTAACATCCCTGCTGATCTCTATCTGTTTCTGGCCTGGAATGTAGATCCTGTATGCTTTTGAAGACTCACTGTAGCCCACAAATATTCCTTTCTTGCTAGAAGGTTCCAACTTAGTCCTTTTATCTTTAGGCACATGAACATACATAGGACAACCAAAGATTCTCAAGTGACTAATTTTAGGCTTCACACCTATAAAGGCTTCTTCAAGAGCCATGTTCTCCAAAATATGATGAGGGCTTCGATTTTGAACATATACTGTTGTTCTAGATGCTTCAGCCCAAAGGAAGGTTTGCAAGTCTTAATCATGGATCATGGCTTTAGTTGCTTCTACAATGGATCTGTTCTTCCTTTCTGGAACACTGTTTTGCTATGGATTGTATGGGACACAAAACTCCCTCTTAATCCCTGCCTTGATACAAAAGTTACGGAAGCCTCCAGAGATGTATTCTCCTCCGTTGTCAGATCTTAGAACTTTGATCCTCTTCCCGAACAAGTTCTCTACTTGAGCCTTAAATTCCTTGAATTTCTCAAGTACCTCTTCAGATTCTTTAGTCTTTAAGAAATAAATCCAAGTCTTTCTAGAGTAGTCATCAATGAAAATTACATAATACAAGAAACCACTCAAAGAAGCAATAGACATTGGACCACACAAATCAAAATGAACAAGATCTAGAATACATTTAGATCTACTCTCACTACTATGAAAGGGACCTTTAGCATTCTTACCCAAAGCGCATCCTCGACAAGTACCTTCATGCTCCTGGCTGAGTTTTGGAAGGCCAGTGACCATCTTCACCATGGATTGGAGTGCTCTGAAATGAAGGTGAGCAAGTCTTCTGTGCCAAAGCTCATATGAACTGGTTGAATCATGCAACAATGCCTACAATGGTCGAGTGGAAAGTCTGTAGAGACTCTCTTGCCGAACACCAATCACTTGGGTAGTCTTGATGCTAGAGTTCTTCTGCCATGCAAGGACTTTTCCTTCAGAGAATGCAACTTGATATCCCTTGTCCTCCAAAGCTGAAATTGAAACAAGGTTCCGCTTGATGCTTGGTACAAATAACACATCGCTCAATTGAAGAGAGATGCCGAAATCTTAGTGAAGAGAGGAGGTTCCAACACCTTTCACAAAATAGCATGCATCATCTCCAATTACGACTTGAATGCTTGTATCTCTCTCCACCAAATCCGAAAGATGTTCTCTAAATCTAGTAATGTGACGAGAAGCGCCACTATCAATCAACCATGTGTTGCTATCTGTAGGAACATTGCTTGATAAGGCAGAATAAAATAGAAATGCACTTGAATTGTCTCTTGAATCCTTCTGACGAGAGACCTCACCCACATCCACAATAGAAGCATGTTGTTTTGGTCTAGTTGGACAATCTTTCGCATAGTGACCAAACTTGTCACATTTGAAGCATTGTATATGGGAGAGATCCTTCTTCTTTGATTCAGGAGCACCATCCGATCTTCTATCTCTGTTCCTCTTGAAGTTTCCTTTCTTCCCTTCTCTTCCTTTCCTCTTCGATGTATGAGCAGCAAGTACATGAATGTCTTCATTTTTAGAACTTTGCCCATTGCCTCTTGCTACCAATCTTGATTCTTCTCTAATGCAATCTACTCTAAGTCGATCAAACTTTGGTAGTTTCGATCTTCCACTAATACTTTGGATAAATGGCTCCCAAGATTGAGGAGGACCATTAAGTGCCAACATGACCAAGTCCTTATCATCAACCATATGACCAATGGCACAAAGTTGATCTCTTAACTCGGTGATCTTCATGAAGAAGGAGATGATAGAATCTCCTTTTGCCATTTTGATGTGATGAGGCTGTTGCCTCAATGCAAGAGCTCTGCTTGTATTATTGATCTCATACAAGCCCTTCAAGGTCTTGAGCATTTCTCTTGCCGTCTTCAACTTGGAGATGATAGGCACAAGGTGATTCTTCACAGAATCAATGAAAATTTTCTTGGCCTTTGTGCCATTCTTCTTCCATTGTGACTTCTCATTCTCATTGGAAGGCTCGGGAACTTCGCTCTCCACGAACTCAACAATCTCATTTTCTTCCAATGCAATCAAAATTCTAAACTTCCAAGAGGTGAAGTTGGAAGCGCCTTCAAGTCTATTTTCAACCTTGAGCCCATTCACCATTTTCGAAGATAAGATAGACACATGAAGATGAGAACAAGAGCAGAAGAGTACGCTGCTTATAGAAATCTGATCACGATCTTGCTTGAACCCGCTTTGATACCATATTAGTTTTAGGATCAGAATTTAAATAAGCAGAATTAAAACAATTTCACACAGATTGACACAGCATATACCCTTGGAAAACCCTCCAACTTGAGGGAGAAAAACCCAGCAAAAATATCTCTCTTATATATTGTAATATGAACAATTCTCTTTACAATGAGGCCAATCTCATGGCTAATTATCAGCACCACTCTTGATGCAAATACTGTTAAATTTTTAGTGATCAGATTAACGTGCACAGAAAATTAATTCAAATTTACACAGAACACAGCAAATACCCTGGGAAAACCCTCCTCTTGAGGGAGAAAAACCCAGCCAATAATATCTCTTATATTATTGAATATTCAATAATGAAGTTACACATACAAAGAGCCAAATGATTGGCCAATACACAGCATCACTAAAGATGCAGATACAGATCTGAGAAACACAAAACTGGCTGTAGATATCTCAGTCTTCCTTCTTGATTACGAACTGCTCCTTCAAAAATCTGAGTATGAAATCGCACTTGAGTGAATGTGAATGTGATGAAGTATCGAATGAATTTTTGATGAATCTCAAATGAACGAATGATGGAAATATATACCATGAAGAGTGGAAGGACGTGACTCTTTAACATAAGTCGGCCTGAATGAATATTCACACCTCTTTACAAGAGGTCGGCCACCTTTAAAAAAATCGTATCCCAAGAAGAATGAAGTTGGCTCCATGATAAGCTTCTCACCTCTTCATTAATAAATATATAAATCAAAGTATGTGTCTTCATTTAATCATATATAATAATAATTAAATAGATGAAGTCTATATTTAATTATTATCCTCATAATATGTATATGCTGGAAGAATACGACTGCAGCTGTATTAAACATCAACAAATACAAGATAATAAACTCGCACTCCTTGATGATATCTAACTGCTGTAGATAAAATTCGCACTTGCAGATGAAATGGAACGAACTTGACTTGATGATGAGTGAATGAATGTGATCTTACATATATACAAATCGGTGGAGTAGACGCACCCCTTCATGATGCAAGGTCGGCCACCAAAGGATATGTCTCAAATGAAATTGTGCAAATGTCAAGGAGTCGGTCCAATAAAATATATTATAAAAGTGAAGCGCCTCTTCACTAATCAAATGCAATAAATAAATAGCCAAAGGCTAAATGAAATTTATTGTTTATTAAATGCTTGACGCGGGAAGTATGAAACCTGATGCTATAACAACAACAATAGTTTGATATGGCTACATTCTCTTACACATATTAGCAGCTTGTTTTACATCAAATTTATATGTTACCCACATGTTTTTGCCAATCTAAGGTGAGCATTGGGATTTCCATTCACAATTGAACAGCTATAGAAGGGAAGAGAGAGTGAATGGCAAAATTTTGGTGTTGCAAGAGGTGTAAGTGATTGTCTGTGGTTTAGTACAATGGGACGAAATAGAAGCTTCTAAGTAACAAGTAAACTAGAGAATGTGAATATTATCAATGGAGATTTTTGTTCAGTGGAACAATTAGTATTGGATTCTCTAGAGTGGCAACAATTTCCAGTGGTCATGAGGTGTGGAACCCATTGCTAAAACACTCCTTTACAGGATGTGCAAGAGATTATGTAAATGACAATATAATTTGAATGAGACTTGTAGTGGAACAGGGAAATTGAGCATTTTATATAACTAGTTCCTCAACAGATCATGTAATTACTTCCTTGGTTGGAGTAGTTAGGAAAGAAATGGCAAGATTAAGGAAGTCGGAACATTATAGGAAAATAGCAAATGGAAATCTAGAATGATAAATGTGTAGAACTTTCAGGAAATTCAAATATGGAAGAAAAACAATCAATCACTACATCAACTGCCTGCAAATAATAAGGCTGTAGTCCCTTAGACACAAATATAAATTGGAGGCAGAAGCAATTACTAAGATCAGACAATAGAGAGGGAAGATTGATACAAAATGTTATTTAAAGAGAGCCAAGGGGAGTCACAAAATTGAGATTGTATGCTAGTACTTTCTGGTACTGAACCTATTTATTTGCATACTTGTTTCACTATTTATCCTCACTAAACACAAATCTTATGACATGATATGTCAAATTTATCTTTCTTCTCAGTCTCTGTAATCTAACTTCTCTAGCTATATAAAGTGGTCCTAAGAAATCCAGAGAACATTTAGGGCTAGTAACTACAGAGTTCAGATTATGTATGTACTAATTTTGAAATTTTTGTTCTGCTTTAGGGTACACTGAATCTGCATGCTACATTTCTGCCTTTATGCTTGATATACTTGATGTCAGGCAATTTACAACTTGATGCAGTCTCTCATTTCAAAATCTAAGATGGGGAAGCAGTAAGAATTTGATTGTGAAATCTCTGCATGTAGGCATGATTAGTTTTGTCATTCCTCTAACATTTGAATTGTGAATTGTGTGCTTAATGATTGCAAATTCCTCTTAATCCTGTCATTAAATGTAAATCCTCACATACTGTCTTGTTATAATTCCTGTTATTATGTTTAATGTTCTAATTTCATTCAGCTTTTCATGTATTGCATTGCCCTGAATCTCGAGTGAATGACTGACGAATAGGATAAACACTTTAAATTATTTATTAACTGTTAACAAGAGGAAAATATCAGCACTTATCTTTAAATATTTGAAGAGGCAGATTTCAACCGTACCTCTATTAATCTCGAGATAAATACATGTCTACACTTCTAACTTTTCAACCTGTATCTTCTTGACTAAGTATCATGTGTCAAGGTCATGATCTTATTTTTTTACTTATATTTGATGTGGAAGTCAGTGCCTAAATACTGTATTTGAACATGTGGTGTAGCCTTTTTAATACCTAACATATATTTGGACTTGTTTTACTTTTCAGATTATGCGCAAGCATGGAATTCCAGAGCCTTATGAAAAATTGAAGGAATTCACTCGGGGCCGTGCAGTAACAAGGGAAAGCATCCAGGAGTTTGTGCAAGGTTTAGAGTTGCCAAAAGAAATTAAAGAAAGGCTCTTACAGTTGACTCCACAAAGCTACATTGGAGATGCAGAGTCACTAGCAAAAATTGTTTGAGTGTTTAATACATCAGAAGCACCTAATCTTCAAGGAAGTAGCTGATTCATTATGAAGGCAATACAGAGAAGACACTAAATGAAATATTCTTGGAATCTAGTGTTGAAATTGTACATTTTCTATTTCATATCAAAAGTACTGTAGCAGTTATTTTATTCATAAAGGCCATGAAGTGCATGGTACAAAACCAGAGCTTTTGACATTGAAAGTTATATTCCGAGTTCTAAAACAAAGTTGCAATATAAACCATAGAGCAGTTAACAGAATCTACACCATGCAATATATACCAAAGTAGACACATTAGTATTTTATGATGAATAGCATAGGAAACTTTTGCTAGCATGTAAATGTCTTGAAGAGGCATTTGGTCGAGATAACACTAACTCAAATTTCTTTGTTGGTCTGTTGTACCCAAAACCAAAATTTTTGCTTCACTAAGGCATTTTGCTTAATTGAGTCTTAATCTTGTTAAAGTGATGTCAGAAGGTCGTTTTTGGGGTTTTTAAATATGGAGTTGGTGTCAGTGTCATGTCAATCTGTTATTGAAGAGATTTAAGGAAAATGAGAATTTGAACGAAAAACATCAAAATTTTCTTCTCTGGAGAAGAGAACACATTTTCAAATGGGCGCCCTATCTTTTAGGGGCTCAGATCTTGTTTTTAGGGTTTGTCACCTCCAGCAGACATTTGTCCGGCATTACGTCAGCTTCGCGATGAGCTATCAAGCCTGTCAAACGAACCTGTTTTGTTCGAGTTGCGGGAGATACAGTGCAAAACAAGGCGAAAGCAAGAATTGGCTAACACTGGAGAAAAACCCAATTTTTGAGAAAGGTGCCCATCTTTTTGAGGTGCCAAATGTAGGTTTTTGGCTAAATGCCACCCAAGATGTTTATCTCACGTTTGTTCAAGCTTCGCGACGCATCCGTCAATGGGTGAATCTGAGTTGCTGAAGTACCTGAACCTGAGGTCGAACGTAGGGTCAAATCTTAGTCAAAATACCAAGGAAATTAGCAAAAGAGCACATTTTGGGAAAGGCGCCTAAGCTTTTCAAGTCTTTAATGCTTTCTTTCTGATGATATCAGATGTTCAATATGTCCGTGTTACGTTCAGCTTTCCGTTGCCTTTTTCCGTCGGATCAGAGGATGACTTAGCAGCTTGCAGTCGGAGTTTTTGTGTTATTCTAGTCATTTCCAGAAATGGCCAAGTTCTGAATGAAAAGAGCAGCTTTTCAAAAAGGCGCCCTTGTTTTTCACCCCTCAGACGATGTTTTCTGGAGAAATGTGCCTTTGCAGCTGTCATGCAAAATGAAGTCAACTACGCAATGAACCTGAGATCCAGTCCTAAAAGTTGATAAATCAGAAGTTATGAAGGATTTATTTTTCCCTTCGTTCGAGATGCAATGTCAAAATATGGCTTGAGTCTGAGAAAAAGCGCAGCTTTTGAAAAGGGCGCTTGGATTTTTGAGCCTTCAGATGTCAGTTTTATGGTTTTCAGTCTCAAGATACCTTTTGATCAGTTTTTACTTAGCTCTGCAATGCACCTGTCAGCCAGCCAATCAGAGAAGTCAGTCAACCAGTGTCAGAGGATGAACAGAGGTCCCGGCAGAGGTTTTAGCTTAAATTTTCATGAAAATTGGCTAGGTCTGGAATTCGCTTCAGAGTTCAAAGTTGGATTTTCGAAAGAGAGTTGAATGGACGCCTTAACTGGAGTTCTGACTGCAGTTAGACTAAACGTTTTCTGGGTTGTCATCTTCAGTTCGTATATTGGCATGTTGAGTGATCTTTCAGTTCGCATGTCGAGTTAACTAGTTTGCATGTTGAGTTAACTACCTTGCATGTTCAGTTAATTTGATTGCATGTCCACTTAACTGAAGATTATCGGTGAATGTCAACTGGAGTTCACATGCATGGCAAATTTGGTCAAAATTGTGAAGTTTTAGTGAAGATAGCGCTTCATTGAGTGTCAACTGAAGTTCAAAAGGGACGGCATGAATAATGAAGCATTAATTTGTGAAGTATGGTGCATTTGAGTGTTAACTGAACTTATGAAAAGGGTTGCCATATTTAGGTTTTAATAATGAAGCATTAATTTGTGAAGTATGGCACATGAAGTTGTTATCTTCAGTTCTCAAAAGGGTTGCCATGCTTAGATATTTTATTGATGAAGCATAAATTAGTGAAGCTACGCCCTTTTGCAAAGAATGACAACTAAAGTTCCAAAAGGGTTGTTATTTTTAGAATTGAATTGAAGCATAAGTGTGAAGTTGGCGCACTTCTTGAAGGCCAACTGAAGATTGAAAAGGGTCTCTATTTTTAGAATGTTTATTGCATGATATATGGCGAATTTCTTATTGCCAACTTTAGTTATCAAAAGGGACGCCTTAGTTCAAATTTGTGAATCTAAAACAAGCGTGAAGGATGGCGAACTTAATATCAAGTGCTAACTGAAGACAAAGTCGCATGAAGTTGTTAACTGAAGACTGAAAAGGGAAACCCTAATGCATGGCTCTTTAATTAGCATATTTGAGTTTCAGTTAACTGAGATGGGGTCCAATTAGAAACCAAGCGCCATTTTTCAAGCTTTAGTGCCTTATGCGAATTTCAATGATGAAAATCTATATATTTCAGCAATGGTGTCCATTATTTCATCATCTTTTGCTCTGAAGTTCATATTCTTTTTGAATGACCAGCAAGCTAAAGGTGCTATAGGTGTCTGAATTCAACGTTCTTCGAAGCAACGAGTTCAGATTGTTCAGAGGAAGGCGATTCTAGACTTTATTTTCACTTTGCATGCAGGTTTTATCAAGTTCCAAGGAAGAAGTTGGCAGATTTTTCAGAAGCAGACAAGCAAAACTTTCTATCTTCTGTCTCTTCTATTTCTCGTCTTAGGTATTTTCTTCGCATGTCAAAGAAATTCAACACATTCAGAATCTGATCATTTGGGTTCGCATATTTCAACGTTTGCAGCAAGACCCATGTCATATTTTTTCGAGAAAATTGCCCCGTAGCCTTCATTTTGAAGCTTTGTGCTTTTTTTTTCCGAGAATCTCTTTGCATGTGGGCTTGAATCACATTTTTTCGAGAATTCAGCTATCTGGGTTTGTTTAGAATTCAGTTGTGCACAAAACCCATGTTCCAGAAAAACTTCAAAAATTTCTTCTGTCTGAAGCTATTTTTAGCCTTGTCCAGATGTTTTCAGAAAGTTCTTCAAGTATATTCGACTTTACAGTCAAAAGTCATCATTTTCAAAATGCAGTTCAATCTCATTGATTACAAGGTGAAATCGGCTCTTACACATAATTTCATCAAGACTTCAGATACGGACCTGAATCATGTTTATCCAGTGGTTAATCTGAGCAGTCTGGAAGGTGTTAGCAGCAATTCATTGAGGAATCTTGAGCGTTCCGGGTTGCTGGCAACGGCATCCATTTCTATTACTACTTTCGATCTTGAGTTCGTTCTTGCTTGCATCAAGCATTATGACTCATCTTCACGTCAAATTAGATCAGCAGATCGGAAGGTTGTTTGCAGTATCAAACCGAAGGACATAGAGAAATGTTTTGCTATTCCTCCTCATTCAGATAACTTTACTGTGGTTCTTGAAGCTTGTGAGAAGATATGGGATGCTAATCAACAACGTTCACATAGGAAAGTGGCTCAGAAATGGTTGAAAGTGCAGAAAACTAACATGCCTAAGAAGGTTGGTCGTGGTGAATTTAAAGAGGAAGTTGTTTTGATAACTTTGCTCAACCGAGTTACCGGTCAACCAGATGCTAGCACTTTCTGTTCATGGATGTTTTACTTGATAACCAGAATTCTTGATGGTACAGAGCATTTTGATTGGGCTATGTTGATTAGTGATTGCTTACATCAGCAAATTACTAACTTTCTCAAGTATCATGAGTTTCATATGATATCCTACTTGGTTTACTTGTTTGCTTTTCAAGGTAGCTACAGGCTTCTTAAAACTAATGGCACTCTCGGTGTTCAGCGTGTTCATGAGTATTATCCTCAGTTGGAGTTTTCTCAATCTGAGCAGGATTTCCGAGCAGTGAATGATCACTTTTCCATGAGAACAGTTAGAAATCTTGGTGACGAGATGCATATTCGCATTTCTGCTAAGGCCAAATCAGCGATGGAGACTTGGGCGGATTGGTTTATCCAGTTCCCTACTTTCACATACATCCGAGTTTATGGATATGTTGGAGAGCCCGTGATGTTGCCAAGGTATCCGTCAGACAAGATCATCTTTATGGAGTTCCTCAGACAGATGCAGCATGTCCATTTCTCTCTTCGTAGTCGTCATAAGACTGCGGCTAATTTTCCATTCACATTGGGAATTTTCACATGTAATGCGCAACAGATGCCAGGTTTATGTCTACGGAGATAGAAAGGTTCAAACTCAAGACTTATACCGAGAGGCGTTCCTATGATCCTCGGTCATTATGTAGATCGGTTAGAGCGAGGGATTGCACATGCGCCCGACTTGAAGACTTCTGGGCTAATTGTGAAGATGAATTCGAGGTTCGTCCGTCGTCCTATTGAGACTCACTATTGGTCACTCTCGATTATTTATCGAAGATGTTGATGGTCTATCGGATGATGATGGAGAAGTGTAATGTCCCCCTTTTCGATGTGATCTTTTCTGTTGACCGTTGGCCTATTCCGGTGACCCGTAGGCTACGCGGATGGTGAGATTAGCGTTTCCTTGTTTTGAGGTGGTTATTGCTTGAGGTTTTTGAATTCTGGTTGCGGATTCTTTCTGGGTTTTCAGAGAGCTTCGCAGTGGTGTGTTCAGTTTGGCTTTCCGGGCAACTTCGCGAATTTACTATTTTTAGTAAATTCTATTTTTGGCGGTGGACAGTTTGGGTTCAGTTCAGTTGGTCCTCTTCTTCAGTTGTTTCAGTTGGCACTTCAGTTCTTGGCCTTGGGCGCATATTTCTTGGAGAGATAAGTATTTTCATTATAATATTATATTTTAATATTATACCCCCTTGCCTAGCAGTACAACTTTAAGTTGTTTTTAAAAAGGGGACTTTGAGGGTCAAGGCGCCATGAGAAGATAAATTATATTTTTTTAAATGTCAAATATTGAGCCTATGGATTGGGACGCCTTTTTGAGGAACTTAACTTTATTTTTCAAAGTGAAATGTTTCAAAGGTGAAATGGGGCGCCATCTTGTGGAGGGAAAAGGTGAATTTGAAATTAGGGTTTTGGGCGCCTTCTTGAAGCTTCTAGATGTTTCTCTCTTGTCTATTTAATCAGGCCTCAGCTCTTCATTTGGGATCTTTTGTCTACTACACCCTTATGCTGCTGGATTATCTTCAGGCACTCGCTTCGAGGAAAGCACACCTCCTAGCATTGGCTCTTCTTCTTGCTTGAAAGATAGCAACTAGTTGAGAGGTTAGCTTGTATTAGGTTTGATTTGCAATTTTCAGTTGAGTGATTGTTTTGGAGTTCAAGTTTGCATATTGTGTCATATTTCTAATGTTGCTGAAAGTCAATGTGGAATGTAAGTTTTACTCATAGCTCATGAAATAAAAATGCTATCATTCTGGGTACTAAGTCTCTTGATTTGTCTATGAAAGGCGACCATTCTAGCATGTTATCAAATTTTATTAGTGGCTGTGTGATTTTATAGAGGAAATTCGCCCTTGCAGCTGGGCCGTACCATCTTGAAGTACATTGAAGTTTGTGCAAAATAAATAAGGCATGTTTGGGGTGGTTTAGGGATTGCATCTTGGGCGCCTACATCAGTATAGTAATCTGCATTTGATTTCTAGTCAATAGGATGTGTTTAGAGTGAGTTATGTGCAATTTAGTGAGTTATTATGTTGTTGTTCTATATTAAATCTGTCAAAAACAGTCATACCAAATTTGAGGAAGTTGATTAGTTGTGCGAGGAGTTGATATTCAAAGAGTTTGTGAGTGTAGAGGAGGGTTCTTATCTTGTTATAGCTTTGGAAGCTCTTATTCTTATGATCTTGGCAAGCTCTCTAATTTGTTGTACGCTGAACAGTAGTACTGTCAGCAATTCTCTCCTTTCATTTTGAATTTACATGTACTTCCCACTGAATAAGTGGAAGAGGTTGGCTTGCCGCCTATTTGCTTTCAGTTGAGTAGTTTAGGGTTACATTATGTTCATCATGCATTGATCCTTTGACCATATGCTCACCATCTCTCGGCGCCATTCTTGGTTAGAGTTCCTTTCAGTTTTACATTGCATAGATCCTCTGACTAATGCTCACACCTTGCCCACATCGGGAACCTGGTGTAAATTCTAGTTAGAGTTACTTTCCGCATCGTTTTGGTTTGTGCTAACCTTAACGGGTGCGTGTTGCATTGTAATCAATTGTGAAAAAATAAAAAAAAATTGGTCCGATTTGTTACAGTGGTATCAGAGCCATGATTCTGCCAACCTGTGCCCAACAGTGATTCAGTGGTCAGATGAGTGACAGTGATTGCAGATACTTCACCAGAGGTCAGGCCAGAAGACAGCAGACACAGCTTCCGCCAGTGCCAGAAGTAGATACTTTATCAGGGGCTTTGAGAGAAACAGGCAGATTAGTTGGTAGTGGTAAAACAGTTGAGAACATGGTTGAAAGTCATAAGCAGGCTATGGATGAAAGAGATGAAAGGATGGAAAAGAAATTTGATGGAATGATTGAGTTGATGTCTCGATTACTTGCTCGAATGGACCAGCAAACCCCTCAAAATCCTATTCCCAATCAAAACCATGCTACAGGAGAAAGTAGTGGGGTCAATGGGAACAATGGGAATAATGGTAATGGAGGCAGTAGAACAATTGGACAGCATGATGCCATCTCTAGCAGATCAGCCTCTAGGCCGCTCTTTCCTACATTCACTCCTAGGGAAGAAGAACAAGTTGAAGCTACCATTCCGTTGGTAGACGATGCCAGGCAAGCCTACATGGAGTATACCACCCTACCTCCTGATCTTAGAGACCAATGGTCCTTTGATCAATTCTTGAACCAGAGAAACAGAAGAAACGGAGGAAGAGCTGATAACCGAGCTTATATGGCTCCTAGAACTGATTTTCATCAAGCCTTAGGGAAGGTGACATTGGCTCACTTTGATGGAAGTGATAAGTGTTAAGCAAGATCGTGGGTTCAGAAGTTAGATAATTACCTTTCACTTCGTCCCATGCCAGAAGAAGATGCCATCAAGTTTGCAACACTTCATTTAGAGGGAGCTGCCCATGAGTGGTGGTATCATGGTTTGGTCACTCTTGGCCATAACCTTATCCGAACCTATGGAGAATTCACCAACAAGCTAATTGAAAGGTTCGACACTAAGGATCCTGAAGTAAGATTTCGTGAGCTTGCACAACTAAAGCAGCATGGCTCCTTGGATTCTTACATTGCTGATTTCCAAAGACTTTCTGTGATGGTGCCCAACATCACCGAAAGAAGATTGGTTGTTTTGTTTTCCGAAGGTTTGGTTGAACCCTTGAAAGGGTGGGTGAAAGCTTTCAATCCACCAAGTCTTGATGAGGCAATCAAGAAGGCTCGTAGTATGGAGTTATTAGCCCCTAGGCCTAAATTTCCGCCTAAGCCTTTCGGCCATAAGAAAGATAAGAGACATTCTTCTAATCAGCACAAGAAGTTCCCACCTAAGTTGACTGAAGAGCAACGTGAACAGCTCAGAAAGGAGGGCAAATGCTACACATGTTTGGAGCCTTAGACTAAAGGCCATAGATGCCTTGGAAGAGGGCATTATAATCAAATGGGGACCTATTCTGATTATGAATCAGCATCTGATATGTCTGATCAACAGTCTTATTTTGGGGACAACGAAGACGAAAGAGTCACAGAAGAGTCTGATCATGAGCAAGGAGTTGGGGGCCCTATTGCCCAACTCTCTAGTTTCCAAAAGAACGAATCTTTCAAGGTTCGTGGTGGAGTTGGAGGTCATCGTATTGTTGCATTAATTGATACTTGGTGCAACGCATAACTTCATTGATGAAGGAGTGGTTGCAAAGAGAGGTCTCAAAACTGAAGAATTTGAAGGCTTCAAAGTCATGGTGGCTGATGGGTTTCACATTTCCTGCACATGAAGAGTTCCTAACATGTCCTTGCAGTTGGGAAATTATGAAGTCAAAGATGGCTTCTATGTGGTTACTATTGGTGACACAGATGCAGTTCTTGGCATACAATGGTTACGTTCACTTGGTGAAATCTCTCTCAATCTACAAACAATGGAGCTCAAGTTCCAATCTGATGGAAAGAGGGTGGTGTTGAGAGGAATGTCCAATGGTGGTCCTTGAATAGTTTCATTCAAAAGGATGGAGAGGCTGATTAGACTTGACCAAGTGGAGTGGGCTGCGGAATGCATGGTTCTTCCTGCTAGTCCAGTTGAGACAAAGAGGGAATATCCTCCAGATATTCAGTCTATACTCACCAAGAGGAGTAAGATGTTTGCTGACCTACCACCTGGGCCACCACCAGAAAGAGGAGTTGAACATGTCATTGAACTCAAGGAAGGGACCAAACCAGTCATCACAACACCGTATAGATATCCTAAGAAGCAAAAGGATGAAATTGAGAAGAACATAAGAGAACTCTTGGAGATGGGCTTCATTCGCCCTAGCAAGAGTCCTTTTGCTTCAACTGTAGTCCTTGTGAAGAAGGACGGCACCATCCGCATGTGTGTAGATTATCGTGCCTTGAATCAAAGCACAATAAAGAACCGATATCCTATTCCTCGAATTGATGAGCTCATTGATGAGCTACATGGTGCTAAATTCTTGTAGAAACCCTAAGTTTCCCCTGATTCTGAATCTGAATATTTTTGTTTGTTTTCTATAGTTTTTGGTTTTTTTGATGTTTTTTGCATGAATATGAAGAGTGTGATTTTGCAATAAAAATGATAATAAATTCAAACTAAATGCTATTTCAACGATATTGATAGAGAATGCAAGATCTAACACTGGCTAATCATTTATTGATCTTCCGGACAAATTACAAGGAATGTCTGATAACATGCAACAAGGAAATAATATTTTTTTATTGAGAGAACCTGGTAATAGCAGCAATCTGGAAGTAATCAATCTAGTACGGTTGCATTGAATGCTCCCTTCTCCCTCTGTCCAGTGGTTGCAAACTGATCTAGACACTGTAGCGCCTCCAATGATGAAGATAGAAGGCAAAGATGAAAGGCGTTTGGCTCAAGATGGAGGTACGGCCAGAAGATGAGAAGTACGGCCTGCAGCAAGGTACGGCCAGGTACAGCAGCAAGTACAAAATGTACGGCTTCCTTGAAATCACTGTCCAAACTCAAGAATATGGTGCGCCTTGGTTAACACTGCTATCTGGATTAAACCCCAACAAAACTCCGATAATGGATGATCTCTATTAGCTCTGTAATTTCTTCTGGATGAAGAAATTCCTCTACCTGGCAATAAATCAGGTGATATCTCACACCCTCTGAATCGCTCTCACTGGAGATGGATCGTTCCCCAATGCATTCAAGACTGAAACCCTAGGCTTCTGTGCTCTACTCAAGACTTGATCAATTTTTCAATTCACAAAATGACATAATGGCTCGATTTTCAATGCAAATTCCTTATACACACTGAAAAGTGCGATTTCCTTAATAATAGGGAATTCATTAAAAAGTTCAAACTTTTATTTTAATTCTTTCAATAGTCTCTAGCCAAATTTTTAATTATAAATTTAATCGTCAAATGGCCCCTTCCAATGATGGGCGACCCCTCAGCCAAAATCACTTAAGTTATAATATAATAATATTATAACTTTATATTATAATCTCCAATAATTAATATTTAATTAAATCAATTAAATATTAATATCTCTCTCAATATTCGCCCAATGCACGAACCGTCTGAAGCTATCGACTGAAGAAGTGATTCTGAACGCTGTCAATCCATGCTGCTAAAAATAGCAGGGGTCCCACGCTGAGTGCCAGATACTGCTAAAAATAGCAACTCAAGCTAGAAGTGTTCGAATGAGCCCGAACGAAAGCCAACTGATCAAATACTGCCAACTGAAGCTGAGCCAAGCTCCAACATGACCCTCTATCCAACCTATCAGCCTACGAGGGTCGCATAATAGGCTAATCCTGTGCTCTGAGAGATGTCAACTAGAAGGGGACATGACAGTCCGCCCCTCCTGAAATTTCTTGTCCTCAAGCAATCTCAACTCCGGATGCTGCAGAATATCCTCGCTCTCCCATGTAGCATCCTCAACAGGCAAATCTCTCCATTTCACTAGGTATTCCCTGATAGTCCTCCTACGCAACTATCTCTCCCTGTACTCCAAGATGGACTCAGGTACTAAAATCAACTTTCCCTCATCATCTAAGGGAGGTAGAACTGCAGACGATACCACACGGTGTCCCAACACCTTCTTGAGGCGTGATACATGAAATACATTGTGTACCCTGCTCTCTGCCAGAAGCTCAAGCTCATAAGCCACCTCACCAACTTGCCTCAAGATCTGAAAGGACCGTGTCCCAGTGGCAAGCTACCGACCCACTCTTCCTAAGAGTGGACTGACGATAGGGCTGCAGCATGAGGTAAACCATGTCACCCACCTCAAAATGCCTCTTCGTCCTCTTCTGATCTGCATACTGCTTTTACTGATTCTGTGCCTTGGCGATATTCTCCTTGAGAGCCTTCATAGTATCCTGACTCTCCTGCAATAAGTCTCCAGCACTCGGCACTCTACTGTCGCTCAGTAGCAAATCCAGAAAACTTGGCGCCTCATACCCGTATAACGCCATAAAAGGGGACATCTGAATGGTCATATGGAATGTCGTGTTGTAACAATACTCACACAAATGTATCCATTTGACCCATGCCTTCTGCTGCCCTGCAATATAATTTCGGAGGTACCCTTCCACCCACTTATTTACTATTACATACATCATGCGAGGGTGATAGCGGTGCTTTCGGCGTAACAGGTTCCTAAAGCGAATACCTCACACTAAAAATATTTCGAACCGTACGTCTCGTAGCTCACAATGCTCCGAGGCAATCCATGTAGTCTGAATACCTCATGAAAGAGTACCTCTGCTACCTATGTAGCTGTGTAGGTTGTGGTGATCGGAAAGAAGTGGGCATACTTCGTAAGCCGATCCACAACTACATATATGCAATCTCGCCCTTGGGCTTTAGGCAAGCCCGTAATGAAGTCCATCAACAGGCATTCCCACTTCCTGTCAGGAATCGGAAGTGGCTGCAATAAACCTGCCGGGTACGTGTTCTCCTGCTTGTTCTGCTGACAAACAGGGCACTCACGCACATATTGAAGAACATCTGCCTTGAGTCCTTTCCATGTGAATCTCTCCCGAATCTGTCTGTAGGTCTTGAAGTACCCGGGATGTCCTGCTGTAGGCACGTCATGAAAGGCCCGCATGATTATGTTCTTCACCTCTGACCCTAGGATCAAATATATCCTCTTCTTGTAAATGATCAAGTCATTTACAAGCGTGTACCTGGTATCAATCGTTGATCCCTCAACAATGTTGAAAGCCCAAGTGTCCTTGGCATACTCTGCCACAATCATATGCCTCCAATCCTCCGTAATATGAACCATAGAGCTCAAATATGGCCTGCGTGAAAGAGCATCAGCTACTATGTTCTGTGTACCTTTGATATACGAGATATCAAAGTCATATGCCTGTAATTTATTGACCCACTTCTGCTGACGATCATTGAGATCTCGCTGCCCTAAGAAGTGTCTCAAACTGTTATGGTCAGTTTTTATGCAAAATTTGCTGCCAACAAGATACTGTCTGAATTTTGCTAAGGCATGCATGATAGCGAGCATCTCCTTATCATATATGCTATAAAGTCTCTCTGGCCCTCTGAGCTTTCGGCTCTCATACCTGATGGTGCTTGTCACCATAAGCCTTGCATAATCTCACGATGCGGGAAGCAAGGCGGCAAAGTTGGGCGGTGCGGGGCGCCGGCGGTGTCGGCTCGCTGGACAGGCTGGTGCGTGCCGAGAGTCAAATATATCAACGCTGGGCCGATATGGCGTTGCGACGAGCCGTTCGCGGAATCACGAAATGGAACATGAACTCCCGGAAGCCTCTGCAGGGGTTTTGATTCCCGATCAGCCAGCCGGCGGGATAACGGGGTCGCCAAGCGCCTGCGCGATGGTGGCGACAGGCGGCGGTAGAATTAATGCAGGTCGCGCGGTTTGCCGTACGCGAGGCTTATATAAGGACCGCCATGCGGTTATGGAGAACGGACGGTCGCCCTGCTCCGTCTATTTGTGCCAAGGTATCATTAGAAGACAGCACGAATCTGCATAAAGTGGATGAAGAAGCGTTTAATAGTGGAACTGCCGGTATATAACGACAGATTCGTGACTAGTGAAAAATTGCTGCAATTTGGTGCCGCGTGACGGAGAATGACCATAGCGAATGCGAATGGTTTGGGCGGAAATATGACACCATGGGCGCAATTAATAAGCTTCGTCAATCAGCGGTGTCGGATACCTATTTTGTCGTCCTCTTATTCAAGACCCTGTAGTCAATGCACATATGTAATGTTCCATCCTTCTTCTTTACCAAGACAACCGAAGAAGTGAATGGTGACTTGCTAGGCCGAATGTGACCCATAGCAAGTAACTCCTTTATTGTCTTTTCTATCTCATCCTTCAATCTCTTAGGATGCCTGTAAGGAGTTATCATAACGGGCTTAGCGCCCTCCTCGAGCTCTATAATGTGCTCTATGCCCCTGTCTGGAGGTCTCCCTGGCAGAATATCACTGAATACCTTATCATGCTTGACTCTCAACTGCTGAATGTGCGGATGATACTCAGTCTTTTGTTGTCCCTCCTATATAGGTGCCAATGTGCACTCGGCAGCCCACTCTACCATGTCGTGGCGCATGAGCCTCTCCATCCGACGAAAAGAAATTGTTTTGATGTTGCTATCCTGAATTGCTTTTAGTATGTGTGTCTTCCCGTCAACATCAAAACGGATCTCCATGTCCTTGAGTCGAAGAGTGAATTCCTCCAATGAATGAAGCCACTTCATTCCTAAGACCAAATCAATATCTCCCATGTTAACTACATAGTAATCAGCCTTGAACTCATAATTGTTCAAGCGTAAAGGGAGATCCTTTATCATGCGTTCACACCTCAAAGTGTATCCGTTGGCCACCTTAACCCTAATGCCCTCGAACTCCTCAGTGATGAGTCCGTGTTTCTCAACAAATCTAGCATCTATGAAATTATGTGTGGCAACTGTATCAAGTAGGGTAATGACCCTCTGTCCTGCCAACACACCACGAATCCTGAAAGAGCCCTCCTGCTGAATGCTAGATAAGTGTGCCTCCTGTATCTGAAGTTCTGACTCTGTCTCTGCCTTAGGCTCTGAAGCCTCTGACTCTGAATCCCCAGAACTATCCTGCTGTTTGGAATTCTCTGACTCTGAATCCTCATAATACGCCCACATCACTCGATTTGCCTTGCCCTTAGGTCTTAGAGGACAATCGTGATTGGCGTCATAGGGACCTTTGCAGTAGAAGCAAAGCTTCTTCCTGCGTAGATCGTTAAGGGCCTCTCGATCCAAAGGTGGTGCTGCTGATTTTCCCTTTGAATCATTCTTAGAATCTGATTTCTCTTTGTTAAAATCAGACTTCTCTTTGTTTCTGTTAAAACCCCTATTGCCCCTGAAAGATGAATTACCTCTAGAGTTAAATCTACTAGATGGTGCTGCTAACTCCATGCTTCGTGCTTTCTTCATCGCTTCCTGTAACGAAGGAGGATCAAAGGCTTTGATCCAGCCTCTCAAAGGCTCTGTCAATCCCTCCATAAAGAGCACTACCAATCGCCTCTCGGAGATGTTCGGAACCATAACTGATAACTTCTGAAAGTCACCAATGTAGGACTCCAAACTACCACTCTGTCTCAACTGAGCCAAGTCTCTAAAGTAGGATTCTGGATCCTTCCTATCAAACCGCTCCACCAATCTGTCCACAAACTCCTGGTATGATGTGATCCTGTCATGCTGTAACGTCACCATCCCGTGGTGCCACCAGTCGTAAGCTACTCCCTCCAAATGCAGTGTCGCATATCTGATTGCATCCCTCTCTGCCATCGGACGCAATGTAAGAAATGTGTCAAGCTTACTAATCCATGCTTGGGCTGTCACTTTGCCACTACCATCGAACATCGCTAATGTGAGCCGGTTCGTAGCATGGTTTAGGTCATTATTCTGGTGCCTAGGTCTCCAATCCTGTCGACCTCTGTTGTGCTCTCTCCTCTGAGTGACAAACCAATCAAAAGAAATCCTCTCTCTAACCTCAGGTGGTACCAACTCCCACTCCTCGTTCGCTGCCATAAGGGTATCGGCGAACAACTCCTCATGCTCCTCACCTGCCAAGACCTCCTCGGCCTCCTGTCTCACAAATGTAGGCCTGGTAGGCCTATCTGTTGTCTGTGAGGCTGTCCTAGGTGCTCTGCGAGACCCTGCTTCACTCCTCTCATCGTCACGATGTGGTGACGGTCTCCTCGGAGTACCCAATCTCTGTAGTGCTACTATCAACTGCTGCAATACATCATTGGGCTGCCATTGACCTGCACGTAGATCTCTGAGTGCATGCAAAACCTCTGCATCGTCCTGATCTATGTTATTATGAGGAACCTCTATTCTAAGGTTATTTGTTCTGTCAGTCCTGTCATTCCTGTCATTCCTCTCAGCCATGTTTCCTGGCTGCCTGCTCAAACTCTGTTGTCTGTCAATCAGAGCACTTCTGCGTGTGTAATACCTGTGAGACCCAATCTGTTCTAGCTGCACAAGACTGCTAAACCCTTAGGATGGCAGGATTTAGCTTTGATACAACTGTAGAAACCCTAAGTTTCCCTTGATTCTGAATCTAAATATTTTTGTTTGTTTTCTGTAGTTTTTGGTTTTTTTGATGTTTTTTGCATGAATATGAAGAGTGCGATTTTGCAATAAAAATGATAATAAATTCAAACTAAATGCTATTTCAACGATATTGATAGAGAATGCAAGATCTAACACTGGCTAATCATTTATTGATCTTCCGGACAAATTACAAGGAATGTCTGATAACATGCAACAAGGAAATAATATTTTTTTATTGAGAGAACCTGGTAATAGCAGCAATCTGGAAGTAATCAGATCTAGTACGGCTGCATTGAATGCTCCCTTCTCCCTCTATCCAGTGGTTGCAAACTGATCTAGACACTGTAGCGCCTCCAATGATGAAGATAGAAGGCAAAGATGAAAGGTGTTTGGCTCAAGATGGAGGTACGGCCAGAAGATGAGAAGTACGGCCTACAGCAAGGTACGGCTAGGTACAGCAGCAAGTACAAAATGTACGGCTTCCTTGAAATCACTGTCCAAACTCAAGAATATGGTGCGCCTTGGTTAACACTGCTATCTGGATTAAACCCCAACAAAACTCTGATAATGGATGATCTCTATTAGCTCTGTAATTTCTTCTGGATGAAGAAATTCCTCTGCCTGGCAATAAATCAGGTGATATCTCACACCCTCTGAATCGCTCTCACTAGAGATGGCTCGTTCCCCAATGCATTCGAGACTGAAACCCTAGGCTTTTGTGCTCTGCTCAAGACTTGATCAATTTTTCAATTCACAAAATGACATAATGGCTCGATTTTCAATGCAAATTCCTTATACACACTGAAAAGTGCGATTTCCTTAATAATAGGGAATTTATTAAAAAGTTCAAACTTTTATTTTAATTCTTTCAATAGTCTCCAGCCAAATTTTTAATTATAAATTTAATCATCAAATGGCCCCTTCCAATGATGGGCGACCCCTCAGCCAAAATCACTTAAGTTATAATATAATAATATTATAACTTTATATTATAATCTCCAATAATTAATATTTAATTAAATCAATTAAATATTAATATCTCTCTCAATAATTGCCCGATGCACGAACCGTCTTAAGCTGTCGACTGAAGAAGTGATTCTGAACGCTGTCAATCCATACTACTAAAAATAGCAGGGGTCCCACGCTGAGTGCCAGATACTGCTAAAAATAGCAACTCAAGCTAGAAGTGTCTGAATGAGCCCGAACGAAAGCCAACTGATCAAATACTACCAACTGAAGTTGAACCAAGCTCCAACATGACCCTCTATCCATCCTATCAACCTACGAGGGTTGCATAATAGGCTAATCCTGTGCTCTGAGAGATGTCAACTAGAAGGGGACATGACAATTCTTTTCAAAAATTGATTTGAAGTCGGGTTACTATCAAATCCGGATGAGAGGTTCAGATGTTGAGAAGACGACATTCAGATGCCATTATGGTCATTTTGAGTTCCTAGTCATGCCCTTTGGCTTGACTAATGCTCCGGCCACCTTCCAGTCTTGCATGAACAGAGTTTTCCAGAAGCAGTTGAGGAAATTTGTGTTAATCTTCTTTGATGATATTCTCATCTTCAGCAAGACGTGGGAAGAACACCTCAAGCACTTGGAGGAAGTGCTTAGCATTCTTGAATCAGAAAGTTTGTTTGCAAAAGAATCCAAATGTGAATTTGGAATGGAGGAGCTGCTCTACCTTGGTCATATAATCAGCGCTGAAGGGGTGAAGGTTGATCCAGAAAAGATCAAGGCTATAGTAGATTGGCCACCTCCAGAAAATTTGACTCATTTGAAGGGATTCTTGGGTCTTTGTGGCTTCTACAGAAGGTTCGTAAAGGGTTATTCTCAGAGTGTTGCTCCTCTTACTGACCTCACCAAAAAGGGGGCTTTCATGTGGTCAAAAAAAGCTCAAAATGTGTTTGATAAGTTCAAGAAAATCATGAGTTCTTGTCCAGTATTGGCCATACCAGATTTCTCCAAACCCTTCGAGTTACAGTGTGATGCATCAGGGGAAGGTATTGGGGCTGTTTTGATGCAAGATAAGCATCCTATTGTGTTTGAAAGCAGGAAATTAAGGGGGGTTGAACGAACCTATTCTATCTATGACAAAGAAATGCTTGCAATCATGCATGCATTAGCTAAGTTCCGACAATATCTGGTAGGGAGCAAATTCGTGGTCAAGACTGATCACAACAGTCTCAAGCACTTCATGCATCAGGACTTGAATGAAAGACAGCAGAAGTGGGTGAGTAAGCTTCAAGCTTACGATTTTGACATCGAGTATGTCAAAGGGAAGAACATTGTGGTTGATGCTTTGTCTAGAAGGCCTCATTTGAGCTCATTGTGTGAGCTTACTGCTGATTGGAAGGAAATGTTGCTAGCTGATTATGTCAAAAATCAGTTTGCAACCAGCATTATTGAAGGTACTTTTCATGATGAAAGGTATAAGGTAGTTGATGGGTTGATACTCTACAAGGGGAGAATCTTCTTGGTAGCTGATTCTAAACTTAAAAAGAAGATTTTGATGACTTTTCATGACATTCCACTTGCTGGTCATCAAGGGTACTTCAAGACATACAAGTAGATTCAAGAGAGGTTCTCTTGGAAGGGGTTGAAAGATGATGTTCAGCGTTACATCAAGGAGTGTAGCACCTGCCAAATGAACAAAAATGAGCACTCTCTTCCAGCTGGTCTACTACAGCCACTTCCCATTCCAAGTCAAAAATGGGAGAGCATCTCGATGAATTTCATCACCGGGTTGCCTAGGGCTCAAGGTAAAGATTGTATTTATGTTGTAGTGGACAGATTGACCAAATTCGCTCATTTTTTTGCCATCACTAGCACATTTTCAGCAGCTCAAGTTGCAGATTTGTTTTTCCATGAAGTGTTTAGATTGCATGGGTTGCCTAAAAACATTGTGAGTGATAGGGACAGCAAGTTCCTAAGCACCTTTTGGCAGGAAATTTTTAGGATGAGTGGTACAGTGCTTACTCTAAGCACTAGCTATAACCCACAAACAGATGGTCAAACAAAGATTGTGAACAAATGGTTGGAGAGCTATCTCAGGAATTATGTCTCGGAGTAGCAAAGAGCATGGGTGAAATGGCTCCACTTGGGAGAATATTGCTACAATTCATCTTTCCACATGTCAATAAAGATGTCTCCATTCATGGCCCTCTATGGTTACGAGGCTCCAAGCTTTGCTGATTTGGTGTTTGGCGATAGCAAAGCTCCCCAAGCCAAGGATTGGTTGCAGCAAAGCCAAGATGTTTTGAAATCCTTGAAGGACAACCTTCAAATGACACAAAATCAGCAGAAGCTGTACGCTGATCAGCAGCGTGTTGAGCGCTCATTTGAGGTTGGTGATATGGTATATCTTTGGCTTCAACCTTACAGACAGTCCACACTTAAGAAGAGTGGAGCTGAGAAGCTTAAACCATGCTTCTATGGACCATTCAAAGTTGTTAGGAAGGTTGGAGCAGTGGCTTATGAGTTGGAACTACCTTCAAGTAGTAAGGTCCACAATGTCTTCCATGTGTCTCGCTTCAAAAAGGCACTTGGACACAATGTTGTGGCTTAATCACAGTTACCTCCTTTGGATGAAGAAGGGCAGTTGATATTGGTTCCAGAAGAGATTATTGATTCCAGAGAGCGTTCCTTGAGGAGGAGAACAATCAAAGAGTACTTGGTGAAGTGGAAGAATCTACCTTTGGAGGATGCTACTTGGGAGAATGAGGAGATTCTACAGCATCCAGACTTGCGATTGCTTGTGGGCAAGCAATCTCGGGGAGGGCGGACTGTAATGTCCCCTTTTCTGATGTCATCTTTTCTGTGGACCGTTGGCCTATTCCGGTGACCCGTAGGCTACACGGATGGTGAGATTAGGGTTTCCTTGTTTTGAGGTGGTTGTTGCTTTAGGTTTGGAATTTTGGTTGTGGATTCTTTCTGGGTTTTCAGAAAGCTTCGCAGTGGTGTGTTCAATTTGGCTTTCTGGGCAACTTCGCGAATTTACTATTTTTAGTAAATTCTATTTTTGGCGGTGGACAGTTTGGGTTCAGTTCAGTTGGTCCTCTTCTTCAGTTGTTTCAGCTGGCACTTCAGTTCTTGGCCTTGGGCGCATATTTCTTGGAGAGATAAGTATTTTCGTTATAATATTATATTTTAATATTATACCCCCTTGCCTAGCAGTACAACTTTAAGTTGTTTTTAAAAAGGGGACTTTGAGGGTCAAGGCGCCATGAGAAGATAAATTATATTTTTTTAAATGTCAAATATTGAGCCTATGGATTGGGACGCCTTTTTGAGGAACTTAACTTTATTTTAAAAAGTGAAATGTTTCAAAGGTGAAATGGGGCGCCATCTTGTGGAGGGAAAAGGTGAATTTGAAATTAAGGTTTTGGGCGCCTTCTTGAAGCTTCTAGATGTTTCTCTCTTGTCTATTTAATCAGGCCTCAGCTCTTCATTTGGGATCTTTTGTCTACTACACTGTTATGCTGTTGGATTATCTTCAGGCACTCACTTCGAGGAAAGCACACCTCCTAGCATTGGCTCTTCTTCTTGCTTGAAAGATAGCAACTAGTTGAGAGGTTAGCTTGTATTAGGTTTGATTTGCAATTTTCAGTTGAGTGATTGTTTTGGAGTTCAAGTTTGCATATTGTGTCATATTTCTGATGTAGCTGAAAGTCAATGTGGAATGTAAGTTTTACTCATAGCTCATGAAATAAAAATGCTATCATTATGGGTACTGAGTCTCTTGATTTGTCTATGAAAGGCGACCATTCTAGCATGTTATCAGATTTTATTAGTGACTGTGTGATTTTATAGAGGAAATTCGCCCTTGCAGCTGGGTCGTACCATCTTGAAGTACATTGAAGTTTGTGCAAAATAAATAAGGCATGTTTGGGGTGGTTTAGGGATTGCATCTTGGGCGCCTACATCAGTATAGTAATCTGCATTTGATTTCTAGTCAATAGGATGTGTTTAGAGTGAGTTATGTGCAATTTAGTGAGTTATTATGATGTTGTTCTATATTAAATTTGTCAAAAACAGTCATACCAGATTTGAGGAAGTTGATTAGTTGCGCGAGGAGTTGATATTCAAAGAGTTTGTGAGTGTAGAAGAGGGTTCTTATCTTGTTATAGCTTTGGAAGCTCTTATTCTTATGATCTTGGCAAGCTCTCTAATTTGTTGTAAGCTGAACAGTCGTACTGTCAGCAATTCTCTCCTTTCATTTTGAATTTACATGTACTTCCCACTGAATAAGTGAAAGAGGTTGGCTTGCCGCCTATTTTCTTTCAATTGAGTAGTTTTGGGTTACATTATGTTCATCATGCATTGATCCTCTCACCATATGCTCGCCATCTCTCAGCGCCATTCTTGGTTAGAGTTCCTTTCAGTTTTACATTGCATAGATCCTCTGACCAATGCTCACACCTTGCCCACATCGGGATCCTGGTGTACATTATGGTTAGAGTTACTTTCTACATCGTTTTGGTTTGTGCTAACCTTAACAGGTGCATGTTGCATTGTAATCAATTGTGAAAAATAAAAAAAAATTGGTCTGGTTTGTTACAAGAAGTTCTTTTCAATTCATATGTTACGGATCAAGTTGCTCGGCAGCCACTTCGCTCACCTGATTGGTACGCCAAGGAGAATATTTCTATTGAAGAGGTTTCCAGATCAGTTATCAAGACTAGTAAGTTGTTCTTGGAGAGCAAACGGACACGAAAGTCAGTTCCTGTAGCAGAGCCGCCAAAGGATTTCTCTTCGTTGCCTTCTACTTCTAGAGCAAGACCTAGAGTCAAGGCCATTATAATACCTCCTGAAGGGGTTAGACTCAGTGGAAACACAGGGAAAAGAGCTACTGGTAAGAGGAAGCAGAAACAAGTTGAGAATATTCCTGAGGTTCCAGTAGAGACAGTTATTCAGGCTGAGCCTCACGTTTCACCTCCTAGTTCGCCTCACATACAACCTATTGACATAGATTCTGAGCCTGAGACACCAATTCAAGCAAGATCAGAGACAACTGAACCACCACAAGTTGATACGTCAGGGACAGTCTCTCCGCGAATTGAGAATATTGTTCAATCTTGTTGGCTCGAAAAGTCTTTGGGAAGACAGAGACGTGAACCTTCGTACAACCTTGATTTGTCTGAGTTCGGTGAACCTTATCAGAGAAGGTCGAACAAGAAGATAAAGAAACAAGTGCACATTGAAAAGACTCCAGAATCAGAAATTGTTATTGAAGTTGCCGTTCCTCGAGAGGGTAAGAGCTTAGATGAAGTCGAAGTTGGTGACTTTACATTTACTAAGGCTAATCTTGGCATGACTACTAGAGAAACAGATGTAACTCTTCTTAAGATCGTCACTAATAATCTTGAAGAGCGTATCACCAAAGATGGAGAAGATAAGGCCTTACTCAAGGCTGAAAATAGTCAACTTCGTCAGTACATTTCTGATCTTGTTCATGGGAATTCGAGTAGAGCACCTGTTCTTCCTCAGAATACACCTGCAGAACAACGAAAACTGGATCAATTGGTCAGTCATGGCAGACTTTTGGACAACTGGATTGATAGTTTAGTTGCTGCTGGTCGGTGTCTTCTTGCAGATATGTATCAGTTGAGAAGTGATGCACATAAGCTTAGTCAGGATGTTCAGTTGTTTGAGATTGCGGTTTGCAGAGAGTTTGGCAAAGGATCGTGTTCTTGTATCTCAGTTGTCAGTTGCATGCAACGCCTTGGAGATGGTCGAGGATCGAGAGAAAATTTTTACTTGGAGAGAGCAGCACCTTCTCAGAATGGAAATATGTGAGAAGATTTCTACTAAGTTGTTTTCACTCAAGGATGATGTGGTTGGAGTACTTGCGCTTGTCAGTGGCTTCGTTGTTCAGATTCTGTGTCATTATCTTCTTGAAGATGGCATGTATGTTGAGTTGGACAAAGTGCAAGCAGAGTTCGAGAAGCTGATTCATGACAGCCTTGAAGGTAAACATATGGCGCCTAAATTAGAAAATATTTCAGTGATTGCAACTAGTTTCAGAAAGGCGACTGAATATTGTAAAGATGGTATGCACACGATTATAGAAAGTAGCAGAGAACTAAAGAAACAGACTGTTGTTTTGAGTAGTGTCAAAGTACCAGATGACAGAGAGATCGATGAGTTCTTGGTCGAAGTGTTAGAACGAGTTGACATGGAGTGATCTGCCAGTTGGAACCTATAGTTAATTTCAAGGGTTGAGTCATGAGCAGTAGTTAACTCGACTTTAGTTCTTGAGTTTACTTGCTGACTTAATACATGCTTATCTCATCCTTGGAATTATCATCACAGGAGTTAGGGTTAGGGTTTCCAATTTACTGAGGGTAGTGTCCAGTTAACTTTCTTTAAATAAGGACGTGCATGTTTGCACGTGGTCCATTTAGGTTATTTGTACTAATTAATTGATGGTAGCTTTCCAGTTAACTGTATAGTTTACTTCATTAGGGTTTAATAATTAATCTTGCATGCATTTGCGAGACGGTAGTTAACACAAGGTGATTTTAGGGTTCCCTACACCTTGATGTATATAAATAAGAGCTTTTGCTCATTTGTAATTAACTTTTGCTTGAGAGAGAAATATGTGTTGCACCTACCTTGCCCTCAATATTGCTCTTTTGGTATTTGTTCATGCGTCTTTGCTATTACAGTTGATTGTTATGCCACATAGGGTTTCATACGATTGTGATAATGAACTCTTTCCATAGTTTAGATAAATCTATTTTGTGCATCTTTACCATTACAGTTAATTGTTATGCCACATAGGGTTTCATGCAATTGTGATGATAAATCTGTTTTGTGAACTTTTACCGTTATGATCAAATGTTATGCCACATAGGGTTTCATAAGATTGTTATGATAAATCTGTTTTGTGAAGTCTTTGCTATTATAATCAAGTGTTATGCCACATAGGGTTTCATAAGATTATCATGGTAAATTCTTAAATCTGTTTGTGCCTAATAAACTTGTTCAGATTGAGATAATAGTTGCGCCACCTCGCCTTCAAGTAGAGAATCTGAATCCGTTTATCGTCTGATAGTCATAACCTTGCTCCGTTTTCTCATGCTCTATTTTCTTGAGGGCTGGATAGAATTTAAGTTATTAAGTTTAGTTGTAGTTAGTGAATGCGAGCAGGAGAAAATTCGGTACAAGCGTATATAGTTACTTGTACCTCTACAGCTGAAACAAAAAGACAGGAATTAGTTTAGTTTATTTCCCTTTGCAGGTATTTTTGTAAAGCACAACGAGGGAGTTTCCCCTCCTAATTTGAAGAGTACTCATTGCGTAGTGTGCATAGCTGTCCGTACCAACTCTTACTCCAGAGGTGCTAGTTGTTACGCCAACAGTTTTCTAGTGCCCACCGTGGGGCACGAGGCCTCGAAAACTTCATCTCACGGATATGACTATCTGGCGTCCTACTGCTCCAATATTACAACCAGCACTAAGTCTGCCTGTTATTCAGCCGAATTTAGTATTCATCGAAGCAAAACAGTCAGATATTATTAGTAGCTTGCGCACATTTATCTTTGAAAATCATACATCTACCGCTCAGTGGAGAAATGCGGCTACAACTCTAGATAAAGAAGAAGAAAAAGCAGATCTTGCAGTAGGTAGACCAGTTTTTCCACCTCCTTCGTGGAATTAAGCATCCTGGCGTACCGATTACATTAGAAGAAGGAGAGGAAATCCTCCTATCCAGCCAAATTCTGTTTTTGAAGAAGCTCCTGATCAGTTTACTGAATCATAAATTTTTGAAGAAGAATCTCCCACTCCAATTGCAGAGATGGGTGATCGTATTGTTAACAACAACAATGGTGATGATAACAACGATCGTAATAGAAGAAATACAAGAAGTCAAGCCCCCTTGCCTTGGGGCGACAATATTAGACCGTTGGCTTTACAAGGACATCATGAATTGCCCAAAGGTTCACGCAAGTTTTTCCCGAGATTTCAAGGTGATGGTTTTAAACATCCAGATGAACATTTATCAGCATTCACAGCGGCTTGTTCCGCTTTGCATGTTGGTCATGAAGACATCGCCATTCGTCTTTTCGTGGAGACTCTTGAGAACAACGCAGCAGATTGGTTCAATAATCTTGAGCCAGGAATTATTACCAGTTGGGCCGTCATGAGCAAGAAGTTTTTGGCAAGATTCAAGCCTGCCAAAGACAGTCATAGATTATTTGCACAACTCTCAAATTCAAATATGGAAAAGCATGAACCGATGAGAGAATTTGTGGCAAGGTTTAATCGCCTTGTTACACGTCTTTCTCACACTTTGAATCCATCTGATGAGATTTTGATGAGTTCTTTCATCAATGCATTGCCGTCAGAAATTGCCTTTTTTCTGAAGATAAGTGAAGAAGATGATCTACAACACCTTCAGGAGGAAGCAATTAAGCTTGAAGATAACATGATTACAACCGGCAAGATGAAAGATGATTCGATCAGGGCGCTCATGCAAGCGTCGGCTGATCCATTGCTACAGAAGGTAGCAAATGAGGTGACGATACTGAAACGGCAGTCACCACCTCAAGGGCAACCAGCCTTGCCCTCACCACCTTTTCAATCACAACCAGCGTACCAGCCGAGAAGGAATAACTTTCAGCCGTATAATAATTACAAGTCGAATTTTCTGCAAGGACAACCGAGGCAAAACAATGAAACTGAAAAGGCTACGGTCTTTTGCACGTTTCATGATTCAGCAGAGCATACCAGGGCTACTTGTCCGGAAAATCAAAGAATGAATCAGCTCATGGGATTTGCCGATTCCACTCCTAGTTCAGACTTCATACCTTCCAGTTCAAATGTCGTCTCTTCACAGCCAGACGAGTTTGATGGCGACTCCGCAATGGGATATTTTGATCGAGAACTCGTTAATGAAGAAGAAGAAGAATCCCATCGTTTTTCTCTTGCAGTCAATCATGAGAATATCACCTCACCTGTGTTCACATGTGCTCAACATTTCAAAGCACAGAAGGAGGAAGAGGAAAAGCGGAATTTGAATGCAAAAGCAAAGGAAGTAGCTTCTACTTCCAATCAAAAACCTTCATAAGAAAATATCTTGCCAGCGGCTTTAGATACATCTTCAGCAAGCTTTGACATTGTTTCTTCCATGATGAAGACGAAGGTGCAGATATCTCAGTTGGAGTATTTACAAGATCATCCAGAGCAGTTGGATAGGATCTTGAACGTTCTTAAGAAGAAGAATGTCGTTCAGCCGACATTATTACAATCCTCAGTTCTTGCAGAAGAGAAGCCTAGGCCTTTCTATATATCTTTATATATAGGAGGTTTTAAGCTAAGCAATTGCATAATTGACAGTGGAGCTTCGGACAACGTTATGCCCTTACAGATTATGAACGCATTGGGACTTTCGTGCACCCCGACTCAGGAAAAGTGTTATTCACTTGAGTCTAAACCGGTGCCGTTAGTTGGTCAACTCAAAGATGCGCAAGTGAGGCTAGCGTCATGTCCAGAAAAGAAGATTATGATGACTATCCTAGTAGCCGATATTCCTACCAGTTACGGGATGTTACTTAGTAGAAGTTTTTGCAAGGATCTTAGAAGAGAAATACAGATGGATTGGTCGTTCGCGACAATCCCATTGAAGAAAGGTACTTTCAAGTTAGAACCGGAAACCAAATCAAAGTTTACAGTAGTGAAGTCCCAGGACCCACATGCTCAAATGTTGTATCAAGATACGGGTCCAGGCACATATGCTATGGTGTCTGAAGTGACGGATGATTGTCAGAATTTTGCACTTTCCACCGAGTTATCAGATGAAGAATCTCAGATGTGGACGATGCAGTTTGATGGCAGTTGTTCGACTTCAAGTTCTGGAGTGGGAGTAGTGATTATCTCTCCCGAAGGTTGTTTATATCCTTTTGCATATAGGTTGCAATTCGATTGTACTAATAATACTGCAGAATATGAGGCGCTTTTTTTAGGTCTCAAAAACGCAAAGGATATGGGGATCAAGCTGCTTCAAGTTGAAGGAGATGCAGAGCTGATCGTTAAGCAGGTCAGAGAGCAATTTCACGTGAGAAAGAATCGTCTCTAGAACTACAGGCAGAGGGTATGGAATGCAATTGACTGGTTCGCTGCATTTAATATCAAATACATTTCAAGAATGAACAATAGCAAAGCTGATGCGCTTGCAGTTTCAGCCGCTCTTTTTATGCCTAACTCTGACTTTCGTCATAATTCATTTGCTATTGAGCTTATCTACAGACTAGCTGTTCCTGATAATTCAGACAACTGGCAAGTCTTCAGTGATGATGAAGATATCAAAGAATTTCTCATCATGGGAGACAACTACAAAGAATTGTTCTTGGAAAGTTTAACTCCCTCACAAAAGAGCCACATCACACCTTGAGGTTGAACTGACCATGCTCAAAAGTGAAATCGTAGATTCCTGTGCTGCCTTGTATCCTTAGAGGATATTTTGATAGGCACGACTTACATCCGAAGACTTTAAGAGGTCGCAAGTGAATACTTCATCGTAATATAGCCAAGTCAACATAGAATGGAAGACAGCCCTCAGCTTTTGTGAATTTAAAATGTTGCACTCAAGAAACTCCAGAGGTTTTCACTTGTTCAAGCAAAGACATGATGTTTTTTTTCCATCATATGAAGATTTAAAGGTCTTCACACCCATTGAATTGTCTCACACAATTCCACTGAAGTCTGAAGTGAAGCCTTTCAGGCAGAAACAAAGACATTACAATCCGCGAATTCAAGATACTATTTATGCGGAAATTCAGAAAATGGTGGATTCCAGAATAATTTTTCCTATTCATCATTCCACCTGGGTGTCAAATATTGTTCCTGTGCGCAAAAAGAATGGAGAAATCAGAATTTGCGTTGATTTCAGGAACTTGAATCAATCGTCCTTGAAGGACAATTATCCCTTACCGATCATGGAGCATACATTGCAGACAGTTACCGGATCGGAAATGCTATCACTTCTTGATGGTTTTTCTGGTTACAATCAGATTGCAGTGGCTGAGGAGGATCAGATCAAGACAGCTTTCACCACGCCGTGGGGAACGTTTGCTTATGAGAGGATGCCTTTCGGCCTTATCAACGCCGGTGCTACTTTTCAGAGAGCCATGGATCTAGCGTTTGGGGATCTTAGGAATAAGATCATAGTCATCTATCTTGATGACTTAAATCCATTTTTCGTGATAAATCCAGTGACTACTTCTACACCTTTGAAAGTGTTCGAAGAGATGGTGTAGGTATCACAAAACATCTTTGAATCCGGGGACAATCTTTGGCGGTGACAGGGCAAGTTCCTTGGCTCGTATCGCTTCCAAAGAAGCAAAATTGTAATAGATCTCAATCGGTGGACTAAACCTATCTCTCTCCTCTACTAGCAAAACGAAGTTCTCTTCTTTCTGCAGAAAAGTTAATTTCTAGCCGGAGGTTTGTTCTCATTTCTCGAGCTGACAAAGGAGACTTCAAAGAAGAGAAAAAGACGTTCACTTGTGGACAAACGAAGGCAACAAAGCCTTTTAAAATTAAATAGCTATTGCTAATGTACGCTTTTAGTTTCAACTTAAAGATTTCATTCTTATTGTTATGGCATCTAACATTCATTGTCTCCACATTTTGACATGCGAATTTCCAAAGAGGAGGAGAATCTCCATTGTTTTTCTTTATGAGTGCTAATTTCAAAGATGCTGAGATGTTATTCCCGCATCGAGAAGAATGTTTACGCCGTCGCTTTCTATTTGCCAAGAACAGATTTTATCTTTTAAATTCTCATACTACGGTGTATGTCACCGATCCAGCAGTAAAAAGTGTGCTTACTCAGCAGGAGATGGGCACAAAAAGAGGGAATTGGATCGCAAGGGTTCAGGAATATGATCTGGAAATTAAGCCGACCAAGCTTGTTCGCGGGCAAGGTCTTTGCAAATTGTTGGCGGAAGATGGAGATTTCAAGTTCAAGAGCAATGGTGAAATTGGTTTAGACCAAGAAGTTGAAGAGGACCTTCCTTTGGTCCTACTTGTTAATTCTGCGGAAGAATGGTATACACTTTTATGGTATTATTCAACGTATGGAGAATGTCCACGTCACATGGACAAACAGCAGAAAAGAACATTGAAATTGAAAGCACAAAATTTCGTGCTTGTTAATAATGTTCTGTACAAGCCGCGGGTCTTGACGAACTTCTTTCCTATTATGCGTCAAAGGATCAACAGTCAAGGTTGTTGAAGTTACACCGTGCATGAGTGACATCTTTCATCTAGGTCACTGATTCAAGATCTGTGCACGAAAATACTTTATTGGCCAACTATGTTTCCTGACGCATATGATTGGGTGTATAAATGTCAGTTATGTCAGCAGTTTGCTGGTAAAGTGAAATTGACATCTTTTCCACTCAGGCCAGTTGTTATTGATGCTCCATTTCAACAATGGGGTATTGATTTTGTAGGACCTGTTAATCCAGTTTCCAGTAAGGGGCATGTTTTTGTCCTTACAGCGACAAATTATTTTACAAAATGGGTTGAGGCAATTCCTACTAAATGAGCTACGTCCGAAGTGGTTTGCAGCTTTCTAAAGGAGAATATCATTTCTCGCTTCGGAGTTCCTCGAAAAATTGTTACTGATAATGCTACTTGCTTCTCATCAGAGGAGATTTTGAGTTTTTGTTTCGATCACGGCATCATGCTGTCACATTCATCAGATTATTACCTCGTGGTAATGGACGCCTAATCATTCAATAAATATCGTCACAATTATAATTTAAGTTGGTTGAGAGTTTCTCAACCGCGGAGTTTTTTTTCTGGCATACTGTTATACTGAAGCTTCTTAAGGATCAAGATAACTCTAAGAGAGCTTATTAACTCGCTTCTTTATATACTTTTGTAAAGGGTACGTAGTTTACATGCCAATTTTGAGTTGTCCTGCTTACAACAGCACTACAATGAAGATGAAGAATTCAATGATCTCTATTAAGAAGAGATTTTGTTCTCATGAAACTTCAAGAGGAGTAGGACTGAGTATTGTTGATAAAATCACCCGCTGACCGTAGAAAGAGTAAGAAAATTTTATAAGAAGGTTCACAGACTTTCGTGCCTGAGATCAAGTCCTTTTGAAGGGACAAAGGCATGTGACAAAAGGAAATGCATGGAAAATTTGATTCCTTATATTGAAATTCCGTATTCATGACCTACAAAAAGAGAGAACACTCATAATTCTCTCACATTAGAATGGAAGGCTCTTCGCTCTCAGAAGTAAGAAAGATCTTTAAGCGCCTGAATCCCTCCGGGGGAGGAGTAATATTGTAAATATTTTGTAAGTATTTTTATGCTTTATCGTTATGTTGTTTTGTTTTTCCCCGTTTTGTGATGTTTTGTCGTGTATTAGGTGATTTAAGTAGTCTTGTTTTAGGTGATTTTTAGGTTAAGTTTTTAGGAACTTTATGTTTTAGGTGATTAGGGAAGTCCTGACTCCATATACCCAACTTATAAAGTCACTGGTCTACGAAACACTGAGATTCTAGGGATCTCCTATGCCGTAAGTATCCGACATGGTCACCAGACGGAGCCTAATGTTGCACCTAAAACCAAAAAAATTTTGCTTCACTCAAGGTATTTTATTAATTCGAGTCTTGTTAAAGTGGATGTCGTATAATATTTTGGGGTTCTTTAAATATGGAGTTATGTCATACAAAATAATCATGGATTAAGAGATTTAAGGAAAATGAGAATTTGAACGAAAAACATCAAAATTTTCTATCTCTAGAGAAGAGAGCACATTTTCAAATGGGCGCCCTATCTTTTAGGGGCTCGGATCTTGTTTTTAGGGTTTGTCACCTCCAGTAGACATTTGTCCCACATTACGTCAGCTTCGCGATGAGCTATCAAGCCTATCAAACGGACCTTTTTTGTTCGAGCTGCGGGAGATACAGTGCAAAACGAGGCGAAAGCAAGAATTGGCTAACACTGGAGAAAAGCCCAATTTTGGAGAAAGGTGCCCATCTTTTTGAGGTGCCAAATGTAGGTTTTTGGCTAAATGCCACCCAAGATGTTTATCTCACGTTTGTTCAAGCTTCGCGATGCATCCGTCAGTGGGTGAATCTGAGTTGCTAAAGTACCTGAACCTGAGGTCGAACGTAGGGTCAAATCTTAGTCAAAATACCAAGGAAATTAGCAAAAGAGCACATTTTGGGAAAGGCGCCTAAGCTTTTCAAGTCTTTAATGCTTTCTTTCTGATGATATCAGATGTTCAATATGTCTGTGTTACGTTCAGCTTTCCATTGCCTTTTTCCGTCGGATCAGAGGATGACTTAGCAGCTTGCAGTCGGAGTTTTTGTGTTATTCTAGTCATTTCCAGAAATGGCTCGTCTGGAATGAAAAGAGCAGCTTTTCAAAAAGGCGCCCTTGTTTTTCACCCCTCAGACGATGTTTTCTGGAGACATGTGCCTTTGCAGCTGTCATGCAGAATGAAGTCAACTACGCAATGAACCTGAGATCCAGTCCTAAAAGTTGATAAATCAGAAGTTATGAAGGATTTATTTTTCCCTTCGTTCGAGATGCAGATGTCAAAATATGGCCGAGTCTGAGAAAAAGCGCAGCTTTTGAAAAGGGCGCTTGGATTTTTGAGCCTTTAGATGTCAGTTTTATGGTTTTCAGTCTCAAGATACCTTTTGATCAATTTTCACTTAGCTCTGCAATGCACCTGTTAGCCAGCCAATCGGAGAAGTCAGTCAACCAGTGTCAGAGGATGAACAGAGGTCCCAACAGAGGTTTTAGCTTAAATTTTCATGAAAATTGGCTAGGTCTGGAATTCGCTTCAGAGTTCAAAGTTGGATTTTCGAAAGAGAGAGTTGAATGGACGCCTTAACTGGAGTTCTGACTGCAGTTAGACTAAACGTTTTCTGGGTTGTCATCTTCAGTTCGTATATTGGCATGTTGAGTGATCTTTCAGTTCGCATGTCGAGTTAACTAGTTTGCATGTTGAGTTAACTACCTTGCATGTTCAGTTAATTTGATTGCATGTCCACTTAACTGAAGATTATCGGTGAATGTCAACTGGAGTTCACATGCATGGCAAATTTGGTCAAAATTGTGAAGTTTTAGTGAAGATAGCGCTTCATTGAGTGTCAACTGAAGTTCAAAAGGGACGGCATGAATAATGAAGCATTAATTTGTGAAGTATGGTGCATTTGAGTGTTAACTGAACTTATGAAAAGGGTTGCCATATTTAGGTTTTAATAATGAAGCATTAATTTGTGAAGTATGGCACATGAAGTTGTTATCTTCAGTTCTCAAAAGGGTTGCCATGCTTAGATATTTTATTGATGAAGCATAAATTAGTGAAGCTACGCCCTTTTGCAAAGAATGACAACTAAAGTTCCAAAAGGGTTGTTATTTTTAGAATTGAATTGAAGCATAAGTGTGAAGTTGGCGCACTTCTTGAAGGCCAACTGAAGATTGAAAAGGGTCTCTATTTTTAGAATGTTTATTGCATGATATATGGCGAATTTCTTATTGCCAACTTTAGTTATCAAAAGGGACGCCTTAGTTCAAATTTGTGAATCTAAAACAAGCATGAAAGATGGCGAACTTAATATCAAGTGCTAACTGAAGACAAAGTCGCATGAAGTTGTTAACTGAAGACTGAAAAGGGAAACCCTAATGCATGGCTCTTTAATTAGCATATTTGAGTTTCAGTTAACTGAGATGGGGTCCAATTAGAAACCAAGCGCCATTTTTCAAGCTTTAGTGCCTTATGCGAATTTCAATGATGAAAATCTATATATTTCAGCAATGGTGTCCATTATTTCATCATCTTTTGCTCTGAAGTTCATATTCTTTTTGAATGACCAGCAAGCTAAAGGTGCTATAGGTGTCTGAATTCAACGTTCTTCGAAGCAACGAGTTCAGATTGTTCAGAGGAAGGCGATTCTAGACTTTATTTTCACTTTGCATGCAGGTTTTATCAAGTTCCAAGGAAGAAGTTGGCAGATTTTTCAGAAGCAGACAAGCAAAACTTTCTATCTTATCTCTCTTCTATTTCTGATCTTAGGTATTTTCTTAGCATGTCAAAGAGATTCAACACATTGAATCGATCATTTTAGGTTCATATTTCTAGCGTTTTGCCAGTAAGACCATGTCATATTTTTTGAAAATTGCCAGTAGCTTCATTTTGAAGCTTTGTGCCTTTTTTTCAGAATCTCTTTATGCTAGGCTTGAATCACATTTTTCGAATTATTGCTCTGGGTTTGTTTAGAATTCGGTTATTGCACAAAACCCATGTTTCGAAGAAAACTTCAAAATTTCTTACAGTAAAGGCTATTTTTATGCTGTCGGATGTTTTGAGAGAAAGTTCTTCAAGTATATTAGGCTTTACGGTCAAAATTAAATGCATTTTCAAAATCTGATTCCAATCTCATTGATTACAAGGTGAAATGGCTCTTGCATAATTTCATCAAGACTTGGAATGGACACAGATCCCATGTTTATCGGTCGGATTGTCGAGGCGGTCTGGAAAGTGTTAGCGACAATTCATTGGGAATCTTGGCGTTAAGTTGGCGGCTTAGCGGCATCCATTTCTATTACTACTACGATCTTGAGTTGCGTTCTTGCTTGCATCAAGCATTGCTGAAGCTCATCTTCGCGTCAAAATTAGATGGTAGTCTGGAAGGTTGTTTAGGTATCCAAGCCAGAAAGGACATAGAAATGTTTTACTTTGAAACCTCCTCATTAGGATAACTGCTTTGTGGTTCTTGAAGCTTGTGAGAAGATATGGGATGCTAATCAACAACGTTCACATAGGAAAGTGGCTCAGAAATGGTTGAAAGTGCAGAAAACTAACATGCCTAAGAAGGTTGGTCGTGGTGAATTTAAAGAGGAAGTTGTTTTGATAACTTTGCTCAACCGAGTTACCGGTCAACCAGATGCTAGCACTTTCTGTTCATGGATGTTTTACTTGATAACCAGAATTCTTGATGGTACAGAGCATTTTGATTGGGCTATGTTGATTAGTGATTGCTTACATCAGCAAATTACTAACTTTCTCAAGTATCATGAGTTTCATATGATATCCTACTTGGTTTACTTGTTTGCTTTTCAAGGTAGCTACAGGCTTCTTAAAACTAATGGCACTCTCAGTGTTCAGCATGTTCATGAGTATTATCCTCAGTTGGAGTTTTCTCAATCCGAGCAGGATTTCCGAGCAGTGAATGATCACTTTTCCATGAGAACAGTTAGAAATCTTGGTGACGAGATGCATATTCGCATTTCTGCTAAGGCCAAATCAGCGATGGAGACTTGGGCGGATTGGTTTATCCAGTTCCCTACTTTCACATACATCCGAGTTTATGGATATGTTGGAGAGCCCGTGATGTTGCCAAGGTATCCGTCAGACAAGATCATCTTTATGGAGTTCCTCAGACAGATGCAGCATGTCCATTTCTCTCTTCGTAGTCGTCATAAGACTGCGGCTAATTTTCCATTCACATTGGGAATTTTCACATGTAATGCGGCAATAGATGCCAGGTTTATGTCTACCGAGATAGAAAGGATCAAACTCAAGACTTATACTTGAGAGGCGTTCCTATGATCCTCTAGGTCATTATGTGAATCCGGTTGAAGTGCACATCGCCCGGCCTTGAACCGGGCTGGTGTGAAGATGAATTCGAGGGTTGATGGAATGGTCACTATTGTGAACTCACTATTGGTCAGCTCTACGATTATTTATCGAGAGATGTTGATGATCTATCGGATGATGATGGAAGTCATAATGTCCTTTTGATGTGTGATCTTTTACGATTTGACCGTTGGCCTATTCGGTGACCGTGGAACTCTCCTTGGATGGTGAGATTAAGCGTTCCTTGTTTTGAGGTGGTTATTGCTTGAGGTTTTGAATTAGGTTTGAGGATTCTTTAAGGTTCGAGAGAGCTTAGCGATGGTGTATTGATTTGGCTTTCGAACAGCGAATTTACTATTTTGAAGTAAATTCTATTTTAGCGATTAGACGGTTGGGTTGATTCGGTTGGTCCTCTTCTTGATTGTTTAGGTTAGCGCCGGTTCTTGGCCTTAGAGGCATATTTCTTGGAGATAAAAGTATTTCGGTATAATATTATATTTTAATATTATACCCCCTTGCCTAGCAGTACAACTTTAAGTTGTTTTTAAAAAGGGGACTTTGAGGGTCAAGGCGCCATGAGAAGATAAATTATATTTTTTTAAATGTCAAATATTGAGCCTATGGATTGGGACGCCTTTTTGAGGAACTTAACTTTATTTTTCAAAGTGAAATGTTTCAAAGGTGAAATGGGGCGCCATCTTGTGGAGGGAAAAGGTGAATTTGAAATTAGGGTTTTGGGCGCCTTCTTGAAACTTCTAGATGTTTCTCTCTTGTCTATTTAATCAGGCCTCAGCTCTTCATTTGGGATCTTTTGTCTACTACACCCTTATGCTGCTGGATTATCTTCAGGCACTCGCTTCGAGGAAAGCACACCTCCTATCATTGGCTCTTCTTCTTGCTTGAAAGATAGCAACTAGTTGAGAGGTTAGCTTGTATTAGGTTTGATTTGCAATTTTCAATTGAGTGATTGTTTTGGAGTTCAAGTTTGCATATTGTGTCATATTTCTGATGTTGCTGAAAGTCAATGTGGAATGTAAGTTTTACTCATAGCTCATGAAATAAAAATGCTATCATTCTGGGTACTGAGTCTCTTGATTTGTCTATGAAAGGCTACCATTCTAGCATGTTATCAGATTTTATTAGTGACTGTGTGATTTTATAGAGGAAATTCGCCCTTGCAGCTGGGCCGTACCATCTTGAAGTACATTGAAGTTTGTGCAAAATAAATAAGGCATGTTTGGGGTGGTTTAGGGATTGCATCCTGGGCGCCTACATCAGTATAGTAATCTGCATTTGATTTCTAGTCAATAGGATGTGTTTAGAGTGAGTTATGTGCAATTTAGTGAGTTATTATGCTGTTGTTCTATATTAAATCTGTCAAAAACAGTCATACCAAATTTGAGGAAGTTGATTAGTTGTGCGAGGAGTTGATATTCAAAGAGTTTGTGAGTGTAGAGGAGGGTTCTTATCTTGTTATAGCTTTGGAAGCTCTTATTCTTATGATCTTGGCAAGCTCTCTAATTTGTTGTACGTTGAACAGTAGTACTGTCAGCAATTCTCTCCTTTCATTTTGAATTTACATGTACTTCCCACTGAATAAGTGGAAGAGGTTGGCTTGCCGCCTATTTGCTTTCAGTTGAGTAGTTTAGGGTTACATTATGTTCATCATGCATTGATCCTTTGACCATATGCTCACCATCTCTCGGCGCCATTCTTGGTTAGAGTTCCTTTCAGTTTTACATTGCATAGATCCTCTGACTAATGCTCACACCTTGCCCACATCGGGAACCTGGTGTAAATTCTAGTTAGAGTTACTTTCCGCATCGTTTTGGTTTGTGCTAACCTTAACGGGTGCGTGTTGCATTGTAATCAATTGTGAAAAAATAAAAAAAAATTGGTCCGATTTGTTACAGTGGTATCAGAGCCATGATTCTGCCAACCTGTGCCCAACAGTGATTCAGTGGTCAGATGAGTGACAGTGATTGCAGATACTTCACCAGAGGTCAGGCCAGAAGACAGCAGACACAGCTTCCGCCAGTGCCAGAAGTAGATACTTTATCAGGGGCTTTGAGAGAAACAGGCAGATTAGTTGGTAGTGGTAAAACAGTTGAGAACATGGTTGAAAGTCATAAGCAGGCTATGGATGAAAGAGATGAAAGGATGGAAAAGAAATTTGATGGAATGATTGAGTTGATGTCTCGATTACTTGCTCGAATGGACCAGCAAACCCCTCAAAATCCTATTCCCAATCAAAACCATGCTACAGGAGAAAGTAGTGGGGTCAATGGGAACAATGGGAATAATGGTAATGGAGGCAGTAGAACAATTGGACAGCATGATGCCATCTCTAGCAGATCAGCCTCTAGGCCGCTCTTTCCTACATTCACTCCTAGGGAAGAAGAACAAGTTGAAGCTACCATTCCGTTGGTAGACGATGCCAGGCAAGCCTACATGGAGTATACCACCCTACCTCCTGATCTTAGAGACCAATGGTCCTTTGATCAATTCTTGAACCAGAGAAACAGAAGAAACGGAGGAAGAGCTGATAACCGAGCTTATATGGCTCCTAGAACTGATTTTCATCAAGCCTTAGGGAAGGTGACATTGGCTCACTTTGATGGAAGTGATAAGTGTTAAGCAAGATCGTGGGTTCAGAAGTTAGATAATTACCTTTCACTTCGTCCCATGCCAGAAGAAGATGCCATCAAGTTTGCAACACTTCATTTAGAGGGAGCTGCCCATGAGTGGTGGTATCATGGTTTGGTCACTCTTGGCCATAACCTTATCCGAACCTATGGAGAATTCACCAACAAGCTAATTGAAAGGTTCGACACTAAGGATCCTGAAGTAAGATTTCGTGAGCTTGCACAACTAAAGCAGCATGGCTCCTTGGATTCTTACATTGCTGATTTCCAAAGACTTTCTGTGATGGTGCCCAACATCACCGAAAGAAGATTGGTTGTTTTGTTTTCCGAAGGTTTGGTTGAACCCTTGAAAGGGTGGGTGAAAGCTTTCGATCCACCAAGTCTTGATGAGGCAATCAAGAAGGCTCGTAGTATGGAGTTATCAGCCCCTAGGCCTAAATTTCCGCCTAAGCCTTTTGGCCATAAGAAGGATAAGAGACATTCTTCTAATCAGCACAAGAAGTTCCCACCTAAGTTGACTGAAGAGCAACGTGAACAGCTCAGAAAGGAGGGCAAATGCTACACATGTTTGGAGCCTTAGACTAAAGGCCATAGATGCCCTGGAAGAGGGCATTATAATCAAATGGGGACCTATTCTGATTATGAATCAGCATCTGATATGTCTGATCAACAGTCTTATTTTGGGGACAACGAAGACGAAAGAGCCACAGAAGAGTCTGATCATGAGCAAGGAGTTGGGGGCCCTATTGCCCAACTCTCTAGTTTCCAAAAGAACGAATCTTTCAAGGTTCGTGGTGGAGTTGGAGGTCATCGTATTGTTGCATTAATTGATATTGGTGCAATGCATAACTTCATTGATGAAGGAGTGGTTGCAAAGAGAGGTCTCAAAACTGAAGAATTTGAAGGCTTCAAAGTCATGGTGGCTGATGGGTTTCACATTTCCTGCACACGAAGAGTTCCTAACATGTCCTTACAGTTGGGAAATTATGAAGTCAAAGATGACTTCTATGTGGTTACTATTGGTGACACAGATGCAGTTCTTGGCATACAATGGTTACGTTCACTTGGTGAAATCTCTCTCAATCTACAAACAATGGAGCTCAAGTTCCAATCTGATGGAAAGAGGGTGGTGTTGAGAGGAATGTCCAATGGTGGTCCTTGAATAGTTTCATTCAAAAGGATGGAGAGGCTGATTAGACATGACCAAGTGGAGTGGGCTGCGGAATGCATGGTTCTTCCTGCTAGTCCAGTTGAGACAAAGAGGGAATATCCTCCAGATATTCAGTCTATACTTACCAAGAGGAGTAAGATGTTTGCTGACCTACCACCTGGGCCACCACCAGAAAGAGGAGTTGAACATGTCATTGAACTCAAGGAAGGGGCCAAACTAGTCATCACAACACCGTATAGATATCCTAAGAAGCAGAAGGATGAAATTGAGAAGAACATAAGAGAACTCTTGGAGATGGGCTTCATTCGCCCTAGCAAGAGTCCTTTTGCTTCAACTGTAATCCTTGTGAAGAAGGACGGCACCATCCGCATGTGTGTAGATTATCGTGCCTTGAATCAAAGCACAATAAAGAACCGATATCCTATTCCTCGAATTGATGAGCTCATTGATGAGCTACATGGTGCTAAATTCTTGTAGAAACCCTAAGTTTCCCCTGATTCTGAATCTGAATATTTTTGTTTGTTTTCTATAGTTTTTGGTTTTTTTGATGTTTTTTGCATGAATATGAAGAGTGTGATTTTGCAATAAAAATGATAATAAATTCAAACTAAATGCTATTTCAACGATATTGATAGAGAATGCAAGATCTAACACTGGCTAATCATTTATTGATCTTCCGGACAAATTACAAGGAATGTCTGATAACATGCAACAAGGAAATAATATTTTTTTATTGAGAGAACCTGGTAATAGCAGCAATCTGGAAGTAATCAATCTAGTACGGTTGCATTGAATGCTCCCTTCTCCCTCTGTCCAGTGGTTGCAAACTGATCTAGACACTGTAGCGCCTCCAATGATGAAGATAGAAGGCAAAGATGAAAGGCGTTTGGCTCAAGATGGAGGTACGGCCAGAAGATGAGAAGTACGGCCTGCAGCAAGGTACGGCCAGGTACAGCAGCAAGTACAAAATGTACGGCTTCCTTGAAATCACTGTCCAAACTCAAGAATATGGTGCGCCTTGGTTAACACTGCTATCTGGATTAAACCCCAACAAAACTCCGATAATGGATGATCTCTATTAGCTCTGTAATTTCTTCTGGATGAAGAAATTCCTCTACCTGGCAATAAATCAGGTGATATCTCACACCCTCTGAATCGCTCTCACTGGAGATGGATCGTTCCCCAATGCATTCAAGACTGAAACCCTAGGCTTCTGTGCTCTACTCAAGACTTGATCAATTTTTCAATTCACAAAATGACATAATGGCTCGATTTTCAATGCAAATTCCTTATACACACTGAAAAGTGCGATTTCCTTAATAATAGGGAATTCATTAAAAAGTTCAAACTTTTATTTTAATTCTTTCAATAGTCTCTAGCCAAATTTTTAATTATAAATTTAATCGTCAAATGGCCCCTTCCAATGATGGGCGACCCCTCAGCCAAAATCACTTAAGTTATAATATAATAATATTATAACTTTATATTATAATCTCCAATAATTAATATTTAATTAAATCAATTAAATATTAATATCTCTCTCAATATTCGCCCAATGCACGAACCGTCTGAAGCTATCGACTGAAGAAGTGATTCTGAACGCTGTCAATCCATGCTGCTAAAAATAGCAGGGGTCCCACGCTGAGTGCCAGATACTGCTAAAAATAGCAACTCAAGCTAGAAGTGTTCGAATGAGCCCGAACGAAAGCCAACTGATCAAATACTGCCAACTGAAGCTGAGCCAAGCTCCAACATGACCCTCTATCCAACCTATCAGCCTACGAGGGTCGCATAATAGGCTAATCCTGTGCTCTGAGAGATGTCAACTAGAAGGGGACATGACAGTCCGCCCCTCCTGAAATTTCTTGTCCTCAAGCAATCTCAACTCCGGATGCTGCAGAATATCCTCGCTCTCCCATGTAGCATCCTCAACAGGCAAATCTCTCCATTTCACTAGGTATTCCCTGATAGTCCTCCTACGCAACTATCTCTCCCTGTACTCCAAGATGGACTCAGGTACTAAAATCAACTTTCCCTCATCATCTAAGGGAGGTAGAACTGCAGACGATACCACACGGTGTCCCAACACCTTCTTGAGGCGTGATACATGAAATACATTGTGTACCCTGCTCTCTGCCAGAAGCTCAAGCTCATAAGCCACCTCACCAACTTGCCTCAAGATCCTGAAAGGACCGTAATACCGTGGCTTAAGCTTCTCGACCCACTCTTCCTAAGAGTGGGTGACGATAGACTACAGCATGAGGTAAACCATGTCACCCACCTTGAAATGCCTCTCCATCCTCTTCTGATCTGCGTACTGCTTTTGCTGATTCAGTGCCTTGGCGATATTCTCCTTGAGAGCCTTCATAGTATCCTGACTCTCCTATAACAAGTCTCAGCACTCGGCACTCTATTGTCGCTCAGTAGCAAATCCAGAAAACTCGGCGCCTCATACCCGTATAACGCATAAAAGGGGACATCTGAATGGTCATATGGAATGTCGTATTGTAACAATACTCACACAAATGTATCCATTTGACCCACGCCTTCTGCTGCCCTGCAATATAATTTCGAGGTACCCTTCCACCCACTTATTCACTATCTCTGCGCCCATCTGTCTGAGGGTGGTAGCTGGTGCTCGGCGTAAGCTTCGGTTCCACAAAGCTTGAATACCTCCTGCCAAAAATGACTCAAGAACCACTTGTCTCTGTCGCTCACAATGCTCCGAGGCAATCCATGTAGTCTGAATACCTCATGAAAGAGTACCTCTGCTACCTATGTAGCTGTGTAGGTTGTGGTGATCGGAAAGAAGTGGGCATACTTCGTAAGCCGATCCACAACTACATATATGCAATCTCGCCCTTGGGCTTTAGGCAAGCCCGTAATGAAGTCCATCAACAGGCATTCCCACTTCCTGTCAGGAATCGGAAGTGGCTGCAATAAACCTGCCGGGTACGTGTTCTCCTGCTTGTTCTGCTGACAAACAGGGCACTCACGCACATATTGAAGAACATCTGCCTTGAGTCCTTTCCATGTGAATCTCTCCCGAATCTGTCTGTAGGTCTTGAAGTACCCGGGATGTCCTGCTGTAGGCACGTCATGAAAGGCCCGCATGATTATGTTCTTCACCTCTGACCCTAGGATCAAATATATCCTGTTCTTGTAAATGATCAAGTCATTTACAAGCGTGTACCTGGTATCAATCGTTGATCCCTCAACAATGCTGGAAGCCCAAGTGTCCTTGGCATACTCTGCCACAATCATATGCCTCCAATCCTCCGTAATATGAACCATAGAGCTCAAATATGGCCTGCGTGAAAGAGCATCAGCTACTATGTTCTGTGTACCTTTGATATACGAGATATCAAAGTCATATGCCTGTAATTTATTGACCCACTTCTGCTGACGATCATTGAGATCTCGCTGCCCTAAGAAGTGTCTCAAACTGTTATGGTCAGTTTTTATGCAAAATTTGCTGCCAACAAGATACTGTCTGAATTTTGCTAAGGCATGCATGATAGCGAGCATCTCCTTATCATATATGCTATAAAGTCTCTCTGGCCCTCTGAGCTTTCGGCTCTCATACACAGTCGGGTGCTTGTCCTGCATAAGCACTGCACCAATGCCCTCACCTGATGCATCGCACTGAAGCTCAAAAGGCTTCGTAAAGTCAGGTAGTGCCAAAACAGGGCATGTGGTCATCAACTCCTTAAATCTCATAAAGCATTCCTGTGCCTCAGGAGTCCAAATAAATGCACCCTTCCTTCAGTAAATATGTCATAGGAGCTGCATGTCGTGAATAACCATTCACGAATCTACAATAGAACCCACACAAACCTAGAAACCCTCTCAACTGTGTCAGGTTTGCCGGTGTAGGCCAATCAATAATAGCACGGATCTTTTCAGGATCCATCCGCACTCCCTCTGCACTGATAATGTGACCTAGACATAGCAATTCGATCATCCCCAAGTCACACTTGGATTCCTTAGCGTACAAGGACTCCCTCTCTAGGATACTCAACATGGTCTCCAGGTGAGCCAGATGCTCCTGCCAAGTCCTGCTGTATATAAGAATATCATCGAAGAAGACTAACACGAATCTCCTCAGCAGTGAATGAAAAACTTTGTTCATCGTGGACTGAAATGTAGCTGGTGCGTTAGTGAGCCCAAATGGCATCACTACAAATTTGAAGTGCCCACAATGACATCGGAAGGCAGTCTTCTCTATGTCCTGCTCACGCACCCTGATCTGATGATACCGTGACCGTAAATCAATTTTGGTAAAGTAACAGGCACCATGGAGCTCATTAATAAGCTCGTCAATCCGCGGTATCAGATACCTATTTTTGATCGTCCTCTTATTCAAGACCCTGTAGTCAATGCACATATGTAATGTTCCATCCTTCTTCTTTACCAAGACAACCGAAGAAGTGAATGGTGACTTGCTAGGCCGAATGTGACCCATAGCAAGTAACTCCTTTATTGTCTTTTCTATCTCATCCTTCAATCTCTTAGGATGCCTGTAAGGAGTTATCATAACGGGCTTAGCGCCCTCCTCGAGCTCTATAATGTGCTCTATGCCCCTGTCTGGAGGTCTCCCTGGCAGAATATCACTGAATACCTTATCATGCTTGACTCTCAACTGCTGAATGTGCGGATGATACTCAGTCTTTTGTTGTCCCTCCTATATAGGTGCCAATGTGCACTCGGCAGCCCACTCTACCATGTCGTGGCGCATGAGCCTCTCCATCCGACGAAAAGAAATTGTTTTGATGTTGCTATCCTGAATTGCTTTTAGTATGTGTGTCTTCCCGTCAACATCAAAACGGATCTCCATGTCCTTGAGTCGAAGAGTGAATTCCTCCAATGAATGAAGCCACTTCATTCCTAAGACCAAATCAATATCTCCCATGTTAACTACATAGTAATCAGCCTTGAACTCATAATTGTTCAAGCGTAAAGGGAGATCCTTTATCATGCGTTCACACCTCAAAGTGTATCCGTTGGCCACCTTAACCCTAATGCCCTCAAACTCCTCAGTGATGAGTCAACGTTTCTCAACAAATCTAGCATCTATGAAATTATGTGTGGCAACTGTATCAAGTAGGGTAATGACCCTCTGTCCTGCCAACACACCACGAATCCTGAAAGAGCCCTCCTGCTGAATGCTAGATAAGTGTGCCTCCTGTATCTGAAGTTCTGACTCTGTCTCTGCCTTAGGCTCTGAAGCCTCTGACTCTGAATCCCTAGAACTATCCTGCTGTTTGGAATTCTCTGACTCCGAATCCTCATAATACGCTCACATCACTCGATTTGCCTTGCCCTTAGGTCTTAGAGGACAATCGTAATTGGCATCATAGGGACCTTTGCAGTAGAAGCAAAGCTTCTTCCTGCGTAGATCGTTAAGGGCCTCTCGATCCAAAGGTGGTGCTGCTGATTTTCCCTTTGAATCATTCTTAGAATCTGATTTCTCTTTGTTAAAATCAGACTTCTCTCTGTTTCTGTTAAAACCCCTATTGCCCCTGAAAGATGAATTACCTCTAGAGTTAAATCTACTAGATGGTGCTGCTAACTCCATGCTTCATGCTTTCTTCATCGCTTCCTGTAACGAAGGAGGATCAAAGGCTTTGATCCAGCCTCTCAAAGGCTCTGTCAATCCCTCCATGAAGAGCACTACCAATCGCCTCTCGGAGATGTTCGGAACCATAACTGATAACTTCTGAAAGTCACCAATGTAGGACTCCAAACTACCACTCTGTCTCAACTGAGCCAAGTCTCTAAAGTAGGATTCTGGATCCTTCCTATCAAACCGCTCCACCAATCTGTCCACAAACTCCTGGTATGATGTGATCCTGTCATGCTGTAACGTCACCATCCCGTGGTGCCACCAGTCGTAAGCTACTCCCTCCAAATGCAGTGTCGCATATCTGATTGCATCCCTCTCTGCCATCGGACGCAATGTAAGAAATGTGTCAAGCTTACTAATCCATGCTTGGGCTGTCACTTTGCCACTACCATCGAACATCGCTAATGTGAGCCGGTTCGTAGCATGGTTTAGGTCATTATTCTGGTGCCTAGGTCTCCAATCCTGTCGACCTCTGTTGTGCTCTCTCCTCTGAGTGACAAACCAATCAAAAGAAATCCTCTCTCTGACCTCAGGTGGTACCAACTCCCACTCCTCGTTCGCTGCCATAAGGGTATCGGCGAACAACTCCTCATGCTCCTCACCTGCCAAGACCTCCTCGACCTCCTGTCTCACAAATGTAGGCCTGGTAGGCCTATCTGTTGTCTGTGAGGCTGTCCTAGGTGCTCTGCGAGACCCTGCTTCACTCCTCTCATCGTCACGATGTGGTGACGGTCTCCTCGGAGTACCCAATCTCTGTAGTGCTACTATCAACTGCTGCAATACATCATTGGGCTGCTATTGACCTGCACGTAGATCTCTGAGTGCATGCAAAACCTCTGCATCGTCCTGATCTCTGTTATTATGAGGAACCTCTGTTCTAAGGTTATTTGTTCTGTCAGTCCTGTCATTCCTGTCATTCCTCTCAGCCATGTTTCCTGGCTGCCTGCTCAAACTCTGTTGTCCGTCAATCAGAGCACATCTGCGTGTGTAATACCTGTGAGACCCAATCTATTCTGGCTGCACAAGACTGCTAAACCCTTAGGATGGCAGGATTTAGCTTTGATACAACTGTAAAAACCCTAAGTTTCCCTTGATTCTGAATCTGAATGTTTTTGTTTGTTTTCTGTAGTTTTTGGTTTTTTTGATGTTTTTTGCATGAATATGAAGAGTGCGATTTTGCAATAAAAATGATAATAAATTCAAACTAAATGCTATTTCAACGATATTGATAGAGAATGTAAGATCTAACATTGGCTAATCATTTATTGATCCTCTGGACAAATTACAAGGAATGTTTGATAACATGCAACAAGGAAATAATATTTTTTTATTGAGAGAACCTGGTAATAGCAGCAATCTGGAAGTAATCAGATCTAGTACGGCTGCATTGAATGCTCCCTTCTCCCTCTATCCAGTGGTTGCAAACTGATCTAGACACTGTAGCGCCTCCAATGATGAAGATAGAAGGCAAAGATGAAAGGTGTTTGGCTCAAGATGGAGGTACGGCTAGAAGATGAGAAGTACGGCCTACAGCAAGGTACGGCCAGGTACAGTAGCAAGTACAAAATGTACGGCTTCCTTGAAATCACTGTCCAAACTCAAGAATATGGTGCGCCTTGGTTAACACTGCTATCTGGATTAAACCCCAACAAAACTCTGATAATGGATGATCTCTATTAGCTCTGTAATTTCTTTTGGATGAAGAAATTCCTCTGCCTAGCAATAAATCAGGTGATATCTCACACCCTCTGAATCGCTCTCACTGGAGATGGCTCGTTCCCCAATGCATTCGAGACTGAAACCCTAGGCTTTTGTGCTCTGCTCAAGACTTGATCAATTTTTCAATTCACAAAATGACATAATGGCTCGATTTTCAATGCAAATTCCTTATACACACTGAAAAGTGCGATTTCCTTAATAATAGGGAATTTATTAAAAAGTTCAAACTTTTATTTTAATTCTTTCAATAGTCTCCAGCCAAATTTTTAATTATAAATTTAATCATCAAATGGCCCCTTCCAATGATGGGCGACCCCTCAGCCAAAATCACTTAAGTTATAATATAATAATATTATAACTTTATATTATAATCTCCAATAATTAATATTTAATTAAATCAATTAAATATTAATATCTCTCTCAATAATTGCCCGATGCACGAACCGTCTTAAGCTGTCGACTGAAGAAGTGATTCTGAACGCTGTCAATCCATACTACTAAAAATAGCAGGGGTCCCACGCTGAGTGCCAGATACTGCTAAAAATAGCAACTCAAGCTAGAAGTGTCTGAATGAGCCCGAACGAAAGCCAACTGATCAAATACTACCAACTGAAGTTGAACCAAGCTCCAACATGACCCTCTATCCATCCTATCAACCTACGAGGGTTGCATAATAGGCTAATCCTGTGCTCTGAGAGATGTCAACTAGAAGGGGACATGACAATTCTTTTCAAAAATTGATTTGAAGTCGGGTTACTATCAAATCCGGATGAGAGGTTCAGATGTTGAGAAGACGACATTCAGATGCCATTATGGTCATTTTGAGTTCCTAGTCATGCCCTTTGGCTTGACTAATGCTCCGGCCACCTTCCAGTCTTGCATGAACAGAGTTTTCCAGAAGCAGTTGAGGAAATTTGTGTTAATCTTCTTTGATGATATTCTCATCTTCAGCAAGACGTGGGAAGAACACCTCAAGCACTTGGAGGAAGTGCTTAGCATTCTTGAATCAGAAAGTTTGTTTGCAAAAGAATCCAAATGTGAATTTGGAATGGAGGAGCTGCTCTACCTTGGTCATATAATCAGCGCTGAAGGGGTGAAGGTTGATCCAGAAAAGATCAAGGCTATAGTAGATTGGCCACCTCCAGAAAATTTGACTCATTTGAAGGGATTCTTGGGTCTTTGTGGCTTCTACAGAAGGTTCGTAAAGGGTTATTCTCAGAGTGTTGCTCCTCTTACTGACCTCACCAAAAAGGGGGCTTTCATGTGGTCAAAAAAAGCTCAAAATGTGTTTGATAAGTTCAAGAAAATCATGAGTTCTTGTCCAGTATTGGCCATACCAGATTTCTCCAAACCCTTCGAGTTACAGTGTGATGCATCAGGGGAAGGTATTGGGGCTGTTTTGATGCAAGATAAGCATCCTATTGTGTTTGAAAGCAGGAAATTAAGGGGGGTTGAACGAACCTATTCTATCTATGACAAAGAAATGCTTGCAATCATGCATGCATTAGCTAAGTTCCGACAATATCTGGTAGGGAGCAAATTCGTGGTCAAGACTGATCACAACAGTCTCAAGCACTTCATGCATCAGGACTTGAATGAAAGACAGCAGAAGTGGGTGAGTAAGCTTCAAGCTTACGATTTTGACATCGAGTATGTCAAAGGGAAGAACATTGTGGTTGATGCTTTGTCTAGAAGGCCTCATTTGAGCTCATTGTGTGAGCTTACTGCTGATTGGAAGGAAATGTTGCTAGCTGATTATGTCAAAAATCAGTTTGCAACCAGCATTATTGAAGGTACTTTTCATGATGAAAGGTATAAGGTAGTTGATGGGTTGATACTCTACAAGGGGAGAATCTTCTTGGTAGCTGATTCTAAACTTAAAAAGAAGATTTTGATGACTTTTCATGACATTCCACTTGCTGGTCATCAAGGGTACTTCAAGACATACAAGTAGATTCAAGAGAGGTTCTCTTGGAAGGGGTTGAAAGATGATGTTCAGCGTTACATCAAGGAGTGTAGCACCTGCCAAATGAACAAAAATGAGCACTCTCTTCCAGCTGGTCTACTACAGCCACTTCCCATTCCAAGTCAAAAATGGGAGAGCATCTCGATGAATTTCATCACCGGGTTGCCTAGGGCTCAAGGTAAAGATTGTATTTATGTTGTAGTGGACAGATTGACCAAATTCGCTCATTTTTTTGCCATCACTAGCACATTTTCAGCAGCTCAAGTTGCAGATTTGTTTTTCCATGAAGTGTTTAGATTGCATGGGTTGCCTAAAAACATTGTGAGTGATAGGGACAGCAAGTTCCTAAGCACCTTTTGGCAGGAAATTTTTAGGATGAGTGGTACAGTGCTTACTCTAAGCACTAGCTATAACCCACAAACAGATGGTCAAACAAAGATTGTGAACAAATGGTTGGAGAGCTATCTCAGGAATTATGTCTCGGAGTAGCAAAGAGCATGGGTGAAATGGCTCCACTTGGGAGAATATTGCTACAATTCATCTTTCCACATGTCAATAAAGATGTCTCCATTCATGGCCCTCTATGGTTACGAGGCTCCAAGCTTTGCTGATTTGGTGTTTGGCGATAGCAAAGCTCCCCAAGCCAAGGATTGGTTGCAGCAAAGCCAAGATGTTTTGAAATCCTTGAAGGACAACCTTCAAATGACACAAAATCAGCAGAAGCTGTACGCTGATCAGCAGCGTGTTGAGCGCTCATTTGAGGTTGGTGATATGGTATATCTTTGGCTTCAACCTTACAGACAGTCCACACTTAAGAAGAGTGGAGCTGAGAAGCTTAAACCATGCTTCTATGGACCATTCAAAGTTGTTAGGAAGGTTGGAGCAGTGGCTTATGAGTTGGAACTACCTTCAAGTAGTAAGGTCCACAATGTCTTCCATGTGTCTCGCTTCAAAAAGGCACTTGGACACAATGTTGTGGCTTAATCACAGTTACCTCCTTTGGATGAAGAAGGGCAGTTGATATTGGTTCCAGAAGAGATTATTGATTCCAGAGAGCGTTCCTTGAGGAGGAGAACAATCAAAGAGTACTTGGTGAAGTGGAAGAATCTACCTTTGGAGGATGCTACTTGGGAGAATGAGGAGATTCTACAGCATCCAGACTTGCGATTGCTTGTGGGCAAGCAATCTCGGGGAGGGCGGACTGTAATGTCCCCTTTTCTGATGTCATCTTTTCTGTGGACCGTTGGCCTATTCCGGTGACCCGTAGGCTACACGGATGGTGAGATTAGGGTTTCCTTGTTTTGAGGTGGTTGTTGCTTTAGGTTTGGAATTTTGGTTGTGGATTCTTTCTGGGTTTTCAGAAAGCTTCGCAGTGGTGTGTTCAATTTGGCTTTCTGGGCAACTTCGCGAATTTACTATTTTTAGTAAATTCTATTTTTGGCGGTGGACAGTTTGGGTTCAGTTCAGTTGGTCCTCTTCTTCAGTTGTTTCAGCTGGCACTTCAGTTCTTGGCCTTGGGCGCATATTTCTTGGAGAGATAAGTATTTTCGTTATAATATTATATTTTAATATTATACCCCCTTGCCTAGCAGTACAACTTTAAGTTGTTTTTAAAAAGGGGACTTTGAGGGTCAAGGCGCCATGAGAAGATAAATTATATTTTTTTAAATGTCAAATATTGAGCCTATGGATTGGGACGCCTTTTTGAGGAACTTAACTTTATTTTAAAAAGTGAAATGTTTCAAAGGTGAAATGGGGCGCCATCTTGTGGAGGGAAAAGGTGAATTTGAAATTAAGGTTTTGGGCGCCTTCTTGAAGCTTCTAGATGTTTCTCTCTTGTCTATTTAATCAGGCCTCAGCTCTTCATTTGGGATCTTTTGTCTACTACACTGTTATGCTGCTGGATTATCTTCAGGCACTTACTTCGAGGAAAGCACACCTCCTAGCATTGGCTCTTCTTCTTGCTTGAAAGATAGCAACTAGTTGAGAGGTTAGCTTGTATTAGGTTTGATTTGCAATTTTCAGTTGACTGATTGTTTTGGAGTTCAAGTTTGCATATTGTGTCATATTTCTGACGTAGCTGAAAGTCAATGTGGAATGTAAGTTTTACTCATAGCTCATGAAATAAAAATGCTATCATTATGGGTATTGAGTCTCTTGATTTGTCTATGAAAGGCGACCATTCTAGCATGTTATCAGATTTTATTAGTGACTGTGTGATTTTATAGAGGAAATTCGCCCTTGCAGCTGGGCCGTACCATCTTGAAGTACATTGAAGTTTGTGCAAAATAAATAAGGCATGTTTGGGGTGGTTTAGGGATTGCATCTTGGGCGCCTACATCAGTATAGTAATCTGCATTTGATTTCTAGTCAATAGGATGTGTTTAGAGTGAGTTATGTGCAATTTAGTGAGTTATTATGATGTTGTTCTATATTAAATTTGTCAAAAACAGTCATACCAGATTTGAGGAAGTTGATTAGTTGCGCGAGGAGTTGATATTCAAAGAGTTTGTGAGTGTAGAAGAGGGTTCTTATCTTGTTATAGCTTTGGAAGCTCTTATTCTTATGATCTTGGCAAGCTCTCTAATTTGTTGTAAGCTGAACAGTCGTACTGTCAGCAATTCTCTCCTTTCATTTTGAATTTACATGTACTTCCCACTGAATAAGTGGAAGAGGTTGGCTTGCCGCCTATTTTCTTTCAGTTGAGTAGTTTAGGGTTACATTCTATTCATCATGCATTGATCCTCTGACCATATGCTCGCCATCTCTCGGCGCCATTCTTGGTTAGAGTTCCTTTCAGTTTTACATTGCATAGATCCTCTGACCAATGCTCACACCTTGCCCACATCGGGATCCTGGTGTACATTCTGGTTAGAGTTACTTTCTACATCGTTTTGGTTTGTGCTAACCTTAACAGGTGCGTGTTGCATTGTAATCAATTGTGAAAAATTAAAAAAAATTGGTTTGGTTTGTTACAAGAAGTTCTTTTCAATTCATATGTTACGGATCAAGTTGCTCGGCAGCCACTTCGCTCACCTGATTGGTACGCCAAGGAGAATATTTCTATTGAAGAGGTTTCCAGATCAGTTATCAAGACTAGCAAGTTGTTCTTGGAGAGCAAACGGACATGAAAGTCAGTTCCTGTAGCAGAGTCGCCAAAGGATTTCTCTTCGTTTCCTTCTACTTCTAGAGCAAGACCTAGAGTCAAGGCCATTATAATACCTCCTGAAGGGGTTAGACTCAGTGGAAACACAGGGAAAAGAGCTACTGGTAAGAGGAAGCAGAAACAAGTTGAGAATATTCCTGAGGTTCCAGTAGAGACAGTTATTCAGGCTGAGCCTCACGTTTCACCTCCTAGTTCGCCTCACATACAACCTATTGACATAGATTCTGAGCCTGAGACACCAATTCAAGCAAGATTAGAGACAACTGAACCACCACAAGTTGATACATCAGGGACAGTCTCTCCGCGAATTGAGAATATTGTTCAATCTTGTTGGCTCGAAAAGTCTTTGGGAAGACAGAGACGTGAACCTTCGTACAACCTTGATTTGTCTGAGTTCGGTGAACCTTATCAGAGAAGGTCGAACAAGAAGATAAAGAAACAAGTGCACATTGAAAAGACTCAAGAATCAGAAATTGTTATTGAAGTTGTCGTTCCTCGAGAGGGTAAAAGCTTAGATGAAGTTGAAGTTGGTGACTTTACATTTACTAAGGCTAATCTTGGCAGGACTACTAGAGAAACAAATGTAACTCTTCTTAAGATCGTCACTAATATTCTTGAAGAGTGTATCACCAAAGATGGAGAAGATAAGGCCTTACTCAAGGCTAAAAATAGTCAACTTCGTCAGTACATTTCTGATCTTGTTCATGGGAATTCGAGTAGAGCACCTGTTCTTCCTCAGAATACACCTGCAAAACAACGAAAACTGGATCAATTGGTCAGTCATGGCAGACTTTTGGACAACTGGATTGATAGTTTAGTTGCTGTTGGTCGGTGTCTTCTTGCAGATATGTATCAGTTGAGAAGTGATGCACATAAGCTTCATCAGGGTGTTCAGTTGTTTGAGATTGCGGTTTGCAGAGAGTTTGGCAAAGGATCGTGTACTTGTATCTCAGTTGTCAGTTGCATGCAACGCCTTGGAGATGGTCGAGGATCGAGAGAAAGTTTTTACTTGGAGAGAGCAGCACCTTCTTAGAATGGAAATATGTGAGAAGATTTCTACTAAGTTGTTTTCACTCAAGGATGATGTGGTTGGAGTACTTGCGCTTGTCAGTGGCTTCGTTGTTCAGATTCCGTGTCATTATCTTCTTGAAGATGGCATGTATGTTGAGTTGGACAAAGTGCAAGCAGAGTTCGAGAAGCTGATTTGTGACAGCCTTGAAGGTAAACCTATGGCGCCTAAATTAGAAAATATTTCAGTGATTGCAACTAGTTTCAGAAAGGCGACTGAATATTGTAAAGATGGTATGCACACGATTACAGAAAGTGGCAGAGAACTAAAGAAACAGACTGTTGTTTTGAGTAGTGTCAAAGTACCTGATGACAGAGAGATCGATGAGTTCTTGGTCGAAGTGTTAGAACGAGTTGACATGGAGTGATCTGCCAGTTGGAACCTGCAGTTAATTTCAAGGGTTGAGTCATGAGCAGTAGTTAACTCGACTTTTAGTCTTGAGTTTACTTGCTGACTTAACACATGCTTATCTCATCCTTGGAATTATCATCACAGGAGTTAGGGTTAGGGTTTCCAATTAACTGAGGGTAGTGTCCAGTTAACTTGCTTTAAATAAGGACGTGCATGTTTGCACGTGGTCCATTTAGGTTATTTGTACTAGTTAATTGATGGTAGCTTTCCAGTTAACTGTATAGTTTACTTCATTAGGGTTTAATAATTAATCTTGCATGCATTTGCGAGACGGTAGTTAACACAAGGTGATTTTAGGGTTCCCTACACCTTGATGTATATAAATAAGAGCTTTTGCTCATTTGTAATTAACTTTTGCTTGAGAGAGAAATATGTGTTGCGCCTACCTTGCCCTCAATATTGCTCTTTTGGTATTTGTTCATGCGTCTTTGCTATTACAGTTGATTGTTATGCCACATAGGGTTTCATACGATTGTGATAATGAACTCTTTCCATAGTTTAGATAAATCTATTTTGTGCATCTTTACCATTACAGTTAATTGTTATGCCACATAGGGTTTCATGCAATTGTGATGATAAATCTGTTTTGTGAACTTTTACCGTTATGATCAAATGTTATGCCACATAGGGTTTCATAAGATTGTTATGATAAATCTGTTTTGTGAAGTCTTTGCTATTATAATCAAGTGTTATGCCACATAGGGTTTCATAAGATTATCATGGTAAATTCTTAAATCTGTTTGTGCCTAATAAACTTGTTCAGATTGAGATAATAGTTGCGCCACCTCGCCTTCAAGTAGAGAATCTGAATCCGTTTATCGTCTGATAGTCATAACCTTGCTCCGTTTTCTCATGCTCTGTTTTCTTGAGGGAACTGGATAGAATTTAAGTTATTAAGTTTAGTTGTAGTTAGTGAATCTGCGAAACCAGAGAAAATTCTCAGCTGCAACGTATATAGTTTTCAGAAAGCCTTGTACCTCTACAGCTGAAACAAAAAGACAGGAATTAGTTTAGTTTATTTCCCTTTGCAGGTATTTTTGTAAAGCACAACGAGGGAGCTTCCCCTCCTAATTTGAAGAGCACTCATTGCGTAGTGTGCATAGCTGTCCGTACCAACTCTTACTCTAGAGGTGCTAGTTGTTACGCCAACAGTTTTCTAGTGCCCACCGTGGGGCACGAGGCCTCGAAAACTTCATCTCACGGATATGACTATCTGGCGTCCTACTGCTCCAATATTACAACCAGCACTAAGTCTGCCTGTTATTCAGCCGAATTTAGTATTCATCGAAGCAAAACAGTCAAATATTATTAGTAGCTTGCACACATTTATCTTTGAAAATCATACATCTACCGCTCAGTGGAGAAATGTGGCTACAACTCTAGATAAAGAAGAAGAAAAAGCAGATCTTGCAGCAGGTAGACCAGTTTTGCCACCTCCTTCATGGAATTAAGCATCCTGGCGTACCGATTACATTAGAAGGAGAGGAAATCCTCCTATCCAGCCAGATCCTGTTTTTGAAGAAGCTCCTGATCAGTTTACTGAATCAGAAATTTTTGAAGAAGAATCTCCCACTCCAATTGCAGAGATGGGTGATCGTATTGTTAACAACAACAATGGTGATGATAACAACGATCGTAATAGAAGAAATGCAAGAAGTCAAGCCCCCTTGCCTTGGGGCGACAATATTAGACCGTTGGCTTTACAAGGACATCATGAATTGCCCAAAGGTTCACGCAAGTTTTTCCTGAGATTTCAAGGTGATGGTTTTAAACATCCAAATGAACATTTATCAGCATTCACAGCGGCTTGTTCCGCTTTGCATGTTGGTCATGAAGACATCGCCATTCGTCTTTTCGTGGAGACTCTTGAGAACAACGCAGCAGATTGGTTCAATAATCTTGAGCCAGGAATTATTACCAGTTGGGCCGTCATGAGCAAGAAGTTTTTGGCAAGATTCAAGCCTGCCAAAGACAGTCATAGATTATTTGCACAACTCTCAAATTCAAATATGGAAAAGCATGAACCGATGAGAGAATTTGTGGCAAGGTTTAATCGCCTTGTTACACGTCTTTCTCACACTTTGAATCCATCTGATGAGATTTTGATGAGTTCTTTCATCAATGCATTGCCGTCAGAAATTGCCTTTTTTCTGAAGATAAGTGAAGAAGATGATCTACAACACCTTCAGGAGGAAGCAATTAAGCTTGAAGATAACATGATTACAACCGGCAAGATGAAAGATGATTCGATCAGGGTGCTCATGCAAGCGTCGGCTGATCCATTGCTACAGAAGGTAGCAAATGAGGTGACGATACTGAAACGGTAGTCACCACCTCAAGGGAAACCAGCCTTGCCCTCATCACCTTTTCAATCACAACCAGCGTACCAGCCAAGAAGGAATAACTTTCAGCCGTATAATAATTACAAGTCGAATTTTCCGCAAGGACAACCGAGGCAAAACAATGAAACTGAAAAGGCTACGGTCTTTTGCACGTTTCATGATTCAGCAGAGCATACCAGGGCTACTTGTCCGGAAAATCAAAGAATGAATCAGCTCATGGGATTTGCCGATTCCACTCCTAGTTCAGACTTCATACCTTCCAGTTCAAATGTCGTCTCTTCACAGCCAGATGAGTTTGATGGCGACTCCGCAACGGGATATTTTGATCGAGAACCCGTTAATGAAGAAGAAGAAGAATCCCATCATTTTTCTCTTGCAGTCAATCATGAGAATATCACCTCACCTGTGTTCACACGTGCTCAACATTTCAAAGCACAGAAGGAGGAAGAGGAAAAGCGGAATTTGAATGCAAAAGCAAAGGAAGTAGCTTCTACTTCCAATCAAAAACCTTCACAAGAAAATATCTTGCCAGCGGCTTTAGATACGTCTTCAGCAAGCTTTGACATTGTTTCTTCCATGATGAAGACGAAGGTGCAGATATCTCAATTGGAGTATTTACAAGATCATCCAGAGCAGTTGGATAGGATCTTGAACGTTCTTAAGAAGAAGAATGTCGTTCAGCCGACATTATTACAATCCTCAGTTCTTGCAGAAGAGAAGCCTAGGCCTTTCTATATATCTTTATATATAGGAGGTTTTAAGCTAAGCAATTGCATAATTGACAGTGGAGCTTCGGACAACGTTATGCCCTTACAGATTATGAACGCATTGGGACTTTCGTGCACCCCGACTCAGGAAAAGTGTTATTCACTTGAGTCTAAACCGGTGCCGTTAGTTGGTCAACTCAAAGATGCGCAAGTGAGGCTAGCGTCATGTCCAGAAAAGAAGATTATGATGACTATCCTAGTAGCCGATATTCCTACCAGTTACGGGATGTTACTTAGTAGAAGTTTTTGCAAGGATCTTAGAAGAGAAATACAGATGGATTGGTCGTTCGCGACAATCCCATTGAAGAAAGGTACTTTCAAGTTAGAACCGGAAACCAAATCAAAGTTTACAGTAGTGAAGTCCCAGGACCCACATGCTCAAATGTTGTATCAAGATACGGGTCCAGGCACATATGCTATGGTGTCTGAAGTGACGGATGATTGTCAGAATTTTGCACTTTCCACCGAGTTATCAGATGAAGAATCTCAGATGTGGACGATGCAGTTTGATGGCAGTTGTTCGACTTCAAGTTCTGGAGTGGGAGTAGTGATTATCTCTCCCGAAGGTTGTTTATATCCTTTTGCATATAGGTTGCAATTCGATTGTACTAATAATACTGCAGAATATGAGGCGCTTTTTTTAGGTCTCAAAAACGCAAAGGATATGGGGATCAAGCTGCTTCAAGTTGAAGGAGATGCAGAGCTGATCGTTAAGCAGGTCAGAGAGCAATTTCACGTGAGAAAGAATCGTCTCTAGAACTACAGGCAGAGGGTATGGAATGCAATTGACTGGTTCGCTGCATTTAATATCAAATACATTTCAAGAATGAACAATAGCAAAGCTGATGCGCTTGCAGTTTCAGCCGCTCTTTTTATGCCTAACTCTGACTTTCGTCATAATTCATTTGCTATTGAGTTAATCTATAGACCAGTTGTTCCTGATAACTCAGACAACTGGCAAGTCTTCAGTGATGATGAAGATATCAAAGAATTTCTCGTCATGGGAGACAACTACAAAGAATTGTTCTTTGAAGGGAGTTTAACTCCTCACAAAGAGTCAATTACTGAAGAATTTGAGGTTATAGAATCTGGGATCATACAGTCAAAAGGAAATCAGATTCCTAAAGGTTTTGTATCCTTAGAGGATATTTTTGATAGGCATGATCGTTACATCCAAGATCAGAAGAGGTCAGGGGTGAATACTTCATCAGAATATAGTCAAGTCAACATAGGTACTGAAGACAAGCCTCGGCTTGTGAATTTGGGAAAATGTTGTACTCCTGAAGAAACTGAGAGGTTTATCGCCTTGTTCAAGCAGTACAAGGATGTTTTTTCCTGGTCATATGAAGATTTAAAGGTCTTCACACCCATTGAATTGTCTCATACAATTCCGCTGAAGTCTGAAGTTAAGCCTTTCAGGCAGAAACAAAGACATTATAATCCGCAAATTCAAGATACTATCTACATGGAAATTCAAAAGATGGTGGACTCCAGAATAATTTTTCCTATTCATCATTCCACCTGGGTGTCAAATATCGTTCCTGTGTGCAAGAAGAATGGAGAAATCAGAATTTGCGTTGATTTCAAGAACTTGAATCAATTGTCCTTAAAGGACAATTATCCCTTACCGATCATGGAGCATACATTGCAGACAGTTACCGGATCGGAAATGCTACACTTCTTGATGGTTTTTCTGGCTATAATCAGATTGCAGTGGCTGAGGAGGATCAAATCAAGACAGCTTTCACCACGCCGTGGGGAACGTTTGCTTATGAGAGGATGCCTTTCGGCCTTATCAACGCCGGTGCTACTTTTCAAAGAGCCATGGATTTAGCGTTTGGGGATCTTAGGAATAAGTTCATAGTCGTCTATCTTGATGACTTAACCATTTTTTCAGATAAACGGAGTGATCACTTTTCACACCTTTTGAAAGTGTTCGAGAGATGTAGGTATCATAAAATATCTTTGAATCCGAAAAAGACAATCTTTGCGGTGACAGAGGGCAAGTTCCTTGGTCATATCGTTTCCAAAGAAGGTACCAGAATAGATCTGAATCGGGTGGATTCAATCAGAAACCTATCTCTCCCTACTAGCAAAACGCAAGTTCACTCCTTTTTCGGTAAAGTTAATTTCAGCCGGAGGTTTGTACCTGATTTCTCAGAGCTGACAAAGGAGATTTCAGCAATGATGAAAAAGATGTCTACTTTTGTGTGGACAAATGAAGGCAAACAGGCCTTTATCAAAATTAAAGAAGCTATTGCTAATGCACCAGTTTTAGTTCGGCCTAACTTTCAGAAAGATTTCATTCTTTATTGTTATGCATCAGAACATTCATTGTCTGCCATTTTGACACAGCAACTCAGTGAGGAGGGAGAATCTCCTATTGCTTTTATGAGTGCTAATTTCAAAGATGTTGAGATGCGTTATTCCCAGATCGAGAAGAATGCTTATGCTGTCGTCAGAGCTGTCAAGAATTTCAGATTTTATCTTTTAAATTCTCATACTACGGTGTATGTCACCGATCCAGCAGTAAAAAGTGTGCTTACTCAGCAGGAGATGGGCACAAAAAGAGGGAATTGGATCGCAAGGGTTCAGGAATATGATCTGGAAATTAAGCCGACCAAGCTTGTTCGCGGGCAAGGTCTTTGCAAATTGTTGGCGGAAGATGGAGATTTCAAGTTCAAGAGCAATGGTGAAATTGGTTTAGACCAAGAAGTTGAAGAGGACCTTCCTTTGGTCCTACTTGTTAATTCTGCGGAAGAATGGTATACACTTTTATGGTATTATTCAACGTATGGAGAATGTCCACGTCACATGGACAAACAGCAGAAAAGAACATTGAAATTGAAAGCACAAAATTTCGTGCTTGTTAATAATGTTCTGTACAAGCGTGGCCTTGACGGAACTTTCCTATTATGTGTCAGAGAGGATCAACAACGAAGGTTGTTAGAAGCTTTTCATAATCAGGCATGCGGAGGACACTTTTCATCGAGGGTCACTGCATTCAAGATTCTACGAGCACAATTTTATTGGCCAACTATGTTTCGTGACGCATATGATTGGGTGTATAAATGTCAGTTATGTCAGCAGTTTGCTGGTAAAGTGAAATTGGCATCTTTTCCACTCAGGCCAGTTATCATTGATGCTCCATTTCAACAATGGGGTATTGATTTTGTAGGACCAGTCAATCCAGTTTCCAGCAAGGGGCATGTTTTTGTCCTTACAGCGACAAATTATTTTACAAAATGGGTTGAGGCAATTCCTACTAAACGAGCTACATCTGAAGTGGTTTGCAGTTTTCTAAAGGAGAATATCATTTCTCGCTTCGGAGTTCCTCGAAAAATTGTGACTGATAATGCTATTTGCTTCTTGTTAGAAGAGATTTTGAGTTTTTGTTTTGATCACGGCGTCATGTTGTCACATTCGTCAAATTATCACCCTCAGGGTAATGGACAGGCCGAATCATCCAATAAGAACATTGTCACAATTATACGTAAGTTGGTTGAGTCAAATCAGCGAGCTTGGCATACTAAGTTATACGACGCTCTTTGGGTTGATCGTATAACTCCTAAGAGAGCTATTGGCACCTTGCCTTTTATACTTTTGTATGGTACAGAAGCTATTCTGCCCATTACCTTGGAGTTGTCTGCTTTACAGCTAGCATCTACAATGGAAGATGAAGAATTCAATGATCCTATTCAGAAGAGGATTTTGCTCCTGATGAAACTTCAAGAGGAGAGGACGGAGGTTGTTGATAAAATCACTCAGCACCAGGAAAGAGAAGAAAATTTTTGATAAGAAGGCTCGTCACAGAGACTTTCAAGTCGGAGATCAAGTCCTTTTGTGGGACAAAAGGCATGAGCCAAAAGGAATGCATGGAAAATTTGATTCCTTATGGTTAGGGCCCTTCCAGATTCATGAATCTACAGGAGAGAACACTTATATTCTCTCACATTAGAATGGAAGGCTCTTCTCGCTTCCTTATAGCGGGCAGTATCTTAAGCGCTTCAACCCTTCGGGGGAGGAGTAATATTGTAAATATTTTGTAAGTATTTTTATGCTTTATCGTTATGTTGTTTGTTTTTCCTCATTCTGTGATGTTATGTCTTGTTTTAGGTGATTTTTAGGTTAAGTTTTTAGGAACTTTATGTTTTAGGTGATTAGGAAAAGTCCTAACTCCATATACCCAACTGATAAAGTCACTGGTTTACGAAACACTGAGATTCAAGGGATCTCCTATGCCGTAAGTATCCGACATGGTCACCAGATGGAGCCTAATGTTGTACCCAAAACCAAAATTTTTGCTTCACTAAGGCATTTTGCTTAATTGAGTCTTAATCTTGTTAAAGTGATGTCAGAAGGTCGTTTTTGGGGTTTTTAAATATGGAGTTGGTGTCAGTGTCATGTCAATCTGTTATTGAAGAGATTTAAGGAAAATGAGAATTTGAACGAAAAACATCAAAATTTTCTATCTCTAGAGAAGAGAGCACATTTTCAAATGGGCGCCCTATCTTTTAGGGGCTCGAATCTTGTTTTTAGGGTTTGTCACCTCCAGTAGACATTTGTCCGACATTACGTCAGCTTCGCGATGAGCTATCAAGCCTATCAAACGGACCTTTTTTGTTCGAGTTGCGGGAGATACAGTGCAAAACGAGGCGAAAGCAAGAATTGGCTAACACTGGAGAAAAGCCCAATTTTGGAGAAAGGTGCCCATCTTTTTGAGGTGCCAAATGTAGGTTTTTGACTAAATGCCACCCAAGATGTTTATCTCATGTTTGTTCAAGCTTCGCGACGCATCCGTCAGTGGGTGAATCTGAGTTGCTGAAGTACCTGAACCTGAGGTCGAACGTAGGGTCAAATCTTAGTCAGAATACCAAGGAAATTAGCAAAAGAGCACATTTTGGGAAAGGCGCCTAAGCTTTTCAAGTCTTTAATGCTTTCTTTCTGATGATATCAGATGTTCAATATGTCTGTGTTACGTTCAGCTTTCCATTGCCTTTTTCCGCCGGATCAGAGGATGACTTAGCAGCTTTCAGTCGGATTTTTTGTGTTATTCTAGTCATTTCTAGAAATGGCTCAAGTCTGGAATGAAAAGAGCATCTTTTCAAAAAGGCGCCCTTGTTTTTCACCCCTCAGACAATGTTTTCTGGAGACATGTGCCCTTGCAGCTGTCATGCAGAATGAATTCAACTATGCAATGAACCTGAGATCCAGTCCTAAAAGTTGATAAATCAAAAGTTATGAAGGATTTATTTTTCCCTTCGTTCGAGATGCAGATGTTAAAATATGGCCGAGTCTGAGAAAAAGTGCAGCTTTTGAAAAGGGCGCTTGGATTTTTGAGCCTTTAGATGTCAGTTTTATGGTTTTCAGTCTCAAGATACCTTTTGATCAATTTTCACTTAGCTCTGCAATGCACCTGTTAGCCAGCCAATCGGAGAAGTCAGTCAACCAGTGTCAGAGGATGAACAGAGGTCCCGGCAGAGGTTTTGGCTTAAATTTTCATGAAAATTGGCTAGGTCTAGAATTCGCTTCAGAGTTCAAAGTTGGATTTTCGAAAGAGAGTTGAATGGACGCCTTAACTAGAGTTCTGACTGCAGTTAGACTAAACGTTTTCTGGGTTGTCATCTTCAGTTCGTATGTTGGAATGTTGAGTGATCTTTCAGTTCGCATGTCGAGTTAACTAGTTTGCATGTTGAGTTAACTACCTTGCATGTTCAGTTAACTTGATTGCATGTCCACTTAACTGAAGATTATCAGTGAATGTCAACTGGAGTTCACATGCATGGAAAATTTGGTCAAAATTGTAAAGTTTTAGTAAAGATAGCGCTTCATTGAGTGTCAACTGAAGTTCAAAAGGGATGGCATGAATAATGAAGCATTAATTTATGAAGTATGGCGCATTTGAGTGTTAACTGAACTTATGAAAAGGGTTGCCATATTTAGGTTTTAATAATGAAGCATTAATTTGTGAAGTATGGCGCATGAATTTGTTATCTTCAGTTCTCAAAAGGGTCGCCATGTTTAGATATTTTATTGATGAAGCATAAATTAGTGAAGCTACGCCCTTTTGCAAAGAATGACAACTGAAGTTCCAAAAGGGTTGTTATTTTTAGAATTGAATTGAAGCATAAGTGTGAAGTTGGTGCACTTCTTGAAGGCCAACTGAAGATTGAAAAGGGTCTCTATTTTTAGAATGTTTATTGCATGATATATGGCGAATTTCTTATTGCCAACTTTAGTTATCAAAAGGGACGCCTTAGTTCAAATTTGTGAATCTAAAACAAGCGTGAAGGATGGCGAACTTAATATCAAGTGCTAACTGAAGACAAAGTCGCATGAAGTTGTTAACTGAAGACTGAAAAGGGAAACCCTAATGCATGGCTCTTTAATTAGCATATTTGAGTTTCAGTTAACTGAGATGGGGTTCAATTAGAAACCAAGCGCCATTTTTCAAGCTTTAGTGCCTTATGCGAATTTCAATGATGAAAATCTATATATTTCAGCAATGGCGTCCATTATTTCATCATCTTTTGCTCTGAAGTTCATATTCTTTTTGAATGACCAGCAAGCTAAAGGTGCTATAGGTGTCCGAATTCAGCGTTCTTTGAAGCAACGAGTTCAAATTGTTCAGAGGAAGGCGATTCTAGACTTTATTTTCACTTTGCATGCAAGTTTTATCAAGTTCCAAGGAAGAAGTTGGCAGATTTTTCAGAAGCAGACAAGCAAAACTTTCTATCTTTTGTCTTATTTCTTCTATTTCTCGTCTTAGGTACTTTCTTCGCATGTCAAAGAAATTCAACACATATTCAGAATCTGATCATCTGGGTTCGCATATTTCAACGTTTGCAGCAAGACCCACGTCTTAGATTTTTTCGAGAAAATTGCCCCGTAGCCTTCATTCTGAAGCTTTGTGCTTTTTTTTTTCCGAGAATCTCTTTGCATGTGGGCTTGAATCACATTTTTTTGAGAATTCAGCTATCTGGGTTTGTTCAGAATTCAGTTGTGCACAAAACCCATGTTCCAGAAAAACTTCAAAAATTTCTTTTGTCTAAAGCTATTTTTAGCCTTGTCCAGAGGTTTTCAGAAAGTTCTTCAAGTATATTTGACTTTACAGTCAAAAGTCATCATTTTCAAAATGCAATTCAATCTCATTGATTACAAGGTGAAATCGGCTCTTACACATAATTTCATCAAGACTTCAGATACGGACCTGAATCATGTTTATCCAGTGGTTAATCTGAGCAGTCTGGAAGGTGTTAGCAGCAATTCGTTGAGGAATCTTGAGCATTCCGGGTTGCTGGCAGCGGCATCCATTCTTGTTACTACTTTCGATCTTGAGTTCGTTCTTGCTTGCATCAAGCATTATGACTCATCTTCACGTCAAATCAGATCAGCAGATGGGAAGGTTGTCTGCAGTATCAAACCGAAGGACATAGAGAAATGTTTTGCTATTCCTCCTCGTTCAGATAACTTTATTGTGGTTCTTGAAGCTTGTGAGAAGATATGGGATGCTGATCAACAACGTTCACATAGGAAAGTGGCTCAGAAATGGTTGAAAGTGCAGTAAACTAACATGCCTAAGAAGGTTGGTCATGGTGAATTTAAAGAGGAAGTTGTTGTTTTGATAACTTTGCTCAACCGAGTTACCAGTCAACCAGATGCTAGCACTTTCCGTTCATGGATGTTTTCCCTGATTACCAGAATTCTTGATGGTACAGAGCGTTTTGATTGGGCTATGTTGATTAGTGATTGCTTACATCAGCAAATTACTAACTTTCTCAAGTATCATGAGTTTCATATGATATCCTACTTGGTTGCTTTTCAAGGTAGCTACAGGCTTCTTAAAACTAATGGCACTCTCGGTGTTCAACGTGTTCATGAGTATTATCCTCAGTTGGAGTTTTCTCAATCCGAGTAGGATTTCTGAGCAGTGAATGATCACTTTTCCATGAGAACAGTTAGAAATCTTGATGACGAGATGCATATTCGCATTTCTGCTGAGGCCAAATCAGCGATGGAGACTTGGGCGAATTGGTTTATCCAGTTCCCTCCTTTCACATACATCCGAGTTTATGGATATGTTGGAGAGCCCCTTATGTTGCCAAGGTATCCATCAGACAAGATCATCTTTATGGAGTTCCTCAGACAGATGCAGCATGTCCATTTCTCTCTTCGTAGTCGTCATAAGACTGCGGCTAATTTTCCATTCACATTGGGAATTTTCACATGTAATGCGGCAATAGATGCCAGGTTTATGTCTATGGAGATAGAAAGGTTCAAACTCAAGACTTATACTGAGAGGCGTTCCTATGATCCTCTCGGTCATTATGCAGATCGGTTAGAGCGAGGGATTGCACATGCGCCAGCACTTAAAGATTTCTGGGCTAATTGTGAAGATGAATTCGAGGTTTGTCGTTGTCACTATTGTAGACTCACTATTGGTCAGCTCTCTGATTATTTATCAGAAGATGTTGATGGTCTATCGGATGATGATGGAGAAGTTCTTCTCAATTCATATTTTACGGATCAAGTTGCTCGGCAGCCACTTTGCTCACCTGATTGGTACGCCAAGGAGAATATTTCTATTGAAGAGGTTTCCAAATCAGTTATCAAGACTAGCAAGTTGTTCTTGGAGAGCAAACAGACACGGAATTCAGTTCCTGTAGTAGAGCTGCCAAAGGATTTCTCTTTGTTGCCTTCTACTTCTAGAGCAAGACCCAGAGTCAAGGCCATTATAATACCTCCTAAAGGGGTTAGACTCAGTGGAAACACAGGGAAAAGAGCTAATGGTAAGAGGAAGCAGAAACAAGTTGAGAATATTCCTGAGGTTCTAGTAGAGACAGTTATTCAGGCTGAGCCTCACGTTTCACCTCCTAGTTCGCCTCACATACAACCTATTGACATAGATTCTTAGCCTGAGACACCAATTCAAGAATGATTGGAGACAACTGAACCACCACAAGTTGATACATCAAGGACAGTCTCTCCGCGAATTGAGAATATTGTTCAATCTTGTTGGCTCGAAAAGTCTTTGGGAAGAAAGAGACGTGAACCTTCGTACAACCTTGATTTGTCTGAGTTCGGTGAACCTTATCAGAGAAGGTCGAACAAGAAGATAAAGAAACAAGTGCACATTGAAAAGACTCCAGAATCAGAAATTGTTATTGAAGTTGTCGTTTCTCCAAAGGGTAAGAGCTTAGATGAAGTTGAAGTTGGTGACTTTACATTTACTAAGGCTAATCTTGGCAGGACTACTAGAGAAACAGATGTAACTCTTCTTAAGATTGTCACTAATAATCTTGAAGAGTGTATCACCAAAGATGGAGAAGATAAGGCCTTACTCAAGGCTGAAAATAGTCAACTTCGTCAGTACATTTCTGATCTTGTTCATGGGAATTCGAGTAGAGCACCTATTCTTCCTCAGAATACACCTGCAAAACAATGAAAACTAGATCAGTTGGTCAGTCATGGCAAACTTTTGGACAACTGGATTGATAATTTAGTTGCTGGTCGTTGGTGTCTTCTTGCAGATATGTATCAGTTGAGAAGTGATGCACATAAGCTTCGTTAGGGTGTTCAGTTGATTGAGATTGTGGTTGCAGAGAGTTTGGCAAAGGATCGTGTTCTTGTATCTTAGTTGTCAGTTGCATGCGACGCCTTGGAGATGGTCGAGGATCAAGAGAAAGTTTTTACTTGGAGAGAGCAGCACCTTCTCAAAATGGAAATATGTGAGAAGATTTCTACTAAGTTGTTTTCACTCAAGGATGATTTGGTTGGAGTACTTGCGCTTGTCAGTGGCTTCGTTGTTCAGATTCCGTGTCATTATCTTCTTGAAGATGGCACGTATGTTGAGTTGGACAAAGTGCAAGTAGAGTTCGAGAAGTTGATTCGTGACAGCCTTGAAGGTGAACCTATGGCGCCTAAATTAGAAAATATTTCAATGATTACAACCAGTTTTAGAAAGGTGACTGAATATTGTAAAGATGGTATGCACACGATTACAGAAAGTGGCAGAGAACTAAAGAAACAGACTGTTGTTTTGAGTAGTGTCAAAGTACCAGATGACAGAGAGATCGATGAGTTATTGGTTGAAGTGTTAGAACGAGTTGGCATGGAGTGATCTGCCAGTTGGAACCTGCAGTTAATTTCAAGGGTTGAGTCATGAGCAGCAGTTAACTCAACTTTCAATCTTGAGTTTACTTGCTGACTTAACACATGCTTATCTCATCTTTGGAATTATCATCACAGGAGTTAGGGTTAGGGTTTCTAATTAACTGAGGTTAGTGTCCAGTTAACTTGCTTTAAATAAGGATGTGCATGTTTGCACGTGGTCCATTTAGGTTATTTGTACTAGTTAACTGATGGTAGCTTTCCAGTTAACTGTATAGTTTACTTCATTAGGGTTTAATAATTAATCTTGCATGCATTTGCGAGACGGTAGTTAACACAAGGTGATTTTAGGGTTCCCTACACCTTGATGTATATAAATAAGAGCTTTTGCTCATTTGTATTTAACTTTTGCTTGAGAGAGAAATATATGTTGTGCCTACCTTGCCCTCAATATTGCTCTTTTGGTATTTGTTCATGTGTCTTTGCTATTACAGTTGATTGTTATGCCACATAGGGTTTCATACGATTGTGATAGTGAACTCTTTCCATAGTTTAGATAAATTTGTTTTGTGCATCTTTACCATTACAGTTAATTGTTATGCCACATAGGGTTTCATGCAATTGTGATGATAAATCTGTTTTGTGAACTTTTACCGTTATGATCAAATGTTATGCCACATAGGGTTTCATAAGATTGTGATGATAAATCTGTTTTGTGAAGTCTTTGCTATTATAATCAAGTGTTATGCCACATAGGGTTTCATAAGATTATCATGGTAAATTCTTAAATCTGTTTGTGCCTAATAAACTTGTTCAGATTGAGATAATAGTTGCACCACCTCGCCTTCAAGTAGAGAATTTGAATCCGTTTATCGTCTGATAGTCATAACCTTGCTCCATTTTCTCATGCTCTGTTTTCTTGAGGGAATTGGATAGAATTTAAGTTATTAAGTTTAGTTGTAGTTAGTGAATTTGCGAAACCAGAGAAAATTCTCAGCTGCAACATATATAGTTTTCGAGAAAGCCTTGTACCTCTACAGCTGAAACAAAAAGACAGGAATTAGTTTATTTTATTTCCCTTTGCAGGTATTTTTGTAAAGCACGACGAGGGAGCTTCCCCTCCTAATTTGAAGAGCACTCATTGCGTAGTGTGCATAGTTGTCCATACCAACTCTTACTCCAAAGGTGCTAGTTGTTACGCCAACATGGTCCATGGCTAAAGCTCCCACTTTTTGGCATTTGTAGCTGCAAGCTTCGTAAGAAACCTTTCCCTTTGTATGTTTATGCTCTCAGACTTCTGGTGGGAAGATCTATTTGCTTGAAAGGTCTAAATATATTTATTTTTGTTGAAAGGAAGATTTATAATATGTTATTAGTCACATCCCCTAAAGGCACCCATTTTTAATTTGCTGTGGATAAATACACTGTTCAATTTGTCAATGGCAAGGTGCAAAATGATGCAAATCCTGCAGTTTGTGTGGGAAGTGTCACATTGGTAGTTCAATACAATATTCATCTTGAGTGTTCCAATGTCAACTTCAAGTTCATTAACATCATGGCTTGATTCTAGTATAAGCATGTAATCGATTGTTTTCTAGTGTAGCTATTAATTTTACTTGAGAACCCCTCTTCTAGAAGGACACCTTTGATATATAATTATTAATATACAATAGTATGGAATTTTTATTATGTAATCCAATTTCAATATAATGTTCTCAATAAACTAATTTGTAAATAATTTTCTAAGCTTAAGTCCTACACCCATCATTCACCTTTGATCATATAAAAATATAAATAAAAATTTCAGTCATGGTTGAACTATTTGATAAAATCATTGAAATAAATAATCAATCAAATGTGGAAATCATATATATGGTAAGGCCAATTGAGGAAAATAAAAAATAACAATGTTCAATATTAAAGGATAGTAGAGAAGGTAGGATGCAAATGAAGGTTTGCAAGAGGAAATGCTTGCAACTTCATTTATCACGGTATGGGTTGTTGCTATTGTCCTTAAAAAGAAAAATCTATTTGATGTGTTTGACTCACCCAAGGATGGGGAAGGATAAGAAGGGCATGATGGGGGGCAAGAATAGAGCAAAGAAGAAGCAATAGCAAGCTAAGAATTTTGTGACTCTTTTTAGCCCATGATTCCATTGAGTTTGGAGGGGTGCAGCTAGGGAAGAAATAGAGATGGAGCAATTGTGGGTATTTTGCAAGAGAATATTAGAGAATAGGGAGCAATAAAGGTAGATGGCGCTTCTTTTACTTACCTTTCTTATGTTTGCATTATTTGCTATTTTGATGGAATCCAACAAATTATATGCACCTATGAGGATCACATGACTATCAATGCTTCCGCCTCTTAAATTGTTGGTTCTTCTTAGGATGTTGGGTCCTCTCTCCCCATTCCCTCTAATGTTCCTAATGGTTGGTGCAACCCTAAAAATTCAGGCTTTTGAAACATCCCAAGCTAATTTTCTTGACCAAATTTATTTAATTCTTCCAATTCATGTAAGCAAACATTTCATCAAATAGTTGGCCAATATGTTGTTTAGGTTTTGTTGAATAGGTGTGACTAATACCCCTTAAGGTATTATGCCACCATTTCTCCTATATTTAAAGAGGTTCTCTCTCATTTGAGAGATATAAAATTTAGAGATTTTATATGAATTATATCACTACGCACATGAGGTATTATTGGCCATATGGAAGTATGAAGAAGTGTTCCCCAAGTTCGGTCTATATTATAATATACCATTATTGTAAGTGTTTTAATAAAATGATGGTTTATGGGGTTTTTCACCCAAAAGGGTTTTCCCCATGTATATCTTGTGTAATGTGTAAATTCCATGCTTGTATGATTCTCATTTTATTTATTTTATGTTTGTTTATAATGATTAGTATCCTAAGATCCTAAATTCTAAGATGGCATCATAGCCAATTAAGCTATGTTAATCATCTTTTTAGGTTATACCTAAGTATCTACAAAATACTTCTAAAATCTAGTTGCTACATTCAAGGAAAGTATATTTCCCTTTGATGATTTAATATCTAAATTATTTGCATCAGCATGGTTTGTCTAAATTGATTATAAAGGTTGTAAGATATGTGAAAGGAATAGATTCATTTGAGAGCACTTATAATGCATTTCAATCTTATACAAGTTATTTCAATCCTCTAGTGATTTTATACCTCTTAGTATTACTCTTTCAATATTATTAATTTTAGAATTTTAAAGTCCTTATTCTCCCATGATCAGGTTCAATGATGAGGAAAATGACACAAATTTATGTATTGAATAATAACACCATTGAACATAAACATAAACTCTATGTTAAACTTTAGACTTTTGTAGATGCATTGTATCTATGTAAGTTATTTTGAATTTGAGTGTTATCACCAAACTATTGGCAATAAGTTCCAACCAACCAAATCATTATTTTTGGACAACTATTCAACCAAGAACAAATACACTATCAATCTCCAAATTTTTTTGGAAGTACATCTTATATTACATTAAAAATATAATTGCACTAGTTGAACAACATGATTACAAGGATAATTTCCATCTAAAAAAGCTAACATTTGATTTTGCACCCCAAGAAGCAAAGCTTTGATTTTATTTTTTTTCAATTTTTGTTTAAGAAAAATAGAAAAATATTAAAAAAATTATTACTTCCCTCTATCAAATTAAGAAATTTCCTTTATAAAAAGATTCCCTACATCTTATATTTTGTAGTCAAAATTGATACTCATAACATATATCTATTTATTATTCTAAATACCTGACTACTCTATAAATGACAACTTTTATACATATCTTTCTCCTATATTACTTAAACTATTTTCTACTTCTCAGCCTATGCTTCACAATGTACTCCATGTAGCTTTGTTCATGCTTACCTTCACCATATACCCATGGTCTTTTACCTTTATTTCAATAGAGTGTTATTTTAAAAAGGTTGCGTCCTTTTAACTTTTTCAACCAGGCCTTATTCTTAAATGATTGTGTCATATTTTGAAAGGATATATCATTTGATTGTGACCTTCTGACTAAAAGACCTTTGCCTTCTTAGAATACATAAATGCTCGAAGGATTAACACAAATCCAAAATGTAAGGTTTCATATCTATGGCGAAATGAAGAAAACAATATTTCAATAAAATTGCCAACTTTCCTTTGTAATGTGACTACACCAGTTTCATAAGGTTTCTTGTATTGCTCCTCATGTACCATATCATGTCGCTACCTTTATACTATCATTAGTGACATGATCTTGCTTAGTTCTTATTTTTGGTGTGTAGACATCTAGCATTTGGGCTAGAAACAATTGATCAAGTGGAAGCAACATATACTTCAAAAGTTTGAGCAACATCTTCCACTTGGTGTAGATAGCTACCCTCAACTTTCATGAGAAGCCACATTCCCACCAAGCTTAGTAAGATGTGATGTTCAATGCATCGTAGAGTTTGGAGACTTGTAATCCTTCGATTCTATGACGGCTCTTAAGCTACACGGTGATGTTCAATCCCAAATATTACTCATGGTTTTTAGTTGCAATATGTAGCCAAGTTTGAGAGGCTAAAATTTTAAGGGAGGCAATGAATGGATTGAGATCTCATATTTCCCAAATGACATTTGCTAACCTAAATATGTTGAAATACCCCAGACTCCAAGTATGTAGATTTCCCAAATATTCTTGCAATGTTGTGGAGGTTTAATTCTTGTGGGATGATGACAAGTAATTATTACATGGGTGTAGATAGTAAAAAATTGGTTACAATAGCATTTTTATAGATCACAATCCATTGTAAGTTATAGTTTATATTTCTTTTTCATGTATGGAATCGTTTTGAGTTTGAGTATCTAGGTGCACACATGCAAACCTTCTATTGAGTGGTGTTAAGCATTCCATTCTAATTTGTTTATTCATATTGAACACAATAAGATTGACGAGCCATCTTCCACCCAATACAAATGTATTAGGCACACACATTTGATGTGTATGAAGAGAGGCTAATTCATTCAAATCAATTGTTAATGGAAGAAATTGATTATTTAAACTCTAAAGCTGATTCAATTTTAAATCTAAGAGTGGTTAAAAATTAAAAAATATGTAACAAACCAACAAAGTAGACTTTCAACATATTATATTGACACAACATATTATATCATATTGTACGAGTCATGGAAATGTGGTGAGGTGCTTGCATTTGCAAACACTCCTAGTAGAGGGTAATCATATGCAATTGAGTGGTTAGGATGTTGAAAGAGGTATTTCCAATCATTAACATGCAATTGTAAAACATTCTATATTTTCTTATTTAAATTATGGCATGTCTTTATATTGAAATGTAAGATATCATTAGATTAATTTCCTTTGAGAGATAAGAAGCTTTGTGGATAACTATTAAAAATATAACATCTAGACATTTCAATTTATTTCAACATTAATTTAAACAAACAAATATCATGCATACTTAATTATGATTTAGTCTATGTCTATCACACAATGACATTGCTAGTGGTATCAAAGACGCCATGTGACACACAATGTGGAATAATTATTTACTTCGAGAAGATAAAGGTAGGTACCATTCAAAATTTAAAATCTCCTCCAATGAATATTGATTAGTGGTTCTCATAGAATGTATATAAAGTTGAAACATGATATTGTGCATTATATTATTTTTCTAGTTTCATACTTATGATGAAGCTTCCATACTTTAGATATATACATTTAAGGTGGTACTCCTAAATCTATCATTCCTTGTCAAATACAAGATTATCACATAAACTCATTCTTGAAGTTCACTTGCTACTTAGTCTTTTAAGCTTAAGGTTTGTAACATTTATTTTATATGAGTTTAATTGCTCTTTCCATGTCTCTCTTAAAACATGTATTTCATTTATATACACTATGAAAAACTAGTTGTTGAATGACCCAATGAAGTAATTCATTTGGTTCATTTAGTTGTAAAGAGATTTATTCACAAATATGTGATACATTTTGTATCAATATGATCTTCATGTATCCTCTAAATTTATTGGGTATAAAAAACACGTCTACTTATGTTAACATTTTTTATGGGCTTTAGGTATCATCTAAAATTATTAGGTGTAAATCACCTACTTATAATGGGTGGCTATCGCCCTCATAAACTGTTTGAGGAGCAAGCTTGGAAAGGATAGCTCACCTATTGCTCAATTTTTTAATGGATCATTATTATATTTTTAGTAGCATGACTATTTTTGTAACATCCACCTTCTTCTATAAAGAATTTACTTGGTTTTATTTACCATGCTGTAATAATTTATGATCATTAGAGAAAAGGAGAAATAGGATATCATTTATTTTCTTTCAATAACAGAAGATGCAACTGCAAAACTAAATACACATGCATTTCATATCTTCTTATCATGCTTTTCAAACTAAAAAGAATAATCAATCTTTTTCCTTTTTGCATTTCAACATGGATTATTTCAATTAAATAAGATATAACAATAACATAAAGGTACAAGGTTAGAGTTCCCATATCTAGATACTTTTTGTCTTTCAAGACTCAACATGTCATCTACAAGAGAGCATCACCCAGGTGCTTTACCTATTCAAGTCTTTAGTATTAACCATGAGAGTATCTAATCTCCACTCTATGCAAATACAATTACTACTAATGACTTCTTGTCATCGATTGGTTTCACTTTGTCACAAATTGAAAGTACTGACAAAATGTTCAATCATATATAATAAATAAATATTAGCCTTAGGTTGAAGATTCCTTATTATAGTCTCAAATGTTAAACGTTTTAGCTTTGTTATAGATTCCTTCCTCATAAAGTGAAGGTTCACTAAGTAAATAACTCATCTGGGTTAGATCTTTCTTATTCGAACACTTGAGTTACTTTCATGTAACTACCTAGGTCTTGGCTACAACCACTTGCTCGAGTTTTAACCCTAACCCTTGAGAGCAATTACTCTCGAGATATAAACTTTAAGCAAATATGGACACAAAACGATAGCTTCTTGACCTTCCTGGTCATAATATAGTATAAATATTGCATAGACAAAGTCTCCACAATAATGGCTAGATTTCCATTAAGAACATAACTTCCTTTAGGTTCTAGTCTTTCATGTATTTCATTGAAATATTGTTTACTAAGGATAAAAACAATTGTAGCTCAATTGGTCCCATCTTTCAATAAATTCACATAAATGTAAGAGTTTACTCACTAAGATTGTAATATGACTGGTTTGGTAAAAAACCTCGAACATTGAATTCCCTTGTTACACATTTGTAATGTCTAGGGTCTAGGCTACTGCCTCTAATTCAAAAGTTTTTACTTTACACACCTTGGCTTTCTAGTCATAACTCAACTGAGTTGGTTTAGTTTTATACTTTCTTCGAACTCTCGAGTTACTCAACGTAACTACCTGGTCTTGGCAACTACCACTAGTTTGAAGTTTACTAAACATAAGAGAGTATCTACTCTCAAAATTAGATCCATGACATTCTTTGACGGCAAAAGCAGATAACTTGACCTAATTGGCCATATTTCAATGTAAAAAAAATCACACAAAATACCCCCTTTCTGGGTGGTTTCTACTAAATATAAAACCCTTGAGGGGGTTTAACCATTCAAAATAATAAAAAAAGTAAGACTCCATTTCGATATACCATTCCCATTCATAAAATCTTTCAATAAGAGGAAAACAAGAGAAAATATTCCTCAAACCAATAAGCATGCTCACAATATCTAACACCTAGTTGTGCTAAGGTTGCTCTACCAATTCTTTTACTCTCAATCTTACAAACTTGGCTCAAAAACCGTCAAAGAAACAATGGCTCGGTAATTGCTTATCATATGCTCATTAAAGAACCTTATTTAATTAATTGCATTCAATAGAGGCTTTCAAATTGGCTAGAAAACAAGCCCTTTACTCTATGAATAAAAAGAGACTCATAATAAACAAGTGACTAGTCTCATAAATCTTTCTTAACTATTATCTTTGTAAAAGAGGGTTCATGAGTGTGAACACCCAATTTGACTTTAAGGAATAAATCTTTTCCATATACCCAAAATGACATGATATCTCAACATGGAAGTTTAAAAGAAGACTAGAAAAGATTCTTGCATGAGGAAGTCTACAAACACTACTATCTCATTGCTGGTTTCAAAACCAGTAACATTCAACATTTATTTATATCAAGGAATGACCTTTTCCAAAATAAGGAAAATTGAAGCTATCGAATGAATATAGCTTGCAACAGAGGTGCACTTAGCCTACAGCTTGTGGAGCCAATTCACAACTCTTCCTCCCTTCTTTATGCACAAGACTGGTGATAAGAATCTACTTCAAATCTAACACCCTCTACCTTGTCAGCTAGTTGTTCCTGCTCTGTGAACAAGAAATGTCTAAACTCTATTTTATCTCTGCCACAAGAAAATGAAACACATAATAACGATAATCTCCTCTCATAGGTTTGACAACCCTTTTAAATCTTCTCCTCAATTAATTGAAATGAGAGGAAATTGCTCTCGAATAAAAATACTGTAAAAATACTGTGATATTTACGAGAATATAACTACCCAAACTAACTTTATTTATTAAATTAACAATAATTTGTTAATTTATTTATTTAACTATATACTATATATGTCAAGTACTAAATTTTTTAACATCCCCCTTAGTACTGACATAGAGAAAACAAGAAATTAGTAATCTACACAGTTAATCTGATCTTTCCAGCTCCTGAAATCGGCGTTCCCAATCTTTGGCATCATAATTTTGTTCTGAAAAATCTTTCTCAGTACTGTATACAATGCGATCTTGCCCAATAACTGTTTGTTCGGCCATTTCTCAAGCACTTTCAATCTTCCATCTGAGAGATGGATCAGGTGCTTGGAGTGCAAGAGTTCGTTGTTGTCTTGCATGGTTTCTCTTGTCAATATCTACATTCTTCTTCTGAATAAGGAACTAACGTGATAATGGAATCACAAAAAATGATTCTGCATAAATCTGAAGTAACAGAAATATGTTGACGACAAATGAAAGAAACCCTCCTCGCATAATCGCAATATCCTTTAGCATGCTTCCTAAGATGATAACTCCAGCAAGGTTGAGGCCACCCAAAGCAATCATTCGATGCTTCCAACATGAATATGGGCTCGATGAAATCAACCCAAGAACATAAACGATTGGTAGCAAAAAAATACAGCATTCGCAGAATTGGTTTGGCAACATAAAAATACAGAGTTGCTGTGAAATTTAGTGCTTCAATACAGATTTAATATCGCCCTAATACAAGATGTATAAAGCTTTAGAGACTTTCATGCAAATGCAGTTGCAGGTGTATTGCCGAATCAAGTGGGTGCAACCCATTCAGTTTTCCCTATTTATTTATTTTTAATTTTGGGATGATAACAATGGACATAATGGAATGTTTTAAACTATGGAAAGAATGAACACAATGGAGAGAAAGAGAAGGAATGCAGATGAATGATGGAATCAAAAGGATTTTGTACATGGTCTACATTGCTCACCTGTGACAAATGTAAGAATGGAAGAAAACAATAGCAATTGCACATGGTCCTCACTGTAGTACCATTGTAAACACCCCTTTGGATGAAAAAAAATGAATGGAAGGAAATCAAAGAGAGGGAAACTTGCTCTGATACCATAATAAAATGATAGAGGAAAATCGAGATTGCTCTGGAATCAAAATACTATCAATCACATTCCACTGCAAAGCATTACATTGTATTGGCATTATAGAGCCATTATTCACGTATAAAACTATTTACGAAAATATAACTACCCAAACTAAATTTATTTATTAAATTAAGAATAGTTTGTTAATTTATTTATTTAACTATATACTATATATGTCAAGTACTAAATTTCTAACACAATTCCTTTCAAAAATGCACTTTTTACTAAGGTTTAGCTGATAGGTTTTGATAACCGAATTCACTCTCTATTTTAGCATAAAAAATAATGCCCAAATAATGCTATCTGATTCACTTAATCATCAACCACTCAAAGAAAAAATAGTTACTCATTCGATTACCAAGGATATTGTAATATCTTCCTCCCAAGATTACCATGACTTGGCTAAGGAAGAAACAGTTATAAAGGCAGTTATCTCACTAATCTTGTGTGGTGGAAGCCACGACTTTCTTCAAGGATGGATTCTGAATTACAAAATGCTAAATGATTTTTGCTACCTTCGTGGTGTTTCCACGTAGCCTTACAAGGCTCGACATAGGTGGTAAAATAAATACAAACTCGTCTTTCAAAAGTAACCGAGCTCCTCATTAAGAAGAGTCGAGCCTATACAACAAGCTCCATGGCTAATTTAGTTGATTCAATTAATCACGTCGATATAAATTTTAATGCATTTAAAGATAAAATGATAATATCGTTTTCAATGCTTAACATATATATATGGTTATACATATGTATATGTTATTTTCTTTTATCAAATACACATACACACATACACTTACATGAACATATATGTACATACGTCAATGTGTACCTTCGCATACATATGCAAATATGTGTCTATATAAGCATATATACTTATATGCATACATATGTGTTTCGTGTGCACACACACACACACACATATATAAAGAAAAATCATTAAACCCCAAATTGCCACAAACAAGCATAATGGAAAGAACATGACTGAACAACCTCAAGTTTGACTTACCTTCAAAGATGCTATTGACATCCCTAGACACTCTTAGGTTTACGAAGTCAAACACTTGACTGACGCTAAGCTCAAATGACATTGTCAGAGAATTTGTAACTTTACCCTTCTCTCGGGTGATACTCCCCCTCTCTCTAGAGGGTGTTCATATTGTTCCAACATTTTTAGTCAAGAAATAAACGTGTAGTTAGTCATAAACCGTTGCATCATGATCATATCATTACATTTTCATCAATTTGCTTAAAAGTAGAATCATCACATTGTATTTCATCATAATCATGTCATCAAATATCCATCAATAATCCATTTAAATGCAGTAAAATAGCTTTGCACAAATTCATCATAATATTTAACTTTGAAGATGTCATAGTCTCATGTTTCATCATAATAATTACTATAAAGTGAAAAGTAATTTTAGAAATCTAGGGTGGGGTGAAACAATTTTTTTTAAAAGAGACATGACAAATTTTTCATGTACTTATGTTTATTGACCAATATTTTATGATTATTGGTGAATGACAAATGCTCATAATTAATGATGGTCATTATTATTCTTATACCAAGAATCAAATTTACTGAATTATTGTGTTAGTGACTATTTTGGTGATTTCATTTATAGGAAATCTACCATAGATTATGTCTTCAAAATAAATGGTGCAAGTGCTCTTACATGGATGGCGTAAAACTTTTAAGAAAGCAATCTTCTATGTTTTTTTTAAAATCAAAGCCCAAAATACAAAAGTGGCTCCTGAATAATCAACAACGCTTTGAAGATTTATGAAAGAGCTACAAATGGATACTTGTAAAAGTACCACCTTACTATATGATAACTGGAGTTATTTTACTCTTACCAAATAATCTCATTTCCAAAGAGAAAAAAGAACATTGAAAATCATGGGCACCTCACTCAAATGAAAATATTCCATTTTAAAAGTTCTCTCCAATTTTATTCAAGCGAAAGTATTCCATAATAAAAGTTCTCTCCAATTCTATTCAAGTGAAAGACAACTATAAAAAATAAATAGATTGAAATCTTTACCATAACTTATCAAAACATTTGTGCAGTGTGAAATTCTCTAAAATCAAATCAATGCTTGGTCATAGGTGATGCCATTAAGGGGTGGTGTGCATGCCAATGGCACCACCTAGTGGCTAAATCCTAGATGCAAGTCCTTCTGGCATAAGCAATTCCTAGTGGGCAAAACATAAGACCTATAGGCATTAGCAAGTCCTTTGGGCAATTTAAGCCCCAATAGGCATAAGCAAGTCCTAATAGGAAAAACATAAGACCTCTCAACATTAGCAAGTCCTTTAGCATTCTATGTATAAGTCCTATAGACATTTATTAAAATTCCTCTTTGTAAATCTTCCACTTATAAAAGCATTGTATTAAGTCCTACAAGCACATTGTATTAATTCCTACGAGCACTATATAATGGACTTGGGGTGAGGCTGATTTGAGGAGACCTGGGCTCCAATAAAAATCTTTCTAAGACCTCATATATAGCATCATCTTTTAAAACATTGAGATAATAAATTATGACAAAGTGACTTTCATGTAGTCCAGAATACATGGTCTTCATTTTGGCATATATTTGTGTACCTATTTGTCGTTGTCAAAGAAGACCTGCATTACTGGGGTACTTCTTTTTTTCTTTTATGGAAATTGACATGTGATGCCCCTATTAACATTAAGGAGAAGTGTTAGAACATAATGTTATTTGGGGTCATACCCTTATAACATTTATATATTATTCTAATATAAGGTTATAAAACCTTATATATTATATGCGTATTAAGCATATCCCATTTGAAATAGTTATAGTCTAATAACTATTAGATTATTAAATTATTTATGAATGGTGGTTGTTGAATAGTTGTGAATAATACCCCTTTAGGTATTATTTCACCCTTTCTCCTATATTTAAGGAGGTTCTAAATATATAATTTGGAGATTTTATAATGAATTATATCACTATGCACATGAGGTATTGGCCATGTGGAAGTATGAAGAAGTGTTCAAGTTTGATCTATGTTATAATATACCATTATTGCAAATGTTTTAATAAAATGATGCTTGATGGGATTTTTTTACCCAAAATGGTTTTCCCCATGTATATCTTGTGTAATGTATAAATTCTATCCTTGTATAATCCTCATTTTATTTATTTTATATTTTGTTTATAATGATTAGTATCTTAAGATCCTAAATTCTAATAGGTTTATTTTTAGGTTGTTTGGCCAATTTAGAGATTGCATTTATGCATTACATACATAATATATATTTTTCATAAATTTAAACATATGACAGTTATTTCAATCTTTCCAACCAATATGTGTATCTTCATTTAGCTTAAACACAATCCATACAAAATCAACACCATATGTGAATATCTAGAATTAATTTCTAGTAGAAAATATGACAGTATGTATTGGTATGTTGAAAATGTTTACACAAAAAAAAATATTAAATAATATCACTGGCATGCTAATGAATGCCAAAAATCCCTTTTAAAGACCCTAAATCCTTCCTTCAACAACTCAACCCCTAACATTTAGTGTGGCACTTAAGTAGTATGGCACTTATGGGAACTATGTCTTAATTATAAAAAGAGCAGAGAAACGGAATAAAAACAAAAAATAAAGAACAAAATAAGAGACACAAATTTATAGTGGTTCGACAATTTCCTACATCCACTCTCAAGCAGGGAATAGCTCTATTAATCAATCACCATCAACTAGTACATGATTTGCCATATATTTATACAAATCTCTTCAAATACAAAGAGATGGGAGAATACTAAAGGACATGTGATTGTTGGGCTTCACATCCCAACAATCTCGCCCGTGAAGTCCAACCGACACAACACTGCATTGTCATCCCCTACATTTCCACTTCAAACTCACATTACAACCAGACCCATCGAAGATTTTAGTTTTTCTAGACTTTGCTCATGAACACTCTAGATTAGTCATCTCCAAATCCAACAGAAGCAAAGGCATCTTTTCCTACAACTTTTTCAGGTGCAAACTCACCTATAAATTCATAATCAGAAAATCCATCATCAACTGCTCTTTCAAGATCAATATCCACTACTCCCTTTTTTCCCTTCTACTAAGGCGCAAAGTCTCCATCTTTTCCGCTAACATACTCTCCTCAAACTTTGTATATGCATCAAAGATAATACTAAAATCCCTCACAGTTATCACCGCCATCATTTCTACATTATCAAACTCGAAAGGACCCCATGTCCAGACATGCCCATTATGTGTAAGCACTACAAAGTGTGTACCTCCAGTAGCCACCTGAAGGACAATGAGTTGAGGAGCACAACGCTGGGGAATGGGTATATCCCATATTATCACTCTGATGTTTTCCTCCTTTCTCTTTGCTTCCTTTCTAGACTGCCTGTATTCAATTCCACCCCAAGCATAGGCACACCCTTGGTCGTCCACCAGCAGGCAGTGCCAACCCCGTATGGTGGCCTGAACTATTTTGACATGTGCAAGAGCCTTGACCTGAGTGGGAGTGGGAGTTCTCTCAATGTTGGCCTCAGTCTTGGTCCCCAGGGTGCCCCGCTGATTCCATCCCCATGTAAACAACTGTCTATCTTGGGAAATTGTGAGAGTTTCAGCTTGTTAATTCCTCACAATCCTCCCATCGCACTATGCAAACTTTTTGATCTACAATAGTTGCTCCAGTCAATAGAAGAGCAGTTTCTACAACATAGGGCTCCTAGAAAGTCACAAAAGCAACTTGGGCTTCCTCGCCAACTCTCTCTAATTTAACAATCTCAATCGTTCCAGAGAATGAGAAGAAATCCCTCACATCCCTTTCGGTTGCATTTGAGACAAACTCATCACTTGAACAACGTAATTCTCCATAGCCTTAGATTCTTCTGTCACAGAATACTTCTTAATTATACTTCTATTTCCATCTTGAACACCCACCACTACAATTCAAATAGAGAAATTCTCTAATAAATCCCTCTTTAGTGTCGCGAGCTTATCTTCATTAGAGTTTACTTTCTCTGGGGCATCTATAGGGGAAGAAAGTCCTGCTGTGAAAGCTAGAAACAATTCCAATTTGTTTAGGTAATCCTCTCAATTATCTTCTTAGGTTCATCTTCACTCACCTGGTTCCATATTGCATCCTCCTTTCCTTGGGAGGCATCCTCCTCATCTCGGAAGGCAAACTCCATAGTCTCTCCTTCTTTAACCAACGATTGCTTCAAACCCTCTTTGTTATCTTCTTTCTTGTTTCCAATTGCAGCCACAACTGCATGAAGAGTTGAGAAGGAAACAAACCTAACATCCTCCTCCTCTTCATTCAAATCCTTCTCATTTTTCCAATCATCCCACCAATGAACATGACATTTCGTTTTAGCTTTCACTTGCACAACATCACATTCTAAATTTCCAAGAAATTCTTCAATGATTGAATCAGCTTCATCATTTGAAACTCCCACTTCATCATGTCTCTTCACTATATGAAAGCACCTAGCTTCGGGATCTAACATCCAATCGTTTTCCATCTCTACTCAATACTTCTCCATGGATCTGATACCAATTGTTAATTATAAAATGAGCAAAGAAACTGAATAAAAATAGAAAATAAAGAACAAAATAAGAGACACAAATTTATATAGTGGTTCAGCAATTGCCTACATCCACTCTCAAGCAAGGAATAACTCTATTAATGAATCACCATCATCTAGTACATGATCTGCCATATATTTATACAAAGCTCTTCAAATACAAATAGATGGGAGAATACTAAAGGACATGTAACTGTTGGGCTTCACATCCCAACACTACGGTCTCTTTGAAGGGAGTGCAAGTGTAAGATGTCTCCTTGGATAAACTCTAGACTCACCCAACTACCAGGTGGGATGGAGGAATAAAATAAAATTTGGATTGGTTTGAAGATTCTTCACTTTATGGCACTGATATGAAAACACTCCTTTTTCCACTACAATACGCTCCTTGAATTATGCAAATCACCCTTATCTCAATGGTATGTATCCTTGCTAATAGTCATGACTATTGAAATGATGTGCTTGACTAGAAGATTATTGAGTTGCACAAATATTAATTGGCCCTTCCAATGACTAGATCATAGCTCCCTCTTATTGAGATACGATTCTTTGAATGTGGAAGATTTCGTGAAATAAAATGTATTTTCACACAATTGCTACTACAACTACTTCTAGTTATAAAAGAATAAACCAAGATGACAACATTTAATGTAAAATAGACTCATCTTATTTTCCTTCTGCATATACCTCCAATTAAACCTCTAAATTTTTTCTTAAAATAAGATTTCACAAATTTCTAATCTTCAATCACTATCATCCAATGCAAGAAATCTATAGGATCTCTTCAACAACCAGTTAGGGTAGAATCTTGCACTACTGAAACCACCAATCCCTTAGTGTTTCATCCAAGGGTTTTGGTGTTCTAATTCTCCATTTTTCATTCAATAATATTCAAGCGTGCTAAAAATGAGCTTCCAAAGCACTTTTGTATCCCTCTGAAAACATTAGAATGACTTTTCAAATTCCCACACTTTTGGTATTTTATTTAAACCTAGGAAATAAAGTGACGTATTAAACTTCGTTAAATATCCCACTAAAGTCACTTTATGAACTTATTAAATTAATTACCTAATATTACCGATAAAATATGCTTGGTTAGATAATATTAAATAATTAAATTAAAATATTCCTTGTTCCTTGACTTTAGCCTATAGGAATAAGATAGTCTAATTGGTCCTCATTACTCCTCGGATGGGAACATTACAGTCCTCCCTTCCCAAAATTGCTTGCCCTCAAACAGTTATAGATTAGAATATTGAAGAAACTGCTCAGCCTCCCAAGTAGCATCCTCCAAGGGCAAGTCTCTCCATCTGAATAGATATTCCATGATTATTCTACTCCTCAATCTTTCTTCCCTATCATCCACATTCTCATCAGGCACCAAAACCAATTTGGCTTCCTTTTCCAAGGGTGGAAGCTATAGTGACGATGTAATATGCTACCCTAAATACTTTTTAAGTCATGGTACACAAAACACATTATGGATCCTTCTATTTTTCGATAACTCAAGCTCATAAGCCACTTACCCACTTTTTGAACAATATTGTAGGGACCATAAAATTTTCATTTTTATGCACCACTTTTCTTCAAGGAAGACTGTTTGTATGGATGTAGGTGGAAGAAAACCAAGTCCCACACCTCAAAGCTTATTTTTTCTTTGTTCATGTCTGCATATATTTTCTACTAGTTTTGGGCACTTAGAATATTTTCCTTAAGTGACTTAAGGATATCTTGACTCTCCTAGATCCAATCCTTAGCTTTGGGAGCCCTACTATCATCAAAAGCTAAGTCCAAAAATTATGGAGCATCATATCCATATAAGGATAAAAAGGATTTATCCCAATTGATATGTGATAGGTGGTGTTGTAACAGTGTTCACCCAAATGCAACCACCTAATCCAAGCCCTCTTTTTCCTTGCCACATAATTATGCAAATATCCCTCAACCCATTTGTTTACAATCTTTGTTTTCCCATCCATCTGAGGGCGTTAACAGGAGTTGGTGGTTAGCTCAGTGCAAGCTAACTTGAATAGCTCTTGCCAAAAAGTACTAAGGAATTGGCTATCCCTGTCGCTAACTATATTTCTTGACAATCCATGGAGTTTGTACACCTCATTGAAAAACAATTCTACAACCTATGGTGCCTTATACTCTAATGAGATAGTGAAAAAGTGTTCAAACTTGGTCAACCAATCAACACCACAAAAATAAAATATATGCCTTGCATCTTCAGTAGACCAATAATGAAGTCCATAGACACACTCTCATTTATGTTTTGGAATGGGCAATGGTTGAAGCAATCCAACTGGAAAATTGTGTTATGACTTGTTCTATTGACAAGTCATACATTCCCACACATGTCGTAAGACATGCTCCTTGAAGGATTTCCATGAAAACCTCTCTCTGACTTTCTTGTAAGTTTTAAAATATCTTGGATGTGTTGCCAACATGGTGTATTGTGGATGGCTCTCAATATTTCTCCTTAAGTTTTGACTTAGGAACCAAGTAAATTTTGTCCTTGTAGTAAATAATATCATCTACTACCTTGTGTCTATCACCCTAATTTTTTCCATCCATGATCTCACACACAAATGTGTTTTTTGGAATACTCCACCAAAAGGTGAGCCTTCCAATCAATTGAAATCTCTGTTAGAGAAAAATAGTGGGCTTCCTAGAAAGAGCATCAACAATAAAATTTTTCCCCTTAATGTATTATATAACAAAATCATACACATGTACCTTGCTAACCAACTTTTTTTTCCTCACATTTAAATCTTTTTGTTTCAGAAAATATGTCAAGCTATTATGGTTCGTTTTGACCACAAACCTCCCACCTACCAAATATTGTTGAAACTTTGGAAAAACATGCATGATGGTGAGCATCTCCTTGTCGTATATGGAATAGAGCCTCTCATTCTCTCTGATATTTTGGCTCTCAAAAGAAATAGGGTGTCTATTTTGCATTCAACTTGCCCCAATACCCCCTCCCAAAGCATCAAACTCAAGTATAAAAGGATGAGAAAAATCCGGTAGTGCCAATGTAGGACAAGAATTCATCACCTCCTTAAGTCTATGAGAGTCCTTCTAAACCTCATCCGTCCATATAAAATCCCCTTTTCTTGGTGAGGTCTATTAAAGGTGCACCTAGCTATGAAAACCCCTTAACTAACCTCCTGTAATAGTTGCACAAACCAAAGAAACCCTGCAACTTTGTCTATGATCGGTGGTGGCCAATCACAAATTGCCTACATCTTTTCTTGATGAACTTGGACACCCTGAGCAATGATCACATGTCCCAAGTAGAGAATTTTTTTAGCTCAAACTCACAACTGAATGACTTAAAATACAAATACTATGCCTCAATTATACCTAGAACCTCATCAAGTTTCCTCAAGTGTTTCTCCCAAGTCCAATTGTATATGATTATTTCATCAAAGAACACCAAGAGAAACTTCCCCAACTGTGTATTAAAAATATGCTTCATATAGGACTGAAAGGTGACATGACCATTGGTCAAACCAAAAGGCATAACTAGAAACTCATAATGCTTGTAATGACACTTGAATGCAGTTTTATGAATATCCTACTCCCTCACTCTAATCTAATGATACCCTAATCAAAGATCAATCTTTGAGAAGTACACTACCCCATGCAACTCATCCAACAACTCATCGATCATGAGGATAGGGTATCAACTTTTAATACTTTTTGTTGAGGGAATGATAATCTATATTTACATCCTCATGGTCTTGTCCTTCTTCTTCACTAAGACAACTGAAGAAGCAAAGGGACTTGAACTTGGTATTATATGCCCCATATTTACTAACTCCTTAATGAACTTTTCTATCTCCTCCTTAAACTTCTTAATGTGCCTATAAAGAGTAGTGGTGGTGGGAGCCTATAAAGAGTAGTGGTGGTGGGATTGGAGCCCTCCACCAAATCAATGACATGCTCGAACCCTATATCTTGAGGTCTCCCTAGAGGAATCTCACCAAATACTGAATTGTGTTTATCCAACGCTAGCTGAATGTCTACATGATACGAAATACCATCATTAGTAGGGGTCATAGATGAGATCAAGAGTTGTATTGCCCATGCCACATCACCATGGCTAAATCTAATTTGCATCCTCTTCACCGACACGATCTTGGGAGCACCATTAGACATACCCCTCAAAAAAACCTTCTTACCATCTCCTTTGGATTTCAACTCCATCATTTGAAAGTTTTGAGCATACTTCCCTAAGGAGTGAAGCTATTATATACCCAAAATAGAAATATCTCCTAAGTGTACAATGTAGAAATTATAAGTGATAGTGTAATTCCCTAATGTAATATTCAGTTGTGGAACCAGTTGGGTGTAATCCATATTAAACCCATCTGCCATCATAACATTAAATCCCTCAAAATCCTACGTCTAAATACCCCTCTTTACCACTAACATTGTATCAATGAAGTTGTGGGTTGTTCCACTATCTACTAAAACTATCACATGCTATCCTTGTAAGACTCCACAAACTCAAAAAGAGTGAAATCTAGGAGTACCTAAAAGAGTAGTTATAGTCCCACATTTAACTCCCTTAAGTGGATGTTCATTCTCTTCCCCATGCTCAATTTCTGAATCACTTTTTTTTCTTCCCTAAACTTCTTCCCCTTTCCCTTCCTTCTCATCATCTGAAACTACCTCAATGTAGTGCACCTTACATTTTCCCAAACACCTATGGTCAAGCTCCCAAGGTTCTTTACAGATGAAACCTAACTTTTTTTTTCTATGCAATTCATTTTGAAGCTCATCATCCATATAGTGTTTTTAGGTCCATCTTTGTGGAAAGGTTTCTTATTGTCTTTCTTATATTGGAAGAGTTTTGGCTGAAATTTATTTTTAGGTTCCAAAATCTCCATGTTCCTAGCCCTCTTGATAACATCCTGTAAATTTTTGGGATCAAATGCTCTGATCCAACCATGTAGTGGCTTTGCTAGTCCCTCAATAAGAAAAACAATCAACCTGTGTTCTAACACATCCATGACCATAACATAAAAATTTTAAAACTCTAAAATATAAGCATCAACCGAGCCAAGCAGTTTCAATTGTGCCAACTCCCTGAAATGCAATTGTGGATCCTTACTGTCAAACCGATCTATCAACCTTTGAGTGAAATTTGTATAGGAATTTATGTTGTCATGTCCCAAGGTCACTAGCCCATGGTACCACCACTCATGACCCTCTACTTCAAGATGAAGGGTTTCATATTTGATTGTTTCCCTTTCATTCATTGGTTTTAACTAAATATGTATCTAACTTCTAAACCTGTGCTCGTGTTGTACACTTACTTGAGCCATCATAGTTGGGAATGGCTAACCTACCCACCTTGCATTGTAAATATTTGTTATTTCGTTGGCCTCTTTCCCCTCTAGGTTTGTTTCTATATTTAATGCCACAAAATTCTACCAAGGATATAGAAGCACAAAATTCTTCACCCAAGGATTGGTATTCTCGTAAATAATCACCCCATCCTTCAACACCTCCTTTCTGTCTTGCTTGTTCTCTAGATCGATCATTCAAAAATTTGGGCATTAGAGGTCTAGGAGTGACTCTACTTGTTATCTTGGGTATGTTGACATGTACATTACTGTTACTACCTTCACCTTGGTTTCCATTGTGTCTATTGTTGCTATTGTTATTCCCATTATGCTCATGTTCACCCTGATTATTTATGTTATTTGCATTCATTGTTTTCATCATTTGGGTTAATGTTTGAACCAACTATTTCTATCCCCTAGCTAAATCGCTTAGGATAGCCCAAATACTAGGATCCTATTGTTCCTTCTTGTCATGTCTATACCCCATGTTTTCCTCTTTCGAATCAAAATTAATAACACCTCTTGTCCTCCTGTAAGTAATGTATTCCCTATCTTTTGGATTCATATTGGAATCAAAGTTTATTATTCAGAAATGTACAAGGAAGTTAAGGGCTAGAACACTCACTCAATATCTCATCCAATGGAAGAATTCACCAATTGAAGATGCCACATGGGAAGACGAGGAATTCATTCAAAAGCATCCAAACTTGATTAGCATTGAGGATAATGCTTCTTTGAAGAGAGGGGCATGCTACACCCTTAATATTAGAGTACATTAGGTTATCTATAGTTGGCTTGTGGCTATGTTAACTCTTAATTGAGTCATATTATCATTATTTTAATATTATTTAGCTAATTAGGTCAGCTAGAGCTTATATAGGGTTATCCAAATTGGCCTAGGCAATATCCTAGGCATAAATTAGGTATATATAGGAGGTAGTGAGTCTTATTTTTTCATCATATTGTGAATTGTGTTTACATTGGAGACATTTGGAGGTTTCCCCCTCAAAGTGGCATATTATTCTCTGTTATTATCAAGTGTTTGCAACATATTTCCTATTATATTCTTCTATTGTGAACTTTATTTCATTACACTTATGCTTTGATGAAGGATTGTGGATGGTCACAAAATGTGAAAGCTCTTTGATAGCATGATGATGTGATTTAGATATTTAGAAACAAATCATAATTTTCCAAAGAACTCCCCCAATTATTGAAAGAAATGGTGGATTTATAAGTTCTTAGGTGAAAATATAAATGGACAAGATTGATTTGATCAATTTAGAGGACCAAATATTTGATTTAGAGTTACCTAGTCTGATTGACTGCTTAACTCAAATAATTGATGAGTCAATAACTTGATTGTTCAATCTGAACTAATTTGATTGAGAGTTTACTAATTTGACTTCTAAGTGAAAGGTGGAATTGACTAAATTAACATTTGTGAAACATGCAATTGACTAATTTTAGTTAATTGACTTGAATTGATGAGTGCAATGTGGGTAAGGATAATTAAAATTATTTTTTTATTTTAATTAAATATATGTGCATGTATTAATTAGGAGCTAACTGATTAATTAATATTGATTAATCAATCAATAAGATATGAGGTGATAAGGTTATATAAGATTAATTGATTAACATAATGTAATTGATCAATAAACAAAGTGAATTAACATAATGAACCTAATAAATTAATGGTTGTTATGAGACAATAAAGATAACCTAATTAGTCAATTGATAAATGATAATAGAATTGATCGACTGGAGCAACAAAGCTAGTTGACAAGACAATTAGTTTATGGGATGATAATAAAATGACTAGAATATGATGATTATGATAGATTTAAGGTAGAAAAATCTAAACTGTGTCTATAGTTGGATATACAAAATTAACAAACAATGTGTTAGTAAGCATGGAAAGAGTACTCTAAGAGATCTAATGGGTGAATAATAGACTTACCAATTCAAGGCACTCAAATTGTTCAAGGAATAGAGGATTATTACATATGCCCCAATATGATAATAAAATCCTCTAGCTTAATTTCTTTTAACACAAACCATCTTGTAGACAACATCTAAAGATCCTACTCGAGTAATCCATGCACAACTATGTTATTACAATTTTGTTATTACCACTGGGGAAAAACAGGGCTTCTAAGTTATTGTGCTTAGTTATATAATTATTTCTTCATGAAATACATTTTCTTATTGAGCACTAAACATCTTTGACAAGGAGATATCTAATGCTTAGGAAAATTTAAATACTTGTATAGCTTTATGACCTTTTACCATTTTACTAATGTAATAACTACCCTTGGTTATTACTAAATTTTTATTTTATAAAAATCTAATTTCATTATACCTTATCAAACCATGGCAATAACAACTCCTCTATGCCACAAACGAATGCAAGAGCATCATGTCCTAGCTACTAACGTACAATATTTCCTCATAAAATTACAATCTTGCTAATCTCCCGAAAGCTCCTTGTAGATGGTAGGGGTCGTCAACCCCCTCTCCTTACATTCTCTTTATGAAGAATTTAAATTTTGACTACAATTTAGCTTATAAAGGTTGTTTCGCAAACTCCTAGCTTTAATAATGGACAATACAGTGAGGATGGACTAGCGATATTTTGATGCTCAAGCAAGCAAGTTGACAAATAAAATTCTTAATTTTGATATCATTTTAGATAGAGACAAAAGAAAAAATATGTATGCATAAGAAATAATTGTCAAGGTTGTGTTTTAAGAGAGAAAGGCTATAAAGGATCCTACAAACTACATGTGATAAAAAAAAAAGGAAGCTACCATTTTGAGGAGCTAAGTTTTGAACTCACCCATGAGAGGAAAAGTAACCCTACATAAGAGGAAATGAGGATTTAAAGAGGAAACAAAAATATGAAGGATTAAAAGGGAGATAAGAGGAGGGCCACCATCCATGAGAGTGTGTCACCCATGAGAGGAAAAGTAACCCTACATAAGAGGAAATGAGGATTTAAAGAGGAAACAAAAATATGAAGGATTAAAAGGGAGATAAGAGGAGGGCCACCATCCATCAGATAAAATAGGGGGCATCAATGGTATATATAGGGGTGATTTAATTATTGTTCAACTATGTGATATGAGATAAATGTGTAATGAAGTGTAATTTTAGTTAATGTGACAAAAATAATAATTAAATTTACTTCCATTAATGTGCTAGTGTTTATGAGACAGGTTTTTTTAATTCCTAGGTATGTTGCTTCCTTGTGAATTAGTTGTACAGGTTTTTACATGTTATATGTGTGCATATGTGTTTGTGTTTGTTGCATAATACATTTAAAAACTATAGTATGGAGCATGAGTCCATATAAGTTATGTTGGAAGGTATGAAGGCAACCTACAACAAAGAAATACCCAAGTTTTTAGGCAATGACTTGCAACTATTAAATGTCTACTCTTTGCTTGAAAAACAATGGAGTTGGTTAATTTCAAGTCCTACAAGTGTTATCCCAATCATCATGGTATCAAAGAAAGATTTAACTTTGGGAAAGGGTGTGTTATCCTTGGATTAGAGTTAGAAAGGGTCTAGCGCAACAATGATTATGTGTCCTTGTGTGGGTTGTTCCTATGAGAGTTGTAGTAAAAGAGACAAGAGTTAGGAAAACAAGATGTTTCAAAGAAGAGTGGCAGATGTTTCCACAACAACATAAATTAGAAGAATATTGGATGATGTACTAGAAGCCATAAAGGGAATGCAAGAAAAATTGGAGCCACCTGAGAAAAACAAGAGAAGAAGTTGAACACGTGGGAACTAAAAATAAGAGTGAAGAAGTTGAAGCAATGGATGAGATGATGAAAATGTAGATGTAGAAATGGATGCTAGAGAAAGGAAATTGATAAGACCCATCTCTAATATTGGGAAAGGAACAAGGATTTATTTCCATATTTCTCTAAGAGTTTGGAACCAAATGAATTAATTGATTGGATGATAGAAATGGAGTATTTTGAGTATAATGAGGTGGAGAGCCTTAGGAGGGTGAAGGTTTCTCAAATTAAGTTGAAAGAACATGGAGTACTCTAGTGGAAGGAGGTTGACATTGAAAGAAATATAAAATATAGAGAAAATCAATAGATGAGGTAGAATGGTGAGTAGGATAAAGGCCAATTTTTTATTAGCTAATTATCAACTTTAGTTTCTTGATACTTTATAAAACTTGTAAAAAAGGGAACAAAGTGTGAAAAGATACACTAAAGGGTTTTATAGGATTTCCATTAGGTTGGGTCATAATGAATTATATCATGAAAAGGTAGCTAGATATGTCAATAGATTAAGGATGAATATTCAAGATGAGTGAGTATGATGAGACAATGAATTGTCAAAAGACCTATCAATACACATTGAGAGCTAAACAAGAATTTGATAAGAAGGCACCATGGAACAAGCAAAGAAAGAAGTGTATTTAAGAGAGGAAGATGGAAATTCTAAAGAAAATATAATCATGAAAAAGAGGTTAGACCTTCATACAATCAAGAAAATAAATAAGTCAGGGGAAGACCTTATCCTTTGAGAGGAAAAGGTGGACCTAGACAAGGACAAGTTAAATGTATTCATGGGACTTGTTTCATGTGGAAAACATGTACATCAATTTTATGAATGCCCACAAAATAGGAGAGAAGGACCAAGGAGGACTGAAGTTGCAAATGCACATGCAACCAAAGAATAGGAGTATACTAGGTTTATTATCCAACTATATGAACATGAGAAGGGGTATGCACTTAGGAACTTCATTGAAGATAGAAAAAATGGGAGATTCACCTATTAAGAGAATAAATATGTTTAGAGCAATGTGAAAGGATGATAGAAAATGTTAAAATCCATAATATGTAATGAGAGAATAAACAATTTAGTCTTAGTTGAAATGGTGGAAAAGTTAGGATTTAAAAGAATAGCTCACCCAACTCCCTATAAGGTATATTGGCTACAAAAGGGGCAACAAGTTTTGGTTGGTCAACAATGCTTGGTAAAAAATTAAAATAGGAACTTATTATGATGATGTGTGGTGTGACATCATGCCTATGGACATGTGTTGTGCTTTTGAAGAATAGTTGATAACATGTTCTTCCTTCATTAATAACAATGAAAGAAGAGGTCAAGAATAGTCCAAGGATGTTGCTAGGTTTCAAACATGAAAATTATGTTGTACTATAGTTCCTAAGGTGTTGCGGGTAGGAATAATTGTTTATAGTAGTGAGATACCTTTACAAGTAAATAATTTTTTGGGACAATTTGATGATGTGTCCAAGGATTTTTTTAGAAGGATTACCACCTGTAAGGAGGATCAACCCTCATATTCATTTAATTTCAGGAGAAATTTTACCCAATAAGGTTTTTTTATAGATTGACCACTACAAACATGAAGTGAACAAACAAGTGCATGAGCTATTGAAAAGAGGGATGATAGAAAAAGCCTCAATTTATCTATAATGAGAGTCATGTTACCACCAAAGAAGGATGGTGAATGTTGGAAATATGTGTTATCATTGATGTAAACACAAGATGTGTTGTCATTATTGATAAATGTATGATGAAGAATGTGTAATACTCTAGAGAAAGTGGTAGTGCATTGACATCTATTGATATAGTCAACAACATTGCATGAGGTAGAATGATGATCTATCTAATGCCTATGTATGATTCAGAGGTGGGTACACTTGTTCCAATATGTTTTCTACATTTCTACCTTGATATTATTCCTATTTGGTGTACCACACATTGAGATAAGTTGCAAAAATTCCACTAAGGCATTTATAGTGTATACTCTATGACAGAGTCATGATAATGTGATCCACATTCCTCCATAGAGCAAGCTCTTGTCTTGTGGTTCAGAAGATAAGATTATCAAGATGTGAAGTTGTTATATTCATGAATTCAAGTCAATAAACCTTGCACTTTGAAATTTATGAGTAACAGTGTTTTTATCTATGGTTTGGCAAAGAAAAGTATTGGTAAAAGCATGTTGGGATGCTCCACATTCCTCCAAAATTAAAGTGTTGGCCTTACGTTTTTGAAGACATGATCAGTAATATTAAATGCACACTAATTTGTAGTATCTGGTGTTTTGGTGGTCTGCAAGATTAGTTTTTAAATGACAGTTTACTACAATTTTTTAGAATGCTTTGTTCCTATATATTCAATGGGCTTTTTTAGTTGCGCCAGCATATGATGATTAGACACTTTAGGAAAAGGTTGAGAAGATATTGTGCATAAACTACATTGTCCAAATTTTGGTCTGCATGATGCTTTTGGTCTCTCCCTCGTGGTGTAAAGTTGAATAGTTGTCAGTTTTGATGGTGTTGTCATTAATTGGGTCGATAGGCTTGGTTCCTTTATTTGTGGTTGGATCTAATTAATTAAGTTTTCTTTGGAGGGTATGTTGAGATGTATTTTGGTCATGTTATGTCATGTGTTGATCTGCAACTCTTTTTCCTCTTCACATTGTACATGTTTGGAGTCGACCTATGTGATATCATACGTTTCTTCTAAAAGGTCATCTTGGAGTTGACCTAATTAAGGTATTGTGTTGTTGTGGAGGATATATATAGAAGGAAAAATTAATTTGTGAAAGTGACGAAATGTAGAGAATTAAGATTGTGCAGTATATTGAAGATGAAGTGTTTGGATTCAGTATGAAGGATAATTGAGTGAAAAAAGAACTGCAAAATCAACATATGTTGGATGCTTCTTTATAGCAATTCATATTCATAGTTCTCATTATAATTTTCATGTATCCTGATCTGAGATAGTGTGTCTCATCAGGTCCTTGTATCTTTCCTTAAGGCTATAACCTTAATATGCAAGTCCATAGGAAGTGAGCCTTAAACAACATTGTAATATTTTTAAGTAGTGAGGTTCATATATTGTGAGTTAACTCTCACTGTGGTTTTTCCATCATTGGGTTTTCCATGTAAAAAATCTCGGTGTCCTTGTGTGGTGCATGCTTTATTTTTTCTCTTCTTTCAATTTATGTGATGTGATGTTTAATCCACAAACGGAAATGGTTAAGTTTTAATATGTGTTAATTCGCCCTCTCTCAGCACTACAGTGTGTTCAACAATTAATATCAAAACCAAGTACCATTGAGAAGCTTAACAACTGAGGTAGATCCTACACTTGAACACATGGGATTTGCAACAAAGATCAGTGATATATTAATTCCATAACCAGATATAGAAGCAATAAAACTTGAAGGTTGGGACATCAATATAGATTATTACGAAGTTAATTTTGAAGGATAAATCCAATCTGCTCTTGAAGATCTAGATGAAGCAAGATTGCAAAAAATATCAAATATGAGTGCATGCTAGAAAAATAAAAAGAGACAATTGACAAATTGGGGGAAAAATCCAAAGAATCAAAAGAAGAGATTGACAAACTAAAAGCTCAAATAGAAGGAGGAAATGGATGTGATCTCAAATTTAAAATTCAAATTTGAAGAAGCCAAGAGGATTGAGGATTGCTTGAATATCAAGCTCAATGATAAAATTGTTGAGTGTTTAAAGCTTGAGGAAGAGATTGTATTTCTGAAAAAAAGAACTTGAAAAAGATAAAGATAAAATTGACAAGGGTTTAAAACTGAGAGGAGGTTTTGTAATTCTTGATGAATTGATTAATTCTCAATAGCCATCTAAAAATAAATCTGGACTTGGTTTTGAAAAATCAAAAAATTCCTATGAACAATGCATCTGCAAACCTCTATGATAACTTCAAAGTAGAAGGAATTCCTAAAACAAGGGAGGAGAAAGCCTACACTGAAAAACCTAAGGATACATTCTACAAAGATGAAAAAAAAATCAAGAAAACAAGAAAGAAGGAGAATTTATTCTTATTCGGACCAAGAAAATGAACTTCAGAAAGCTTTCCCCTAAGAAAAATTTTCCCATCAAGTTCAATGGTAACTACTATGCTTGCAATAAGCTTGGTCATAAGGCACTTGAGTGTAGAAGCAAGATGATTCAAAATCAATTTAGGCCTCCAAGGTAAAATTCTATGAATTCTCAATCATTTCATGGTCAATGATATACTTGTAGTAGAATTGGTCATAAGGCTAATGAATGTAGAAGTAAAATGATTAAGAATAGTAATGCTATGACTTTCCAATCCTTCTATGGTTACTGCTACACATGCAACAAGTTTGGTCATAGGTTGTTGATTGTAGATCCAATGTGAGAAGTAATTATGCTCCACAAGCCAATATCACCTACTTCAAATACAATAAACCAAGACATATTGCTAGGTTCTACAAAGAAAAGAATGTAAGATCTTCTATTCCGCAAAATAAGATTGACACTAATCAATAAAAGAAGGAAATGAACAAAGTATGGAAGAAGGAAGAAAGATAAGTAAAGAATGAATATGTACCTCAGCATGGTGCAAATGATTCCTCAGGTAACTAAAAGGAAAGTATTGGCTCAAGGGGGTGGAAATTGTAAATCTTTTCAAATCCCTGTAAAGCATGAAATGTTGAATTTTTTAGTACAATGTTTAATGGTGATATAGATTTGTTTTCTCAAAATTATGGAGCAAATACACTCTCTATGAAAGTTTTTTGAATGATAATGGACCTCTGTGATATCATAGATGATAAAAAGTTGCTTATGACAAAAACTAAGAAATAAATTTAATGTAGAGTGACTAGGGTTGGTGTGAAGAATATTTATTCCCTATTTGATCAAAATTGATCTCATTCGAACTATATTAAATGTGTGCAAGAGCTAAAGAATTGAAGAATATTTTTCAGTGTGTTGCATGCAAACCCTAACGACAATTTCCACAGGTATTTCTCTGGCTTTTCTTGTAAATCCCTAGTATCAAAAAGTGGTATCATGGCTACACCAATTGTCATTGATCTTTTTGAGAGGCCAAGACCCAAATACAATAAGTTTCCATTCAAAGCAATGGAGGTGGACAGAGATGACACATTTTCAAATTTTCTAGTGGATGTTGTGTACTGTGAGGATATAAGGATTTATATCCATGCATAGTTGAATGTGATTAAACATACCTCTTCTTTTGAAATGGTTCGACATGAGATGCTAAATGAGAATGGAACATACACGCCAAAGTATCTGAATATTGTTGCAAAAGGGTTGGACATCTAGAAATATTTTCCAAACTTCTATGAAAGCAAGGAATGGGAAAGAATTATCTTAAGACGCTATCATGGGGATTTCATTTGGCTTGAAAAACCCTACATGATCATAAAGGATGCAATTAGGGTAGTTACTAGCCTTTGTGTCTCCAGACTAGTCCCAATGCTAAAATCTATGAAAATGAAACGATTATGGAGCTCGTTGATGCTAAATTTGACAAGAGAGACATAACAAAATGATATCATTGATCTCAATGTCCGGTATGCATCAATGGGGATTTCATATATGATTTACTTCACAAACAGAGAGGGGAAAGTCACCACCTCTACAATTCACACTGCACATCAAATAATAAAAGAAATTACCAACTTTTATCTATGTGATTTGTTAAGAGAGCATCTAATGGAGAACTTGAGAAAAACCAAAGAAACCAATTATAACTTCAAGCTTGGTTCTTTGATTATATGCCTTACTTTCTTCTTTTCGAATGATGTACTTGGTTTTAAGGGTAAAATGGACAAATTCACTTTGGTAGCAACACATATTAAACAATATATGAGTTTTTTTCAAAATGAGAAAACTTTCACTACTTTCTATTGGGGATTTTTCAAGAATTTGAAAAATGAGATGCAAATTAGATATAGGATACCATCTAGTTTTGTCCAGAAGTATGAAATGAGATAAATTTTATGGTAAACAAGGATCATTGTTTTATGGAAGTAGTGGAACCTAGAACCTCATGGATATATGAGCTACCTTATGAGGTTGAGAATGAATTTGTATAAGGTTATATAGATATTTTGTTAAAACCTAAGGATCCCAAAGTAAAAAGATTTGGCACATATAGAGAAATTATGGAAGAAATTTACCAAAAGCATAGAGAAGAAGCCAATGAAAAGAAAGTGGAAAGAGTGTTTAAGGAGATTGGTGCTCCTCGATATTCAAAGATAAAAGATAAATATGAGATCCACACAATATGGGGCACTTCTTCATTGACTACATGTAATATCCTTGTGGAAGTTTCCATTGCCATATATGTTCCTCTAGAATCCAATAAAGGTCCAAGGAGATCAGGTAAATCTTCATTTATTGTTGCATCTACTCTACAACCCTCTAAGTCCACACAAATATTTGATAGTAAAAGGAAAGCTACATATACAACTCCTCTAGAGAAAAATTCCACTAAATTTGGACATGCCATGCCTAAACAAAAGGCAAAGAGAGAGAATACAAATGAGGAAGAATCAGATGATGTTGAAGAAGTTGAAAAAGAAGATATCTCTCTACAAAAGAAGAAAGGGAAGAATATTGTAAAAGAGGACAAGTTGAGCAAACCCCTCTGGCTACACACGAACCACTTGATTTTGGGGCCATCTTGAATGGAATTGTTGAGTATAGCCTACTGGATGATACAGTGGAGCTACATTCAGATGTCCCTCCTGAAGACAAGAAAAAAATTGAGAAGACAATCATTGAATATATGCTTATGCAATAACTTCCCTTCAATGATATTTTTGACAAAGCTCTGGATAGCCTTGCTAAGAATTTGAGATAGAGAAGAGAAGAAGCTATCAAGGTGGATGAAGAAATGAAAAAACAAGCAATTTACAAGATTGGGGTCTCTTTCTCCTGGGAAGAAAATCTAAAAATATTGTCTAGAGACAAGTCAAGGAGAATAGATTTGCTAATGAGCTTGGATAAAAGTGTCAAAAGGAAGATCGAAAATGAGACTGAAGAAGCCACAAAGAGAATCATCGATTCTTTGCATAGTGAAGTTGATATTGATCCATAAGTACCTAATCTAGAAAATACAAAGGAGAAAACCATATCTGGTTTAAAAAAACTACAAGAACCCTTTGAATTACAAGGAGAAGGTATCTCCAGTGTGAAAGAAGTGTAATCAATCTCCAGTATGGAGGGAGAAAAAGAAGAAAATAAAAATTCAGATGAAAATATAGCCAAAATCCTAGAAGAAATGAAGTTGGTTGAGGTGACTTTTGAGAATCAAGTTCCTCTGGATGACATTATTCTATAGGATATACCTGACGTGTCTACTCAAGACATAGATCTATCAGTTTTTTAGGGCAATGTGACTGATGTGATGTACAAAAAAATTAGGAGACTGGTCTTCCCAAGAATATTGATGCACAAGATGTGGAAAATCAAGGTGAAGTTGGTGTCCCTCCTTTAGAGAGTTCAAGAAATAATGAACAAAAGAAAGGGGACAATCTTGATGCAGAGGAGAAGGTAGTTGAGAAGAAATATGCTTTTGTAGTTCAAGGTTCTTCTTCATTAGATTCTTTCAATTGCAATTTTAACCTGTGGTAACACCTTATATTTTGCAAATTCCCACTCATGAGGAGCAAGTTGATTTTTCAAATATTCTCCCCTCCATAAGCTACAACTTGGCGATATTTTTCATGCCTCTACAAGAAAGGAGATGTTGTAGGAACACAAGAAGACTAGTTTAATTGATGATGCATTCAAAATTATTCAGGAAGGTTTACTAGAAGTAAACATAGATCCTTTCTTGCCTCCAGGACAAAAGTTGAAGTTGTTTTGATTAAGGGTAAAAAAAATGGTTTTGATGGGGCCTAGAACCCAAAACAAAGGTAAACAAGTTGCATTTAAACTACATCATAAACCTACAACAACCCCACAACATCCACTAAAGATAACACATGACTATGTTGGTGTAATTGATTATTTAATTACACTTTATTAAGTTTACTTAGGTAATAATTAGTTTACTTAATTAAGCTTTATTTAGTTGAGTTGATTTTAGGTCAACATTAGGGTTATGCAAACATTGCTTTTATAAAGCAATTTATCCCTTGTAATTTCTCAATTCCTAAATAATACCAATTTGCACATCTTCATGGAAAGCTCTGCTTTTTTATTATTTTTCTCTTGTGGAAGGATTTTTTTGGTTTGTATGTTTGACCTTGGTTTCTAACATGGTATTAGAGCCTTGATATGCAGCCCCTTCTCAGATTTTTGGAAAATCATTGCAGAGCATGTTCGGGATTCCTCAAAGGTTTCATGCCTTGAGTTCATCTATGCAGCGTTTGGACCAGATCAAGCTTCTCCATTGGATCTAGAGCACTGGAAAAAGTCAAGATTGACTTTTATTTTCTGATTTTTCCCATTGTTGAAGAAATTTGTGGGGGTTTCAAGCTCGGTGATTTTTTGCAAGCTCTAGGGGTAGCTAACTTTTCAGGGCACTTTAGGCTCAAACGGAGGTCACCATCACATTCACATTGGCCAAAAACCTTAAGAATTCATTTCTTTTTGTTAATTTCAAAGAAATTTGATTCTAAGGCCAAAAAAAATTGCTAGGGAGGCCATACGACCTCCCTAGCATGCTCCCCGAGGCATGAAAATCAAAAAAATTTAAAAAAGAGTTTTTTGGGATTCACACCGGTGCCTGCAATTCAAACTCAACTTATTACCCAATGGCCACCGAGCAGCCACTAGGTGGCTGCCAGTCCACCACCGCCGCCAACCGACCACCAGTCCTTCTAGCACCTGCGGGCCCCTTCTGCACAGGCTCCGATCACATGGGGGACCGGGCGCTATGCGCCCAGCCCCCAACCGCCCTAAGCCCCTATGCACAGGTCACATGGATGACTAGGGGCTCCACCCCAACCCACAGCTTGCAAGCCCCTAGTCGCACACAAGACCAGGGGCCCAATTTTTTTTAGCCCCCTAGACAGCCTATAGGCCAAATTGGCCATTTTGGAGCACTTTTACAAAATCGGGTGTATTTTTTTGCTTACAGTGTCTGTTTTTCGCAAATGAGATACCATTGGAAAGCTGATTCTGACACCGATCTAGTGGTGGAGGTAGTTTTTTCTGAATTTTCTCTAGATTTATTTTTCATGTCCTTGAACTTAGATGAAGCTTTTTTCACTTCAAAGGGCATATCTTTTGACTCGGTTATCCTTTTTTCGCCATTATCACGACATCGGAAATCTAGTTCAGTCCTCTACACAGATCTGAGGTCTGTTTTTATCAGGGAGGTAGATGTGAACTTTGGCTTGTGCATACACTCTATTTTTGTTTTCATGCACTAGGTTTGCATTTTCTCTTTATTTTAAGCATGTTTTTGCATTCTCTCATTTTACAATCATGGGTTATTGTAATAAATGAACTGATATAAAGTTCCATCGGGCGAGTTTCTTGCATAATAATCTAATTAGAGTGTAGTTGCACTTTGATCTCCTTTTCATATTGATGACAACTCGCATTGGTTGTATCTAGTTTATGTAGTTTTCTATTGGCCACATCTTGCTCATAGCTTGACACATCAGATTCACATCGGTTCACATCTTAGATTGAGAGCCTATGGTTAATGATCCTAAATCGTATCAAATTCACATCGGGTCACATCTTAGTTTGAGGGTCATTAAATTTATGGTTAATGTTCCAGAATCTTCATGGTACTTGCTCCTATGGATTAGTTTTAGTCACAATTTGGCATCGGCATCGAGATACACATAGTTTCCAAATTCTTTCATCATATCATTCCCTCTTATGGGGGGGCATAATTTATTCATTTATTGTTGCTTCATAGATTCCAGGGTTGTTCCAGTTTGTGATTTTTCTAGTGTTTTGTGGCATCGAGTCTAATGTTGCTTTATCATGATTCCTTGAGTCAATCAGTGGCCTTGATACATCATATTAATTAAGGGTTTTTTGTTGCTTTATCATGATTCCTTGAGTCAATCAATGACCCTGATACATGTTGCGTCATACAAAAATTCAAGGGCCTGAGACCCTTAAACAACCTGGTTTTAACTGGGACCAAGAACCCTATTAGATATTCACCGACCCTACCTGCATCCGCCAGGCATCAACAAACCCGCCACTCATAGAAGACACCCCTGAGCCAAGAAATATAATCTGCATAATGGTGTAAGACACCATCAACCCCCTAATCAAGAACAACAAAAATGATCTGATTTTACCTAGGATCAGAAACCCATAACAGTTAAGCACCCAAGCAGCCAATCTACAACAAACCATCTACTCAACAACCAAAACATATTCCAAAAAGACAAAGAACTTATTTGCCTCCCAGTAGCACCATCCCACATGATCAGCCATCCCAACATCCACCTCAAAAGGATAGGACTCCCCTCTAACAAAGAGGAAGAAATAAAGCACCTTCCCACGAAAGCTCCACCTCAACAGGCTAGCTACCACCTTCACCTCACTAGAAGAGGGTTCCATCTCAAAAGGAACAATCTCCCCCTCTATAGGAGACTTAAGCTGAAACACCCAGTGGCAACCGACTTCAGTAGGAAGGGAAACTACATCTTCCTTAAGCATCATGAGCCATAGGTACTGACAGGAAGGAACAAGACACATAACAAAGAGAAAATAAAGTTGGGTCAACAGAGAAACCCCAGCCACCAACAGCCCAGTACCAGCCAACACACCAAGCATAAAAACCATTGGCATCTTCCACCATACCCCTAAAACAACCATCATAAAAAAGTAAGCCCCCAGCAAAAAGATAAACTTCACCAATTCTGGGGGGTTCACAACCAAAAGGCCAAACATAAAAATATATAGTCCCAAACAAAGGGGAAACAGAAACAGCAGCCAAAAGGCCACCAAAACACCAAACTACCAAAAGCACAACTGGGTAAACACAACCAACAAGAGGAACCAAGAGGGTAACTGCAGCCAAAACAGAGTCCCAGACTCAAAAAGAGTAAGAAAATCCAAGTCCCACTCAGAGCAGGGGAACCCAACCACGATAGGAAAAAGGAGAAGGCCCAACATCAAAGAGCCCCAAGCTACCCTGACATGCCAGTCAAGGCCAAAAAAGAGCCAAATCTCCACAAAACCAGCCAGAGGGAAACAACACCAAGCCACCAAGAGGGAACAAGAAGAAACCCACCCATATAGAAAACAAAAAACCCCAAAAGCAAGCCTCCAAAGGCATCGCAGGAAGAAACAAAGAAAAACCAAGAGGAAGCAGGAGGTAGAATAGGTTAGCAATAAGAACCACCAATCCATCCTATTACGCAAAATAGGACTAAAAATAAACCCATTCAACAACCAGACAACCAAGAGGCAGCCCCTCCACACCCACAATCAGGAAAGCATCCAAAAAAACAAGGGGGGCCAAAAAACCAACCGTCGTAGCATCAACCATCGCAGCTCCACAAAAAATCCAGACATACAAAATGCCACCAAGAATGATTCCTTCAACACTAGCCATGAGCAAAGAAGAGAGGAGCCCACAGTGCTCCAAAGAGAAGGAGGAACCATCTCCCAAAGAAAAGGAATCACCATAGGCAAGCAGAGGTAAGAACGCTACCCTTCCTTCGCCAACACAACCAACAGTAGTCGACCACCGCAACAAGCATAGATGGTAGCACCAGGCATCCACTATAGCAAGCACAGCCTCTAGACGGCTACCAATAGGCTCGCCATCAGGTTCACCATCGTCTTCGCCCTCCTCACCTTCACCATTTTCAAATATCCCTGCTCTAGCTCGCATCCTATCACTTGCGCTCACCATTCCTCAAAATGATTTAACACAAAAGTTGAAGTTGTTAATGGGCTCTCTTAATGATCATTCTTCACACATTGAACAAAAGAAAAAGCAAGAGGATTTTAGAAAGGAAATTGATAAAAGAAGGAATGAAGTATCTAACCGGTGTGCTAGTGCACACAATAAATTGCAAAAAAAAAAAAAAAACATGTTAAAAAAGTGTGTGGATGAAGTTACTTCTTTGTATCAATTTTATTTAAAATGGACTTGTTCCACTAAAAGAAGCAAATATCAGATTGACTCCATTGAGTCACAAATCACTTGAATGGTAGGAATATATGATCAACCAAAAGATAAGGATGGGGAAACTAAAGATTAAATTGAAAATCTTCACTTACAATTTTCATTGCTTTAGGACTAGAAAGAAAAAATAAAGAAATAGTTTAAGGGAAGAAATTAATGTGAGACTTGCTTCATTATCTAGGTTGCTTGCTGAAGCAGAAAAGGTTGAATAGAAAATGAAGACTCCAATCAATGGGGAGGAGGCTGAGGATTTGTGCATACAGTTTTCATGCCAAAATAATGTTCTCTTCAAAAAAAGTAGTTTGGGTTGCAACTCTGGAGAAATTTAAGGTAATTTACAAGAATATCCTACCTTCTAAAGAATTTGTAAAGGAGTAAAATAAGACAAATTTTTCCCTTGTACAATTTTGCGCAGAAGTGCAGTATCTTTTTGAGTTTTTTCTTTATACATAGCATTCATTTTGAGGCATCTTCATCCCAGGGGGAGTATTGTTTTTAGAATCCATATAGTAAGGGGGAGTTCATACAATTTTTGGTTTTTTATAAGAAGATAGTATACCCTTTTCCCTTGATGTCAAAGGGGGAGAAAAGACTTGTAGATATATGGGTGTTCTCATCAATGACAAAGGGGGAGATTTTCAGCAATATGTGTTGTCATTATTGACAAATGTATGATGAAAAATGTGTAATACTCCAAAGAAAGTGGTAGTTCATTAACATTTGTTGATATAGTTAGCAATATTGTATGAGGTAGAATGATGATTTTTTTGATGCTTATGTGTGATGCCACTACTATATTTGACTCCAATTTCTAACGAAATTTTGTTGAAATATCGACAACCTATTGTCAAAATACCGACGAATCACTCAAATAATTTTCGTCACTTTCCTGACTAGCTTTAAAATGTCAAAATCATGACTTAGCTTCATTGGTTTCCGCCATGAAAAAGGGATCTGGTGTTCATAAGAATATTGATGAAAATTGTGTCGATCTAGCGACGAACAATAGCCAGAACACAAGTGGCATTCATTTTCCAAAGCGTTGGAACAACATCAGAATTTTATCGAAATGGTGACGAAATGGACAAGTCATTACAACGAAAATTTTGTCAAACATATTGCAAATTTGTCAGATGCTTTTGGAGGTTCGTCGGTTTCTTTCGTCGAAAGTTCAATGAAACTATGCAATTTTTAGAAAAAAAAACTATTCATTCAAATGTAGGCATATCGGTGAAAGATCAAGACTATTACAACGATCAAAATTTCCAAAGAAGATATATCAGGAGGACTGGCTTGTGGTCTAAGCAATGAAGTTTCATCGACAAGATACTCATCTTGTCTCATCGATGAAGCACGAGGGAAGCATATCGGCAATACATATACCATTGGACTAAGTTTTGAATGTCTACCTGACCCGCTATGTCACATCGATAAGATTACATAGACAAAAGTCTTGGCGACATACTTGAGATCGAAAGAATAATCATCGAGGAGACTCACCATGTTTGGGAAACTGTAGAATATCCTAGCGATACATGATCTCTTGCCGATGAAGATACAAATGGATTGAAATAATTATTCGAGTGACTCTGGGTGATATTTATATAAACTAAATGGATGAATTTTGTATTAGTGAAAAGGATGTGATGTCTTTCCAATCAACAAGAGGTTCAGTGAACGTTGGTTAAGCCCGAAATAAAAGGATCGCCCAAGGTTTGAAATGTCTTGCTGATATAATCGCTATTGTAGGAGATTTTGAAGAATGATACTAAGAAAGATACACTGTTGGATGAGGCATGCGAATAGAGTGAGAAGATGGTGAAAATGGAGGTCACAATTCAGAATGCGCTAGGAGATGCAGATATGCATGAGCGTCGGGACTACTTGGATCACTTATCGAAGATTCACTTATGGCTTAATAGAGGTTAATCACTTGTTTTAA